>OX335688.1:8907500-10140084 GCA_946894065.1 Acleris literana | reverse complement strand
ATAATATAACTTATTCATAATCAAACAATAATACCAAGATATGGGTTATTCAAAATAACGCTTCTTGAGACTGACGGTTACTAGCAAAGTTTACGTTGTTTTTTCAGATGATTTTTAGTATTTCTTTGTAATATTGTATTATATACTAATAAAACATAGGGGAAGAGGGGGTAACACCGGATAGTTAAGAAAAAAAAATCGCAATTAATTATAACACGAAGATATATTTCAATAATATCTAATATCAAAATCAACTAGTAATTGACTATAATTTGGCACGAACTTATCGAGATCAAGTTATTACTTAAGAGATCAATCAACATTTGCTTAAAGTTAGTAAATCCGATTTCACCCCTTATATATGGGTAAAACCAGATACCACAATTTTAATGGTGGGGTGAAAACAGATACGAATCATTTACAGTTATCACACACAAAAAGCAGTAATTCCTGTGAATTACACCCGGTGCAACCTTCGTGGGCCCATTTCAGACAAACCGTACATTGAATCCAGGCATCTGTAGATTTTGTACTACTATATTTTTCATCACAAATAAGACATTCAGTATCATCTTCATCTACATTCTCTTTATGTTTCTGATTGTGTGTATTTTTACCAGCTTTTGATTTTTTTCCTCTTCCTTTTCCCTTGAGTGAAGGTGTTTGTGGTGCTTTAGTTTTATTCTGTAATAATTCATTTTTGTAAGGAGACTCAGTCAATATGGCAGTTTTACTCCGGCGAGCTGATGGCTTCCTATTTCTCTCCAAAGTGCGAGGAATGGGCATTATATCTTTTGGTGTGACCACGAATTTATCTTGATGTTTAGAACAAGATGGCTGAGGTGATGGTGTTTTGTGTCTAGAGTCGTTTAATCGATCAGAATCCTGCGTTTGACCAGTAAAAGACGATGATCCCTCTTGCTCGCGTACCATATCTATTTCTTGAATAATAGTAGCTTGGCTCTGCGGAAAAGATGATGATCCCTGTTGCTCGCATACCATATCTATTTCTTGAATAATAGTAGCTTGGCTCTGCGGGTTGTCAGGAGGTTCAACAGTGGATGTTGATGGATTTTCCTCCACTTGCATCGTTTCAATTGGAGCTTCACACCTTTCCGTGGTCTCGGATGGAGCAAAATCGGCGTCCGTAAACGAGTTTGGATTGAAAGGAGCGATTCCTGTTTTCTTGAAAGCAGAAACTGCATTATGCATGGTAGCTGCTCTTTCAAAGGCTGATCCAAACAACAATGCAATTTGAAATTGTGTCACTACTCTGCCGGGGTGGTTCCGCAGCCAGGTCTGAACCGCCTGAGAGTAAAACGTACTGAGAGGTCCCATGAACCCAACATCTAAAGGCTGCAAGCGATGTGTGCAGTGTGGTGGGAGACACAGCATATGAACACCGTTATCTCGAGCCAATTCAATAGCATCAATATTTTTTGTGTGAGTTGCATGCCCATCTAATATTAAAAGGACGGGAGATTCTTTGGTTGGTTTCACATACGAAATAAAATGTCGTAACCATTCCGTGAATATATGCTGCTGCATCCATCCGCTAGGGTGACACACGGCAATTGTTCCTGTAGGAGCTCCATCTAGTAATTCGTTCTTCATTCTCACACGAGGGAAAATCATTAACGGCGGTACGTAGTGCCCCGATGCTGATAAACAGAGAGCAACAGTAACCAGCTGTCCTCGTTCTGCTGAAGTCAGTGTCCCAACTTGTTTCTTGCCTTTTAAAGAAATAATTTTACCTACTTTTTTAGGTACCGATGTCAATCCCGTTTCGTCCATATTATAAATTTTTGATGGAGTCAACTCATATTTGACATAAAGTGATTCCAAAAGCCCATAGAATAATGCCACCACGGGCCTATTAAATCCCATAGCTCTAGCTGCTGAAGTTGGTTCTGGACGTCTTAGTGACAGTTCTGGATGCCGTTTCATAAAGCTGCTTACCCAATCAACACCAGCAAGGCCCGTTTCATGATTAAACTTATGTTTCAATTTATTTCTTTCAGCAAACTGATAAGCTAAACGTCTTAAATCAGTTTTTGTTAGACCGAACAGGCGGGCTTCCATAGTTTTTATATGTTCGACAAGAAGACTCTCTAACTCATCGGTAAAAACACATTTCATTGTACTTGGGCATTTCTGAAAAACATCGTCTTTTGAAGCCCCTCCACGTATTTTTCTTACTCTGTCTTCGAGAGATGATTTTGGTACATGGTACGTATCAGCAGCTCGTAGATATCCCATTCTGCCTTCTATCACCGAATTGATTGCTAATAGCATGTCACTTTCAGACCACTGTAGTCTGTTAGATTGCTTGACGTAATTTCGCGGCATTTTTAAAATCGTCTGTAACAAGGAAATATTAAGGAATTATAAATCGGTAACATAATAAATGATGGGGGGAAACCGGATACCTGATTTCACCCCGTCTGCTTCTACCCAATGGCCTTGATTTTGCAAATGAAAAAAATTACGCAATAGTTTAACGGTCGAATTAAGTAACAAAATTAGAAATCATTACTCAAATAGTCACTGCTTCGACTTAAATCATTACCATGCATGTTATTAAACCGATAGTGATTTGATACGCGATAAAATAAGTAGAAATATTACATCAATTACCTTTGTTTACTTTTTTTCTCAACTGAAACGTAACACGACGCACTTCGCCGGCCGCCATTTGCACGCACTCAGCGGCCTCCGCCCGTGCTGTCTAACGTGTCTAAGCGAGTCAGCGATAGCAGAAATGTGAAATAGCACGCTATCTGCTTTTACCCACTATCTGTTTTCACCGCCCCTTCCCCTAAACCTAGAACAATAAAAAACAAAGTTTTACTTACTTTTGTTCCAATACAACTTCAGGAGAACTTTTTATTTAGCACAGTCACGTAAGCCAGTGAACACCAACAAGCACTGAATGTTTCGAACTCGTTCAGACACGTTGAGACCGAGAATGAATGGTTTTGGATTGCTCGGAAGATAACTTCATTCATTAAGAATTATAGTACGCTATTCTCGATTCTATTCTATATAAACACAATAGAAAAACGAAAAAAATCGCGTGGGGTCGTTTGAACGCTCATCCGCGTTCCGGCAGTATAACGGGATTCCGTGGATCCACGTTCCGGCATACCAAAGGTACAACTGTAGGTGAATATTCTCATCGTTCTCATACAGTGACATTTCTTCGCGAAAATTTCCCAGAAGAAACAACGAAGGCTTTAAAGCCAATAAATATGGAGCTTAAAGCTGATTCTCCACTATTCGATGATTCTTCACTATTATAATTTTAACGGTCATTTGAACTTGAATGGTTTTTGTGAATTCGGGGATTAAAAATTTATAAATTAATTCCATTAAAAATACCTACGGCAATAATAACCACAAAACGAACCTTAAGTGTCATTTCTTCTATCGCCACTGTACAAAGATGTTGTTGGTGAAGGTTGGGGCCCACCAGCTGCTAACTGCAGAATCCGCTTAGTTCGAGTTAACAAACTGTTAAATATCTATGACTTTTCGTTCAATATCTATAAAACAAATATTGAACTTAATTCGATTTCGCATTTTCAAATGTCATAACTGTTCAAAATGAGTACCACAACTTGAATCACAGCTAGGCAAAAAAAGACGCAGTTAACTGTTATGGCAAAATAAAAACCAAAATCCGCATCACCTTGCCGAAATAATCGCATATTTGCCACTTTTGCCTTTCACTTTAATAACATATTATGAAATATTAATAAAACAAAGTCGGAATTACACAAATACGCCATTATTTCGCCAATTATACAAAGAGTATCTATCATAACTTACATTTACGTCAGTATATTTCCAGCCGCGACCACACCACGCGAGGCGCCCCGCACAAATGACGGTTACGCACAAATAACATGTTCACCGCAGGATTGGCCAAAATTATTTAAATCAAATGTGGCAACCATCGCCATCTACGGGTTATCGTTGAGATTACCGTTATGTCTTTGTTCGACGCGATAGATCTGACCTTTAGAACACTTATGACGGGAAAATCTCAAAACCCGTTTTTTTGCAATTATATCACTATTGGATGAGCGATATATTATGTGAATTTAATTATGTCCGTTGAACCACAATTCAAAAAATGACAGTTATTTACAACACACCAAAAAGAGTAGATAATAAAAGATAATTTTTGTAGCGATAAAATTAAGCATAATATATGTCTAATAAGAAACCAATAAATTAAACAAACATCAACATATAGATTCTTCTTTGTTTTCGATCGAGAGAGGCCGCCGGTCGCTTCTACACGGGTAGCACAAGTTGTATTTTCTAGCTTGTCGCTCAGTGCGTCTCTATCGTTGCAGACTAGATAGAAAGGGAGATCCGAGCGACAAACAAGTCGCGGACAACATGTGCTAGCCGTGCTGCTGTCTTATCATTTTCTATTACAATTTTAATATTTTCGGATTCTTTCTTGATGTCACTGGCTACTGATGCAAAGTGCAACTGCTGTATTATTTTCGTTATCGCTTCCTGAATCCTGTACCGTGCATCCGGAACCTGCTTCATTTTTTTATGGTATAGGAGGCACACGAGCAGACGCATCGCCTGATGGTAAGCGATTACCGTCACCCATTTTCTTTGTTTCCATTATTATTACCATCAGATATCTGTTCCTTTTCTTGTTCTTCCCGCATATCAAGTCTTTTGTCAATATCATCATTCTTTGTGTGGTTTGTGCCACGTTTTACACGTTTTCGAGTCGTTGATGACCTATCAAGTTTAGCATTTTTTTTACGTTTGCATTCTTTAGAATGCTTTTAAAAAAAATCTCTTTCTTTTATTGTAAAAGTATTAAAGGTAACCCGCCATTCGTCAGTTATTGCTGATATTTTTGACGCTATATATTTTCAGCTGTGTGGTGGTGACCTCTAAAAATTATAGAAGGCTTCCTGCAGTGTACCCGACACTCTTCCGCTTGCGCTCCCCAAATTAGAAGAGAATGTTTCTTACTTTGTCTATTAATTTTTCCCGGGCAGCCACAGATTGACCACTACGGGATTCACCTTTATTATCGGTTTTCTAAAACATGTTGCTGCTGTTTCCTTAGGAAACAGTGTTATAATTTTCCTAGCGATTGTATTGTAATCTTCATATGTCAACCTGCTAAAAAAGAGAACAAGATTAAAAACCACCACTAAACTCGAAATCAAAGATAAATGTAAGTAAGTAAGTATACCGCCTGGTTTACAACATGTGTATACAAGTGCCTAATAATAGCATCAGTCAATCGATTTCTTCGCTTTGTATCTAGGCATCCATTAGTGGCATAGTACTATAAAATGCTTAGGTAAGTTAGCGTTACCTTGCTTAGCTAAACGGTAGTTGGTGAAGTGTTTAGGTCGAAATCACCAAACGTACTTTGACAATGGAAAATCTGACAGTGAGAATGAAATATCGCCCACAACAATCAGTCCGCATCTAATGTAGAGGGTGTGGACAACTGGGAATAGCCCAGAATAACTATTACAATTTCGGTTCGATTTAACGGCAAACGGTGAACACAGCTTTGGAAATGTTACCCTCTCTTCTTCGGAAATAATGGGTGTGACGATCGTACCAACCGGAGGTACAACACGCGACAATACTGAATATAAACGGAATAAACAAGAGACAAAATGTTGTAGAATAAGTTGAAGAGATATGAAGTCTTCTAGGACGTATGACGAGGAGCTTAATGAAACAGGTTAGTAAATTTCACAGTCTTTATTCCTATGCAGCTCTATACATGATGGTATTAAATTGTGAACATAACTTTGCTCATAATTCTTACTCTACCAGAAAATATGTTTAGCTCAGCGGAAGGCTGGTCGTTTTACATAAGGTAAAGGTTCTTATGTTATAATTCACAATTCTTAGATAGTAAGTTGTTAGTCCCTATTTATAGAGTTGCCACCAATTCCAATCTGAGTTCAAATAACTATTATTGATATCCTAATTCCCTAATTATAAATATAATTTCTACAGACCTTGATCTGAAGAAAACCTTCATTCCTGGACTATTTACTCGATGTAGTACCAGGACGGCAAACTGGTGGCGCGGCCCCAGCACACTGCGTTGCAAGCCACAGTACCCTCGGGCAGCTCACAGCAGCTTGTGAAGGTCTACTGAATCCTCGTGCCTATAGCACGCCTACTAAAGGTTGGTTTATACCTTTATATCCTACTTCACAAATTTTATGAATTTACTGAATGATCAGGAACCTAAACATGAATTTATTTCTTACAGATCTAAAGAGTGTTCCTGCCAAATACTTAATGCCTGAATAAACTACTTCATAGCTTTACGGAACCTGAATATAGTTGGAGTCTGAAACGGAATAACTGAATGCAAAACTACAAAATAAATCATCCAACCATAAAGGCAAATCAGAAAGCGAAATTATTCGGAAACCTAAACAGAATAACAGAAACTATGTAGACGGAAACTTAAATCAGTACATACTGAATATGGTTAAACGAAGCTAACGAAACCTTAAATGCTTAAGAAAACCCTAAGCGCTTAAAAACAAACCCAGTCCAGCTGTAAAGACACAGAGAAATTGCTCTGATTAGCACTACGGTTAAGAACTATATGAGACATGAGGTCTAACATTTTCGGTTAGCAAAATTATTAATCTTACCGGAAAACTTCAAGGAAAACCCCTGGTAATCTCGACGCTAAGACATTCCCTCCTCTCCACGTGTGAGAAACATTCACTGAAAATTCACCATTGGTCAGAGAATTGCACATAAATTGCAAGAAATGCCTCCATCGGAAATATGTTATTAATTAATACTTACAAGTTTCTTTCACCGAAATATATCTGAAAGTATGTACTATATCTCCACAGCAGGAGCTTGGTTATTTTATCGAGGATGGCTCCGAGCTTAAGTCTGATTTTATAATGGGCCATCATCTTGCTGATTTTTATGCAAGCAGAAAGCTAGTCAAAATATAGATGTAATAAAATGCATAGAATGTAGCTATACAATTTAATCTGATTATTATGGGTAATTAGGTACTTAATTAATACATTACTTACTAAAATGTTCTTTTGACTGAAATGTGTTTGTTTAATTCTTGTATGTACAATTACAGCCAAAAGATATCTTTAAATTGTTTTCTTTATTGAATAAATGTAAATAACTATTTACTCCATTTATTGATTTATACCAAATATTTAATAATCCCATAAACCTATAGTATTTTCCCTAACGCGGCAACACCAACCTACAAAACTATGGTGTTGACGTTTGACATACAAAAGTAATGAACAGTAATGCCATATACACCTTAAATATTTCCCCAGTCTTTAGGTTCCGTTTCACGCAGGAAATGCAACGTTACATGGGCAAACTACTTTTATTTAGGAGAGTCATAGTTATCTTCATTTCATCTTTTAATTCCGTAAAACGAGCCAACATATAAAAGTTAAGAGTTCCACCGCGTGTCCACTTCTTGTATCAGCCTCTTGGGTGTTTTATTTTTTAACACCTGTTCATGGTCCAGCTTCTCACTTCCAACGGCACTTTTTTTTAAAGGCTTTTTTTTTTACTTTGCTTATGCTATGGTCAAACATTTTAAGACCATCGATCAAAATGATGTTTAGCTTGTGGGCGTAGCAACCATAGTGTTTCCATTTTAGGTGTTTTATCACAGCGTTGCTTACGTTAGACGCGTTCTCGGAGACAGCAAAATTTATTGTAACCCGCCGTTCGTCAGTTATTGCTGATATTTTTGTCGCTATATTTTCAGCTGTGTGGTGACCTCTAAAACTGCAACAGTCTAACAGTACGGTTTTTTAAGTTAAAATTGTAGAAGGCTCGCCTGCAGTTTGCTCAACAGTCTTCCGCTTGCGCTCCCCAGATTCGAAGAGAATGTTCCTTACTTTGTCTATTAATTTTTCCCGGGCAGCCACAGATTTACCAGTATGGGACTCACCTTTTTTTTATTGGTCTTGTAAAATATGTTGCTGCTGTTTCCTTAGGAAATAGTGTTATAATTTTTCTAGCAATTGTATTGTAATCTTCATGTGTCAACCTGCTACAAAAGAGAACAAGATTAAAAACCACCTCTGAAATCCAAAGCAAAGCTTAAAATGTAATACATATTAATGTTATGTATATTGTGGTAAGTATACTCACTGGTTAAATACATGTGTATACAAGTGCCTAATAATAGTATCAGTTAATCGATTTCTTCGCTTTGTGTCTAGGCATCCATTAGTGGCATAGTACTGTAAAATACTTTTACCACAGGGCGGTAGATAGTGAAGTGTTTAAGTCGAAATCGCCAAACGTACTTTGACAATGGAAAATCTGACAGTGAGAATGAAATATCGCCCACAACAATAAATCCGCACCTAATGTCAAGGCTGTGAACAACTGGGAATAGCCCAGTAAAACTATAACATTTTTTCCAGCGATTAAGGTAGGTGCTGCTACAAAAAATAATAATATGAAAAACCACCACTCTAACCTTTTTTTTTTTTTCTCGCTGAGGAAATGCATTTACGCATACCACCCAAGTCCAGGGGGACCTGGGATGGTTATGTGGGACTCGCCAACCGAGAACGGCCGGAATACCCACTAAAAACCCAGCGGTGAACCATCTGCGTTCTTCAAGGAGGTGCCACGCGACCACGAACAAGCGCACTCGGCTGTGGCACCTCGACGCCAACTACTCCGGGAGGGAGCCTTGGTTCACCAAGGCACCCTCAGACTTCCGGTGCGCCCCGGTGGACGAAGGGGTCCCCTGACCACTCTAACCTAACCTAACCTAACCAAAACCAGGCCTTTCCTTTATATATTTCGTACAACTCTCCAATGCAATTTTACTAACCTATTGTTATAATTTTAAGAACTCTTGACCTGCTATGCGACAAATGGAAGATGTTTCCTGATAAGTACCCAATAACATGTAAGTACCTAAGGCTTATATTTTAGTGGGTATCCATTACCAAATAACCTCCTAAAACCAGTGGTAGCGATCTCTAATGCTTATAACTCTTTTTAGGCAACCTTAATATTTACTATAAGGTTACATTTTCTTGGATATAACATCACTTTAAGACAATATATTTTATATGTAAAGAAAACCCAAGATCATGGTACACAAAACCAAGATAGGAATTCTTTGAATTAAGACACTTAAGTATCTCATTTAAAGATATTGTTTTGCTTCGGGTAAAGTTACTCATAATTTTAGCGTGAGCTAAGGATCTTCCGTTATCACAATAAGAATCGTTCTACGGAATGACAATATCAATCGTTCAGACAACGTTGACCGAATCTCTTGATCAAAAGAACGGTGATTCTTAGGCCCTGGTCCCACCGCCGGCGAGTAAGCGATGAACTATCGGCGATTTTCTTCATCGCTGAGCGACTGAGCCAGCGATGAACTATAAACTTAAACCTATCTCTTTTATTTACACGGGAGCGATTATCTTTTGTTCGTTTCTTGGGCAAGAAAATCGCCGATAGTTCATCGCTTACTCGCCGGCGGTGGGACCAGTGCGTTAAAGTGATAATCTGCATTCTTTTGGACGGAACGTATCATATTTTCAGACGTATTCGATGTGTTTGTCACTTTAAGGAAATATTTAAGTAACTTAAAAACATGATTCTCTTGAATTGAAATTAACGCCACTTAAAACTAAGTAAGTCTGTTATTATTTATTAAAATATTTTTGCCACAGTACATATACAGTCACTCCTGCCAATACAAGTCCCCAGAAACACTAATACCACACTGAAAATTTCATTTTTTTTCCCCCCTATTTTGTTAATTGTAAACCGTCAGTTTGTATATATATACATTTTAATTTAATTCTTCCCTATTAAACTTGATAGATCCTGGTAGAATAGCCATGCGGTGTGCGGGGTTGAGGGGAGAGTAGGAGAGAGAGTAGTTTAATGCTGAAACCCTATACTAAAAGACAATGCTGTCACTATTCTATGTAACATGTTTAACTGTATGTAATATTTATTACCTAACAACGGACATCATTGTTCTTTTTTCTGCGATGACGAAAGAACAGATTACATAAATTAAAAGATTTAAATAAACTTAGTAACCTAGTGGTATTATTTGACGTTTCGAGTAAGTTAATATTAAAATCTCCACAAACTATAACATGCTTCAGGCTATTACATGCTAATTTTAACACATGTTACATAGTAGATTCAAATGTGCAAAAATCAGCCAACGGTGGTCTGTAAACACATATTATTATATAACTTTCTAGTTCAGCGCAAGAAATTTCTAAAATCCTTTCCATCGATAGCTTTACTATATCCTTTCTTTATTTCGATTTAAGAGTACTTTTAACTATTATAAAAGAGCCACCATGAATGGCACATTTTCTGGCAAAATAACTAATTTAAAATTTACAAAATCAAAAATTAATTGGTCTTGTCTAGGCCAATGTTCAGTAACGCACATAATTTGTACATTTTCACTATCTAATAACAACCCTGCTGCCATTAATTTGTCAAGACTGGATTTATCTACACTAAGACTTACTAAAGTGGTGGTCCTGTCAAAACTTCCTTTTAAAAGTAAATTACATAAATGCATAGGGGAGAGGGGGGCAAGACGGGGGAATTAAGATTAGAAGTCCAATAAAAACAAAATCCTTAATATTTTAAAAAAAAATTTATTTTTAGAATCGTCTTTGGTAATCAGTCTTTTATAATCAACAGTCATTAGGAAATCTAGTGTAAAAATTAAATTAAAAAAAAATAACAATCGCAAAACTACCTATCGCCCCATCTTGCCCCCCCAGTGGGGTAAGATGGGGTACCCTATGGGTCAAGATGGGGTACACCTACAGGCTATGGACGAACTTCACATTTAAAGGCCGTCTCTTCATCATCGTCTTCAACACCAGCACAGCTGCAATGTGCCCATTTTTTGCATGCTGAACACGCCACCCAGCCTTCTGTGGACTCTAAATAGAGACCGTGGCAATATAAACAAGGAGGATTTTCTGACTCACTACCGCTATTTTCTGATCCTACAGTCGATTTTCGAGTAGCTTTAGTTTTCTTTTTCTTTTTGGTCACTTTATTTTTCTTGGCAACAGTATTTTTTTGAGTTTTCTTTAATTCTCTTATAGCTTTAATTCCTTTTCTCTTTAGCGCCATCCACATCATGTTTCTTTTTTATTTCATCTTCTAATTCACTTTTGTAGGGCGATGAGGTAATAATAGCGGTTTTGCCTCTCTTTGTCGGTGCTCTTGTAGTTTTTCTTGTTGCAGGAAAAGGCATAACTTGTTGGGGACTAGCAACAATGAAACTAGATTCTCGTGGCGTACTTGGTCTATAAGTAGAACATCCAGATTCTGGTGATTTTGCTGCTGTTTCAATCAATGGTTCCATTTCAACTTCGGAGGGTAGCAACTGTAAATCTACAGGAGCTGATGAAACTGGTATAATAGCTGAACTCTGTGATACATCCAAAACGGTGCTTGATTGATATGTTTACGGAAAGGAAACAACCGATACTCTCGACAGCTGATTTATTACTGATCATGGTGGGGAGCGGTATTGATGCGCAGATACATACCATCTCTCCCCTTTTAGTTTGTTAACCTAAAACAATACAATATAAATCATTAATTACTTACACCTTATAATTTATTTTCTTAAATCTAGGTCTTAGTGCTCGCTGTATTGGAACAGAAGAAGAACAATCAGGTTCTGGCGCCATGTTACCTGCAACAGTCCGGGTTTCGAACCACTGTTCGTTGCTTGGTTCCTCTGCGTGCACCTCCGTCTCCGGGGCCGCCGGAGCTGAGGGCTCAGGGGCTGGGAGCGGCGAACTTGCGCACTCTGTCTTCCCTCCCGAGTATCCCGGGGCGGGCAAAACATCACCTGAATACTTTCTTAGCTGGTCTAAATGTCTTACACAAGTGACGTTGTAATCATTTACAAATACTTCAAACATTCGGTTTCCAATGGTTTTTTTAATTGTCCCTAAAACCCATTTATGTTTTCTTTCGACAAACCATTTTAGCCATACATAGTTGCCTGTTTTAAATTGTCTACTTTTTGGTAATTCACAATTTCTATCTGTACAAGTAGTTTTTTTATTTTTTTCCGGTAATACCATATCCAATCTACCACGCAATTTGCGACCGAACATTAATTCCGCCGGCGAAATTCCTGTCGTACAATGGACTGTGTTTCGATAGGTGAACAGAAATTCTAATAACTTGTCTGTTATCTCACTTACATTATAATTTTCTTTTATTAAACATTTTATCATTTTTTTGCAATTTTTGACCGAATTTTCGGCTTGTCCATTGCTACACGGGTGATAGATAGGACTATTTATAAGACGGATTCCATTAAATCCACATACAGTCTTAAATTCAAAAGAGCTTATCTTAGGGTCGTTATCCGATACAATTGTATTCGGTAATCCGAAAACTGCAAACAAAGATTTAAGTTTTTCTATCAACGCTCGAGTGGAGGTACCGCGGTCCATTAAGATGAATTCTAAGCATTTACTATAAGCATCGACAACTATGAGGTAATCGCGCTGACCTATCGTCATATAGTCGACGTGCAGCCGCCGCCAGGCGCCGGAGGGGCGCGGCCAGGGCGCGGGGGGCGCGCGCGGCGGCGCCGCGCTCGTGGCTGCGCACGCGCCGCACCTGCCTACCCAGCTCTCGATGTCGCGATCGATTCCCGGCCACCACATTCTACTTCTGGCATTACATTTAGTTTTTACTATGCCCAAATGAGTAGAATGCAGTTCTTCTAACATTTTCCGCCTGTATTTTTCTGGAATAATTATTCTTAGGCCCCTATATAGGCACCTATCACTGACTTCGAGATCCGCTTTGCAATAAAAATAGGGCTGAACATCGAGTTATATTGTACTGCGTACATAGAGGAGCTATTCCCAGTAAAATCATTGCACGCGGGCGTGCGGCGGGGCAGGGCGCGGGACGCGCGGAGTGGGGGTTCTGTTCTCATAGATAACGAGTATCGCGCGCGATGCGACATATTGTGTATTTTGCCTACTCGATACTGTTTGTGAGTACTGATAACTAGGGAATAAATAAAAAGAGTAATTTACGTTACAGTATATTTTAATTATTAGTATATTACAGTTTTCTTGAAATCAAATCAAATCTTATAACGAAATATCAATTATTTATATTTAAAAGGCGAGGTAGGGTGGGGAAACCTTCGGCAGGGTCGGGCAAACTTCTCGTATAAGTAAACAGGGATTATATCCATTGAATCTGGCAACAACATTAAACCATTAATGTGTGATGTAATGATATTTTAATTTCCTTTAAATAGTATAAGTTTCGTTAGTTTCTGTCGTTTTGTGGAGTAATCTACATTTTGATCAGTTTTCGCTTCGTGGTGTAATCGAATTTTGGTGTATTGGTTTATTATGGCTCTTATTAAATGGATTCGATGATTTAATGTTGATGGCTGATTCATTGAATGTTGGGTTAAATTTACGAATATTTCTTTCCCAATGAAATATTTTTGTGTGTTCACCGTTATATAATTATAGTCACATTTTGAGGCTAGACCTTTCCCGCCGCTTTGCTTTATTAAATTACGTACAACTTTCTCAGTAGCCAAGCATATTATGTACACGTCTTCTGTGGAGTAACACAAACCACCCATATCTTTTATTGTTATTAATGTGTGATGTGGGAGTTTGTTTGACGTGGACAGGCTGTCAACACATTCTTCACATTTTATCTTTCGTGTTAGTTGCCTAGACACATATCCAGATATGTAACCTACTATCAGTTTTGATTCACAAGTAATATAAGTGTCTTGTTCAAGCATTGTTGCAAAAATGTTGCAATTATTTTCAGCTTCCAAATCGGATGGCAGTGATCGCGTCGTTTGTAAAACTTCATACGACTGTTCTTCATGTCGGTTAGCAAGGGACGTTATATTTATTATGTTTAATGACGGTGAATTTAAAATTGAAAAATTGTCCAATGGAATGCAGTTGCCGGAAAACGTAGAACGGAGTTCTAGATGATTAAGTGTTCTTTTGTAAGCTGCTCTTAATTGTAATACGTTTGGGTTATTGTTGTAACCGCCGTGTTTTCTTATTAAACCAAAAAATAACTCCAAATGGTCTTGGCTTATGCGATAAGTAGATATATAATTCAGCATCTTCTTTTCCTCGACCGTGTAATTGTAAAGAGTCTTAAGCGATTCGATGCAAATAAGAGCCCCAACAAATCCAGTTTTGTTAGAAGATTCGACTAATTTTGACTTTGAGATTTGTAATGTTATCCTGGGAATTTCATTTCTCCGTTTTATTACTCTTCTTGATTTGGAACGAAATTGCAATGCCAGTATATAGGACTTTACATTATCCAAGAAAGAAAATATTTCGGATTTGCTCTTGCTATCCACAGGACGCTTAAAACCATAAAAATGGCATTTTCTTGAATTCATAACATCGAAGAAGTTATTCATCAAAGTTATGAAATTCACTGTTCCTGAAGAATCTTGAAACCGTGTCGAATTTAAAACTTCATCGCAAAGAAATAAAGCTTTTGCTACGCTCATACTCAGCAATTGTGTAGCGAGCTTAACTTTCATAATTTGTTGACGGAAATTTATATGACGAGGAGTTAATTTGTTACCAAATCTAAGTCCTTCATTTTGTTGAAGCTTATTAAGATTAATTAGTAGTTGCCATTTTATTTCTTTGTTTTTTTCATCGAATAAAAGTCTTTTCTTCTCAAAAGTGTTCCTGATGAGTTTTATAACATGACATGGGTCTAAAAATATGCACACTTTTTCACCAGTAGACGGATGTGAAAAGTAAGTCTTCATATTGTTGACATCGGATAGCTCACAACCTAATTTTTCAGCAGCACTGATGTTTGCCGAACAGCCGTCAAAAGTGAGACATACAGCTGTGGCACCAACTTCGTGGCATTTTTCCAAACATATATTTATCAAATTTGCCTTTGTTTCAGCATTTATACCAGCCGTCAAGAAATATCCTACAGGCAATTTCCAATTTTCGTTAAGGGCTACCAGCATAAACACTAATGCTTGTGTTGCCACAGTCTCATCGTCTTCGCCCTGCATAGGGCCTGCTCCAAAATTAACTGCACCTAATTTTTTATTATTATTAAATAGTTTCTGCTTCCTGATCGCCATTTCATCGAAAACTAAGGCGCAAACTACAGGTTTATTGGCTTTGGCGTTGGATTCGCATTTTAACTTTAATGCCGCAAAGGCTTCCGTTGTAAAACCAGGTTCAGCGTCAACTGTCGAATACCATCTACAAATTGTTCTTGGATGAGGGAGAGCTTTATTGTAGCATTCTCGAACGTATTTATACGCAGCTGGCGAATAGTAGTGCAATGTTAACGCGAATTTACGTAAAGGTGCAGTGTACAGTAAATAGTGTCTGTTCTGTTTATTTTTTTTCATTAAAGACTTATGTAATTCAACAACTTCTGCTTTAGCCATTAAATTATTAGTCGTATTTAAATCAAAACCGAATCTATCTTTTAAATTTTGGACCATTGATTTATAAGAGGCACATTTTTTCTTTAGATAATAATTTTGTCGTCGTACTTTTTTAAACTTTTCAGCGAGGTTCTTTCTAGCTATTGATTCTTTACGTAATTTTTTCTTCAGTACAATTTTTTTCGGAGTATCAAAAATTGATTCGGAGCTGCTTACTGGTTCAGAAATTGATTCCTCCTGTAGTTCTTGTTTAGATGATGATGGTTCACCAGAAATTATTGACTGAAAAGAAAAAGGGTCACAATTTTATGGGTTGTATGTATTGAACTATTTAACCGTAGGTACATTATTAAAAAAAGCTGTAATTTAGGAAAAACAACGACTTCAGAGTAGAATACAAACATACATAGACAGACATACGCTGATGTGCATTCAGTACTTTTTGATGTCCAAATAATATATTTCTTTTGATTTGGTTAAAAACAGCAGTTGAAAAGGAGACGATCAAAAATATTATATAGGGTGTAAATGCCGTCACACACTAGGCTATACTATATATTTTTATCTTAAGATACGACTTCTGGTGATCCCTGCCCACATACATTTTGTATGCAAACAGAGGTCAAGCCAACTGGTAGGTCTAACTGGCCTCTACTTTCATACAAAATGTATGTCTAAATGGGGTCACCAGAAGAACCACCAATCGTAGGCCACCATCAATTCTGGATCTATTTTAGTACAAAATGTATGGTTACCAGGGGTCACGTATCTTAAGATAGAAAAATATATGTCTAAAAATATATGCCTAGTGTGTGACGGCCTTAAAAAAATTAGTCTGAAATATTTTAAGGGTGTGTTCTACTCATGAAACTGAACAACTTTCCTCAAGGAACATAGGTCGAAATATGAAAAAAAATGTTGGACCTCCCATAGTAAATCGATCAGCTGGCCGTCTAATTTGTATGGGAGGTCCAACATTTTTTTTCATATGTCGACCTTTGTTCCTTGGGAAAAGTTGTTCAGTTTCATGAAATAAATACTCCCTATAAATATTTCCGACAATTTTTTTACACCCTGTATACAGAAGTCGCAGTTACAGAAATCTCAATATAAAGGTAAATGTTAAAATTCTTACACTATCGTAGGGTACAGCTGATTTCTTTAAGAAAATTCGTCCAGTCTTGGTGGTGTACTTGTCATCTTCTTTGAAATGTTTGGAACATATGCGGGAATAGTCCGAAGGCAACCAAAATTCTTCGCTTCGTTCCTTTTGAACAAATTTAATCCATAATTCTCTTTTTTCATGGCCCGGCCGCGGAAACCTTTAGGAAAGTTAAAATAAAATTTAACTACAGATATCATCATCCCGCATCACAACAAAATACTACCCATTTTTAAAGTGTCACGTTGATAGTGTCACATCTGTACGTACATAAAATGTTGTTAGTCTATGAATTTCGCCGAAGTATGGCCGCCGACTCCGAGCGCGCGGGAGTTCGTTGCAAAATAAAAGAAAATATTGTAACTCGTGCGTATGATTGACTGATACATAGGTAACTTACCCGTGAAAAGTCACTCCGTGTGTTTTCTTTACTTTTTCTGAGTTATTGGTGCAGTATCTCAGCACACACGAAGGCATTTTGAGAATTAACTGAAACTTCTCGACGCGGCACGTCGCGGCAAGCGCCCGGCTCAGACTAACCAAGGTTGAGCCGGCCGGCTCTAACTCGTGTTACAAACAGTGAACTCGCGTTGCCGGCTCTATGTACGCAGTACAATATAACTCGATGGGGCTGAATTGTTTTGCATGTTTTCTTACGTGGCCAACCATTTTCCATGTATTTAATAACGGTTTGAAGTACCGGATCTTTTTCAGTGGCCGCCATTATATCCTTATTCGTGACCAGTGTTGAACTAATATCTAAGAATTTAAGAATTGAATGATCATTCTCTATTACATCGTCGCTTTTACTGCCGACCGGCGAACGTGAGAAAAAATCTGCGACAGCATTATTCTCGCCTTTAATGTACTGCACAGTGTAATTATATGCCGATAGCAAAATTGCATACCGCTGCAGCCGCGATGCCGCAGTGACCGAAATTCCTACCTTATTTCCGAGTACAGACAAAAGAGGCCGGTGGTCAGTTTTTAGTATAAAAGGGTCCTGTCTGCCATATAGATACATATGGAATCGCTTGACTCCGAAACCTATAGCCGTCGCCTCTTTCTGTATCTGGCTATAGTTTTTTTCACTGACCGATAGCGACCGCGACGCAAAAGCCAATGGTCGCTCGACACCGTCGGCGCCGCGCTTCGAGAGCACCGCGCCCAGCCCGCTCGGCCCGGCGTCGACGGCCAGGATCAGCTGTGCCTGAGGATCAAAGTGCGCCAGTACTCGCTCCGACGCTAACTCTTGTTTCATTTTATCAAAAACACGCTGTTGACTAGCTCCCCATTCGAATTTAACCCCCTTTTTTAATAAATCGTTTATTGGTTTTAAAATGGAAGATGTATTGGGAACAAAATTTCTATAATAGTTTACAACCCCTATAAATCGTTTGACCTCATTGACGTTAGCTGGCGCTTGGGCTTTAATTATGGCTTCTATTTTACTTAGACAAAAGTGGTTTGAAAACTTGTCCATTTCGTAACCCAAATATGTTACCTTATTTTGGAAAAATACGCATTTTCCCCACTGCAATCTTAAACCTGCATTACTAAGCCTAGACAGAACTTCACGCAACCTGCTCAGATGTATGACTTTTGTCGGCCCTGTCACGCATACGTCATCGAGCCAACAGCTGACTCCTTCTATACCTAACAGTAACGATTCCATAGCGCGCTGGAAAATGGCCGGCCCATTAGCCAAACCATAAACAAGGCGAGTATATTGAAATAGGCCTTTATGGGTGGAGATCGTTGTCAATTCCTGAGAAGACTTTGATAATTCAAACTGGTTATAGGCATTACTGAGGTCTAATTTAGAGTAGTGCTCTCCCCCTCCTATTTTAGCAAAGACTTCCTCTATACGAGGAAGTGGATACTTGTCTACTTTTAGGTCCCTATTCAACGTCACGGAAAAATCGCCAGCAATTTTTACTTTGCCATTTTCCTTCAACACGGGCACAATCGGGGTACCGTATTTTGAATGTGCCACCGGAACTAGGATACCTAAACTGACCAACCTGTCTATTTCGTCCTCAACTTTCTTTTTAATCGCAAACGGTATAGTACGTGGCTTAAAATGTTTAGGCTGGGCCCCTTCTTTCAACTGTAAATCAACTTGAAATTTATTAAACTTCCCTAATTCGTTCTGGAAAAGATTTGAATATTCGTTTATTAGCTGCTGTACCTCATTCGAACTTTGATTCTGACAATTGATATTGTTATTATCAGTGGTGAAATATAAACCAAAATCGGTCATAAAATCTCGCCCCAATAATGGCGGCCCTCCATTCTCAACTACATAAATGTTAATTTGTTTAGTTTTATCTAAATAAGTGATCTGACAACTAAAATAGCCGAGCGGCGATATTCTTTTAGTTTTATGTTCGAGAAATGTTTTGCATATAATTTGTGAGAAATAACTGTAGTACCTGAGCCGGAATCGATTTCCATTTCTAACTGTATATCGTTAAGTTTAACAGTAATCATAATTGGAGCATAATTAACTGACCTTAAATTGTAAAGTTCACATTCCTCACAATCATGCGAGCTTTCAGCGGTCCCGGCTGCTGGAACCTCCAATACCGTTTCGATGTTATGTGATCGAGCCGAACCTTTATTTTTGCACACTTTCGATAGGTGACCTACTGCACTGCACAAACGGCACTTATACTTTTTATATTTGCACTAGGCCGCACTATGACTTTTTAAACCGCACACAGCACAACGACGTTGAGAAAACCCTGCGCTGGCGCCGGGATCGTGACCGCCCCGCGCCAACACGGTACATCGGCTCCTCCTTCATCTGTACTTGCTGCTCACGCACCTGTCGCGCGCAAGCAGCCTGCTGCGCTATTTCAACCGCTTTCGCAAATGTCAGCGCCGTCGCAGCTTGCTGAAATAGACGATCTTTTTCGGGTCCTGCGCTCAACCCGAGCACAAATCTGTCCGTAATGAGCTTCTCGAGTGACGATTCGAAAACACAGTGGACCGCGAGTCCCCTGACACGAGCCGCCCACTCCTCGATGCTTTCTCCTGCCGACCTTCTTGCCTCGTAAAATTTTGCCCTATCGGCAAAAATGCAACGCTTCTGTTTGAAATGGTCATCAAACACTGCAATCAGCTCGGCGTACGTTATCTCATCCAATTTGCGTGGGTGCACTAAATTATTTGCAAGCCGGTAAGTGTCGTCCGCTAAATGAGTCAGCAACAAAGCACATTTTTGGTCTTCCTTAATTGCAATATTCAGTTTTAGGAACTGAACCAAGCGACTGTAATAAATCTCCCAGTCCTGTGATCTATGATCGAACACTCCAATACTGCCAAAAATAGTCGTAGCCGACATTATGAATATGACATATTAACCGTTAACTCTAATTTAAACACGATCCTCGTCCGCCATTGATATGTTTACAGAAAGGAAACAACCGATACTCTCGACAGCTGATTTATTACTGATCATGGTGGGGAGCGGTATTGATGCGCAGATACATTCTGTTAGAGAATCCACAGAGGACGCAGACACACACAAGTTTTCGGATGTGGAAGCCGAGTCACGTACAGTGGTCGATGACGTCGCTCCCGTGAGACCAATCTCCATTGGTATTTCGTGTTGGGTACTGCAGAAAACGTTATTGGTGTTTCAGCCAGTGGTGACTGCTCGAGTTGAGGAATGTCTGTGGTTAGAGACGGAGCGAAATCAGTTTCGGTAAAGACTGTGGGATCAAATGGCCCAATTCCGCACTTTTTAAATCCATTCACTGCTGTAGACATCGTTGATGCTTGTATAAAAGCCTTCCCAAAAAATTCAGCGACTTGCCGTACCGTGACGATCATCCCCGGATTACTGCGTAGCCATGCTGTGATTTGATGGTCATAATACGTGCCGAGTGGCCTCATATATGCAACATCAGCAACTTGAAGTCGGTGAGTAGTGTGTGGAGGGAAGCATATTTAGAATGATTACTCCATGAGATCGTGCTTCATTGATGAGATCAATGTTTTGAGTGCGAGTTCTATGTCCATCCAACAACAGCAGGACAGGTCGTTCTGTTGTTGCTCCACTAAATTCCACGAATTTCTTAAACCAGCCAGCAAAGAGTTCCGTTGTCATCCAGCCCGAATCACTGCATACTCCCCAAGATCCTGGTGCAGCATTTAACATTAATTGCGGGTCCATACGCTTTCGAGGAAACACCATCATGGGTGGCATGTATAGGCCACTTGCACTGAAACAGATTTACACAGTTATTGTTGTCCCTCTTTCTGCAGAAGTAATCGCTCCGACTTGCTTTCGCCCTCTTTTGGCTATTATTTTTGATTTGGTTTTTGGAACAATAGAAATACCTGTCTCATCACAGTTGAAAATTCGATCAGGCGTCAAATTATTTTCATCATAAACGTTCCCCAAAAAGTTATAAAACTGATCTACAACTTGCTTGTTAAATCCTGCAGCACGAGCTGCTGAAGTACTCTCAGGCTGTCGAATAGACAATTCAGGATGTCTCTTGAGAAAGTTGTGCGCCCAATCTTTCCCAGATTCTCTTTTCTCGTTATTAAATGGATGATGTTTATTATTTTTGCCAAACTGTACGCTAGACCCCTTAGGTCTTTTATTGTAAGACCATACAGTCTACTTTCCATGTCTAGTATATAATTACACAGCTCTTTTTCTTCTTTCTTTGAAAAAACTGTATCTTTAAGGCCTAAACGAACTTTCAATTCATGGCTAGTGGAAGCACCGTCTGATAACTTCTCTCGAACTGCTTTGACTTTTCTTTCTAAAGTCGTCTGAGGGACAGAAAATGTTTTTGCTGCTAACAGATTACCAATTTTTCCTTCTATTACAGCATCCACCGCATTTTTCATAGCCTCCCCTGACCACTTTCCTCTATTTGTCTTTCTCTTATAAGTTTTCACTATTCTACAACAAAAGATATAAAGATATTCAAATCCACAACTCAATAATCATTTTAAAACTTTGGTAGGGCAAGATGGGGTACCGATTACCCTATCTTGCCCGTACTTACCTAAACAGATTCAACAAATTTTAAATAAATGACACTTGCCAATGTTTGAAAACGACAAGTACGTACCTGTTTGCGTGGTTGTTGCTCCATAGGAATGAATGAACGCCGTTTCCGTGCTGTTTATGTGAAGGCAGCAATCACACACCAAATAAAACGCAAAAATGACAAGCAAAATGACAAAAAACAGTTTTTTGAAATTAAATAACGGACGTAACCTTCAGTCTAGCCGCTCACCGCGTGAACTGATAGACATCATGGCGGCGCAGCGTCATGCGCTAGCGGGCTTCTGATTGGTCGATTCTAGTGCAGTATACAGCCGTTGCCCCGTCTTGCCCGCTACCCCGTCTTGCCCCCCTCTCCAGAGTTGCATTATGGTAACAGTAATTTGTGACATTTTGTGTTAACTTGTTATTTAACAATAAACCTAGTCCAGATCCAAGCTGGTCAGAATAAACAATAGTTTTATTCCTACTTATAATTTGTCTAGGGGACTCCTTAGAAGTATCAAGAGCCATATCTGGCTGAATCACAGCAGTTGGTGAAGTTCGTAATCTATCACAATTACCATAACCACTGTTTATTAAAGAGTTAAAACGCTCTTCATTTAATCTACTTTCTTCTACCAATTGAATAAAAGCCAGGATATGCTCCTTGACTTCCTTCTGAGTGGTTACATACTTTAAAGAAGTAACTTCAAGCTGATCCTTTAACTTACTTATCTCAGCATCGAGCTTTATATTAGCTTGTATATTTAAATCATATGATATCCTATTAGAATCTAACTTTTCATTACAATGCCGCACCCTATCTTTCATTATTAATAATTCTAACTTCATTGTAGAATAGTTTTTTATACATTTTTGGCTCTTAATTAATTTCTGTGTACGCCTAATATAATTATTAATTTTAACATATTTCTTCAATTTATTATTGCTGTTAAAAAATATTCATTTCTTACTGTCCGTATCGTTATTACCTACCAGCTCCTAGTATAGGTTCTGCGTTGTCAAACTACCATAACACTGACGTTCTTTCCTTAAATAATTTAGTTCCTCACTCGCTGCGCCAAGTTCTTCCTCCAGGTTTGTGATGCGCTTTAATGCCACTTCATGGGTAGAAGCGCACTGGTTAAAGGTATCGATCACAGACTGCAACTGCTTTAACTTATCTTGAGCGTCTGATAACTTGTAGTCATACTCCACCAGATCGCTTCTCAACACAGTGTTCTTTTGTCCATCGATTTCTTCAGTTCCTCTTCACTGTCATCCCGTTCCCTCATTAACTGGTCATTCAAGGTCCTAGCTTCCTGCAGCTGTTTCAAGGTGGCCTTGAGTTGAATTTCTTGCTGACGTGCAGTGGCCTTGCGAGATTTCATGTTCGAAGCGCTCATTGTCCAACAGTAACTCCACAAACGCACTGAAATATATAAAACAACTGAGTACAATACAACTGAGTAACTTGAGCAAAGGAAGGTTGTTGATTATTATAACAAGGATGTGAGTGTATAATGTTAGTGAACAGTGTATCGTGTACGGCAATGTCTGTGGCGAATGTGATGTCTCAACTTATGCTTCCACTATTCGTCAAGCAAAGAGAGTTCTCACGTGCCAATGTTTTGTGTTTGACGTCGCTCACGGCTTCAACAGTGAACAATGTGAAATATGAACATGAACGCAGTGTTAAAAAATACGAAACCAGCGTAAACAAGAATTAAATAAAAGAAATACTTCTCAGGATTCTTGACGAATTTGAAAACGTCCGTTGACGGTTGACAGGCGCAGTCGCAAGCGGCCTGTTTTACTGTTAAGTAGTAAGTTTCGTTGTTATAATTCCACGGAAAACTGTTATCTACAATCTACAATGCTAATCTGGTCAATTAATGTATATTTTATAAAAAAATCCTTTAATAAAATACGGAGATAAAAATTTCATGTCTATCAGCTGTCAGTGTTACCACATATGTTATGTCGAATTCAAATATAGTTTCATGTTTGCAACTTACTGGAGAATCATTTAAAAGCATGCTATTTTTCATGTAAATACAATCAAAATTGTATCATACTACATAGTTACTAAGGTACTGTGACATCGTACCTGCATACACTGGCAAAGCAATTGAATGCTGCTGTTAATTTCTCTCTGATTCCATCTGATCTGCTTCACATTCCTCCAGAAGGTTTGCATTCTCCCTTCTTAATTTTAGACACGAAAATTTTGAAGCTGCATGTCGCTGCCATTTTCCTCAGTGCCGCCATGTACTCTCTCTAATTGTTTCACCTTCTATCTGTTTGCGATAGTGAAATTTGAATACGACTCAGGGTCATAGTAATCTTGTGAAGTTTTTTTTACCACTTCCCTTTGGTTCATTCGGCGATAACAGGTCGCATAACGCATCGTAAGTGTCTCATCCAATGTAATTTTAAAAGTACACCCGTTTCTGTGGAATGCCCATTATGTTGTTACTATATGTAACGAAAACGGAAAGCGACGAAACAAGAATGTGTCAAAACAAGAATACGACGACATAACAATGTGTCAAACCGAGAATACGACGAAAAAGGAAGCTATCAACCTTTGATCTACACGATGGTACGGTTGGGAAAACCGAGAGTGAACCAGTAAGAACGAGACATAATACTATATAATAAGGTCAAAATTAATTCCTGATCCAGATTAAATAATATTTGAAAAATTTGTTTGTTCAAAACTTGTGAGAAGATTTAAATTTCTAACCTTGTTGGTCTCGCGCGTCTTAGCCAAGTTAAATATTTTTCATTTTAATGCAGGGAAAGTTTCAGTTATCTCACTATATGTTTCCGTTTATCCAAAAACAAATATTAACAAACAAAGAATACATATACCTAAGTACCAACTTATGATTTCCAAAAAACAGCTCCTGTTTATGGACTGACTCATTCAAAGTAATGTCGAAACTACTAAAGTATAAAACACAATGGATAATGCTCTATTAAGTACTTAAAAACTTCTGGCGCAGTTAGGCTAAGAGGGTCTCGGGTTCGTTCACTGGTAAGGACAAATATTTGTAGGATGAGCATAGATATTATTTCTTCACGTATTTAAGTATTTATTTCTCTATGTAAGTATATATGTTTATAGTTTCCTTGTACCCATAACTCAAGCCTACTAGAGCTTTAATTGGGATCAGGTCGATTTGTGTAAGATTTTCCCATGATATTTATTATGGCCATGTAATTAGGATTACATTCTAATCATAATTACAACAATTAAACTTACCAGACCAAAGATACTCTTTGGGCTTTTTTAGGGTCGGGTACTTGTTTTAATATTGGGCTATTGTTAACTTTTTTGACTTATTTAGTCTTGCTTGCGTCGTCTCTTCCCATTTTAATTCTACCGTCGTCCAAGTTTCTGTAGAATTGGTGAGCCATAAAATGTGTTTTTTTTTTAGTCTTCACCATCAGTTATTCCGTCCGGTAAACGTAAGCTTGGACCTGGAGATTGAGAAGAATCCGAAGATCTTGAAACTCTGCGGCATTTCAAAACTACACCCCAATCCCTGTACTTTATTTTAAGATTGTGTATCTGGTCTGGCAATTTTCCAGCCACTCTTGTTATAATACCACGTGTAGATTCAACAATTTTGGTGTAAAAGTATACAGAAAGCTTTTTCTGGGGGAAAATGCTGGTTATTGCACGAGCCCAGTTGGCATAAACAGAAGATCTGATTACTTTCTCAGGGTCTTACCGTAGGATTGAGGTCCTAGTAATTCTTACTAAACTCAGACGTGCCGTATTATTTAGTGGAATAGTTTTGTCCAGATTTCAACAGGCCTTTTCCTTCTAAAGTACTGTTCAACAGCACGCACAAGTCCTAAAATTAAACTTAGTATAAGATGCACTAAAATGGGCACAAAATAATTATATGCACCGTACACACAAGACCGCAAAAAAATGCAAGCATACATAAAATATCACATAGGGAGATCCGCCATGAAACGGACGTTTAACTTTGAAGTATTATTAAATACTGTAGTTAAAAACTTAGGAACTCTTTCACTATCCTTAAGGAATCGGGATATACTATTGTATAATTATTAATACACCACATTTTATAAAAAATCAATTTAAGTAAGAAATATAAATTTTTTTTATCTCACTTATGTCCGTTTCATGACACAGGTAGCATTGAATAGGACAATGGGTGTTTTGAAACGGACTAGGAACCAATGTCATACTTTGAGCCACATGAATACTCAATGTTTCACAAATTCTTTGCTTTTAAATGATTTCTTTAATTTGAATAAGTCATACATTTTGGTACCACACATACTGAGATCATAAAATAAACAACAACAAAAAATAACTGAACTCTCAACTTCTTAGTTTTAGTTTCAATTTGGCAACAATAAAAGTAGATTTTAATTTGTTTTTACACAATAATACTTATCAAACACTTTGGTAGAACTCAAACTGAGATCATAGAATTAACAATTACAAAAAAAACAAAGTAAAAAAAAATCAATTTGGCAACAATATTATAATAATTAGGTATCATTTTCTTTCACTCAAATAATTGTGTAAAAAATATACAT
Source organism: Acleris literana (assembly GCA_946894065.1). NCBI lineage: Eukaryota > Metazoa > Arthropoda > Insecta > Lepidoptera > Tortricidae > Acleris > Acleris literana. The sequence continues at coordinate 10,113,786 of OX335688.1, read as the reverse complement.
AATTATTACTTTATTACCAAAAAAACGTAAAATTAGGTATTACCTTATTTTAATAAGTCAAACACTTTGGTAGAACTCAAACTGAGATCATAGAATTAACAATTACAAAAAAACAATAATATATGATTAGAGTCTCAACTTCTTAGTCTTGTTTTAAATATAATAATTAGGTATCTAAAATATTCTTTAATAAAATTATAAAGACTCTTAAATCTGAGACTTTTTTCTTATATCCGATAATTTTAACTATATTTTAAAATAATCAGCCTTCCCGTTACCTATTTGAGCATTAATTGCAATTTTGACAAAAATAATTCTTCATACCCTTCAAGCCACATGTCTCGTGTGACCATTTTTTACAAATAGCACACATTAGCCAGTCAACATTGCTGCTTAAATAAGCCCCTTTACAAACAGTGCAATAGTCATCATCTTTATTGTTTTTTCTTGCGGTGCTTCGGGCCTGGCGTTTACCCTTAGCCTTTGGTGGAGATGTAGATGGTAGATTATTTGTAGAGCCATTAGAATCATCTGATTCTCGGAGTGAAAAATCTGATTCCGACGACTCTGAAGATGACTTTACGAGTTTTGTAATGTTTTTAGATGTTTTCATCTTGACAATCTTTTTATTTACTTTCTTTTTAGCTGATTGTTTTTCCATTATTGCGTCCTTCTCAGGTGTGTCAGTTATAATCGTGCTCTTCATCTTTCTGGATCGGTTCTGAGTTTTCTTTCTAGGCAATGCCTATGGATATGGTCGGACGCATTCAGGAGATAAAAGCATGGTTGATGGATTCAATTCTGAGCCTGTGTTTTGTGGAGTGGAGCTAGACGAGATGGCAGCAGTCGTTGTGGGAGCAACAACAGTAGACGGAATTTCAGCAGGAGTTCCAGGAGCATTATCTGTTGATACTTCAGCATTAAGGAGCTCAGGTATAGGTCTGTCAGTAACAAAGGATGTCAAGAAATCATCCTCAGTGAACGTATTTCTGTTAAATGGATGTATACCAGTTTTATGAAACCCTGAAATAGTATTTTCCATGGAAAATGCAGCAATATACGCGGTGTTAGCAAATTGAGCCACATCATAAATCGATACTGTCTTTCCGGGATTTGATAACATCCATGCGTTCATAGCTTCCCTATACCGAGCTTTAAAAGGTCCATAAACAGAAACGTCCAGCGGCTGGAGGCGATGGCTGCAGTGAGGTGGAAATGTTAAAATGGTAATATGATTATCTCTAGCCAACGTCACAATGTCAATTGTTATGTGGCTAGAATGATTTTCACATAGTAACAAACAAGGGTTTTCCTCAGATGGCTTCACATATTTGATGAAGTGTATCATGGCCTTGTAGAAACTCTCTTCAGTTATCCAACCACTTGGGTTGGCTAAACCCAATGACCCTTTTGGACCAGCTTGTAACAAAATTCCTTGAAATGGACTCTAGGAAACACAAATACAGGAGGTACGGTGCCACCAGAAGCATTAATGGATCCAAGCATTGTGACTAACTGTCCTCTCTCTGCCGATGTTACCTGTCCAACTTGTTTAGACCCTCGGGTTGCAACTACTTTTGGCGGGTTGGTCACTGTTGAACATCCAGTTTCGTCAAGGTTCCATATCATGTGAGGTTCAATTTTCTTTCTATTTAATATATTTGCAAGATTTTCGTAAAATTTACTAACATTCTCTTGGTTAAAAGACGTAGCCCTGGATAAAGAAGTATTTTCTGGTTTGCGTACTGATAATGATGGATTTCTTTTCATGAATCCACGAAACCAATCCTTTGTAGCTTTTTGTCGCTCAAACCACTTTTCGGGTGCTACATGATTTGCAAATGCAAATTGGTAAGCAAGCTCTTTCACCTGAGTTGTGGTTAGTCCATAGCACATCTTCGAAGATCTTTTCAAATAATCTGTTAGTTGTTCCTCTTGTTCCTGGGTAAAAATTCTTCTATTTCCGATATTGGGATCATGAGTGAACGTAGTTGAAGACTCTTTAGCTTTCTTAACAATATCCGCCAAATATGATTTCGATATTTTATATGCTGATGCAACTGAGCGAATTGACTGTCCTTTTTCTAGTACTTCTTCCACAGCAGACTCTACTGCAGCTTTTTCTGGACGAATCCTCTTCTTTGGCGGCATCTGACGGTGATGAAAATAAAAAAAACGAGTTTTAAGAAATTACAGTAACTACAATATGCAGGAGTAATGAATCGGACAGGGACTGACGCATTGAATCGGACGTCCGTTTCAACGCGACGGTACCTGTCCGATTCAATGCGAATGTAACCTAGAAACATTTTAACCAAATTTCAAATATTTAAGTATTGATAAGATTATAACTCACCGTTCCGTATTTTCTTGAGAATATACCACAACAAGTACAATCATTACAATCGTAGCTTAAGTTTTTGTCGAATTTTAACTCAGTTTGCAAATAAATGATATTTTATACAAAACTCGTGCAGTTTAACAATGTGCGAAAAAGTGAACTAAATAATGGCCGCCAGGATCTGTCATCTTTGTGGGTTTGTCTATGGTCATCAGTGTTGCCAACAACCAAAAGACATGAATATTTTCGTTGGGATTTTTTAAGATATCAATAGTGTCCGTTTCATAACGCGTCCGTTTCATTGCGTATTCCCTCTACATTTATTTCTAAAGATGCTGAATCTTCAGGCAAAAAAATCGTAGCCGGTCCTTTTAAAACAATCTTGTCAATTTTCATGATACATTTTTGTACATAACTTAGGTACAACTGAATTATTTGTACTAGGACATGCGCTACTTTTATAAACTTCTAAGGTTTTTGAGAATATTGCCCGGGCCCGATGAGAGAGCTCAGAGGGGCTATTGCCTAACGCACTCGCATTCGCGATCTTTTTTATTTTAAAAGTCGAAGGCGAGTCTTCATACAAGATGAAAACAATTGTTCCACTTTGAAGCCGATTGTGATTGCGAGTGCGTTAGGCAATAGCGACTCAGGTCCTTTATCATGCCCTTGTCTAGTAAAGGACGAGATAATTATATTATGGAATTTTCTGTAATGTTAAAATAAAAAATATCAAACAAGAACTAACTCGCATAAATAAACTTCAACACTGATTAAGTTTAAGTAAAATTACCTACTAGATATGGGCAGACTTCTAAATGACTAGTCGGAAAAGCAGACGTAAGCTTTATATGTATACCATTTTAAATGTCTTAATAAACCAAACAACGTTAAATAGTCATACGTATTAACCCTGTATCTAATAAATATTCTTATTCTTATTCTACTCTTATTATTATTCTTATTTCACGCCCGTCCAAGCTACACTCTTAATAGTGCTTCCTAGTCCATCCACTGCACCTTTACCGGGTGACGCAGCAAAAAATGCAAATCTTCCCAAAACTAGAAAAATATGAAAATTATACGATATGTTTAAATTTCCATTTGAGCAATGGTGCGGTCAGCTGATTGCTTTACTTAACTGACTATACATGCTACATTTTTTTTTGCATGGTTTTAATGTTATATTATATGCATTGGACTTTATAGAACTGGTCCGGAAATTTACGGAGCCATGATATGAACGTTATTTCCGGATGTCTGCGGAACCACTCGTTAACTATTCTTGCCATGTGTATAGTGCAGTTGTCATGTACGAAATTGAAACTGGGGACAACGTTCTCAATATAAAATGTTCGCAACGTGGTGAGTATGCTTGACTCTAACGGGTGATAACAAAAAAACGAGAATTTTTGAAAAAGGTGAAAAAAAATTATTACAGAATTTGAAATCAAACTTAAATATAATTACATTAAAAATACACTGTATTTCTTTCAAACCGATTAATGAACATTTGAATGTGGCCCATGGTCAGCTGTTCGACGGAGTTAGGTCAAAATGGTCGCACAAGAACGCTGGACGGCAATCTTATCCATTTTATGTACACAAGCTTTTATCCTCTTTATCAGCTGAGTACAATTTTCGGCTCTCCAATTATTCTTGTACACCAATGAACTCAAATATCCGAAAAAATCTTCAATTGGCCGACATTGAGGAAGATTTGTTGGGTTGCGGTGTTTTGGTACAAATTCGATTTTTTTGGAGTCCAGAAAACTGATTGTTTTTTTTGCATAATGCGACGACGCCTTATCCGGCCAAAACACATACTTGCCATCAGAGTGATATTTCTGAATAAACGGCACTAATATTTTCTTCAAGCATTCGTTTTGGTATACATTTTGATTAACGGCTAATCCACTAGGTTTGAACCATAGTTTTGAAACTCCTCTTTCGGAAATCACGACATACAGCATAACCTTTTGCTCAAACTTGTCTTTGAATTTGTATCTTTTATTCGAAGGTGTGGTAGAACTGTTGCTTGTGTAGTATCTATCATTTCCCAGGATGTGAAATTTGCTGAGGGGAAAATAACTTTCATCATCTAAAATGAAGCTTTTCCCAGCGTAATTTCGGGTCATCCAGCGACATTGGGTTTTAATGGCCGAAATTTGTTTTTCTGTATATTCTGGTGCCCTCACCTTCTTCCGGCATACTATTCCAACCTTCTTTAATGATTTGCAGATATACGGTTGACTACAATAAAAAAATTTCGCAGCATCCCGTTGGCTCATGCCGTCTGAATCATTAAATTGGGTATGAAGCACTTTTAGGCGTCGTTTGGTCATTATCTTTGCCGGCCTGCCACTGCCACTTTTACGAGTTGTAGTCTGAGATGCTAAAATTCTATACACAGTAGAAACTGGTACATTCTCTTGAGTAAAATGGTTCACTGTAAACTTTTTCCCCATCTTTAAATTTGAATGATAAAAATTTACTATTAGTTTTCTCAAGGTTTCTTGTTTAGATGCCATTTTTGACAACAGTAAAACAAACGCAGAAAAAAAGAGTGACTACCATCACGAAAGAAGTAACACAACAACATTACATACCGCCTTTTTTATTTATGCGGCCAGTATTTTTTTTTACAGAGAGTGATAGGTATTCTCATTTTTTTGTTATCACCCGTTAATACACGAACGTAAGTTTGAGCGTTTGTTCTTTGAGGTAATGGGACTAGTTCGCCTACACTACTCAAACTCATCCAGCCCCATAAATTTGCACCTATACGTCCCGGCTCCATGTTGGGCATAACGTGGTTTTCCATGTATCTTGTTTGGTCATACCGCCAGAGATGTACCCGACCGTGGTCGCTTGATTTAAAGTATTTCTCGTCACAAAATACGGTTGAACTCCAGTCAAAATTAAGGAACTGTCGGCCAAAATTTAATCTTGCTGTTTTTGTGAATAATTACAGAAAAAACCGATCCAAACTCCCAGCAAATATAGCAAATATATGTTTAAGAAAAGTGCTTTATTTTCTTCTAGTGTTTATTTCCGGTTATTTTAGTGACAGACGCCTCTGCTGTTGGAGTGGGAGATGTTTTAAAGCAAGTAATCGATGTTGATATCTACCTTAAAGTTCTATCTATCTACCTAATGAGAAACAAAATAAAGTGCTCCCAAGTGAAAACGCCTTAGCATAAAAGCTGACTTTATCCAAAAGGTAAAGAAAGTTTTGTAATTAGTAGCGGTCAGACTATTTCAGTGTGTTCAGTTGGTATAATCTGGAATACCCACCCCGGAATTAGGCCCGACGCTTCGTAGCCGCGCCTTCTCCTATTGCGAGTTGCGACACGGTGTTCTTAACAAGCGTTCCGAATTATTGCATTGCTATGCGTAGATACTTGTTGTGTAGGTATGTGATTATAATTTGACCAATCTATCCGTGATTTTATAAACTTCAATAAAAGGGCATTTCCATAGGCCCTTGTCACAAATAAATACACTATTCACTATGAAAATGAAATCAAATTAACTAACGCAAGTGAATATTACGTAAAACTTGCACCGACCATTTCGCCAATGCTTTTCTCATCCACCACGATTGTAACAAATTTCGATACCAGAGGGCCCTGCAAAGATGCACTACGCTAACTAACGTTTCTATTCGATTCGTTTTTAAACCAATCGCGTCACTGGTAGACCACGTGACTTTTCGTATCACGTCATCTCCCAGTGACGCGATTGGTTTAAAAACGAATCGAATAGAAACGTTAGTTAGCGTAGTGCATCTTTGCAGGGCCCTCTGTAGCGACCTCTATCGAGTGGATGAAGTTGATGCCATTACAGTACTATTATACAATAACCTACCTACCTATTCTACCTCAAGGAGTGTTACGTAGAACTGCGACCTTACAGCGTTTTTTTCTTATAATACTATACTTACGACACATCAAAAACAATTCTGAGTATTTTATGGCAAAAAAATATTATAGCGTTTGTATTTTCAGGCATGAGATTTAAGTACACTTTATAATAGGGAAAATGAAATGTATAGCAAACGTATCGGTATGGCACTTAAAATTATGACAAATGAAACCATGGCAAATGACCGTTACGGCATATGAATCGTTATGGATTATGGAATATAAAATTATGGCAAATGGCATTCGGGCAAATGAGATTATTGCATATGAAATTCGGGGAAACGGCAAAGAACCATTTTGATAGTTATGTTGAGCGTTCGATTTTGAAACTTCCGATATTTTCCTTTATTCCATCCAGTCCTACTGATAAATAGTAGTTTGATAATTGACCCGTAACCTTGGATATTTTGGACATCGATGTAAGTGAAATACTATGCAGTTAGTAGTTTTTTTTTGTACCTTTTTTTAGATACCTATTTGTTGCTATTCTTTAGGGTTTTAACTATAATCATACCAAATTTGACGGTTGCCGAATAAAGGTACCTACGTTTTACGATACAATAAAAATAAAAATAGGTGAGTACGTTTAAAAACCCATCTCGCGTTTCTTTTTTTGTTAGAATTTCGTTATACCTAACACGTATTCTGAACAAAAAGTACAAATTGGCTAACTATAATGGTTCAAACAAAAGAATCTAAATAAATTATATGGCAAATTGTATGGCTCTCTAAAGTAAGGAAAGATGGACGGACGGACAGCTTGTTTTTTTCATCGATCTTTTCTGCAAAACATCAACAGCTATGGCATAGTTTGCATTTGTTGCACCTAGGCCCTCTACCATTTCCAATGCTGCACCTTTCAAAGTACTTAGCAAGTACGACAGCTTGTCCACATCCTTCATGCTCCTGGAGTCAATATTGGCCTCAAACTTGTCTCAGAGGATGGTTGGCCTAGCATCACCAAGGCTGATAAACACACAGCTTTGCTTTCGGCCGGGGAGACTCTGGACGTTGTTGAAGTCATCAGCATGCAGATGTAGAAATGACAGACCAACACACACCTGAAACGCATCAGCATATAGATGTAGACATGACAGAAGACCTCGCACTTGAAATTTGTCAGCATAAGGATGTTGATATTGTTGATGTATTGGTGCAATGTAATGACGAGATACGAAAATTGAAAAATAATACTTTCCTGATGAAGTCGCAGGCAAACAGACTCATCTAACACGCAACTTAGGCTTATTCCTTGATGTTGATGGGATAATAAGATGTAAAGGACGCATGTCCAACACCAATTGGACGTATGACAAGAAACACCCTTTACTTATAAACTAGCCAAATCCCAGAAGCTTATCCACGTCATGGGTCCTAAGGTGTACAACCACCTGCCGGATGACATTACCACTACGCAAAGCGCACCACTATTTAAACGTAGGCTTAAATGGCTTGTCGAGCGGGCGTTCTACGACCATAATGAAATATTTAAGAAAACAATTTAATGTATTTTATCAGCAATTAATATAACTGTATACTGTTATAACTTTAACCAGATTGTACTTCACTGTACTTCAGAGCTTTTGGTGTTGGTATTTTTAAGTCTGCCACTGACTTATTAATAGCTTTGGCTGATTTCAGCGCATCCGCTAAGCCTTCACTAAAAAGAAATTTATCTATCTTGGTGCCCTGAAGTTGATCCTTCATGTCCTTTTTTACAGAATTCAACATAAAGTTTCTTCTCGTGGTGGTGTCGGCATATTGGCAGTCACACATTATTCGCAACCCATTTATCAAGAGCTTAAGAATGACATTATTTCTGGTTGGCATAAGGATTGTAACCGCTTCGGACACGCAGCTGATAGCTGTAGATAATTGTTTCTGTTTAGCCTCAATGGCTTTGTCTCGTTTTGTGACTATCTCTGAAACAGACGCCTTTAATTCCGCATTTAACTCTGGGGGATCAATCAACTTACAGTTGTTTGGAGTTAAATATGGTCCTTCTGGATATCCTTGCCGTAATTTTTATAGTTAGTAGGATCTGTGCCAAGCAATTCAAGTAATTCGTCATCAAGAACAACCTCATTAGAGTCATGTGTTGCCGGGTCTGGCGGTAGCAGCCCCGTAGTCGGGTCACTGGTGGGAGGCAGCTCAGGGACGGCGAGAGCTGCGTTTGAGTTATTATCTGCAGCCTCCACCAACGGCTCATCGCGAGGTGGTTGGACATTTTCATCAACGACATGCTTTTCTGATGGCGAGCTCTCAGGTTCTTCATCACTAAGAAGCAGAGCGTTCACGATATCAACATCTGAAATTGAGATGTAGCTTGAAATAACTGTGTAAGTGACAATAGCGAGTACTGCCCCCATACTATGTTATTCAATACCTTATGGTATGTTATGCAGTATAATCAACACAACAAAGTGTTATGAGAATGAAAAACCTAGTGGTTATTCACTAAGTCAATGTCAGTAAAACAGTCCCAATGTCCTGCAAGTACTGTTCGTCACCGCATAGAAATAAGAACTTAGTGTTTTATGCCTGTATGCACATACATTTTCATTGTTTAGCCGTAATTCTGTGAAGAAGCAGTCCCATTGTACTGCCCGTAACACAGGCCAACTTTTAAGTAACATAACCTCTAAATAATAGGTAGGGTACGTAATTGTATGATCCAATATTATATCAATTATAGTTTTACATTGTACTAATTAGTGCAACGCAAAGGTAAAAAACCAGTCAAAACAGATATTTTTCCGTACCTTGTTCCTCTATCGGTGAATGCGCGTCAACGCCGGCATTGCCGGCAACCTGCCGCGTGGTCGTTGACTCGCTTCTTTCCCTATTATCACGTAATTTTCTTTCCAAACTTCGTAATTTTTTCTTGATATAGTCGTAATCGTCATCAAACTTACGTTTTGGCATGGTATTACTTTATTGCACCCGAAATTTACTATTTAAACAATTTTATTTGCGAGCGAACTGTGAAAATGGCGTAGCACTAAAAAGCGAATGAAGCCATAGACGAATAACAAACTACAAGATTCAAAAAAAAGGAGTCTTTTTCAATAAAATATTCTCAAAATAGTGTGAAATGGCACGTACTAAGGCGTTACTACATGTGTGGATTATGCTAATCTTGAGGACGAAGCAGGAGTATAATTCCTTTTGTAATGGGTTCTGCTGATTATGAAAGTAATGATGGAGGTGATAGTGAGCCTTGAATTCGAAGGAATAGAAAATTTAGAATCTGGAGGGTCATCCTATGAAGAGCAATAATAGAATAAGAAAAAAAACAATTTGTGTAGGTATGTTTATTGTTATTCCATGGCATTAAGTAATTTTCCAAAAAACTATTGATTTAAGTATTTATATTATTTTCAACTATAAATTTACCTAATGGCCATCAAAATAGTATTTTATAAATAAACAAAATACATTTCCTCTCAAGTAATACTCATAAATAATTAGGTCATCCACTATTAAGTCAACAAAATGTACCTACTATTTCAGGTTGTTTTGATGATAATAATTTGTCTTTCATTTATTATTTATTTATTATTTGTTAGCCTACGGTGTCCCACTGCTGGGCAAAGGCCTCCCTCTCGTCCTTCCACGCATCCCTGTCTTGTGCAACCTCCTGCCAGTCCCTTCTAAAAGCGTCGAGCTGATCTCGCCATCTTTGTCTTTCATTAGTCACTTAAAAATAATTTGGCTTACCGCTAGAAGATATTTTCTTGTTATAAGTAGCGACTTCTTCCAAACCTTTTAGCTTTTTTGGACAGTTTGCAGTTGAGGCTTATGATCACTGTTTATTCTTTCTGGAATCAGACAATGCATAATATTTAGCAGGCACTAAAATAATACTTTTATTTTAACCAACAAAACAATTCATACCACTCATGTTATAACATCACATACTGATTTGATTTCTTGTGACCATGAACATTGTTAAATTATATTTAGAATTTAATAAGTGAGTATTTTGTTGGCATTGAATACATTATCATCATCATTCATTCTTAATATCATGTAAAAACTAAAAATACCATGTCTTTTCATTGAAGTAGTAAATAACTTTAATAACCTCTATGTTTTTTAAAGTCTAACAGTAGATTTACTAACAAAACGCCACTTATTGTTATCAACCAAACAAACGTGAGCGAGATTGTCGAATTAAAGATTAATATTGTTCAGTTATTTACTAACCTGTCAACGCCTTGTTGTTAAGTAAACATTGCCGTTTTTGAGCAAGAACAGAGTCGTGTGATTCTTCAACATGTCGGAAATCACTCAGTATGCGAAACAGTAATTGCAGCACATCACTTTTAAAAGGTTTCACCATTGTTTTTACTTTTATCACAGTAAATAGTCAGTAATGGAAGCCGCCTGACATACCACCTACTTGTAAAAACCTGTTTCGAGACAGCTAAGAAATATTGCCATATAAAGTTTTACACGCGGTTGCCAGGTTATTCTATTGCAGAGTTAGCTTGGCCAGACTAGTAATTAATTTATATTTTTCTGTTTTTTCCGTGTTATATTGTTATTAATTTATGAATAAAGTATAATATTTTTAGGTAAATGATTGGTTTTTTGATGAAATGGTTTTTTATTAAAATGGCCCCCATTTTTGATAATTATTGAAAATTACACCTGTAAATTTTTAATTAATCATAAGTGAACGTCATACAGCCCAAAAACACAGAAAAATATTGTCCAACTGCCTTGTTCTAGACGAAACACTCTGCAGCCGGAGGTCAGTCTAAAAGGTAGTGAATCGAGAAAATTCTGTAAGGATCACCGAGATCTTGGAACATGAAATGGTTTTTTAGTAAAATGGCCCACTTTTTGATAATTATTGAAAATTACACCTTGACATTTTTAATTAATCATAAGTGAAAATCATACAACCCAAAAACACAGAAAAAAAATATTGTCCACCTAGCTTGTTCTAGATGAAACACTCTGCAGCCGGAGCTCACGGACTCAAAGGTAGTGAATCGAGAAAATTCTATAAGGATCACCGAGATCATGGAACATTTGGAACATATCCTACCTGAACCTTCTACTTACGAACAACCTGAAGTGGGAGATATTTCGGACCCTGTTGACATACCTGTGGTAATGGACGAAGCTGGTGGCGAAACTGATGAGACAGCTGTTGTAGGTGAAGTTCCTAATGAAGATGAGGAACGACAAAACAGATCTCACTGCGGTGATGACTCTGTTGAAGGTGAACCGACCAGGAAGAAGAGGGACGCAGCAATAGGGTACTTGCCTGTGGTTATAATAAACAAAGATGCTTTGCATATAGCTAGTTTTAATGACGAGGATTATGATTATAGTTTTTATTTAATTTAATAAAGTCGTTATTTTATTATATATCTTATAATAAAATAAAGATTTTTAATCTATATTGAAACACCAATGAGATTGCGTGACGTCATCTTACTTAATGTTTTTTTTATCATACTATCTGTGTCATCAACTCGAGACAGTGTTAACTCTTATAATCTGTGCTTTAGACATATCCTATAATCTGTGGTGACAACTGTGACATGACAAGATTCATTCTGTCTGCGTTTACTGTAAACAAAGATTTGAACTTGAGTCTACTGGCGAAAAAACTTACATTATCTCATACCTACTGGGTTAGCCGTTAGCAAATACATTGCAATAAACAAAGATCCAGCTATGGCGTGTTTGGTGAACACATTTACCAAAGCAGACAGTGTCAATTTGCCGAAAATCGACACAATAATGGTAGCAACTTTTTTCGCGGCGAATCCAGATTTTTGTTCCGCTGAATTCAGGAACGTGAAAACTGCCAGGTAATTATGGTTCGTAAGAGGGACAACCAATTACAACAAGTTAATTTTTAATAAAGCTAAGTTTTAGGTGTTTACTTTATTTATGGCTGAAGCAAAAAAACGGAAGATCAGTAATTGCCAATTACTTAAATATCAACCAAACTATGAAGTGAATACAGCACAAAGTCTTTCACTTCATTATTTATGTGTAATGCAAAGTCAATCTGACTGTGACCAATTTTTGAACTCAATTGCTTATATATTTAGTGAAGAAAGTGTCAAGGCAGCAGAGATGGAGACTAGAAACCAGCATAAAAACCGATTGTGGTTTGAACTAAGGTATAGCAGAATAACTGCATCAAAAGCCTATGAAGTAAGTCGCTGCCAAGTTCCTGATGGGTCACTAGTGGAAACTATTATGGGTGCTAGAAATCCAGACACAAAAGCAATGAAGAGAGGGCGTAATTTAGAGTCTGAAGTTAGGGAAACAGTAGAAAAACATCTTGGTCAAAAGATAAAAACATGTGGCCTAACAATCTGCAAACAATAATTTATTCTGGCCGCGTCTCCTGATGGTATTGTAAATTATTATTCAATTTTGGAAATTAAATGCCCTATGAGCCAACTGAATTATAAAAATTACATACAGGGTGGAAAAATATCAGAAAAATTTATGTTTCAAATGCAGATGCAAATGTATATAACAGGCCTAAAAAGTGGATATTTCTGCATTGCTGACCCTGAATTTGAGGTAAACCAAAAAGTTGAAATATATAAAGTGCTGTATGATGAAACAAAAATCAAGGATACTTTCGATGTACTCTTGCATTTTTGGAAAACAAATATTTATCCTAAGCTTTACCAAAGCATAAATACAGTGCTCTAAGTGTCTTAATAGCTGAGCATCCAGCTTGTTATTGCTATCACACTTGCCTTCGCAACTGACAGTATTATTTGTCACTTGTTACACACACACATGTTGTTATAAATAAAACTATATGCATACGAGTTTTTTGTTTTATTTAAAAAAAAAAAATGTTACACCCAACACACAGTGAATTAATATTAAACATCGTTTGGTGAAATTGGTGCTTAAGTATATTATTCTACAGCTGTTTTATCTAACGAAAGCGAGTGGGCCATACTTGTAGATGCACATGCACCTTGTAGTTAAGCATCGCCGTAGTGTGCGTATGTATATGCATTATTATAACTACTAGTATGGCCCTCCCGCTTTCGTGAGATAAAACAGCCATATACATATTTTATCCATCTAGTGAGTGCTTTCATAATTTGCCATTGAATGGCATAGCCCGGCACGATTTCGCCGTCACGGCGAAACAGGGGGCCGATATTTATGGAATTGTATAGACACCCTTTTAATTTATAATATTCTCATAAATAAACTTATTTAATAATACTGTCTTGTAAATTAATAAGTGCACAGCATATAGTAACAGCTTCATCCACTATTCTCAGTAAATTTGTATTAATAACAGAATGTGGCTTAAACATAGAAAATTCTCTTAGCCTTCTTATTACTCGTTCAACATGTATTCTTATGCTCGCAATTTGTTTTAGTCATAGTCATAGTCATAGCATTTATTGCAAACCATAGTTGTACAGATCTTAAAGTTAGTTACAGTACATTTAGATTCAATGGGCCCTGTGAGGGCGTAGCAATTCTTAATTCTAGTGAGCAATTACCTAAATAATTTCGTGTTAATATTTGCGATTGCATTTTCATTATAATTTGTATTTTTGACTTCTTGTTTTGATAATTTAATCCCGTTAGGCACGCTCGGGGGTCTTATTAATTTTATTCCCTTTTGTGACAAAAGTTGATCAATATGCTTGAAACCCCTATCTGCTAATAAACATGTACCAGGTCGTAAGGAATTCAATTTTCCACAAGCAATACGTCACTGATTCTCCCCCCATAACAAGGTGAAATATAGTTGATAAGGCCATCAGGAGTGCAACTTATAAGATATTTAATAGTATTTCCTTTTTTGTACTCTGACCATGTCAGAGCTTGGTTGAAAGCCTTGGTTGGTTTTTGTATTTCTATCTCTAGACAGTCTATAATACAGGAGACATTGAAATATTTACGCCTGAAAGCAATAGGGAGATTAAATTGATGTGCCTTATCAGTTTTTTTTTTTTTTTTTTTATTTATTTATTTGATATAAACAGTTACAAAACATTAAAACAAATGTAACATAAACCATGCAAGGTTTTTCCGTACACCTGGATCGCCAAAATACATCATTAATAATAATTTTATGTTAGCTATTTAAATATTAACAAGAAGAATAGTAACGCGCCATTGTTCACCTTCTCAACAACTCGAGAATGGCAATGCGCATACGACGCATCACAGCAACAGGTCGTATTGTCGTCTAACTTAATAATAAACTGTTGCAAAGCTTTCGCAATGATAGGGACATTTTTGGAAATATTTTACTGGCATAATTTAGTGAGATTCCAAATTCATCACCGAGTTCACTAAAAGTTGTATTTAGTCTGAGTTTTTTAAGGCATAACAAAATATGTTTTTCAGGTATATTATGTTGTTTTTCAATAATGTTGACCAAAAAAAAACACTTCTCTGGTACTCCAATATAGTATCGTGGGTTTCTTTTAATTTTCTTTAGAGTGTGTTGTAACGACTCTTCTTTAAAAAAATCTGATTCTACTTTTAAGAATTCATCATTTAGGCTACTATCTGAAGCAAGTTGAAGTGATTCAGCCGATGATGATGAATTCAATTTTACTGAGGGCGTGAATAGTGATACTTCACTCTCAGAAGTTTGCTTGTCATGTAAACCAAATGGCCATGTATTGTTAATGTGGGTATTTCCTGACGTGGATGGAATCTCTGTACATGTAGAAACTGAAACATTTCCAGGGAAGCTCTTAATAGGTGAAGTCCCTATGCACGACAACTTAACCATTATCTGAGAACCTTTACTTCTATATTTATTGTAAATTTGTACTTGAACATCTTTGTCTTGCACTAAAGGAGTTTTTTTTTGGTGTTTCTCATCATTTTCAGTAATAGCTTGCGGTAATTGATTATCTTGTAGTGAATCTACAAACAAAAAGGTACAAAAATTGTTAAAAATTACAATATTTATAGTTAAATTTAATACCTACTTTGACCAAGCGAAACTTGTAATATGTATACAGTGGTGGCAAAATAAACGTTTGCGTTTTCTATATTACCTATTGATTGCCTAGAAATATTTTACAATGTATCTAGATACACTTTGATCATCTAATGATTCACATCTCCAGTATAAAAACTGACTTTGCACATGTAAGAACTAACTTCAGAAGTTCAAAGTTAGCTATAAGTTTGGCACGGGCTATACCTTAGTTTTTAAATGATGTACTAATGTTAAATTCAATAAGTCATAATAAAGTTATTGTATAGGAAAAGCAGCATTGCTTTAGAAACAGCCTGGTTCTAATAATTTTGATGGAATTATCATAATAGGGGTTTTTGGGTCCAGTAGTTGATCTATCACGTTGCTATGTTCGAGAAAACAGGTCTCATCTAGGTACATTATGAAACAAAGAAATAGTAGGTACGAGAGCTGCCTTTTAAGTTCTGTCGTTTGCAAAACTCCCGTGATTATTAAAAAAAAAACTAGTATCATCTTAAAATATTTGAATTTAGAATTCAAAAACAAAAGAATGTCTCGAGATCGGCCGATTCGTTTTAGTACAGCGTCGGTTCAAAGTTGACAAGTCGGTTGTGAAAATGGAAATTTCGAAGAAAAATTTACGTGCGATAATATTTTACAACTTTAAAAGGGGTTTAACGCGTCTTCAGTGCTTTGAAGAGCTGACTACGGTTTTTAAAAATGAAGCACCATGCATCCGGACTGTGGAACGTTGGTATTTGGAATTTCAACGTGGTTGCTCTAGTCTCAGTGATAGGCATCGTGAAGGCCGACCAAAAACAGCTGTAACCCAGGAAAACATTGATGCTGTACGGCAACTGATCGTCGAAGATCGCCATGCGACATACCGCGAGATAGAAGCTTCATTAAGCATTTCAGGGAGCAGTGTTCAAAATATATTGCATGATAGCAAAATTCCCCGTGTAAGACGTGACTTAACGTGTGACTATTTTAAATAATGTTAATTGGCGGTAACAATCCATAAAATCTAGTTTGGATTAATTTTGTAACTCTTTTGTCTTTTTTCCTTTTTGCTGCTATTTAGACTTTGTTTTTACTGTGCAGTTTCTGCTTGAGTGATTTCTCGCATGTAATGCTTTCTTTAAGGAAGTGTTTCTCTTTGTTCCTTTCTTTATATTCTATTTCTATCTGTGAAAACCTGTAATTGGCTTTATGTGTCTTATGTTATGTTTAAGGTAATTTATCAGCTGTTGGTTTTCCTATAATAAATAAATAAATAAATAAATAAATAAATAAATGATCACTTAGGTGTAAAAAAAATTGATCTCACGCTGGATACCACATTTACTTAGTGAAGACCAAAAAACGGCTCGCGTTAGATGGTGCCGCAAAACTCTGCGGCAATTCAACCGAGGAGACTCTAAACACGTTTATGACATTATCAGTGGTGACGAATCTTGGATATATGCCTTCGATCCGGATTCTAAACAGCAGTCGACTGTTTGGGTGTTTCAAGATGAGCCAAAACCGACCAAAGTAATACGCTCACGGAGCACTTCGAAAAAAATGGTCGCCACGTTTGTAGCGAAAAGTAGCCACGTTGCGACCATCGTGCTCGAAGATCGTAAAACAGTTAATGCTGACTGGTATACCACTGTTTGTTTACCAGAAGTTATCGGCGAGTTCCGAAAAAATAACCCAAGACGTCGTATAGTACTGCACTTTACGGCCAACAACTTACTTTTAAATGCCAAAAAAACCAAGTGCATTAAATTTTCATTGTCCAATGTGAAGCGAGTGAATGCGGCTAGAATAAGACTGAAGGATGAGACACTGGAATTCGAGGATAGAACAGTATTTCTAGGTGTCACTCTGGACTCAAAACTGCAATGGAGTGCGCATATATCCACACTTGCAGGTAAACTAAGTTCAGCGGCTTATGCGGTAAAGCGAATCCGACATCTTACTGACGTCGAGACGGCGAGACTTGTGTACTATAGTTATTTTCATAGTGTTATGAGTTATGGAATTTTACTGTGGGGAAGAGCGGCTGACATCCAGACCATCTTTGTATTACAGAAGCGGGCTGTACGTGCTATATATCAATTGGGGTCTCGTGTTTCGCTTAGGGATAAATTTAAAGAAATCAATATTCTTACAGTCGCGTCGCAGTATATCTTTGAGAATATTATGTATGTACGCAAACACATACACGAGTTTAGGCATAACCGCGACGTTCATAATTTAAATACTAGAAATAGGGATAAGCTCGCTCTTCCAGGTCACCGTCTCCGTAAGGTAAGCACTTCGTTTGCAGGGAACTGTATACGTTTCTACAATAAGATACCATCTGATATCGTCAATATGCCGTTCAATAAATTTAAGTCTCACATCAAGCGCTGCTTGTTGGGTAGGGCATACTATACTATAAATGACTTCATTGGTGACCAAGATGTATTTAAGTAGTGTCTAGGCTATTACTTATTTAAGGTAATTTTTTTAAGTCTAGGTTATTTCTGATATTTCTATCTTGATAAAAATGCCTTTAAGCAAACTGTGTATTCAAACACGAAATTGTATGTTTACTTTTGTACTTTATCTTTATTAGTTCTTGTGTGTACAAGACGCTTTTAAATGAGAGCACACTGTGATGTTTCTCGCCGGACAGCTATATCACACAATATTACTTTTATGTTGTCCGGCAGCATGAGCACGTCATGCTCGCTCAAAGGTCTTTGCTTACGGCGGCGTCGTTGATCGGGTCGCCACCTTCCCGAACACATGGTTGAGGGAGGCGATGGCTGAGATATGCGTCATACTCGTGAACGGGTGCTGTTTGTGGGGTCCGGTCTGTTCACGTCTGCAAGGACTTTTTGCTCAGTTAATGATTCCAGTTATGGCTTTTGACGTAGAGACCTCGTCGTGTTGTTCTCCTAGTCATTATTTTTAGTTTCATGTATTTGACATGTAATCTTGATAATTTTTACATTTATTTGTAATGTTTTTAATTTTGAATTTGTATTTTTTTTATATGTGATAGTTCTGATAATTTATATTTGTTGCTTTATTACCTTGTAATGTAACTTACTTTTAAGTATTATTGTATTTTATGTTTGAAAAAATGACCTTCTGCTGGAGTTTCTTGCGGCGCTTCTTCTCCGCAATGATGGTCTTGTCCGAAGCGCTAGTAGATTCACTGTATATTACCGACGTGTAAAAGAGCCCGTATGTGGCCAATTTACTGAATAAATATTTTGATTGATTGATTGATTGATTGCACCACGATAATGCTAGCTCGCACACCGCCCGGCAGACAATTGCGTTTTTAAAAGAACAAAACGTCGAAAATTTGGATCACCCGCCGTACAGTCCAGACTTAAGCCCTGGCCCTAATGACTTCTTCACTTTTCCAAAAATCAAGCAACGACTTCGTGGTCAACGGTACCGGACGCCTGAAGAAGCGGTTGAGGCATACAAAACGGCAATTTTGGAGACCCCGACTTCGGAATGGAATAAGTGTTTCGAAAACTGGTTCGATCGAATGAAAAAGTGTATTACATATCACGGTGATTACTTTGAAAAACAATAAATACCATTTAACACTTAAATTGTCTTTAGTTTTTTCAAACGACAGAACTTAAAAGGCACCCCTCGTAGGTACCTGTGTTTTGTATTCTTTTTAAATCATCCTCATCCAAAAATTTTTGGATTATTTCTTGCCTTTTCCTTTTGGTATCATCATCACTACAATCATTAGTAGCTGTTCGTTTTCTGTCAGGCTGACACTCGAACCGTGATGGTAAACATCCTTTTCTCATAATAATTTTCGTAACAGCGATCGATCTCCCTTATGTTGTGCGTGACAAACATGAAATAGTTCTGTTTGCCGATGACACTTCTCTTTTATTTAAAGTAGATAGGAAACAGGCAAATTTCAATGACATTAATGATACGTTGTCAATAACTGTTGACTGGTTTACAGCCAAGAACTTACTTTTAAATGCCAAGAAAACTAAGTGTATGAAATTTTCTATATCAAATGTGAAAGGAGTGAATGGGACTAGTATAAGACTGAAGAATGAGACAATGGGATTCGAAGATAAAACAGTATTTCTAGGTATTAGTTTGGACTCAAAACTGCAATGGAATGCGCATATATCCAGCCTTGCGGGTAAACTTAGTTCTGCAGCGTATGCAGTAAAGCGCATTCGCCAACTTACAGACGTCGAGACAGCGAGACTGGTGTATTATAGTTATTTTCATAGTGTTATGAGTTATGGGATTTTGTTGTGGGGAAAAGCGGCTGACATTCAGGCCATCTTTGTATTACAGAAGCGGGCTATACGTTTTATTTATCAGCTGGGTTCACGGGTCTCACTCAGAGATAAATTTAAAGAAATTAATATTCTTACTGTCGCGTCGCAGTATATCTTTTAAAATATCATGTATGTTCGTAAACACATACATGACTTCAGGCATAACCGTGACGTTCACAAGTTCAACACGCGAAATAAAGATAAACTCGTAGTCCCAGGTCACCGTCTTCGTAAAGTAAGCACATCGTTCGTGGGGAACTGTATACGTTTCTACAATAAGATACCTATTGATATTGTCATAATGCCGTCCAATAAATTTAAGTCACGCATTAAGTGCTGCTTGCTGGGTAAGGCATATTATACTGTAAATGACTTCCTAGATGATAAAGACGTTTTTAAGTAGTGTGAGCTATTACTGATATTACGGTTCTTTTTAAAAAACTTTTTTTTAATAGTTATAATAGCTGAGCGCTGAGCAGCGCTTATTGCAAAATGCCTTTAAGCCAATAATGTAGACACTTTAAATTTAAGTATATCTAATGTTTTTTTACTTTTTAATTGTATTGGTTCTTGTGCACAAGTCACTTTAGAAGTGAGAACACATTGTGATGTTTCTCGCCGGACAACTACATTTTTTATTGATATATTTTGTCCGGCAGCATGAGCATGTCATGCTCACTCAAAGGTCTTTGCTTACGGCGGCGTCGTTGATCGGGTCGCCACCTTCCCGAACACATGGTTGAGGGAGGCGATGGCTGAGATACGCGTCATACTCGTGAACGGGTAGTATCGTTCCTGACGTAGAGACCTCGTCCCCTGTTCTCCTAGTCACTATTTTTAATTTTAGTAATTTAGCTTACATTTGTAATGATTTTATTTGTGTTAGTTTTAAAATAATTATTTATTACTGTATTACCTTGTAATGTTACTTTTAAGTATTATTGTATTTTATGATTGGAAAAAATGACCTTCTGCTGGAGTTTCTTGCGGCGCTTCTTCTCCGCAATGATGGTCTTGTCCGAAGCGCTAGTAAATTCACTCCATGTTACCGACGTGTAAAAGAGCCCTCATGTGGCCAATTTAATGAATAAATATTTTGAATTTTGAATTTGAATTTTGTAAAATAACACATCCTAAACCATCTTTTGATGCATCTACACTCAACGTTATATGTTTGTTTACTTCAAAATATACCAATACCGGAGGTTTACATATTAATTATTTTAATTTGTCATAAGCCTTTTGCTGTGAATCTGTCCAAATAAATGGTACATCTTTTTTATTTAATTGTCTAAATGGTGCTGTCACCTCACATACATTTGGTATAAATCTAGACATTTCTTATGACCATTTGGTATCCTTCATTTCACTTATTGCTTTTATTCCTTCACAATCTACTTTAATACCTTCAGTGGTAAGAATATGGCCTAAGTACTTCACTTCCGTTTTTTAAATTGACATTTATTTTTATTCCATATCCTTTTGCTTTTTCGAACACTTGTTTTAAATTTTTATCATGATCACTCTGTTTTTGTATGAATTTATATATCAACAATGTAAATTTCAACATTTGGGATGCTGCCTAAAATACTACTGAACACTCTTTGAAATACCTCTGGACTGGAAGCTAAACCAAATGGCAGCCTATTATAAAAATATCTCCCATATGGAGTATTAAATGTGGTTAACTCCCGGGTCGTTGGATAAACATATCTGAAAAAAAAAACCTTTATTAGCATCTAGCGTGCTAAAATATTTGCTGCCTGTTAATTTTGCTGTAATTTCTTCCAAAGTTGGAATTTGTATGTGTTCCCGTTGTACTTTTGTATTCTAATACTGTGGATCTAAACATATCCTTAACGATTTGTCAGGTTTTCTGGTCATTACCAAAGAATTGACAAATTCTGTAGGCGACTCTACTTTTGAAATTATTCCTTTTTTCTCTAAATTATTTAATTCACTTTTCAAATCATCCATTAACTTAAAAGTCACATGTCTACACGGCTCTATTTTTTCAGTTGCACCATCCTTCAATATAATTTTGTATTCATAATCTTTAATTTTGCCTATCCCTTTAAACACATCTTTATAATTTTTTAAACAAACATTTTCTGTCAAACGTGTTTGTATGTATGCATCTCTGAATCGGTCCTAAACTCTCTAACATGGGCAATCCTAAAATTGGTACATAGTTATCTTTACTAATTTTAAAGTTAATTGTAGATTTTTTGTCTTTTATTTTACACATTTTTCCACATTTCGTGCACTTTTTTCCACACTTGTTCCTCTCATGTCTGAAGCCACACTGTAGTAAAATACGTATTTAGAGTTGTATTTATTTAATACCCATGACTTTACATTTTAATTATATTTAATATTCAGACATTATTCGCTGCTAGTCCGGAATCCGTATAGTATATAAATCTTCATACACAGACAAGATAATATGAAAACCACAGATAATATAACAAGTTTCCCCCTTTTAATAATATTTCCCTTAATCATAAAAGCTTACATTTTACTTATAGTTTTAATTTTTCTACCGGTTTCCTAACTCTACCACTTCTTCTTAATTGACAATCATTAAAGCTGGTAGTAGGAACCATTTCCTCATTTTCATTATTAACAACTACACCTTCGTACATAGTTTCTCTGTTTTGTTCATTATTGTTTTCCTTAAGAACATAATCATTTATCACACTTGAATTTCTTTTAATATTATCTGTATCATTAACATTTTTTTCCTTTCTCACAGGAGAAACTGCTTGCCATTGAAACTGAGTAGAATCATCTTTATTATTATTTAGTAGGCCTGTTGCAGGTTTCTCCTCCGAGACCGGTAACTCTTCAAAAGAACACTCAACTTGTGGTGGTATTTCACTACCTACCTGTCTAATCTGATTTAAATGTCTGCGCCATTTCTCTCCAGAATCAATTTTTATCTCATAATGAAGTTCACCTAATTTTCTAATGACATGTCCAAATTTCCATTTTTTTATTCCTGCATAATTTCTAGCAATGACTCTAGTACCAGTCTCAATAGTTCTACACTTGTCATGTTCACCCCTATTTATAGTTAAATTTGAATCTTTCTCTAATTTAGGTTTCATAATAGACAGTTTAGATCTAATAGAGTATGAAAACATTAATTCAGCTGGTGACCTATTGGTTGTTGCATGAGGAGTGATTCTATATTGTTGTAACAATCTCTTTAAATTTTCTTGTAAATTATTTTGGTTTGTAGTTAAAGTTTTCAATTTGTTTTTTAAAATTTGTACAAATCGTTCCGCTTGCCCATTTGTTGCAGGATGATATGGGGCTGACCGCTTATGGGTGATTCCACATTTTTTTAGAAAATTTGCAAATTTGGGATTAGTAAATTGGCACCCATTATCGCTAACTAAAACTCTAGGATAACCAAACCTAGCAAATATATCTTGTAAAATTTCTATAGTATTGTCAGTGTCTATTTTATCTAAAGTATATATTTCTGGCCATTTAGAATATGCATCCACTAAAATTAAAAAATAAGTGCCTAAAAATTTTCCTGCAAAATCTATATGTACTCTTTCAAACGCCTGACTTGGACATTCCCAATGATGTTTTGTTACCTCTGGTGGGTTGCACTTCTGTTCACAGCACTGTCTACAATTTCCAACTATATTTTTTATGTCTAGATCAATATTAGGCCACCAACAAAAACTACGAGCTAACATTGTCATTTTCGTTATACCAAAATGAGCTTCATGTAGATCATCCAAAACCCTTTTTCGGAGGGCCCTTGGAACCACTACTCTAGAACCTCTTAAAATACAGCCACTCTGTAAAGTAAACTCATTTTGGTCAATGCCAAGGCGCTCAGAATGAGACAGGGTAATGCCCTGCTGTAAACCCTGAAGTAAATATACTAATTCTTTATCTTTTAGTGTAGCCTCGGCTAGTTCTTCTACTGTAATAGGCAATGTTGTGATTTGATTTAATTCTATTATGTCTGCCGCTTCTAATAAACATTTTTCACTACATTCTGCAGGTAGTCTTGACAATGCATCAGCATTACTGTTGTCTTTTGACGTTTTATATTTGATGTCGTAACTAAAACCTTGCAAAAATATTGCATAATGTTGCATGCGGGTAGCAGACATGTGTGGAAGTGGTTTGGAAGGTGAGAAAATTTGCACTAATGGCTTGTGGTCAGTCATTAGTGTAAATTTTCTCCCATATAAATATTGAAAGAACTTTTTAACTCCAAATATAATTGCATAGGCTTCCTTATCAATTTGTGACCATTTTCTTTGAGTTTTATTTAGTGTTTGTGAGGCCATTTGTATAGGCCGCTCACTACCATCAGGCATTACATGAGAAATGACAGCTCCTATCCCAATGGGTGACGCATCCGTTGCCAAAATTACTGGCAAATCTGGTGAATAATGTACCAGAAATGTTTCACTTTGCATTTGTTCTTTAATTAAATTAAATGAATTATCACACTCTTTTGACCAATTCCAGCTATTTTCTTTTCTTAGTAACTTATGCAATGGTTCCAATATAGATGACAAATTTTTAAAAAATCTACCATAGTAATTTACTAGCCCCAAAAAGGATTGCAATTCATTTAAATTTCTAGGCTGTGGTGCTTTTTGTATGGCTTTTATTTTAGAGTCTAACTTGTGTATACCTAATTTGTTAATTTTATACCCACAGTATTCTATTTCCTTTTGTAAAAAATCAGATTTTTTCAAATTTATTTTTAATCCATACTGCATTAATCTGTTTAACACCATTTCTAAACGCTGCAAGTGTACTGTATCATTTGGTGCTGTAATCTGTATATCATCAATGAAAATTGCTACCCCTGGAATATCTTTAAGAATATTTTCAATTTTTCGCTGCCATTTAGCAGGTGCACAACTTAATCCGTACATTAATCGAGTGCTCCTATAAAGACCTTTGTGCGTGTTTAATGTTAGATATTTTTGATCTTCTTTCCTAACTGACCATTGTAGGTATGCACATTTCAAATCAATTTTGGTAAACTTTTCACCCCCTGCTAAACCTGCAAATAATTCCTCAGGAGTTGGCAACGGATGTTCATCCACTATAAGTTGTGGATTGATAGTCACTTTGAAATCACCACACAAACGAACTTCTCCATTAGGTTTTGCTACCGGAACAATAGGCGTTGCATATTCACTATAATCTATTTTTACCAATATTCCCAGCTCAACCAACCTTTCTATTTCTTTTTCAACTTTACCTTTTAAACTAAATGGTACTGGCCTAGCTCTACAAAATACTGGTTTAGATCCCTCCTTTAAATACAATTCAACTGGGTCACCCTTAATTTCTCCTACATTTGAATCATCAAATAAAACTTTATACTTGTTTAAAAGACTGTCCAAGTCAGTTGATGTACATGTAGAGTTGGTTAAATTTAGATCATTTACCTCTAATATTCTGTTGACTACCTTATGAGAGAAAGCGCGCAGCCACTGTCGACCAAACAAAGATATTTTATTGATATCTGACACCACATACAACTTCAAGTGTTCTTTTGTTTCTCCATACACAGTTACTGCCACGTTAGCAAATCCTAAAACATTCAAAAAATTATTAGAATAAGAACGTAGTTGTACATTATCTTTTTGAAGCTTGATGTTGGGAAAATTACGCAAAAACTCTTTTTGTCCCATAACCGACACAGCAGATCCACTGTCTACTTCCATCTGAATGCATTTATTATTTACCCTTGCTTGTACCAACATTTTTTCACAATTTGTCATATTAATTTCATAGTTCACCTGGTACTCAGTTGGACATACATCTGGTGTTTCTTCATTCTCTTCTAGGCAGTTTGCTTCTTGTCTTTTTGCTTTTAGACATGACCTCTTTAAGTGTCCCTGTTTCTTGCAATATCCACATTCAGCATGTATGTGAGGGCATTTGTTTGCATAATGTGGTCCGCCACATCGAAAGCAAATTAACTTCTTTCCCGTACCAATTTTTCTCTTATCTTTAGGCTGCTTTTTCTCTTGCACTGAGTGGACCTGATCTTCACCTGCTTTTCTTGTCTCGGTACTTTGGGCAATTTGAATAGCTCTTTCAAGCGTTAAATCTTTTGTATCAATTATTTTTTCCCGAGCTCTTTCGTCGCAAAGACCGCATGTAAATTGGTTGCGCAATGCCTTTTCCAGGAAACTTCCAAAATTGCACGTGGTAGCCATTTTCCGTAGTGCCGCAATATAGTCTCTCACCGTTTCTCCCTCCATTTGCTTCCTATGATGGAACTTGTAATATTCTGCTATTTCTAGCGGTTGCGGGTCAAAATGGTCTTTAATCCGGCGTAATCAGTAGCATCTGGTAAATTAGGAGAAAGAAGATCACACAACGTGTCGTATGTCTCTGCGCCAATATAATGGAGTAAATAAGCCCGTTTCTGGTCGTCCTCTTCAACATCGTAGATTTTAAGGGCCCCTTCCAATCTCGATATCCATCTTGAAAATTTAGTTTTTTTATCAAAAAACTCAATGAAATTCGGTGGTACCTGATTTTTCCTGGGTTCGTATTTTGTCGTCGCCATTGTAGTAAAATACGTATTTAGAGTTGTATTTATTTAATACCCATGACTTTACATTTTAATTATATTTAATATTCAGACATTATTCGCTGCTAGTCCGGAATCCGTATAGTATATAAATCTTCATACACAGACAAGATAATATGAAAACCACAGATAATATAACACACACCTATAACACTCTGTATGTTGTCTATACCAGGGCTTCCCAAACTTTTTTTGGGGATTTGCCATTTTATTGCGACGCCCTCCTCCGCCCTCCCATCTGATCAAAAACTACCTACCATACCCGGTGAATTCTAGCCTAGTAGCAAGTTATCAGCAAAACTCCAAATAACTTTTTTATTTTTTATTAGTAAATAAGAACATAATCAAAACATAAGAATGAAAATTTCAAGATATATTTATTTTACTTTGTTGATTCGCTACTAATGAGAAGGATGTGCTTGCTTTTCTGAGCATAGCTTCTCAAAACGGGGCTCAAGTTTGGAAATTGCCACTCTCATCTCTTTTTCTACATTTATTTTCGATCTGTACTTGTTCTTTATTACCGCAACTGCAGAAAATCCTGTTTCGCACAAGTACGATGTCGCAAATGGTAGCAGAACCCTCAATGCTGCAGTGCTGATGGCACGATATTCGTGAGGAACTGAGCTCCAAAATTCGAGCAGTTTGTCTTTGTTGTATTGGAGTTTAAGACTGGAGTCACAGGACAATTCTATCAATTGTTCTTCTTCCATTGTCGAAAGTGTTGCTGGTGAGGTCGACTGAAAAGGGTTTCTAACCCAGTCATATTATTGCTCCAGATTTTCGGGGAAATATTTGTCAAAATGTTCGCTCAATGCGGACAAGTGCTGTGTAAATATCACTTTTATGGAGGGATCGAGGATTTCTATCGATTCTTCTTGTAGAATGCCTTGTAAAGCTGGGAAACAGTCAGCATTTACTTGGTTTTCTTCTAACTTTCTCTTCCACAAGAGCAACTTCTTCTGAAATCCAATAATTTTATCTGCCTGTTGCAGTATATGAGCATTGTTTCCCTGCAAGGAGTTATTAAGATCATTTAATTTTTGAAATATGTCGCAGAGATATGCCAATTTTATTAGAAACTCTGTATTAGTAAAATTTTGTGCATCATTGTGTGATTCTGTCTGTAGATAAGTTGTTATAACGTAATTTGTAGATCGTTATTAGTTTGGAAACTTGGAATGGCAATGAAACAGTTATAAATCATTAGAATTTATTAGAGACGTTATATTCCTGCCGAACAGAAATTTTCCTAATACAAGACAGCTATTTTATTACTTGTTTTTCATGATACCAAGGCAACACTGCGTCATTGGCACATAACACACCCCCTCAAAGATGCAGTTCTTGGCTCCTATTCCTGACACTCCTACTGTAGACCCATTTTATCCCTGAAATAACTGAACAATGGTTTACAAAGAGGCTTGGTTAAAATATCACTGATTTGTTCAGTACTACTGATATAAGACAGCACTATACCATTATCTCTAATGCAGTCCCGCACAATATGAACTCTTATATCCACATGTTTCAATTTGCAAGGTACACATGGATTCTTACAAATTTTGATAACACTTTGATTATCTTCATATATATTTATATGTACCTTATCTTTTAATAATTTGAGTTCTTCAATTAACTTTTGCCACCAACAGGCTTCACTAACTGCATAACTTAATGTTATATATTCAGCCTCAGTTGAGGACAAGGCAAGTTTGTTTTTTAGATATCCATGATACAGTACAACCAAAAACTTTGAATACATATCCTGCTGTTGACTTGCGATCAACTCTATCTCCAGCCCAATCTGAATCTACATATCCAGATATTGTATCAACTTCTTTTGTCTTAGTGTATACTAAACTTGAGTTTATTGTACCCTTTATGTACCTTAATACCCGCTTTAATTGAATCCAAAGCTCTTGGGATGCACAAGACTGATATTGACTCAAAACACTTATACTAATACTAAGATCAGGTCTTGTACATAACATTGCATACATTAAAGATCCGATTAATTGTCTACACTTTTCCTCTAAGTCAGGGCTTTCTGACACTTCACGTTTAAGACAACTATGGTCATAATTCTTGTCAAGTGGGGTACAAACAGGTTTACAATCTTGCATATCGAACTTTTTCAAAATATTTTCCAAGTATACAGTCTGATTAAGTACAATTTTGTCTTCATTCAAAATTTGAGTTATATGCATGCCTAAATAATGTGACACAGAACCTAGATCTTTCATTTGAAAAATATCATATAATTCAATTGTTGTTCGCTTTGTTGTTGAATATTTGAATTTCCTACACTTTGTGCATTTTGTTCCTGTGTTTCATTTTGCTCAGATAACCAGTTGTAATCTTCACTCTCACCAAGACATACCCCTTCTTCCTCCCCTCTGCATGTTCTCACCCCCTTTTGGGTTACTCTGTCTATATGCGGCAGGAATATAACGTCTCGTACTGTCTCCAACTTGTTGGTTACTGGAAAAAACACACGAAAACCTTTAGTTGTTTCTCCATATCCTACAAATATACCTATTTGATTCTTCGGGTCCCATTTGAGTCGCTTACACTTGGGAACATGTACAGATACCCTTGTTCCAAATTCATGCATTGCTGCTATTTCTTTATATCGCTCGCAGTTATAGAACAATTGTTCTATATGAGTAGGGCCAGTTCTATTAAGTATAAAAGCAGCGGTATTTACGGCTTCCGCCCAAAACTTTTTCCCGTGCCCTTGTATCATACTGCGTGCCGCTTCTACTAGCGTTCGCATTTCTCGTTCTGCACGACCATTTTGCTGAGGTGTATATATTACTGAGCGTTGATGCGTTATGCCCTTGTTCTTTAAAATGCTACCAAGTTCACTATTTACGAATTCTAAGCCGTTGTCATTACGCAAACATCTTAATTTACATCCGGTAATGCGTTCTGCTGATTGAATAAAATCTTTGATAGCATTGGTGACTTCGGATTTTTGTTTTAGAACGTATACAAACCTGTACAACGAATAGTCGTCTTTTAACAGTAAAAAGAACTTTCCGCCTCCAAAAGAACTTACCTCCATTGGGCCACTAACGTCTGCATGTACAAGTTCTAAGCTCGCAGTCGCTGTTTTTGCTCCTTGCGAAAGACACTCGATGCTGCTTGCCCGCAAGACATTTTTCACACACCATACTCTCACATTCACTCGACGCAAACTTAATATTCTCTCTATTTAAAATTTTCTTCACATGTGAAAAATTTTGATGTGCAAATATGGAATGCCATTTTGACAGATGCAATATTCTTTTTGCAAAGTGACATTCCTCCATCAAAAGAATATTTTCGTAAGTGTTACCAGCCAGACACTCGGGTTTATTATTTCGGTTTACAAAGTCCATTACAAACATTTTGTTATGTCTTTTAGCTAAAGCTCTAACCTCACCAAAGCAATTTTTAATTTCACATGAGTTTTTATCTGACGACAAAACAAAACCCTTATCCAAGGTACTACCTACTGAAAATAGGTTGAAGGTCAAATCTGGCACATACAAAACATTACATAGCTTAGTATCAAATAGCTTCTGTCCTACTCTAGCCATTAATGTAACTGTACCAACTCCCTCTATTACTAACTCATTTCCATCTCCTATTGTCACCTTTCCAGCATCTTTCTTCAGCTCTAACGTCTCAAAAAGTTTTCTATCCCAGCACATGTGTTCGCTTGCTCCTGTATCCATGCACCAGTCTTCCTCCTCATTATTGTTTCATGAGTACTTACCAATAGGTTATGCCTGCTACACACGTTAACGATAATCGTAGCGATTTCAGACTGTGCAGATAAATCGAACGTTCCTAGTGTCTCCACACGCCTCCGATATCGACGTCGATCGTCAGTTCTCCGCAGACCCTCACGCAAGAAACACGTTACGATGGAAGATGATGACGCGCTTGCGATATTAGGCCTGGTTATGTGCTTAAAGAAAAAAAAGGCACGGAGTGTGTGGTGCAAAGCCTGGCTCATGAAAAGGAAACGATTTTCTCATACCAACTTATTAAATGAGTTGAAATTTGCTCCGAAAGATTGGCATAATTATTTGAGGATGAATGAAGAAGCATACTTAAATCTGCTGGATTTAGTTGCTCCACTAATAAAGAAACAGGACACTGTAATGCGAGAAGCAATAAGTCCTCATGAAAGATTATCTGCTACACTGCGTTTTTTAGCTACAGGACGTTCCTACGAATGTATGAAGTTTTCTACAATAATATCACCGCAAGCTCTTAGTCAAATAATTCCTGAAACCTGTGATGCTTTGTACGAGGTTCTACGGAAAGAGTACTTAAAGGTAAGCATGAGACATAAAGAATACTGTACTCATCAAATTATTTATTAATTAAACTTACACGACGTATTGAATCATATTTTACAAATCATCATTAAAATTACTTAAATAGGAAGCAATTGTGTTATCAGATTTTGCATCATGATCAGGCTGTAGTGGTGATGTAGATTCCATTGATGCACTTGAGGATTCATAGTGGACTACAGCACGTTCTTGAAATCTGTGTTGGTTAGCTTGTAAGGGATATTGGCTTTCAGTGTGTGGTTGAGTGAAAAGGTTGTGAGTAGGTGGCTGAGAGTAAAGGTTTTGAGTGTGTGGTCGAGTGGAAAGGTTTTGAGTGTGTGGCTGAGTGAAAAGGATTTGAGTGTGTGGTTGAGTGAAAAAACTAGTGTTGGGAAAGTCATCATTTTTTCTTACAGTGTGTGACATAGTTAAGCTACCCATTTCAGCCAAGAACAGAGTTTCGTTAATTATTTTTTCTGCTATGATTCTCTGTTCTTTTGGTAACTCTTGTAGTTTCATCCCAACATTTTTTCCAAAAACCTCAAAACGATTGTCGGGGAGTTTAGGCCGTTTAAAATGATCATTTACGGACTTAAGTACGTCTTCGGTTAATGTATTTTTTCCTGGTCTTGGCCGACTGCGATTCGAGATTGGTGTAGCTCGTTCGCTGTCAGGACAGTTTGGGGTCGATGTGTCTCGTTCGCTGTCCGAATTATTCAGTGTTGGTCCATCGCTGTCAGAATGGTTCGGGGTTGGTGTGACTCGTTCATTGCTCGTTGAGTCGATGCTGGCGGTCGACTGTATCTGTAGAATAGAAGAAATATTATATAACTAAAATAATGACTAATCATGTACTCATTTTGTTACAGTTTCCAAAAACAGAACAAGATTGGAGAATAATAGCGAGAGAATTCGAGCAGAAGTGGAACTTCCCTCACTGTTTAGGTGCCATTGATGGTAAGCACGTTGAAATCGTGCCTCCAAGCAACAGTGGCTCGTTTTATTATAACTATAAACATAGACACAGTATGGTATTGCTGGCAATCGTTGATGCAAAATACAGATTCCTGTTAGTTGATTTTGGAACAAATGGAAGGGTTTCTGATGGTGGAGTACTGTTGAATACGAAATTTTATGAAAAACTTGAAAGAAAGACGTTAAATATTCCTAAAGCAGAAAGGTTGCATAATAGTCCACGAATACTGCCGTACGTATTTGTAGCTGATGACGCGTTTCCTCTAAGAAAGGACATGATAAAACCATTTCGCCAAAATGACTTAGACAGTACAATTAAGAAGATATATAATTATCGGACATCACGAGCACGCCGCATTGTCGAAAACGCATTTGGCATACTAGCGGCAAGGTTCAGAATTTACAGAACACAAATGAACCTGTCGCCTGAAACTATTGGGTCAGTTGTAAGAGCAACCTGTGCTGTGCATAATTTTTTGACGACATCATCGCTTAATTCATACGCTTCTTCAGAATGTTTCGATACTGAGAATTTTGAAGAAGGTACGATAACGTCAGGACTCACAACAAGAGCGTCAACACTTGAACCATTACAAAGAACTATACAAGGCCGTGCACCTCAAACAGCTAATCAGATAAGAAGTCAATTTATGACGTATTTTGTAAGTGAAGGAAAAGTTCCTTGGCAAGACAATTTTATTCATTAATGTCAAGTATAATAAAGCAATAAATAATTTCTGAAAAATAAAAGCTTACCTCATTTTCGTCCTCATCCTCATCTATATTCGATTTCGATGGTCTCGGTACTTCTTGATCGTATAAAAAACTTAGCAACTCGAAGTACCATAAGCGAGGAGTGTAAATCTCGTCAGTTCCTGCTCCGGATTTACACGATTTTTTTATTTTGTTTAGCTCTTTTTTGTAGGTAGTTCTAAGATTATTAATCTTCTTAACCACTATATCCCTGTTGGCATTTGGATCGATGGCTTTGTATTTTTCGACTAGCCTGTTGTAGGCGGCATTTTTTTTGTTGCGATCATGGTAATCCTAAGATTTGGTCATCCAAAGGCAAGTTTCGCTTCTGTAGCTCTCTATGAACTCCTGCAGTTGTTCGCGGGGACCTCTTTCTTCTTCCGACATGTTGCAACGCGCAACAAGTTCGCCGACCAGCGAGCTCCGTGATAAACAGCGGTGCGGCACGTGCGCACACAAGCGACGCGAAGTACTTACTGCCGAAATGATCGCACCGATCGCCATCCACACGCGACGAAAAAACTGCGCAAACGCGATCGACACCGATTTATCTAATAAAAATTGCAACTGCCATCGATGAACGATAATCTGCAACGATTTGTCATACACACGATCGATAAAACTGCACAAACGGACTGCGCAGTCACATCGCTACGACAAATCGTTGTCGTGTGTAGCAGGCTTTATTGTCACGGCTGTTTCCTGTCCTGTTGTAATTTTTCGACTCAGTCTTCTTTCATTTCCTGAACCAACAGTCTTTTGCCATATGACCATATTTCTTGCAGTAAAAACAGTTTTTATCATCATTCCTGTTCTGCTCTTCTCTTCGAACTTTTGATAAAGTCCTCTTTGGCTGCTTCCCTTTATACACTTTCAACGCTGTTTCTTCTACAGGTTTCGGGATTCTTTCCTCCTCTATTAGAAGTCTAGACATCATTTCTGTCAACGTCTGTCTCTCACTCGGCACTGACTCCCAGGCCGATCTAAAGTGCTTATATGAATCTGGCAACGCCATTAAAATCTTAGTCATTACCATCTTATCTGAGATAGGCTCATTGCATTCCTTTAATTTAGTCTGAATGTTTTCAATTACTGAGAAAAAATCTGACATGGACTCGTTTTCATATTGTAGGGAAAAGAACTGTTGTTGTAAAAGATGGACGCTCACCTCGGACTCCTTTTGATACACCGTATTAAGCTTGTTCCACATGTCATTTGCAGTGTTACAAGACAGGATGTGTGTCATTGGGCCTTGGTCCATTTTGGTGACTATAATTTCTTGAGCTTTCGCGTCTTTTCTGGTCCATTCCGCTAGCTCTTTAACGTCCTTGGGATCTTTCGGTTTTTCATTGATCCCAGTGACGACGTCAAGAAGACCCCTTTAAAATCACTTTTAATTGGAATTTCCACACAGGCCAATTCGTGCCGTTTAGTAATTTTATACTGGAACTACCAACTTCCGATTCCATATTTCTCAATTTTTCTTTCGTAGGTATTCACTTTTCGCAACCCATATGTTTTTTTAAAATTTACCGTTTCGCTCTGCTACCATGTTATAACGTAATTTGTAGATCGTTATTAGTTTGGAAACTTGGAATGGCAATGAAACAGTTATAAATCTTTAGAATTTATTAGAGACGTTATATTCCTGCCGAACAGAAATTTTCCTAATACAAGACAGCTATGTTATTACTTGTTTTTCATGATACCAAGGCAACACTGCGTCATTGGCACATAACATAAGTGTAAAACTCATTTCGTAATTCGTGTACACGTGCGAGTACATTGCCTCTGGACAACCAACGAGAGTTGCAATAATAAATTAAAGAGGTATGCTCGGCACCCAATTCTTCACAAAGCTTGTGGAAAAATCTTGCTTTCACAGGTCGCGTTTTAATGTAGATCACCACTTTGATAATTATTTCCATCAAAAAAATTAATTCCGGTGTAATGTTCTTTGCAGCTAAGGCCTCTCTGTGTATGACACAATGTGTCCATTTAACATTTGCAGCTTTGGTTTTGATGAGAGCTTGTAGTCCTCCGTACTGACCAGACATCGCTCGAGCACCATCCGTACACGCACCAACACAGTTTTCCCATTTGATATTATTCTCGAGCATGTATGAATCTAAGATCTTAAATAAATCAGTAGCCTTACCACTTTCACATATTTTTCTGCAAAATAACAAATCCTCACACACATTTGTTTCTTCTATGTACCGCACGTAACATATCAATTGAGCATCGTCATTACTATCGGTTGCCTCATCCAGTTGAATGGCAAATAAACTTGCAAGCTTATCCACAATTTTCTCATTAATATCTTCTGCCATGTCATGAATACGGCGGCTAATCGTATTGTTTGAAAGAGGTACCTTTTTTATTTCTTTAGCCGCCGATTCTCCATTCATCACTGATACCATGTCAACCGCAGCAGGTAAAATCAGTTCCTCAGCAATCGTGTGTGGTTTCTTACATTTGGCAACACGGTGAGCTACTTTGTAGGAGGCGAGCAACGCTTTGGTAGGAACTGAAGCTCTTGAAAGCAAAGCCGTGGATTGATGTTTCAGTTCTCGCAATTTTCTAACAAAAAAGTCACTCGGCTTACCTTGTAGATGGCTATGAGTTGTTTCCAAATGACGTTTTAGTTTATTAGGAAGCATACTTTCAGCTGCCAACACTTTATGACAAACATCACATTGAGGCAGTTCTTCATTTCCTTTAGTAATGTAGGTAAACCCTAAATCGAAATATTGGTCGTCGTATTTTCTATACTTCTTCCGTTTTTCTAAAGTTTCTTTACTGCTCTCCCCTGAGTTTTCATTCCGTTTTCTATTTCTTTGAATATAATTATCCATAGTCAATATCAAACGTCCGCGTGCGTAATTAAACAAAACAAAAGCTTGACTGAACTACATGAACACGCGGGGGAATGGGGAACGTGCGGGGGGATGTCGAAGGCGGTCCACCCGCCGGCCGCTCGCGACGCGACGACAGAATGCGCGCGGCGCTCACTGGAGTCGGTCGCGTCGATACACACAGCTAATAGCTAATCTATGTGGATCGTCTCACGACGCCCTTGGGGCAGTGCTGCGAGGGCGTCGCGACGCATAGTTAAGAATAAGAATAATCTTTATTGCCACAACCTTAAAACTAGTAAATATAAAAGAATCAAAAATAAATGAAAAACCAAGTGAAGAAAAAAATAAAATGAAAACTTATAGTAACTAAGCTAGGTTGAGCAAAGGGTCCCAATCTCAGCATGTGCTAGGCAGATATACCTGGC
The DNA here is from genome assembly GCA_946894065.1 of Acleris literana. NCBI lineage: Eukaryota > Metazoa > Arthropoda > Insecta > Lepidoptera > Tortricidae > Acleris > Acleris literana. The sequence goes on along the minus strand of OX335688.1, from coordinate 10,078,289 downwards.
GCTGGTTTTCAGACTGGTCCCTAGAGACGGGACGGTCGCAAACTGACAAAAGAAAATGTTTGATACAGTAAAGGTAGATAAAAATAAATAAATATAAAAGTACAATAAAAAGTTCCTAAAGTCATGGCCCATGAACACTCATGCTTGCATGCTCCTCATTCACACTGCAGATGTGAGCCACTAGAATTAGTAAAGCATCATACCTACCTTGGACTGCAAATAGACAGCAATTTTAACTGGGGCACCCATATTGACCATGTGTGTAAAAAATTAAGAGCCATCATGAGTAATTTTAGCATACTTAAACAAAAAATGCCTTACAATGTACAGTCGCCATCAGATATATAGTAGCGGGCGAGGTACTCAAATATTTCTGAGCAGCATTACTTTTCAATAAATTCGTTACACTAGTTATGGTCAATAACACCAGAACATGCAATTTGTCGTAAATATAAGAGCAGCGACTTTTCAATAAATTCGGAACATATAACGAGGTAAAAATATCAGAAAGCACAGAACGTCAAAGGTATCTACGCACTCAGGGTGATCATAAAGATCGGAACATTTATGGAAAATATACCTTAAGTCTGTATCACACAGTTTAAATTCGTTACTATAATTATTATGCATGTCGAATCTACTCGTGACGTGTACACATCACGAGTAGATTCGAATTCCAAACAAAACAAATACGTCATGCCAAAGATCGACATGCATAATACTTATAGTAACGAATTTAAACTGTGTGATACAAACTTAAGGTATATTTTCCATAAATGTTCCGATCTTTATGATCACCTGAGTGCGTAGATACCTTTGACGTTCTGTGCTTTCTGATATTTTTACCTCGTTATACGTTCCGAATTTATTGAAAAGTCGCTGCTCTTATATTTATGACAAATTGCATGTTCTGGTGTTATTGACCATAACTAGTGTAACGAATTTATTGAAAAGTAATGCTGCTCCGAAATATTTGAGTACCTCGCCCGCTACAATATATCTGATGGCGACTGTACTACGCCTGCTATACATGTCCTTAGCGGATTCGATAATAGGTTATGGGATCTCATGTTATGGAAGAACTTATAAAACTTATCTACAGCGCATCTACAGTATTCAAATAAGAATGTTAAAAGCGATTGTTCGGTTGGACTGTAGCAAAGGGGGCGCAGGACTTGGATTTTTTTTTGGCAAAATGGTATCATTATGACATCTAATTTAAATGACTTTATCTTATAGAACACGTTAAAATAAGCATGTTTTACTTGAAAAACTTTTCTCTAAAATCAAAAATGGTTGAGTTATAGGGGTTCAAACGTTGGTTAAATTTCAAGGCGTCAGGGACTTAGAAAAGTTTTTGGCAAAATGGTATCATTATGACATATAATTTAAATGACTTTATCTTATAGAACACATTAAAATAAGCGCATTTTACTTGAAAACCTTTTCTCTAAAATCAAAAATGGTTGAGTTATAGGGGTTCAAATGTTGGTTAATTCAGTGTGTGTAGTGTTTAAAATAGTGTTTTTATAGAGCTGGAGGAATGGCGGAGTGGCGGAAATACGGAAATACAAAAAGTCACTATTGTCATTGTTTTATGGTTGGCTTTTATGGTTGGCATTTGCGGCAACGGCAATTGTTCAGTTGAATAGGTTTTTTACCTAATCCAGGATATACTCTGTGTATATCCCGGATTAGGCGACGAAACCTGGCAGCTTCCGTAGGCAGTGGGCGGAGTACATTTCTGCGGTACATGTACTCTCCCATGTACCACTTAAGCCGGCGATCGCTACGGCACGCTCGACAATGCTTTTTTAACTCCAGCCACTGTCGCTCTATTGTATTAGTGTGTACTTTTACACGTACTAATTGGGAGTCTGGGATGATCTCCCCAAGAGCAGCAGCAGCGGGAATATCGACCGTGCCGTTCACATATTCCACGCTGTGATTTACTGTTGCGTGGCCGCGCATTCCCAGTCGCAAGTGGACTCCTGCATATGCCCGATGCATATCGGACATTATGTAGGAGTCCTCTGCGACTGCCGATTCTATGATCGGGTCCAGCGTCAGTCGCGTTTTGTTGGGAATCAACTGGACGTGGACTTGCTTTGTAAGGCGGCTTATGCAGCCAAAAGCCCACGTCTGGCTACGCAATAGGCGTCCCCGATGGTATTTCCTGGTATAGAGGTGGCTTTCGTCCACCTCCACCACGTCATCGGGGCCGCCTATTTTTTGCCTGTCGTGGGTTTCGGCAACTTCACACACTTCTCTTAAAAAGTGGAAAATCTGAATTGCCGTCTTCACAGTTACACCAACGTCGATGGCCGACTGTGTTACTTTGTCGCCCCTCAAAAAATGCAGCGTTAATCGTAACGTAGCCAGGATTGACACCTGGCTACGCTCGAAAAATGTATTTTTTAGGGGCGACAATATTTTTCTACAGCCACGTTTTGAGCAACGCCAACGAAAACCCAGCTTATAACTGGGTTTATTGTCGGCGTGCATCGAACCAGCGCAATGAGGACATTTTGGCACTTTCTCTGGTATCAGTAGCCATTTCTTGGCAGCGTTGATTGCAGTTTCCTCGCTGTTAATTGCTGACGCAAAATTCCATCTAGAAAAATTCCGCGCCAGTATCAACTTTAAAGGTTCCATGACTCGCAAATCTAATTTCAATCTAATTTCTTACAATTTAACACATTAAAATATCAAAGTTCCGAAGAAAGTAATATTAAAAAATCAATGATATTCAAGCGCTTACATCACCTCGGTTCGGGACGTGGTGGGGGGTTTACCTATTGGGCATTAAACCGCGCGGGCACACCGCGCGATCGGGCACCGTGGTGTGCGGACGTGTTCTGCGCTCCGATTTAAAGTCATTCGGCGAAAATTTTACAAGTGCTTAGAAATTTCGAAGTCAATTATCTCGGCAATTTTTGATTTTAGAGAAAAGTTTTTCAAGTAAAACATGCTTATTTTAACGTGGTCTATAAGATAAAATCAAATAGGTTTAGGTTAGGTTAGTTTGTTGTCCAGGCGCGAAGCGCCAAAACTACGTAGAATAGGAGGTCCGCGAAGCGGACCTCCGTCGACCTCATTATTGTAATCTTTGATGGAGTCTAATAATAAAATCAAATAGGTTTAGGTTAGGTTAGTTTGTTGTCCAGGCGCGAAGCGCCAAAACTACGTAGAATAGGAGGTCCGCGAAGCGGACCTCCGTCGACCTCACTATTGTAATCTTTGATGGAGTCTATCTCAGTCATCTTTAACTTTAGAAAAAAGTTTTTCAAGTAAAATGCGCTTATTTTAATGTGTTCTTTAAGATAAAGTCATTTAAATTATATGTCATAATGATACCATTTTGCCGACGCCCCTTGACGCCTTGTAAATTTTACAAGTGCTTAGAAATTTCAAAGTCAATTATCTCGGCCATTTTTGATTTTAGAGAAAAAGTTTTCTCTACAAAACATGCTTATTTTAGCGTTTAGAATGAAATTATTCTAAGTGTTTTGTGATTACTATAAAATTTTCATTTTTGGTCAAAATTTTTCTAAGTCCTTTTAATGCGCCCCCTTTGCTACAGGCGGACCGATCTGATAGATTGCGAAATCTAAAAGAAGGAAAATTATTTATCACCCCAAGAAGTAATAACCTTTATGGCTTTAGAATTTGGTCAAACTTCCTACCTCATATTATAAATAGTTTCCCTAAACATGTAATAGAACGCATAGAGGCTAAACCGGGGTCTACCAAAAACATTGTTAAGAGATTTCTTATGTCTAATAATTCTTATAAATAGTGTCCTCACTAACTTAGCCAAATAATCTTAAATTAATAAAGATTTCAGCTAAGTAAACATTGTAAACATAACAGAAAATTGAAATAAACAGATTTTATTATTATTATTATAAAAATAAATAAATATAAAAGTACAATAAAAAGTTCATGCTTCAAAAAGTTAGGTGAAAAAGGAATAAATTACAAAACCACAAATAAAAATAAATAAAAAATAAACTATTTAAAAAGTGCCATGCGATGTGTAGTGTGTGAGTGTGGGTATGTTTGTGCATGCAGGTATGCATGTGTGAGTGTGTGACTGTGCCGGCGCGCTGTGCCTTACGTGTAAAAAAACACAACGCCAAGATTATGCCGTTATGAGGGAGAATTTGCTCTGAGTAGCTATTAGGTGCGTTTGAAGTAACCGCTTGTATTTTTGCAGAGACATAGGTTCTCACAGTGGCGGTGGTAGGTCGTTCCAGATTTTGGCAGCAGCAAATTTAAAACTCCCTCTAAAAAATGCTGACTTGTGCTGAGGCACTGCAAGCTTAGTGCATCTTCTTAGCGATCTGCCGCGTGTGTCTTTAACCCATTTAAGCTTCTCAAACAAATAGCGAGGTTTCTCAAAGTCAAGAACAGCGTAGCCAGATCTACGGAAAAGTCTGTAGATCTACGGATTTCAAGCCTTGTACACAGACCTACGGATATTATTGAAAAATCTACGGAATTCCAAAAAAAACTCAATTGTTTACTAAATACTTAACGTAATAAGGATGTTGTTCGTTTTTTCTGCGAATAACGAAACGTAATCCCATTGACAGGTAATCTTTGACAATCACTGACTCTGACTAACTAGGAAAGTGCAGTGCAGGGGCCTGTTTTATAAAGCTACAAATTACAATTTACAGGTTACAAGTTTCCATTTGACACAACCTCGACCAATGACGACCAGCCATTTGAGCAGTGTTGCCAGTTTAGACCTGTATAATTGTAACTTGTAGCTTTATAAAACGTGCGCCAGGCATTACTCATTATGCTTCACTAAATAACAATTTAATGGTTGTACTTCACGCCTTCACGAATATTTGGGCAAATACGGCGAAGTTAAAGTTCCACCTTATGTTTATTTCAGTTATTGAAGCTTACAAAAAAGTCTGCAGTACTACGGATTTTTTAAATAGTAATCTACGGAATTCTACGGATTTTTGAGCCTCAACCTACAGATTTACAAAATTCTAATCTGGCAACACTGGTCAAGAAGTTTACGAACCGTGTAAGCTAGATGCAGTCGTCTTCGATTCTCCATATTTAATAATTTCCTATCATTAAGGAATGGGGTGATGTGCGCTCGTTTGGGAACCTCATAGCAAAAACGTACACACGCATTTTGTACCCGTTGTACGGCTTTTTTTGTTTTAACCAAAATTCTCGGTCCATAAACTATGTCAGCGTAGTTCAATTGCGAGAGCACTAGAGATTCAACGAGAACTTCCCTGACCTGTACTGATAAGTATTTGCGAATCTTATACAGTACCTTAAGTCTGTAGAAGGCATTTCTTATTTTTATATTCAGATGTTCTACGTACCGCAATTGTCCATCCATAACTACACCGAGGTTTTTTGCGTTTTCTACCAGGGAAATAGTTAGGGAAGCCCTGGTCTATACTCATAATTGCGAGTAGCTCCTCCCTGGTGACTCGTACTTCTTGTACCACTGTTAGTTGATCCGCCACGCTGACTCCACTCTGGTCCTTTGGAAGTGCCTGGACCCATTCTATATCGGGTTTCTACTTCTTTGTTAACATTTGATGACCTCTTATTTCGTCCCCGTAGAGCGAAAAGTCACCAAGTTCCAAAATGTCGAAATCGACTTTTCAATGCCACCGATATTGCATTTTTTTTCTGCAAATTTCAGTGTTATCGCTATGTAAATAGGAGCCATAGATCCAATTTTAGAAAGTTGGTAAAATCATTACTTTTTTGTTTTTGCGCATGAATTGAAGTTAAAGTTAATTAAATTACTTAATGAATTTATACCAAAATAAAATCGGCCAAAGTGGTTACTTAAGTCATTTTAGTCATTTTTTCCTTATCCAGTTATGCTTCTGATCGAACAGAATTTTATTCCCAAATTCACTAAAACAACTTAGTTACCAGACGATTGCAAAGCTTGCTACAAAATATGAAAGCGAAAATTAACTAAGTATTTTTAGTGAATTTTCGATCATCAAATTATGGTAATATGAGCTTCAAAGATGATGCGAATAGTCATTAAACTATTTTAATATTTTTTTCACTACAAAAAAAATCAATAAAATTATTTGCGTACTCTAATCAAATGCTTTTGATGATTATTTGACCTACTGGGATGCGTATTGTTTGAATGTGGGTGATTTTCGCGCGCCAGTTAGTGATTTTATGGCTTAGGAGAGGGGCCCCGCGCCACCTTAATGACTTTATTCCCCGCGCTGGCGTCGACCGATGCGCACGCGTTTTAATTTCTCTGAGTGCGATGTGAATGTGCCGTGCGGTAGTGGAAATAATGAATCGTGGAGCACGTGCTAAGTTAATTTTAGCGTTGGTGAATAACAATGACGGAAATGGAGAGGTAAGTTTAAGCTAAACTGATGTAAAATGTTCGATATTGTAGATTTATTTAGAATTTAGCGTACCTAATCTAATAGTATTAATTTTCAAAATGGTAGGTACTAACGTGATAACCTTAACCGTGACTTTGCGAATACCACTTACTTGTGTTTTTTTTTTAAGGAAAATACTGACGATCCGAAAAGTTATGAAATGGACTACCTTGATTTAAAAAACCATGAGAAAGAAGTAGAGAAGGTAAAATATTACTAAGGATTTGTTCACTAATTTTAAATATTTATACAGAGGAGTTTTAATTAACAGCGCTATTGTTTTTAGTTGTACCCACAACTAAACAAAACTGATAATGCTGTGTTTCTGCCTACCCCTCTCTGTGAGTTGTGTGTGTGTTTGTGTGAATTTTAAATTTTCAACTAAATTTTGTAGGTACCTACTACTGAGATGACTACTTCGTGAACCGGAGACTTAAAAGAAAGTAAACGATTATTTTAGCCTAAAGATGTGCCTTTTAATATAATGGGTTTTGCTTAAATAATTACTTACTTACCTAATATTTTAACTAACGCTTCATGTGGGAAATTTGTTTGCATAACTTTATTATTTTAATGCCTTGATTGAGCACGGTGTGTTGTTTTTTAATTTTATTGTAGTATATCTACATTTTTGTTAGCTTTTTTGTCAGAATGTACCGAAAGCGTGACATGTCTCGTTCCTAATAACTGACTGATTTTTGAAAGTACGTCTCGCACGATTAGGCTGCGGCTCCACCGAAGCGGAGACGAGCGGAGAGGAGCGGAGCTGTGCCAGTCTTAACCAATAGAAGGCGCGTGCGGTCACGTCGAGCGCGCCTTGCGCACGTTAGCTTAGATGCTATTGGTTAATATTGGCACAGCTCCGCTCCTCTCCGCTCGTCTCCGCTTCGGTGGAGCCGCAGCCTTATCTATGGTATCGCTCATTCTACAAGTTATTTCCATTGCGACGGCAACTGGATGTTTAATTTGCACGCATTATTTATGCAACATTTATGACAGGCATTTTGTTTATTATTAAATATTTAACATTTAATTAAATTACAGATTGATCTACCTAAACTCGTCGAAAAGGATCTATTGGCTAGTTTTGAAGTAGATGAACTTTTTCAAAACAAGGATTTGTACGAGTCTGCTCCGCCGTCTGCATTATTTAGTCCAAAACGTATCCCTCCATCAGTCCAGCCACCGCACTCGGCTCCCTTACCAAATGATCAAGACCGCGAGCTGATCAAGTTGGAAGACCTTCTATTGGCAGATGCTTCTTGTGTGCATAAAAACCTACCAACCGAAGAAACGCCCACAAGTCCTTACTCAAACATGAGTGGTATCGAAGCCTTCAGTTCTCCTGTGCGTGATTTTTATGATTCTAGCGCTTCATGGTACCCAGATAGTGAGGAAGACCGTCTTCGAAAAAACAGGAGGCATGTGTTTGTTCGATCATCGAGCGAAAGCAGTGATAGCGAATATGTGGAGAACCCAAAACGCAAAAAAAACAGTAAAGTAGTGAATGAAACTCAATCACAGTCGCTTGATAAGGATTTTGACCGTCGTAACGTTAGTAATACTGCAATGAATCCAGGCACAACATCTAACCATTTTCAAACCTCAGAGACGTTACCTGAGAATGTTATTCCAGAATTAACGGTGCAAGAATTTTCTAAATCAGATACAGAAGAGCTTTCTATCTCGGCCACAACGTCAAAGATTCAGGAACCTAGTCGCTGGAAAAAAGGCGATGCTACAAAATGGAAAAAAAACCTAACTAAAACAAACAGGCACAACTGTTTACCGTATCAAAGTAAAACGGGCAAATTAATGTCTGCTAAGAAGCCTAAACCTGTCAAATGTGAGACAAAATGCAGGTACCAGTGTCTCTCTAAAATCACTGACGATGACAGACTGAATATTTGTCAAGATTATTGGAAGATCCAAGACTTCGTTGCACAAAAGCAATTTTTATTGCATCTTATAATTGCCATGCCGATAAAAACATATAAAATTGGTATTCCAGAGCAAAAGCACAGATCTGTTACCTATGAATACTATTTTTATAAAAACGGTAGTAAGGAAAGAGTCTGCAAAGTTTTTTTTTTTTTAAACCCTATGCATTTCAAATGGACCTGTTATTCAAGCCTTTAAACAAAAAAATGAATTCGGTAATTACGCGGGGCGAGATAATCGTGGATCACGTGATCCGATTAATAAGACAGACATGGAAACTGAACAAAGAGTGATTGATCACATTAATTCTTTTCCTCGGCTCGAGTCTCATTACTGCAAGAAAAAGTCTAAAAGGCAATACCTAGACAGTAAACTGAGTATTGCAAAAATGTTTCAATTGTACAAGGAAAAAATGGCATCAGACGGTATAAAATCATGTTCCTTCTATGTATACAAGATTTTTTTTGGGTCAAAGTTTAATTTGTCTTTCTTTACTCCGAAGAAGGATCTATGCATGATATGCACGCGGTATAATACCGCAGGTAAACCAGACAATTTAAAAGATGAGTACGATGCACACATTGTTCGAAAAAATGAGGCGCAAGCAGCTAAAGACGCAGATAAACAGAGGTATATTATTGATGACACTTATCTTGTCGTGACGGCTGACATGCAGTCAACATTGCACATACCAGTTAGTGGCGTAGGTATACTTTACTACACAAGAAAGTTGAATGTGCAAAATTACACCATCCATACAGCCAAACCTCCTAATGAAGCGTACTGCATGACATGGAATGAAACAAATAGCAAGAGAGGAAGCAATGAAATTGCAAGTGCGATAAACTGGTGGATAAGCCAAGTGCCAACTAACATAAAAGAAATTGTAATGTATAGTGACACTTGTGCAGGTCAGAACAGGAACCAGTTCATTACAGCGTTTCTAGCTCATTTGATTCAAAGACCTGACGTGCGCTTGGAGGTCATTGAACAAAAGTACCTAGAAAGTGGGCATACACATATGGAGGTCGACTCTATGCATAGTGCTATCGAGAAAGAGCAACGCCATACGCCAGTTTATTCTATGATCGATTGGAAGACGATAATGCATCGTGCCAGATCCAAAAGACACCGGGCATCAGCGCCTCCTTATGTAGTCCAAGAGTTAACATACGATCAAATGATCGATGTCAGAACTCTAAACGAAAAGTTTGGCAGAAACACGAGCAAAGACCAAGAAGGAAAAGCAATAAAGTGGCTAAAAATCAAATGTCTTCGGTATGAGAAACAATTTCCAGGTGTTGTTAAGTTCCGCTACACACACGACGGCCCTTACGCTCAATTCGATTTATTCCAGGAAAAAAAGATAATCCCGCGAACTAGGAAGAGGCTAATGGTACAGAGAGGCACTGAAACTGATGAATGCGAAATCAGTGACCAAAGACAAACCTGGTTAGATCAGTTGAAAGCATTCGTTATCCCTAAGGCGTATTTGACACCGCTTCCTATCTCAGAGGCCAAGAAAAAGGATTTAACCGGCCTATGTGCTAAAGGAATAATTCCTCAAGAGCTCCACGCTTGGTACCAGTCTCTGCCTACCAACAAAGACATTATAGACACGCTGCCTGAACCTGATGTTACAGAAGAAGATCCAGAAGTACCCTAAAATATTGTTTTTATCCAATCTTTTCATGTTTTCTAACGTCCTAGTTTTCCAAATATTCCCTAATTTCGTTTAAAAAGATATTTTTCCATTACTTACCGAGTTTTATTTATTTTCTTAACGTATAAACAATCTCGTCATTATTGTCTTAATCAATTTGGCATTCAAAATCTTAGGCATACTTTAACTAATTGTAGTTATTTTCTTATTTAATACTTTAAAAGTGAACGACAATTCACTAACTGTAGTCTAAAAATCACTAACTGAGATTTAGGTCCATAATTTAAAAGATAATAGTAATTATCGCTTATAACTTGGAAAATAAGCTAATTGCTTCGATTTGGCAGTTGGAGCTTATACCGAAATATTAATATCTTTGCGATGAGACTATAATAAGATAAATATCTCATCCCAAAAAAACGATGGATTTTTTTTTAATTTTCGTATCTTTGAGCCTTCGTATCTCAAATCAGCTAAATACGACTTAGTGAGTTTTCGCTCTACGGGGACCATATAGACGCAATCACATTTCTAAAAAATGCCATTCTCTTAAAATCGCAATTACGATAAAGTACAAAATTGTCTGTCATATTGATCGCGAAGATGTTTTTAGTTTTTAGTTTTAAAAAGGTGGCATCTTGGTTAAGTGTTCACAAGAAGTATGTGGTAGACGTAGGTATTAACGAACCTCTAAGACATGTTTATTTTTGTTATAAGTGAGTGAGTTTAGTAGTTAAATAAATATTTTCACAAATGCAACGTTTTATTTTTTAATTTGTGATCCTCTAGACTAGAACCTCTTTATGACCGGTAGAATCTGACTGCATCTCGGCTACTGCTTGAGTATTGATAACTGTTGCTTTTTAAAGTTCCGTACCCAAAGGGTAAGGGTACGGGGCCCTATTACTAAGACTTCGCTGTCCGTCTGTCTGTCTGTCACCAGTTAGACAGTTGAAATTTTGACAGATAATGTAGTTTTATTGCCGCTGTAACAACAAATACTAAAAACTAGAATAAAATAAATATTTTAACATACTAGCGTTCACGGTTTATGTGATATACAGCCTCGTCACAGACAGACTGACGGATCAATGGTCTGTCAAAGTAAGAGGGTTCCGTTTTTTCTTTTTGGGTACAGAACCCTAAAAACAGCATATTACATACATGCTACAGTATTTTCATTATAGCAAGGTGCGGGTGACAGTTGTCCAAATCACAGACTAGTAAGGCGTACGTGTCGAAATTTGAGTCGATAAAAGATCGGTATTAGGTACATAGTTGAAATGACAATAGAAATATGACATATAATTATTACTTTTTTAATTTTCTAAAAGTTTAACTATACTTTTATTGCCACAAAATAAAAGTCAGAGTCGTTATTACTAAAAAAAAAATTAATACTTGTTTATGCCTCAGTGGACGCCGGCAGCCATTTTGTTTATGTTGTCAACATTCCGTCAACTCAACGTCAGCATCAGTACGAGTGCTAGTGCCTTGTATGCGATACGTATTCTCATTCTGTTCCACCCAGTTTTAAATATCGCTGTTATTCTTTGTTGTTTTTGTTATTGTCGTTGATATTTGTTGTTTTGTTTTATAAAAACGTGGTTATAATAACTTTACCATGCCCAAACGAACAAAAAAAACTGTTTTGGGGAGTCAAGCAAGGGAGTTTGTTGTTCGACTTCGAGATTATTTTGAACGAGAACGTCAAAACGGTGGACCATTATTGCCATTTACTCAAGTTGTGGAGCGAGTAGCTGATGCTCTTGATATTGGACGAAATACTGTTACGCGTATAACACGAGAGAAATACGGTCAAGATGGGATGTCCGAAAATAAAGTGTCAACCCCTAATAAAAAACGGACGAAGGCGAAGCCAATTACCGACATAGATGATTTCACAAAAGATGCCATAAGAAATCACATTTATAATTATTATACAAGGACAGAGATACCAACACTGCAAAAGTTAGCGAAATCGTTAAATGAGGCTGACTTGTATAAAGGAGGAGTTACTTCGTTACGGAAGATTATTAGAAGTATTGGGTTTACATACACAAAAATTAATAAAAGAAAAATTATAATGGAAAGGCATGATATTGCCCTAGCAAGATGCACATTTTTAAGACAGGCTAAGGAGATAACAAATTGGGAGAAAGTCGTATTCTTAGATGAGACGTGGCTTAATGCAAACCATACGGTCGGTAAATGTTGGACCGATAACACAGCAAAATCTAGCACTAAGGTGCCAGAAGGGAAAGGAGAGAGGCTGATAATTTGCCATGCTGGTACAGCAAGTGGATTTGTTCCAAACTGTCTGCTGGCTTTTAAATCAAAGAAAACAAACGAATATCATTAGGAGATGAATTTTCAAAAATTTCGAGATTGGTTTATCGGCTTACTAGATAATTTGCACGAACCTACGGTAATAATTATGGACAATGCACCTTACCACTCAGTGCAATTAAATAAACCCCCAGCAAAATCTAAGAATAAAAGTGAAATGGTGAAATGGCTGAATGAAAATGGAGTTTCAGCAGACATGAAGATGTTCAAGACTGAACTTTTTGCTTTGGTCCAGCGTCATAAGCCGCCAAAGCCTACTTATGCACTGGACGAAATGGCAAAAGAAAGAGGGCACCAGGTTCTGCGATTACCACCCTACCATTGCCAGTACAACGCCATTGAGCTTGTTTGGGCTCAAATCAAAGGTAAAGTTTATTGTACTAATTATTTTAGTAATATTAATAATATAGTACAAGGGTATGAATAAATAAAGGGAATAATAATTATATTCTTTTTTGTACTTTACTTTTATATTATAATGATATTGTAAAAATCTATATTAAATGTCATTATTTGTTTTTTAGGTTACGCAGCAAGAAAAAACACCGCTCCACCATTTACAGCCAACAAGATGTTGGGATTATTACAAGAAGCCATCGTCAACGTTCAACCCGAAGATTGGTCAAAAGTTGTAAATAAAACCAAAAACGACATCATGAGTGACTGGGACCGTGATATTCACATTGACAACATCCTGGATTCGTCATTGATTATAACATTATCAACTTCAGATAGTGAATCCAGCGATGATACAAATATAGACGACTCTGATATAAGTCTACATTGTGAACTACTAAGTGAATAAAATTTTTTTTGAGAAGTATTTTCTCGTTTTATTTTTATCGACATACTTAGGATTCCATTGTGTCCCATCCCTAAACAAATCTCTCATGTTCCGTTTCATTCATTTGACGTTTATTTCTGGTTAGTAATATTCATGGTTTATTATTGAAAATAAAAACCTAGTAAGTTACAGTTATTCTAATATAATCGTTAATTTTATATTCAAATATTCTAAATTAGTTATATTTTGTTGCAACTGAAATGCTCGCTGCCATATAGTAACGCATCCACACCTTTTTGAGCAAAACGAAACGTAGCATCAAGTGTCATCCGCACCTTGCTATAATGAAAATACTGTAGTGAGAAAAGAAAAATAGGGTGTTTCGGGACTAGCTTGTTTTGAGACTATTTATTTAGAGATTAGTGTGTTTTGGCACTAGTGTATTATGGGATTAGTTTGTTTTGAGCTTCAACCTTTATGACATTAGGTGATCACAGGAGTAGTACATGATCAAAATAAGATCGTATTGGTTTTAGGGTATTTTGGGACTCTGGTATTTAGACATCAGGTTGTTTTGAATTTATGATTATATGACTATATGTGTTTTTGACATTAGGTTGTATTGTGTAATAGGGTTATTTGAGTTTAGGTTCTAACGAACCGGAAACAGCCAAAAGGTTACGCCGAAAGAAGATACTTGTGCATGGCTTCCAAACTCATTCAAAAGAAACCAACGCCGTTAAGATATGATGGAAAGAAGACAACGAAATCAAAAAAATAAAAATAAAAACCCGGTGAACAAAAATATTCACATTTAAGTAACGGGAGAGCAGGCTGTAAAGAATGCACGGTTAAATAACGGGAAATAAAGTAACTTACCACTAGCCGTGGGTTTCATTTACGGTGTAAGGCAAGAGTCAAAAGCTCAAGTGAAAATACATAGGTGCTTGCTGGTATAACTGTTATGGTGATACTGGAAAAAAAGTATGCATGGGTTACGAACACGAAAGGGAAAGAAAAGAACATCACCAAAATGGCGGCAGTGAAAGAAAGAAAGAAGAAAAGCCCTTACCAAGAAGGGAACTATGATTGAGCAGTAGACATTAATATTTGGATTTACTTAATCCATTATATAGAAGTTAAGTTAAGAAAAATCTGCCATGAGCAGGGCCGGATGGCGTGATTGGACATCCTGAAGAAAGTTTTATACGTCCTCACAGTTTGCAGGTCTGATTCCAATAGAGGTCAAAAAGAGAGGGCTCAAAAGACGCTAGTCATTAATTCCCGATTCGTTCGGAAGTTCCGAAAGGATCTGTTTATTTATATTCAGAAGTAAACAAAAACAAAGCTAAAGTATCAAAGGATTTATGCAGTAAATTACGATAGCAGCAGCAAGGGGCTCGGAAGAAAACCAAAGATGCTATGAACTAATTTAATGTCAAAATTATAATCTAAAACTACAAGCTAACTTATCCTAAAATGGTGACAGTCGCTCGAAGTGGGAGACGAAAGTAAATCACTAAATATCAGTAAATATTATTATTAATATTATTATTTAATATTTAATTATCTATTTAATATGTAATTACAGCTCAAACCCTTCCATATGACACCCCACTTGACCTAGTAACTAGACTAGACTGAAATTTTTCTAAGATTAAATATCTAGTTCCTGAGATATTTAGCGATGTCACAGACAGATGGCTGTATGGCCAGTCACACTATAAAGGTTCCTTTTTTACTTTTTTAATACGGAACCCTAAAAAGCAACGGGTCCGGTTAATGCACAACTACAATAATGTACGAGCCAATATAATAATCCGCGTCCAATATACTGCGTTATCACTCCGAGCAAACTTGGTTCGGGGCAATAATTGGAGCCACTTTTGATGGGGCCGATAATACACGACCCAGGAATTCGCGTCCATAAGAGTGGACACGAATTATTGTCCTGTACATTAGACCCTTCGGCTAGATCGGGTTGTGCATAATTGGCTCCCGAAAGCAACATACCCCCGTATACGGGTAGGGCGTTTCCCGTTCGTCCGATCGGTTGAAAGATCAATCGGTTAAATAGGATTTTTAGTATGGCAAACGAGAAAAACCCTACCCTCCCTTAAGGTATGACAATCGAGAATTTAGTGTATTTTGGGAACAGCCCGTTTTGTGAATCAATCGTTACGGAAATCGGGTGATCTGCAATTTAAAATTTAGGGTATTTTGGGAATGGAGCTTTCTGTGTATCAGTTTTTATGAGATTCAATCCATTTGAAATTGGCTCATATTGAGAAAAGTGGAAATCGAGAACGGTCCATTTTGGTAGTAAGTTAATTCGGGTTTCATTCGTTATAAGAATAGTTTTTTTAAACATTGGGTCGTATTGAGTATTGGTGTATTTTGAGATTAGTGTCGAATGCTCCGGAAAGATTTATTTTATGATTTACCTATTAGGAAACGAAGACAATGATTTTTTACACTTAAAAACATGAAAAAACGAAAAATAAAAATTAACCGGTTAATAATCGGTTAACCGATTTTGTGGATTCGGAGTCGGTTAATAACCGGTCATCAATTGCTACCGGTTATTGCATTCCCTACTACTAACAGCAGCATAAGTTTCAAAATTGATTTTTAACCAACTTCAAAAAAGGACGAGGTTCTAAATAGTTTCCTATATGTTGTTTTTTTTCAATGTACTTAAACTAAACGACGATATTTCAGGAGTTGTCTCATTAGAAAAAATGTGATCTGATGATAGGATCCATGAGGAATCGAGGTAATCTTCAAATTTATTAGGTGTATAATATAATGCGATTTCGGTACTTTTCGTAAAAAATTCAAGCATTTGCATCCAAAAAGCATCACTTGATAAAAATGGAACTGATGATGAATGTGTTTACATGTATGTACGTACATATAACCCATTGAGGTTTTAGTTAACTTCTACCTCGTTTAGTATAGAAGGTATGACTTAGCAGCCAAAATAAGATCAGCTTAAAATTTAAAACGTATTTTTTTTCTAATATTTCTAGATCGATGATTGGGATGTAACTATGCACGTTTTATTTCATATGTGATTGGCTATCATAATAGTAGTTTATGTGGCTGGTGCATAATAAGAGGCATTAAAGCATGAGTGTGGTCTCGCCTTCGGCTCGTTTCATAATAAGATCACACGAGTGTTTTAATGCCTAATTATGTATAGCCGCATACATAACTTTATCTACATGCATATCATAAGTTTTCTATAATATGTTCAGATATGGCCTATATTTTTATTAAGTTAGTGTTAATGTCACTTGTTTGTAGTAACAAAGCTTAAAAAAAAAACTTAGTTTATAATGTACAGATGTGGCTTGCATTTTCAAGTTAGTGGTACAGTATTACCGATACTTTAACGTTTAGGTACCGACACTTTAATGTAAACATTACGATGCACTATACTTTAATGTAAACATTAAGATGCAACACACAGATACAGGTTTCTTAATATAGGCGATTTGCTTATCGCTTCTGCACATATTGTAGGGAAGTTATGATATGGATGTAGATAAACAGGTTTTAGTAAACCTCATCCTCGTTTAGTATAGACGGTATGACTTAGCAGCAAAAATAATATCAGCTTAGGTTTCAAAACTTATGTCTTTTTCCATTATTTCTAGATCAATGAATGGAATGTGACTATGCACGTTTTATTTCGTATATGATGAGCTATCAAAAACAGGTTTTAGTAAACTTCTAACTCGTTTAGTATAGACTGTATGACTTAGCGGCCAAAATAATATCAGCTTAAGTTTCAAAACTTATGTTTTATTCCATTATTTCTAGATCGATGAATGGAATATGACTATGCACGTTTTATTTCGTATATGATGACCTATCAAAAACAGGTTTTAGTAAACCTCTACCTCGTTTAGACGGTATGTATTTTCATTTTCAGCACCTCGTTTCCTAACAGTTTTAATCCATTTCAAGCACAATTTCCTTTAAAAACATAAAATCAGTCTTTTCATATTAAAATTAAATAATCCTATAAGTTATCTTGTTTTTATTTTTAATTTAGATACAGTTGATCACACTGCGTTTTACGAGACCCCTCGCAGCCCTTTAGCGCCTATTTACACACAAACAATCACGTTTTATTAGATTTAATCGTTCGAAGTACAATACAATACAATACAAAACACTTTATTGAAACACCACATACACCAAGTAACGAATATACAAGAAACTAAAATATAGATTACATAGTGAGTCAACAGGCGGTCTTATCGCTAAATAGCGATCTCTTCCAGACAACCTTACAAAGAAGAGATGGTTAAATATAAACGATAGAAATAGGCAGGCGGTGCAAACTGAATTAAACAATTTAAAAATACATATAAATATCCCTTAAATAAATACATATAGGTACGTAAATTAGAAATACATAAATACAAAATAAAAGGTAAGGAGAAAAACAAAACTAACGAAGTGACAAAAGGTGCTCTTTTAAATGATTCTTAAAAATAGGAAGTGATTTAGCCTGTCTCAGTTCCAAAGGAAGAGAGTTCCACAACCTAACAGCCTGAAATGTAAAGGAGTTATTGTAAACTTTAGAAGAAGAAGAGGGAACAGCTAAGATACATTTTTCCGAGCAACGCACAGAATTAAAAAAACTAAAACGCTCCTTGAGATAGTGGGGAGTTGCCGGAATGAAAAGAATGCTGTAAAGAAGGTTGAGAACGTGATAGTGCCGGCGAAGACGAATTGGAAGCCACTTGAAGTAATTACCAGAGAAAAACAAAATCGTTTTCTAAAAACTAAATTTATCTGATTTAGTTTCAGCTCGTCGTTCTGTGTCTAATGAGTCCGCTCACGGCCCGTTAGTGCTTAGATTTACAAAAAATATTTGATTCTGTATGATCCTGTGTTTTATATGCTGCTTTGTATGTCGTTAATTGTAGATAATATTAATAATAAATGATTTTGATAGGTTGCCACTAACATTGTATAGTTCAAAGAAAAACGCTTTTAAACAAATATCATTAGAGCTGAATAAACTGAAACCTCAGTTTGGCGAAAATGAAAAAATTGCAGCCGATGACTGTAAAATGATTTCTGTAGCTTTGAAGGATTGTAAGTATAAAAATTTTGCTCACCTCTTCAAAATAATAAATGAAAATGCTAGTTTTTGAAACTTTCATTTTTATGATATTGACCTAAAGAATACCACAATCACGAGTGATGGATTAAAACAGGCGGTAGCCAAATTTAACTTGTGCTCTAAACCAGATTCCCCCACACTGTGTCACATCAGTTATGAAATATTATGTGACTATTTCCAATTGCCTAACACACTACGAAATCGCAGGAGGATCTATAAGGTCTGGTTGAAGGTACACAAAGATGCTGCGAGATTGCCCATGGTGGACCAATGTAATAATTATCTTCCCACTAATTCACCGATGATCATGTTATTTCTGATAAAAACATCATATTGGACGACATCATGTCATCCCCTTATATGTTTATCTGGGGGTAAGTCCCATTGACATGAACGTTCTAGTGTTCAGGATCTCATACATCGATTGATGAATCGAAGTTCAGATGAAGATCAAGGTCTCGCTGAACACTGTCCCTGAGAAACTGATATAAGAAAATGATCATTCAAGTCTGCGGACAATACAGTAATTTAAACTTCCTACGGAAATACAAGAGAGGCGAAAGTAATGACCAAAGCTTGAATTAATTGCTTGATGTAACTGTTTTCCAAGGATATACTACTTAAGCTATCTTTTCCACCTTTCATTCATTCATATATCAAGTCCTTCATAATATTTTCTCTTTGGCTATTTAAAGTATTGCCCTATCAGAGTGCTTGTCTTCTAAAATAAAAGTTAAGAAAAGAAACAAAATCACAAACTACGCACTCTATAGAGGGTTTCCTCTTGACCCCTAGCTTGACAGAGACTACTGATCGACAGACATACAATAATTAGGGAATTCCTTTAGTATCATCTTAGCATCTTAGATCGCGCTAGAGGGATACCCAGTCTGGTGACGAGTCTCATAGGTCTGGCGATAGCCAGGGGGCACTACCAGCTCCAGAGCGGGTGTGGGGCTCTGCCGATAGCGCAAACTTTTAATGCTTTCCAAACATGTACTTAGTTTTTAGGTAATATTCTCTCTCGTAATCTCATTCCACAATCAACTCGATAGTTTCCTTTCCTCAGTGTTAATTAGATTTTCAAATTGTTTGAGTTATATTTTTCTTAGGTTGGTTCAAGAGATCCTAACATGTTTTTTCTAGCTTTTGTAGGATTGTTCTCAGTAGCCACTTCTCAAAAGTATTTGGGTTACATTTCGGGTTATGACGTAGGTTTCTAGTTCTTTTATCCCTAGACAGATCACTTGGCAATTACAATTCCGTATTTGCTACAAACTAGATCAATTCTTAAAGTTTTCTTAGGGAATAGCAAGGCAGAGTAGGGTATGACGTCGGTTTTTGGTGCTTAGGTTTAGTTAGGTAGCTTGGGAGGTTACAATACAGAGAGCAATTACCAATCTTCTGATACAACCGGTTCAGGTGTAGATAATACAGATAATGCAGACTTGATGCCACCTCCTAAAGATCATATTGAAAGCACAAGGAAAAAACAAAAAATGAATGCTGTAGATAAACAAAATGAAACGGGGCGACTAACTAAAGAAGACGATGATAAATTATTCTGTTTATCATTGTACAGTGAACTGAAAAAAGTACCCGACAATCAACGCCTGACAACAAAGGTTGAATTGCTCAATGTCATTAAAGAAGCGCAGAATTATCATCAATCATTACCACTACAAACTAATCAACACCGATACATGTATTCTACACCGACATATTCTGGATATACGAGTACCACTGCTAGACCCCCAACACAGCAGTGGTCTACGACGCCGCCACCGCCACCAACACAGCAGTGGTCTACGACGCCACCACCGCCGCCGTCATCGTGGTCGCCTTCACCTGCAGGCTCTAGCCAAGATTCAGACAACTTGAATTTATTTGAATAAATAATCTTACCTAATCTTTATCACGAGTTTTTCTTCTGGGGAAATTTATTCTCTTAAAATTGTTGAATCACCAGTAATATCCGCTTTTATAACATGGAGTAAGTCATCAAAGGATTTTATGGACATTCTAAAATAATTAAAAAACCTAGGTTCATAGTGTCTTAATTTGGGATACAATGTTACAAACATTCCGTGCGTCAGTCTATCTCGTAGTATAGGGTGCACCCAATATTCTCTTTGTCTCTGTCGTCGTCTTTTATAGCGACGGTAGAGGAGCCACACACAAGTAATCACTTCAACGTCCATTTTTCAACTGAGCCAGACACCCTACTAACCCTCGCTGAACGCCGTGCTGAACGCGGTGTGTGTACGCTATCAACGCGCGCTCAACGCAGCGCCGAGCGCCCAATGTGTACCCGCTTTTAAGCTTTAAATGAATCTGTGACTGATTTGTTTCACACAAAAACTACTCGTGTCAGCTCGTTACTGATTTATGTACCACGAGTGGATACTTAGGCCCGGCGCCCATTATCGGCATCGGCAAGGAAAAGGATCCTTCGGCATTCTACATGCAAGCGCACACTATCGGCAATTATGCTTTGGCATGCTGCAACGTTCTTAGGGATGACGAGGCGTCCTTAAGCCCCGCGCCCATTATCGGCATCGGCAAGGAAAAGGATTTTAGGTGGCAAATAGCAATATACTATAACATAATGGCAATAAAGTAGAAATTTCCGTGATATGTGGTCTTAATAACAAAAATACCGCTTCGGTATGCTTGAGGCTGCTGTATCGGCAGCCTTGAGAATGCTTCGGGATGCTTCGGCATCCTTCGGCATCCTTCGGCAACCTTCGGTACGCCGCCCTGCGGGGCGAGGGGAGGCATCCGCCATTTGCATCAGTTGACTCACACAACACAATCGAGGTAATCGCTGTGTGTACCGGTTGTTTGCTGTCACATCGAATGTCATGGCGGAAGAAAAGCTTATTAATTTAGTTCGTCTACATGAGTGTTTATACAATATAAAATCGCGTCACTACAGTGACCAACACATGAAACATAATGCGTGGGAGCAAATCGCCAAAGAACTCAATAAAACACGTAAGTAAGCATCTTAAACATTTTATTTTTATTGAGTTATAATAAGTACCGTCAATATGATAATGATTAATTACATTGACTTATAGATCGTTAGTATTTTATGATCTATTGACAATATTATTCTGCCAACTAACTGACCCATGTTCAGAGTTAAAATATTGTTTGAATTGATCTCTAACCACCATACCCTCGCACATGATAATATCGTTATCGCCTACTACATTGTTATCCACGGAATCTTCTAAAATATCGCTTTCCTGTAGTGGGTTTGGAAGTTCCGTCGTTGCATTGTTAATGATATAATTATGTAAAGAACAGCAGGCTAAAATGATGTTATCTATATATTTTGCTTGTAATTGCATTCTCCTCTGAAATATTTCAAACCTTGATTGAAGAATGCCAAAAGCACTCTCCACGATACGCCTTGCTCGACTTAGTCTGTAATTAAAAACTCTTTTCTCTATATTTGCCAATTGATTCGCAGGGTACGGTCTCATTATATTTTTCGTTAGTGGAAATGCTTCATCAGCAACAAAAACATAGGGTAATTCTTCAGTTATTCCTCGTAAGCTCACATTTTGAGGAATATTTAATGTGTCGTTTTGCATTTTTAAACCCAATTTTGAATGATCTAATATACCACCGTCGCTATTTCTACCATAAGCACCTACATCGACAATGACAAATCTGTATTTAGCATCTGCTACAGCCAGCAGAACGATACTAAAAAATTTTTTATAATTAAAATACATACTTCCACTATTATTTGGAGCTCGAATCTTGAAGTGCTTGCCATCCATGGCACCAATACAATTTGGAAAATTCCATATTTCATCAAAGTCTTTAGCAATTATCTTCCATTGTGCTGTTGTTGGTTTTGGCAGAACGACACGGCCAAGAATATTCCAGATTACACGGCAGGTTTCATGGACTATACAACGAACTGTACTAAATCCCATTCGGTAATTGAATGCTAAAGTTTTGAAACTGACTCCTGTTATTAAAAACCTGAAAAGAAACATTATATTTTTAAATATAGCTTAGGTACCTATTATATTATTAAAAATATTTAAATAATACCAATTTAAAAAAAATATTATAATTTTGAAAATTTAGAATAAATATACCTAGGCACTTTTGATAATCATATTATTATTTTAAATCATACAATATATACGGATTACGAAACATTATACATAATATCACCTGTGTTGCGGGTGCCGGACACATACGTTTAACTAACAAGCCATTCATTTATATGTTTATTATATTATTTTCAGCTCAAGAATGTCTCAAGATGTGGACGAATATCAGAAACAACTATCGAAAAGCGATGAAAAATAGAATAAGCAAAAGTGGTGATTCTGCAAAGCCACAAAGGCCTATAAAATACGAAAGAGAACTCCAATTCTTGAATACATTTTTACAAAATAGAGCGCAGGTATCTAATTTAGATTCTTCTTCCGAGGAGACACAAGATTCTTTCTTGGATTCTCCTCAATCACGGCCACAATCACAAATGTCAAATTCAGATTCTCAAAAGTCGCGTCCTCGATCACATAACATGACCACAGCTGAGATATTAAAAGAATATATAGATTCTAAAAATAACGAAGATGAACATCCTATAGATATATTTTTTAAATCAATGTCTGCTACGGTAAAATCTTTACCGAAAAAGTTGCAACTTCAAGTAAAAAGAGATGTATTGATTCTTGTTAATAAGGCAGAAATCGAATATTCAGAAGTATCAGAAGCACCACAGAATATTGAAACTACAAGATCTATTTATGAACCATCCACATCGAAACAAAAACCTCCTGTGAATCAATCAAACTACACCATGGACGATTTTTCTTATTACACACCCCAAGCAACCCAAAAAACCAATGATTACCAGAATATTGAAACCAATGATTACCAGAATATTGAAACCAATGATTACTTGAATTTGTAATTTTTTTTAAAATTTTATTTTTTACCTGCAGCAAAACTAATGTGATTAAAAATAAAGATATGATTCGAATGTCAACAACAATCGCTCCACGACGACAGTCCTATGACCGGCGCAGCAAGAAATATAGATTCAGACGAAATAGTAATGCAGTCTGCGATCTGAAGTCACCATTCGAATCATACCTGTACGAGTATATGTGAATTAAAAAATAATAAACATGATTAAACTTATTAAAGTATTTTTTATTACTCACCTCAAGCACACAGACAATCTTTCTTCAACAGGTATAGGTGAGCGAAATCTTGATTGTTTTTTCTCCATGTAAGGTCGAAGCAAATGAACCAGACTTTCAAAATTTTCATAAGTCATTCTATAATAATCATGAAATTTTCGAACGTCATAACGCAAATCATTGAATAAATTGTTGAATTCACCGGACATATGTCGTTGTTTCCAAAGGTTGTTCACCCAAAATCTTCTTGATTGATTAGATTTCTCTTCTTCTTCAGCAAGAGTTGCTATGAACACTAGATCCCAGTCCACCATATTAAATACAATTCAGACAACTAGCTTGTAACAACTCTGAGACTGTTATGATGAGAAATACGATATTGAGACGCTTCGGCAAGCTACAGGACGGTGCGGCATCCTTAAGGACGCCTCGTCATCCCTAAGAACGTTGCAGCATGCCAAAGCATAATTGCCGATAGTGTGCGCTTGCATGTAGAATGCCGAAGGATCCTTTTCCTTGCCGATGCCGATAATGGGCGCCGGCCCGTACCGAAGGTTGCCGAAGGATGCCGAAGGATGCCGAAGCATCCCGAAGCATTCTCAAGGCTGCCGATACAGCAGCCTCAAGCATACCGAAGCGGTATTTTTGTTATTACGACCACATATCACGGAAATTTCTACTTTATTGCCATTATGTTATAGTATATTGCTATTTGCCACCTAAAATCCTTTTCCTTGCGGATGCCGATAATGGGCGCCGGGCCTTAAACAGCCCATAGCATTAAATGGTGGTTAATACAGTGCACCTGCTTGTTCGCCATCTTTTAAGTTATAACCTATGTAATACAATATATTAAACATTTTTTTTTTTGTTTAGTCAACGACAATAACAACTGGATTTGAATGAAAAATCAGATCATTTATAAGTAAATAGCTTATTGTCAAATTAAATGTGCAAAATAAAAAGATTTCTGTTTTTTTTCATGTATCATCAACCTATTTTATATTATAATTTTCAAGTAAACAGTAATGTAACAAAACAACGATTACATACGCCATCTACCATCGGGTAGCTGAGTTAATGCATCCACTGAACAACGATTACCATCACCCTCTATCGCCCGGTAGCTGCATCATTGGACACCGCACTCCCGCTGCTCGATAGATGGCGCTGAGAGCGAGTTAGCTCGCACAATCGTTTGGTTCCCCGGCAATCAATAAGAAGATCACCAATATTTTGTTATGTATCGAATCACAAGCAACCAACTGTGAAATATCGTAGTGCACGCTTCCGCTTCCTGTACTGGAAAGGTTGTGGGCCTAGATATCCCACCGTCGGACTGCTCTGCGTGCACGGGTCGCTTGCATTCGCTTCGGCGGTCACGATCTCGGGCCGTTGCTCACCTATCTGTAGTAGCTGAAAAGTCATATAATACACGCTGCTATCCATGACATTTGGTGTTCCTAATTGAAGACTGTCCTGTCCCCGCGCTAACCTTCCCGCTACACGCCGGCTCTCCGTTACACTGGCGCACAACGTCGAGGCTAGCAAAGTTCCGTACGTAACGAAATACGGTCGTGTGGCAACCGTCGCGGCAAACCCAAAGGACAAAACACCAGCCATGTCCATCAACCTAACTGACGAACAGTTCCAACAAATGTTATCTAGGATCGGATCTCGACCAAGCGGATCCCTCGCTACGTGCAATTTTAAGTACGATGGCACGCGCGACCCGCAGTTAGTCGAAACTTTTTTGGCATCGTTACGCGTTTTTATAAAAACCGAGAAGATAACAGACCAAGATGCAATTAATGGGATGCTGCTTGTTCTCCAAGGAGAGGCCGCTGTATGGTGGCAGGGCATACACGAACAAATAACTACGTGGGCGTTATTTGAGAATCGACTGCGACACGCTTTTGCTCCCAAAAAACCGGCATTCATTTTATATCAGGAGATAATCGGTATCAAACAAGAAGATCGTATTAAAACCGAGAGCTTCATTGCTGCAAAAAGAGCGTTATTCGCACAATTGCCTAAACCAGGACATATAGAATCCCAGCAAATCGATATGGTTTTCGGTCAGCTCCGTCTCAAAATAAGGGAGAAGGTTCAACGGTCATCAGTCGACACCTTTGATGACCTTCTAACACAGGCTCGTGCAGTTGAGGCCATCCTTGAAGAACAACAATTAACCAAAAACGATCACCCAAAAGGCAAACCATTAAGCTCCCTCGAAATGATGCCAACGAAGACGACGACGAGCAGAAGATGCGCATACTGCCGTGTGTTCGGGCATGTAGCAGAAGAATGTAGGAAAAAGAAACGGGCCGAACAGCTGTCAGGCGCGCTTCCCATAGCCGATGCACCCACACATTCGGCCGGCAACACACACAAACCTTCATTCCAATGCTTTGGATGTGGAGCACCAGGAGTATATCGCAGCGAATGTCCTAAGTGCTCTAAGGCCAAACCGACGGGGCCTCGAACGGTTGGTGTCTGCGCATTCAATATTCGAGCCGACGCTAAACCTAGACCGATCATCTTTATTGAAGTTGGAGGCCAACACAACACAGCGTACATAGACACCTGTGCAAAAACTAGCATTGCGTCATACCAGCTTTACCAGACCTTGAAGAACAACGGTTCCAGCTTTGTGGAAGAAGAAGCTTGCATCACACTGGCCGACGGGTTTCCCAAACCACAAAAAGTACTCGTCGCGCAGGTTCCCGTGACGCTATGTGATCGAGTGGTGAAAACTACGTTCGTGGTGTTGCCAGAGTGTAAGGATAACCGAACATTCCTGGGAGTAGGGTTCATACAAGCCGCGGGTATGGTGTTGAATTTGCCACAATTCACATGGCACTTCATTGATACTCCAACCCGGGAGTATGAACTATATTCGGAAGACTTCGCGACCTTTAACACGGAAACCGCTACTACTAGCGAACGTTCGCCTACTCAGAAGGACTTCTTCGCAAGCGATACGAAACCCTACAAGCTTGTGCCGATAGCGTTCGACACATTCCCAAGGAAAGCCCGAATAATCCAGTATCAGGAAGATTCTCCGCGCATTAATTATATGTTGCAAGATGGTGAGGACAACATACGCAGTCAGGTGGTTGAAATGTCAGCTGAAGAGTTGTTGCTCTTCCCTGGCGTGGACACCCTGAATGTGAACGCCATTGACGTTACCAGCAACGCAAGGACAAGCAAAGAACGCGACGCTCTACAATCGCTCTTGGACGATAATGCAGAGATATTCAAGCCTAATCCAGAGCCAGCTAAAAACGCGGAACACCGCATTGACACGGGAAATCACTGTCCCATTGCAGTGCCCCCGTATCGGCTGTCACCTCCACGGAAGGAGCTTCTTCGTGGGGAATTGAATAAAATGATCACAGACGGGATCATTGAACCCTGTTCATCACCGTGGTCAGCTCCAGTCGTTATGGTACCTAAGAAGGATGGAACAGTAAGGGTATGCGTCGATTATCGCAAATTGAACGCTGTTACAGTGCCTGATACATACCCTATTCCGAGGATTGACGATCTACTACACGATGCCAAGCCAACACCGTATATGAACACTCTTGACTTACGCGCGGGCTATTGGCAGGTCAAGGTGAAAGAGGAGGATCAAGAAAAAACTGCCTTCATTACTCCGTTTGGTG
The DNA here is from genome assembly GCA_946894065.1 of Acleris literana. Taxonomy (NCBI): domain Eukaryota; kingdom Metazoa; phylum Arthropoda; class Insecta; order Lepidoptera; family Tortricidae; genus Acleris; species Acleris literana. The sequence continues at coordinate 10,051,133 of OX335688.1, read as the reverse complement.
TTTTTAAATTTCATCGTATGCCGTTTGGACTTCGAAACGCCCCAGCAACGTTCCAGAGACTCATTGACCGAATCCGTGTAAAACTGAACGAAATTAAAATCCTAGCGTACCTAGACGACCTCATTATCTTCTCACCCACTTTCGAAGAGCACCTAGAAGATCTGAGGAAGACATTTCAAATACTACGAGAAAGCAACTTAACCGTTAACTACGAAAAATGCAGATTTTGTTGCTCAACGATTAAATATCTTGGACATTACATCACCCCTGAAGGGCTAAAGGTCGATCCCGAGAAAGTTGCCGATATCACAAACTTGTTGGCACCTAGCAACCTCAAACATCTGCTGACATTCCTGCAGACTTGCTCCTGGTACCGAAGGTTTATGAGCAATTTTTCGGAAATGGCTGAGCCACTCACCCGCCTCACTCGTAAGAATGCGAAATGGGTATGGAAGGAAGAACAAGAAAATGCTTTCCTCAAATTAAAAAAATGTTTAACCTCAGCCCCAGTACTCCAACAAGCAGATGCGACAAAACCCTACATTATCAAAACCGATGCGAGTAGTTATGCCATCGGAGCTGTTCTGGTCCAGGGGGAGGGCGATAAGGAACATCCTGTGGAATATGCGAGTCGTTTGCTAACATCGGCTGAAAAGAACTACACAACCACAGAAAGAGAAGCCCTCGCGGTTGTATTCGCCATTGCAAAAGTTAGGGGATATATCGAAGGATTACCTGTGACTGTCGTTACAGATCATCAAGCGTTAAGGTGGCTTATGTCCCTCAAATCCCCAACTGGGAGGTTGGCCCGTTGGGCCTTACAGATACAGGCTTACGACATCACCATACAGTATAGCCCGGGTCGAACTAACGTTGTAGCAGATACCCTCTCACGTCCCACCTGTAACACGGAGACAACCAAAGATTGTGGGATCTGCAGCATTATCATAGACATGCCGACGCGGAGCTCCGCAGAAATACGTTTGGAACAGCTAAAAGACGAACAACTGGCTAAGATAATAAAAGCCCTCGAGGATGTTACTAGTAGCGAGAACGCAGTATATTGGAGTAACAAGGGTTACCTCATGAATAATGGGGTATTATACCGATTTAACCCAGCCGAGGAATCAGAGGAGTCACAGCTGGTAGTTCCCCAACACGAATATGCTAATACTCTCATCGCTTACCATGATGATCCGTTGGCAGGACATTATGGTGTTGACAAAACCTATCGACGCATCGCGACAAGATATTTTTGGCCTGGCATGCGTAGGTATATTGAGAGCCATGTGAAGAACTGTCTGCCTTGCCAACGGTATAAACCAAGCAACATGAAGCCTGCTGGATTACTTCAGACGACGCCATTGAATCAGCGTTTCGAAACCATAGCGTTTGACTTATTTGGACCCTTGCCCGTCACGCAAACGGGAAAACAATGGATTTTTGTCGTTGAAGACGCTGCCACCGGTTGGCTTGAAATGTTCGCCCTGGAGAGCGCTTCCGCGGAGAATTGTGGAAATATCCTAATCGACGAAATATTTTTGCGATACGGCGTACCCAGGCGACTCATTAGCGACAACGGTCCCCAGTTTGTAAGTGCAGTAATGCAGAAGTTGACATACTGTCTCAATATTAAACACGTGTTTACACCGGTATACCATCCACAGGCCAACCCTGTGGAACGAAAGAATCGAGACCTGAAAACGCAACTAGCGATACTGGTTGAAGATAATCACCAAACATGGGCAGAGAAGCTGCCCAGCATCCGGTTTGCCATGAACACCGCCTCAAGCCTAACCACTGGGTACACTCCAGCGTATCTCACGTTCGGACGGGACCTTAGGACTCCAGGTGATACTTTAAACGATTTGCGGCAAATCATCGTTTCTGAGAATTTCATACCAGAAATCACACCCAAACTCCTTTTACTAGCCGATACCCTGCAGAGGGCAAAAGAAATAAGAGAAGGAAAAGAGGAAGCTCGTAAGGTTATTTTCGACAAAACTCGAAGCCGAGACCCTGGTTATACCCCAGGCGATTTGGTGCTGACTAAAACACATCCCATAAGCAACGCTTCGAAAGGCGTGAGTGCCAAGTTCGCTCCTCGCCGAGACGGCCCGTATGTGGTGCTGAAACGTAAGGGCTCTTCATCCTACGTCTTAGCGGAACCCGGCTCACCCCACCAACCCCTCGGTGTTTACCATACGTCAGATTTGAGACCCTACCACGGAGATACTGTTGATATACCAGCGCCTGTCCGCCCGTTGAAAAAAAGAGGACGACCCAGGAAGAAGGCGATTCCCCAAGAAGAGCCTCGAGCAACACCAGGACCGAGCAGCAACCGACGCTCCACGCGACGGTAATACCTACCTCCTGTCGCCTCATCGAGACGATTTCAGCTCCAGAGGGGCAGACTGTAACAAAACAACGATAACATACGCCATCTACCATCGGGTAGCTGAGTTAATGCATCCACTGAACAACGATTACCATCACCCTCTATCGCCCGGTAGCTGCATCATTGGACACCGCACTCCCGCTGCTCGATAGATGGCGCTGAGAGCGAGTTAGCTCGCACAATCGTTTGGTTCCCCGGCAATCAATAAGAAGATCACCAATATTTTGTTATGTATCGAATCACAAGCAACCAACTGTGAAATATCGTAGTGCACGCTTCCGCTTCCTGTACTGGAAAGGTTGTGGGCCTAGATATCCCACCGTCGGACTGCTCTGCGTGCACGGGTCGCTTGCATTCGCTTCGGCGGTCACGATCTCGGGCCGTTGCTCACCTATCTGTAGTAGCTGAAAAGTCATATAATACACGCTGCTATCCATGACATTTGGTGTTCCTAATTGAAGACTGTCCTGTCCCCGCGCTAACCTTCCCGCTACACGCCGGCTCTCCGTTACAGTAATATTTTTGGACTCAGAGCTAGCGTCCAAATCGGTCATGTGGCTTCAGCTGTATTGAAACTCCGTTAGCTACTTCCCTGAACAAACTTTTCCAATAATCTTCGTGCTGGCAGGCCGCGGGCGGTGGGTGCGGGTGTAGTGGGGTGGGGAAAAAAAAGAAAAAAAATGTGGGCTCAGCGACTTTAATTATTCTTTCATACAGTTGCTCTGTACTCCCTGTACACCCAAAAAAATATTTAAATCGATCGGGTGGTGGGAAGGGGTTGCCAGCGTTAATTAAAAGTACCAAAATAATAATAATTTTCATGTGGGCTCAGCTGTATTGGCTTTTTTTCTGAAGCGAGATTAATTAATATGTAAGCCCCAAAAAAATTGCCATGCAAAAATATCGGTGGGAAGGTATCGAAAAAAAAAATTGAAATCGCTGGATTTCATTCGAAAATGAGCTGAGGAGAAGGCAAAAGTGGTATCAGCCGGCGAACGCGTCAGCGCGCTCACGGCGCGTCGATTGTGTTCGGCTAACAGAGAGTAGTCGTTCGGAAACGTTCGGGTTTTCCCGTTCAACGGGTGCGAGAAGGACAGCGGATCTCTGTTAGCCGAACACAGTAGTACCTAAACATGTTACAAAAACATGTTAGTTTTTTGGTGCAGTGGACACGCCTAGTGCTCTAAAATGCGTTCAGAAACCATAGGAAATGACCAGCATTATTACAACCAATTTTACTATGAGAACCTTCTTATAGAATAGAATAGAATCTTTATTTGCATAAAACATGGGTCAGAACGGATGTTACAATAGTATAGGAGCCAATCATGTCCTGCTGTGCCAGCGTACAAATATTGTTAAAATTATTATTAAACTAACATTTAAATCATAGTAAATTAAAATCATAATAGCAGCTACATACAAAATAAATAAAATCATTCAAATTTACACTCATTATTAAGGAAGTCATTCACAGTGTAGAAACAATTATTAATTAAATATTTAAATAACAGTCTTTGGAATTTTTTGGTTGCGTGTTCCTTAAAGTCACCAGGTAACTTATTGTATAACCTAATAGCCATGCAGTAGGCATAGTTTCGAAATAAGGCGAGTCTTTGAGGGGGAGCTACTATAACATTTTTTTTCCGCTTATTAGGTAACACTTTAAATAAGTATAAATGTTTTTTTACAAACATACACATTTCAAAAATATACAATGATGGCAGGGGCAGTATATTTTTCCTCTTAAACAAAGGTTTGCAACTATCTAAAAAGTGAGCCTGACACAAGGACCGAATACACTTCTTTTGGGCTTTGAAGATACGAATAGCTTCCACAGAATTACCCCATAAAATCAATCCATATCTTAATATTGATGAGACATAGCCATGGTATGCTGCAGTTGTTGCAGCTTCAGAGACAATAGAGCGCAATCTACTAAGGACATATACAAATCTGTCAAGCTTAACGCAAAGATTTTGAACATGAAGTTTCCAGTTGCAAAACTTATCTATAGTAACACCCAAGAATATTGCTAAGTCACTTTCATTTATATGTGTATCTTTATAAGATATTTTGGTCTTTGTGGGATTACCTTTGTAAGTCTGAAAATTTACAATCTGTGTTTTACTTAAATTAATATTCAAATTATTATTTTCTAGCCAACTTATTATGTCATTTAGAGTAGAGTTAATTTCATTGTTAAATGGAGTCAAATTATCATCTTTAAATACTATTGTTGTATCATCTGCAAAAAGGATAGTCTTATGGTGGGTAATACTTGGGAGATCATTAATATAGAGCAGAAATAATAGTGGTCCTAATATACTACCTTGAGGTACGCCATATTTATTTACTCTATATGGTGATCTGTGCACGGCTTTATAGTTGTTAACTGTAATTGTAATTTCGACACACTGTTTCCTATCACTAAGATAACTTTCGAACCAGCTATAAGCAGGACCTCTTATGCCGTAAGCATACAGCTTTTTTAAAAGAATGACATGACTAACGACGTCGAAGGCTTATGTATATTAATATACATAAAATTAAATAAATATTTTAATAATATTAAAATCGTTTAGTAACAGGTAAACATTTAATTTTATGCATATTAATATACATAAAATTTAATAAATATTTTAATAATATTAAAATCGTTTAGTAACAGGCAATAGACTCAGAAGTAGAGACAAAACAGTGTTACAAATAAAATAGAATTAGACATGAAATATTTAAGTATGGATTAAGCTGTGATTCTGTACACTCTCAAATCGTTGTTTAATACTTCCTGTAATACTAGAGAGATCTGACATCGAATTATCTATTTCTGTGGTATTTATAGTGTATGATTAAAGTAGCGGACTAGATCTTTATGATATACATAGGTGGTCAGGTTGCTGGTGATGCTGGCGTTTTCCCCATACAATTGGCTTCAAATATGGGTAAAATTCACAACCTATCAAAAAGTTCTTAATGAATTTTATTGTTAGTTACCATCTCGTTCACTAATAATAATAAAATAAGTACCAATTTCACCAAACGATGTTAACCACTTTACAAACGATTAGAGCGTTAACAGCTGTCAAAATGTTTGAACTAACAGTCAATTAACGATTTAATTTAACATCGTTTGGTGAAATTGGGACTGAGGTTTAAAATCATGTACAATTAATCTCTATTAAAATCAAGCTTTCATTTTATAAGGATTTGAAGAAATAAATGTTTGGTGTTCATACAAAGTTATACAATTTTGTATGGACGCGTTAGCACTTCGTTTTTAAATCTCTATTGAATATAAGGTTCGTTTATAACAAAGATTAATGGTACATTAGTTTAGACTTTAATTAATGATCTAACTAAACTGCCGTCCTTTACTTAGAAAGCCGTTAACCCTCATCTGGTCGATTTTGACTTTTTGATACGAACCGATACAATTTTTAATTCTCTATCTTTCACTCTAAGACTCATTTTCCAATTCCACATAGATCCAGAGATATAAAAACGTCGTAGGCCGTTAAGTGACAGAACTTTTGATGATTCCTGCACTTTAGAGCGACTAACCCACATTTCTTAGCTTAACGTACGTTAAAATACCCTAACTGCCGAATTTGATGAATATTTGATTAATTCCTTTTTCGGCACATTCGTTTTTGGACATATTCCGTTTTCGGCACATTCTTGTTTCGGCACATTCCGTTTTGGGCATAAATCATTATATACAACAAATGAAATTAATCCTAGGTATATTTATTTTTATATTCAAGACATAAGTATAAATAAATAGCGTGCAAGAAAGAAATACAATAAAATATTTTCCAATGGTGAATACTACAAATACCTCATCGAATAAATATTGCTTGAAGTAATATTTATCAGATGTAGTAAATAATGTTTTGATATCGTATTTTGATGGAAGTTCCTGTTATCTCGCTCGCTCGCTTTGCTTGTCATAGAGATAACTACGAACTTTCATGACAAAAATTACATGAAACATCAACCACCACACCCGTGGATGGGAACATCCCGAAGAGTCATGATTCCGAAAGCATCATTATTCTGAAATTTTCAAATGCCTAGGGTTATTTTGTAGTGTACTTAACCACAACAGATACCTAGTGCAAAGTAGACGGCAGTGACATAGTAAGGTAATTTTTGTAATGAGGATCTTATCAATTGAAGAGCATATTAGCACTGGCCACTTATAACAACGTTTGATAAAACAAAAAACAATTTAATGTCATTATCATTGATAGAAGTTAACGTAAAACCATGTGCAATGTTATTTGACTAGCTTATTATAAAACAGTTTAATTTTTTATCTAAAGAATGGACGCCAACAGGCCTAAAGATGGACTTGTCTTTATAAATAGCAAAAGAGATTTTAATAATGTTTTGTTGCTAGAGGGATACAAATATAATTTTGTTCGAAAAAATGTGAAAGGAACGTCAAATTGGAGGTGCTCGAACAAGTCTATTTGCCAAACGTCCATTACGCTTGATAGCACGAACAAGGTAATAAAAGAATCTAATCACATTTGCAAACCAAATTTCTTACGAGGAGAAGTGGAAACTCAACTACACGCATGCAAACGTAAAGTTTGTGAAGATATGGGACCTATTAAACCAATATTTGAAAATACTGTGCAAGATATTGTTGAAATGTGTGATGGTGAATCAGACATGTCAATCATACCAACTTTTAAAAGGCATAAAACCGCTTTGTACAATGCACGGAATTCAGCACTAGGTGTCGGAAAAAGCACGTTTAAAAATTTGTGTGACGTAATAATTCCCGACTCGCTCGCTGATAGCTTTTTGATAAGTAATGATGGTGATCATGAGAAAATATTGATGTTAGCATCACCTTCTGCCCTCGAAATAATATCAAAAGAAGACGAGTACTATGCAGACGGTACATTTAAAGTTGCTCCGCCGCCATTTATGCAATTGTACACCTTGCAAGTAAATTTAAATAAAACCCCAGGCAAGTCTTGTTTTATGCCTGTTTTGTACGCACTTCTGCCCAACAAGCATTCAAATACATACCAGCGACTATTTTCAATACTAAAAAATGATTTTGGTCTCAAAGTAAACAAGTTTAAGTGTGATTTTGAAATCGCTGCTATCCAGGCATTGAAAGCGGAGTTTTCAGAAGCCACAATAACTGGATGTTATTTTCATTTCAAAAAATCACTCTGGAAAAAGGCGAAAGAATTTGGTACAATACAAACGGAAGAAGGAAGACTTTACACCAAACTTTGTACGAAATTACCACTGTTACCGAAAGAAGATGTACCGTCTGCTTATATGGAAATAATAGAATTTGCAACGGACTCTGAACCTATTCAAAAGTTTCATAACTACTTTCTTAACTTTTGGATGAGGAAAGTGACAGGATCATTATTTTGTGCAAATGAGGATGAATTTAGAACAAACAATGCAGTAGAAGGATGGAATAACCGCATAAACCACCGAATCCCAAAAAAACCTTCACTGTTTTTATTCATAAAACTACTGAGATCGGAAGCTGGATACCAAGACATCATTTCACGAAAAATACAGATTCATTGCTCAGATGAAACACGTTTACGGCGAAAAAAAGATATGGAAAAATTTCATCAGGAGCGGGCAGTTGTAGATGATTTTGTAAATAAAAAAATAAATGTAATGGAATGTTTAAATAGGCTTTGCCAACTTTTATAAAAGACGGGTCCATGAAGCATATGAATTTAGATACCTAGTTGGTTATCATTAGTTAGTTGCCCAATTATTTTAAGTAATCAGTGTAGGTACTGTTTAATTTTTGTCTTTTATTTTTATTGATTATAATATAATGTTTTACTAATAAATATTATTTTATTTTATTACGCAACCAAAGTCACAAGTATTTCATAGTATAATTTATTTACTAAAATGTGCCGAAACAAGAATATGCCGAAAACGGAATATGTCCAAAAAAGAATGTGCCGAAAAAGGAATTAATCGAATATTTTCTGGCCTTCTACTTAACTACAAATACATTATCAGATTATTCTTACCAAAAAAGGCGCAAAGCAACTTTAACTTCTTTTTAGTTAAGCATTGTCTAAGACATTCAGTGAAGGAAATTTAAAAACAAATGCAGTTTTAGAGAAAAACTTAACTTATTTGCAGTTATCCTCCCTTAACGCCATTTAAAATAAGTTTTTAATACTGTAATTTTTCGTAATACTTTGCTACAAAAATATTTTACAGGCATTTATCAAATCGGCCGGAATAATTTAATATAATACTTAACTATTGAGCAGTTAAGCCGCATTACTTACCTATAAAGCAGTTTTACAACGCTCGCGCAAGTCGCGTCCCGGGGGAGAGCGGTGCGGTAACCGCTCCCCCCGCGGGACGAGGTAACCGTTGTCTCTACCTTTCTGCTCGAAGCGCTCGCCGGCTTCGGACCTGCTACACGTCGCTGCGTGTTCCCGCCAAATTAACGAAATGTCGCGGAATTTTACGCGGTAAGTTCAGACAAAAATATTTTAGTATACGAACTAGCTTAAATGTTTGTGTCGATATCGTAACTTTCTCGTTATTATTAACAAACTCTTTCCACTTTTTTTTTTCCACCCAGAATCGGCGCTTGGAGTAAACGTGCAATAATATTTCAAATGAAGCTCTCAAAGGCGCCACTGTCTAAGCAACCTGTGGTTTTACTATACGAAATTGTTAGTTCCGTATTTGACCGTGACACGTGCTTTAAGATAGTTGTTTGAATCTTTATTTATTACTAGTAACATAAACATAAGTAAAGAGCGTAAAATGAAAGAATGAAATACATTATTTATCTATGCACTTTATGTTTTATCCAACATTAATCCCAATTAAGTATGTCTAAGTTAGTATGTCAGTGTTTACGTTTTAAAAGAAAGAGTTGCTAAATTAATTAATGAATATTAAGTAAAGTAAGTATAATTACTAAGTTGGATATCTTATTTCAGACGGTCGGGAGTCCCGCCAAGGATCAAAAATATGATGTCTCTAATAAACAACGAAAGCCTTGACCAACACTCAAACAAACTAAATACAAGCACTCTTGAAAGTAATCCTACGGTTATGGTAAATAATTCACACCCGGAACAAAACTTATCATCTAGCAGTACCAATATGATAAGTACTCAAATCAATATGATTGACAGCCACTTTGTTGATAGTCTCTATGCCAGAGAATACTCTATGACATCCGAAGTTTTCCAACATTTTTGTGAAACACAAACCACAGCAACGTCAAATCATTTTGATAACATTAATAATATTATTATTAGTTTGAAAGGATCTGACAATGTAATAAACGTTACCCAACCCGAAGCGACAAGTCAGAAAGATGCAGAAATATTATAGTGTAGTGAAACGATGCCGATACATAGTCCTGCTCAGAATCCCCAACTTGCTACGAGAGATATTCCACGAGAGGTAGGAATATTGTTTTGTAGTGAAACAATGCAAAAAGATAGTCCTGCCCGTGATCCCCAACCCACTACGAGAGACTCTCCACGAGAGGTAGGAATATTGTTTTGTAGTGAAACAATGCAAAAAGATAGTCCTGCCCGTGATCCCCAACCCACTACGAGAGACTCTCCACGAGAGGTAGGAATATTGTTTTGTAGTGAAACAATGCAAAAAGATAGTCCTGCCCGTGATCCCCAACCCACTACGAGAGACTCTCCACGAGAGGTAGGAATATTGCTTTGTAGTGAAACAATGCATAAAGATAGTCCTGCCCGTGATCCCCAACCCACTACGAGAGACTCTCCACGAGAGGAAGGAATATTGCTTTGTAGTGAAACAATGCAAAAAGATAGTCCTGCCCGTGATCCCCAACCCACTACGAGAGACTCTCCACAGGAGATCGAACGATTGTTTTGTAAAGAAACGTACCCATCTTCAAGTATTTCTACACAGGGTTTTACGTTGTCACCTACAAAATTTAATAATGGTGATTATGATTCAGACGACTCCGTCAAAGATAAGGATTAAGAACCCTCTGAAGATGATGGTGGAAGTATCGATACATCAGATGATGAAGTTATACCCAAACCCAAGAACCTACTACCAGAAAAAATAATAAAACATTCAAAAAAAAAAGAGTACTACAATAACAATCGCTCAAGGGGAGAAAAAACCTGTTCGACGGCACTCAATGGAGACAATGACGTCAAACCATCCTGTAAATGGCCTGCCTTTAAACAAACGACGTATGACCATCGATTCAACCTTATGTGTTTCGACTCCTACAATTAATGGATCAGAAGAGACTACTCAAGAATTTAACAACCCACCTGCAAAACGACGAAAGTACAATACGAGCTTAAAACAAAGAATATTAGAGAAGGAAAGTAAAAAAAACGATCAGTTTAAAGTTAAAAATGGCTGTGACAACAAATGCATGAAAAAATGTTCAAGTATTTTTACAACTGATGAACGTGAAGAAATAAACAGGAAATATTGGACTATGTCAAGAGCTGAAATGAGAGTTTTTATTAGATCTAATTATACTGTTGCTGTTCCTAAAAGAAAGTATACTACTGAGCCAAAGCCAAGTCCGAGGAGGTGCTTTACTTTACAAAAAAATAACGGAACTTTAGAATCAGTGTGCAAATTTTTTTTTCTTACAACTTTAGGATTTGAGAAATGCAATGATAAAATTTTATCCAGCAGCCTTGATACAAACAAAGATAGTGACAAACGGGGTAAACATATTAAAAATCACAAATTTGATCATGAAATAATTACTAAACATATCGAATCTTTCAATCCGTCCGCACCGCATTACCGTCGTGAGCATGCTCCGAATCGCCGCTACCTGCCAAGTGAAATAAACATTAGCTTCATGTACAAAGACTTTTGCACCAAGCATCCTGACGTCAAAATTAGATACGAAATGTGTAGAACACATTTGAAGACTATGAATATATCATTTGCGCGACTTGGAAATGAGGAGTGTGAGCTATGTGAATCATATATATTGCACACACGCGATACGAATCATGATGTCCGCAAAGAAGTAATAGCTGATTGCAAAAATTGCGAGGAGTGGGCTGCTCATCACGAAAAGTACAAAAAAGCCAGACAGTTATAAGACTCTCAGAAATCTTTAGAACAAAATGAAGACCAAATATATTATAGTAGTGACTTGGAAAAGGTAATAATGCTACCAAGGCTCGAAACCTTCAAAGCTGTAATATTTTGTCCAAGACTAACAGCATTCAATCAAACTTTCGCTCCGATTGGAAAAAAATCCAAGAATTCCAAACCACTTGCAGCTATTTGGCACGATGGTATTGCGGGTCGAAAGCAAGAGGACATTATGAGCGCTTATTACAACTTTTTTTTTACGCTTTCGTGATGTCAAAACAATTAATATTTGGATGGACAACTGTACGGCGCAAAATAAAAACTGGCTTTTCTTTTCCATGTTAGCCGACCTTGTCAATAGTGACTTGATAGCAACAAACCGTATTGTCCTTTATTATTTTGAACCAGGGCATACGTTCATGAGCTTTGACCAGTTCCACCATCAGGTGGAACTTTCAATGAAGAAAAAAGGTAAGATTTACGATTTTGATGACTTTCAAGACGCTGTAGCGTCGGCTAATAATGGAAAAGTTATTGTAAAGTCTATGCAGCCTCAAGATTTTATAAATTACACAAACAATGTTTCCGAGCGACGTATTCAAAATGCCAATCCAAGAGCATATTTAAAAAATATTTCTCAGGTTTGTTTCATAAGGTCCAGTTTTGATGTCCACTATAAAAATGATTTTGAAGAAGAAGACTATTTGACGCTAAAGTTTTTAAATGACAGATTTTTGAAAAGTCCCCAATTGGCAATAACAACACGTTCGCTTCCTAAAGGGATAGAAAAAGACCGAAAAGAAAACATAATTAATAAATTGTCAACTATCATACCAAAACATAAGATGATATTTTGGAAAAATTTACCAATTCTTTCAAAGGAATTCCAACCAAAAATTTGTAATAAAAGAGCTACTAAGTAATATTTCCGTATTAGTAACTTGTGATTTTATTTAATTTTAGTACCTAACTATTTAGTTCTTATGTAAAAGTATTAAGTTTTGATAGGTACATTTTATGTTTTAATACTGATTGTTCAAGCTTGTGTGTTATTATGCTACTTCGGCAAAGCAAACGAAGGGTTTTTATTTGTATTCTTTTATATATATATAGGCTCACCAGAGCCATTATCAGGATCGTCGGCCATAGCGAGCGCCTCCCGTGGGTATTTGGGCGATTGGAAACGAAGTAATAGCCAAGTCACAATCAAATGTTATTTTAATCTAGTAAGGTAACTTCTTAACAACAAATCAGCAATATCACTTCTCAATCATTCACATCTAATCAAACTGCAATAATAATTAGAGGCAAAAGTCATAAGATTACGCGGAACAATAGAGATTCGTCAGAGACGTGGTGCGCTAGCCGTTGACGTTTTCAATGTGTCATGGCCGCGCTCCATCACCCGACGCTTCGCTAGAGTGACAGCTGTCAGTTGACAACCGCCAATCTCGTTCCAACGCAACTTAATAGATGGCGCTTGTGATGCGCCGTCACGGCCGGACTGACTTGAGACCGTCCTCGGGCTCTTTGTTTTGCAATCCTGTAACAATCACACAAGTTTCTAAGGCATAGATTGATACACAATCCGCTCGTCCAACCTGACGTTCCTAGAGTTGACAGGCTACATTACCACAAACAAGTCTTAGACAGATTAGTATAGTGGAAAGTGTGCGTCCCTACGACCACGCATGGACCGGACGGCACCTTTCCTCTCTGCTTTAAAATAATTGACTTCAAACTGGACTAGTATGTCCTTACGACCAACCACTCTGATTTGGACCGGACGACACTGTCATCTCAAAGCACTGTTAAACCAAAACGACTGGACCGGACGGGTATGTCCTTTCGACCAGCCACAAGGGCTTGGCCCGGACGATACTGTCCCTTCGACCAGTGTAACTCCGTAACTCGTAACATAAGCCTGGACCGGACGGATGTATCCTCTCGACCAGCCGCTAGAGCATGGCCCGGATGGCATTGTCCCTTCGACCAGCTTCACACAAAACCAATCCTCACAATTCAAATGACTACTCTCTAAAAGCGAATAAGCAGCTAATAAAATGCACACAATACATACCTCTTATTCATGGACTGTCTTGTTCAGCGTGAATTTGGACTTCGTGCTCAATGACTTCATGATCAGAATTGTTACTCAATGTGTCTGATCCTACCGTAATTGTATCAGATTCTGCAGTAACAGTATCGGAGTCTACGGTTACAGTATCATAACTACCAGATATGTCAGGGCATTCATTATTGAGTTCTACATCTACCTGCGCCGTCACGGTCTCCTCTTCATTCATTAAACTAGTACTAATTTCAATCAAGCCATCATGACCCTGAGGTACTGGACGTAAGTTTTCGTGCGCATATTTAAGAGTACGACTTGAACCGGATATGCTCTTTAACTCGTAGCGATCGTTGTCAAGTACAGCAGTTATCACAAAAAGACCCCTAAACTTTCTATCCAATTTAGTTTGGTTGCGTTCGCTGTTTTTTATAAAAACGTAATCACCATTTGAGAATGGCTTAATAACTGCACGACCTCTGTTAAATCTTTCCGCATCGGATGCAGCTGCCCTTTGTATATTACTAGAGGCATCATTCCGTACCGAATCTAAATCAAGTTGTTGTTCATTTACAGGTCCAGAAGAGCTAAGCTTTGACATTCCTAAAGATTGCGATCGAATGCCAAACATCAGTTCCGTTGGCGTGTATTTGGTGACGCTAGACATAGTACTATTAAGTGCTAACTGAACGTTTCCTAACTCTTGACGCCAAGTTTTATTGGGATCGTTTTCAACTATCGTAAGCAGACTTTTTAGAGTGCGCATGACCCGTTCGACCTGGCCGTTTGCCCTGCTGGAGCCAGTTGCAATAAAATGCAGCTCAATATTATATTCTGAACAAAACTCTCTAAATTCTGAGCTAATATAGCACCTACCCTGATCGGCGATAATGCGTTTAGGTGCTCCAAAAAGGCAAACAGCCTTTTTAATGGCCTGTACCGCACTAGCCGCGTTTATAGAAGAGGTGTGCTCTAACAACACACATTTTGTGAACGCGTCAATAATTACAGAACAATACTCTTTGCGGTCACTCTTGCCGCTCAACTTCCCAGTAAAGTCTATATGAATGGTGTGCCAGGGCACACACGTTTTTGGGATGGAATGTAGCTGTACGGGTTGAGCTCCAGAGGGTCCTTTTGATGCTTTGCAAATAATACACGAGTCGATAAATTTTCTAACACACTTGGACATTTGAGGAAACCAATACTGTTCATACAGCTTGTCCAGCGTCTTGTCACTTCCTAAATGTTGTAACTCATTATGGACATGGCTGATCAAGGTCCAAATCAAGGAACGGGGGACTACCGGCAGCCAAGAAATAATTTTGTTCCGTACAACCTTCCTATAAAGAATGCTATCCCTAACGTCGTATGTTTGACCAACTGTATCAGGAAAATCGTTATTGATGTGTTTGCGGATTAAATCTTGGATCTCCGCATCACGTTTCTGTTCTACAGAAAGCCAGCCTTGATGCAGTTCCACAAAATTAACAGTTTTGGCTGTTGGGACAGCAGAAGCTTGGGATGTGGATGCACTGGGATTTTGCAACGGATTCCTTGAAAAATAATCTGCGTGTTCCATTCCACTGCCCTTGCGATATATGATTTCAAAATCATACGCCTGTAAAAACGCCCACCAACGATGAACACGGGGGGTCAGATCCGTTTTGGATTTCGACGCTTGAAGTGAATTACAATCCGTAAAGACTCTAAATCGATGACCATACAAATAATGCCGGAAGTGTTCTACCGCTCGTACGACTGCCAGTGTTTCTAGTTCGTACGAGTGGTAGCGGGACTCAACTTCAGATGTACGTCGGCTAAAGTATTCTACGACATGGGGTAAATCGTCTTTCCTTTGTATAAGAATGGCTCCATACCCTTCAGAGCTGGCATCGCAATGCAACTCGATGGGCAATTCAGGGTCGAAGATGGTCAGTACAGGTTCAGAGGTTAGAATCCCTACTATAGCGTTGCGAATCTCCTCATGCTTTTTGGTCCACTGAATTGGGCCCTTCAGTTTCGTTAAGGGATACAAGGGGCCAACAATGTTTGTAAACACAGGAATGAATTTTCGAAAGTATGAGGCAAGACCCAAAAACTGTCGGACTTGCGTAGCTGTTTTCGGTTGGGGGGAATCTACTAGAGCCTGTATTTTGCGGTTATTCGGCCTAACTTCACCGCATTGGATAGAGTACCCCAAGAAATCAACCTTCTGCTTCATAAATTTACATTTATTTAAGTTAAATGAAAATCCAGCAGCAGATAACGCGCCTAAAACTTCATCAAGGTGTTTCAAACCTTCAGGTATGCCACTGGAGTAACATAAAACGTCATCCATGTAAATTAAGGGCTTATCCTTCAGCTGATGCACGGCCTTACTAATGCAACGCTGATATACAGATGGGGCGTTGCGTAAACCGAAAGGCATTGCAAGATACTCGTATTGCCCTTCGGGAGTAACGAAAGCCGTCTTCTCAACAGAATTCGGGTGGATCGGGATTTGGTGAAAACCAGAGGCCATATCGAGTGACGAAAAGTAATGTGCACCGCTTAGCTGATCGATTTGTTCGTCAATTCGAGGAAGAGGGTAATGCTCGGGTCGCGTGTTAGAATTGAGCTCTCGGTAATCGACACACATCCTTTCAGTATTATCCTTTTTTTTAACTAAAAGGATGGGGCTCGCAAAAGGTGATGAACTCTCCCGGATAACACCTGCGTCAAGAAGCTCCTGAACTTTTTCCCTAACTATTTGCTTTTCTATTGGAGCTAACCTATAAGGGCGCCTCTGAACAGTTTTGTGTGGGTGTACTAACTCGATTTCTAGCTCTCCAGTTGTTACACGCTTACTAGGAATACCTTCTATAAAATTGTCAGCGTACCGATTTAGTAGCTCTATGAGCGCCTGTCTATCGTCACCGTTCAGATCCGTGTCTATTTGTGAGAATACTGGCTTAGCGACATTCGACTCACATAAATTTGCTTGTTCTAAGATAAGATAAGATAAAAAATAAAAGATGTTTATTCAGTAAGTAGGCCGCACGGGCACTTTTACACGTCAAAAATCTACCAGCGCTTCGCAAGAGACCACTGCTGAGAAGAAACGCCGCAAGAAACTCAACAGTCAGTCGTTTTTTTTTAAAATTACTTATACAATTATAGAACTTAACCTAGCATTATATAAAACAATGAATTTAACATTAAAATATATATATCATGCGTAGTTGAGCAGGAAAATGTGTCAAAACTCAGTATGTTCAGATGAACTCTTAAATTGTAATAATGATAGTATACATATACTTACCCATGACGGTGCAAAACAACCACATAGTTTTGATACATTCTCCTACAGAAACCGTGTCCCCTAGACAATAATTATACCTACAATGTTTAGATATTTTCCTGACTAAGCTATTACTAAGTTATTTAGGTGTTTAATTTAGGCCAAGCATTTTTATCTGTTAGATAGTCCTCGACCCTATAATAAGCTTTCGACATCAACGACTTTTTCAAGTAATTTTTAAGTGCTGGAAATGATAACTTTAAAACTTCGTCAGGTAATTTATTATAGAAATGAATGCATTGACCAACAAATGATTTATATACCTTACGGACACGAATTTTTTTAATAGCAATTTTATTTTTATTTCTTGTATTCAAATTATGTATATCACAATTCTTAACAAAAGAGTCTTGATTTTTAATGACATAAATAATATTCTCATAAATAAATTGTGACGCTACTGTCAAAATACTAATTTCTTTAAATAGTAATCTTAAGGAATCACGGGAGTTTAGGTTATATATGGAACGAATGGCTCTTTTTTGTAACACGAATATAGTCTGTATGTCAGCAGCTTTTCCCCAAACCAGAATACCGTACGACATAACACTATGAAAATAACTATAATAAACTAAGCGAGCTGTCTCAACATTGGTAAGTTGCCTGATTTTCCTAACAGCATAAGCTGCCGAACTTAATTTACCTGCTAGTACTGCTATATGGGGACTCCATTGCAAGTTTTTGTCTATAGTTATCCCTAAGAAAAGCGCCTTGTCCACCATCTCCAAACACTCATCATTTAGAAATATACTAGATTTTACCGGTCTAACATTAGGCAAAACGAACCTAACACATTTAGTTTTCTTAGCGTTAAGTAGCAAATTGTTAATAGTAAACCAATTAAGTACTTTAACCAGCGTGGCGTTTATCCTACTGTAATCGACGGATTTTCGGTCCACCTTGAAAATTAATGAAGTATCATCAGCAAATAGCACAATATCACAAAGGTTATCTACCGTGGGTGGTAAGTCATTTATATAGACCAGAAATAAGAAAGGACCTAATATAGAGCCCTGAGGCACACCTAATTTAACAGTTGCTCCAATGGACTGTGTTTGGTTTACAACAACCGTTTGTGTTCTATCGCTAAGATATGAAGACATAAGATTTAGAGAATTATTTGACAGACCATAATGTTCTAATTTTAATATAAGAGTCGCATGATCTACGCAATCGAAAGCTTTGGAAAGGTCACAAAAAATTCCTATTGCATCACAGGATTTCTCCCAAATATTGTATATATATTTAATGAGTACAGATGCTGCATCAGTTGTGGATCGTCCTCTGGTGAAGCCGAACTGATTACTGTTAAGCAGTTTATTTCTATTGAAGTGACCTAACATATCTTTTAACATTAACTTCTCAAAAACTTTACTTAAAACCGGTAGAATAGAAATGGGACGGAAATTCGTTAAATCACACATGTCGCCCGATTTAAAAAGTGGTATGACTTTACTATATTTCATAAGATTTGGAAAAACCCCCTCTGAAATGCAATTATTGTAGATTAAAGCTAAGTGAGGTGCAATTATATCTATGACATGATGGATCACTTTAACTGACGCTCCCCATAAATCCTCAGTTTTTTTTAAACTGAGCGATTTAAATACCTTAACAATAGAAATTGAATCTACATGGCTAAAATCAAAGGTTACATTACATTTAGTAACATTAGCACAAAGTAGTTTTTGAGCTACAATCGCAGATGATTGAAGACATTTCGTTGTATTAATAGCTATAGTGGAGAAATAATCTTCGAACGCTAAGGCCACGTCTTTGTTTGACGTGATTTGTTTGTCACCCTTGTTTAGGGTGACTTGATTATCACGAGTTTTAGATTTACCCGTTTCTCTATTTATAATTTTCCACACCGTTTTTACCTTATTATCAGAAGCTTTGAGTTTAAGACTTAAAAAGTTTGACTTAGCAGTTAAGCAAACTCGCTTGAAGGTCCTCGAATAATTCTTAACGTAAACTAAGAAGTCAGCATTCTTGTTCTCCTCCCTCTCTCTATATAGTTCATAAAGCCTATTTCTACTTCTATGGATGCCTACAGTAGCCCATTCACTAAACTTAGTTTTTGACCCAGAAACAGTTTTCATCTTAAAATTGTTGTTAAATTGATGAAGAATTACATCAAACAAATCTTTATAAATACTATTTGAATCATTATTTGAAAAGGATAACCCACAGAGATTGCTCTCAACTTTATTTTTGAATAATTCTAAACGATTGCTAGTTATGGGTCTGTATGTTATTGCCTGCGGTTCTTGATGAAAATCATTTAAAAAAGAAGCCTTCTGGCCACTATGAGAAATAAAGCAATTAAATATTTCCTTATCCAAACACTCGCAATTACAATAAATATTGTCTAAACAGGTAGCACTTGAAACTCCTATCCGTGTAGGTTCAAAGAACAAATTACCTAAGTTAAAAGATTTAAATAAACTTAAGATCCTAATAGTATTATTTGAAGATTCCAGTAAATTAACATTAAAATCTCCACAGACAATAACATGCTTTTGGGTTTTACATACTAATTTTAACACATTTTCCATACTGGATTCAAATGTGCTAAAATCAGCTGACGGTGGTCTGTCTGTTCTTTAAAGGAAAACACAAGATCATCGTTATTAATTTGAACGCTAACTCCATTTTCTAAAATATCCCTCCCTATGATAACAGGATCGCTAATACAAGAGTCATGAACTACGTGAAATGTCAAACTTTGTGAAACTTCATCAATGTTTATCCTGCTTAAAATTTGAGTCCTACACTCTATTTCATCACCACCAATACCAGCGAGATAAACGAGATTCTTACGCTCAGTACCTGGGAATTTACTAGAAAAGCTTTCTTTCATCAAAGAACAAGACGATCCACTATCGAATAAAAAGGAGACTGACTCACCGGATGATGTCCTCAGCGTGCCTCTCGACATTCGCTGCTCACATAGATTAACCTCCTTATTAGCTGCTGCTCCACCGCCGGTCTTCTTTTCTGGACAGTTCGGTGCAACGTGACCAAACTTGCCGCACGTATAGCAGGTCACGGTTCTCTCGGGTGTACGCGCTGCACTTGGAGTATCTAGCGGTTTTGACGTAATCGTTGAATTTTCTCGTCGCTTCCTACAGTCGGCTTGCCGATGTCCTGGTATTCCACACCAATGACATTTCCCGGGAAATCTAGTTGTATCTGACAATCGTGGTCGCTTGAGGTCCGATTCTTGTGTGTCAGACACATCCAAACGCCGCTTGAAAGAAATGCCAGCAAGGATTCTAAATAACTGAGCCTTGGTAGTAATAGTATGCGCATTCAATTCGCGGCGAACTAGACCATCCTTTTGACATAAAACTGATATCACGAAGCCTGTTATAACTTCTTCGGGCATTTGCATCTTCGGTATGCGTTCAATCATAGTCCATAACCGTAAACCGGCTTCTGGGGCGGTTTCCTTAGTTCCAATTTGAAAACGAAGCACTTCATCAAAATAATCTTGAAATAATTTGGGCTGACAAAATCTGGCCATTAAACTTTCTTTTACTGCGCCCCATGTTAATTCGTCCAAATTTAGTTTGGTCAAACAAGAAGCTGCACGTCCTTTTAGTGCACTCGTAAGGGCCACCAGCAAATCGACACCCTCAAGGCATTTATTTTTGACAATAAGTTCAGTAACTTTGCACCAACCTTCTATGTCCGCGTCTGTGTCATCAGGATTAAATTCCACCAATTTAACGGTATTCGACTGTAAACCTGTCCCTTTTGTCGTTGTTGACGTCGCTAGCACTCGGGTAAGTAGTGCTTCCATAGTACTCAATAGCTTCATGGCACTATTTTCATTTGATGGTTGGTTCTCCTGTTGTTGCCCATGGCATCCCACTTCTGATATAGGCTCACCAGAGCCATTATCAGGATCGTCGGCCATAGCGAGCGCCTCCCGTGGGTATTTGGGCGATTGGAAACGAAGTAATAGCCAAGTCACAATCAAATGTTATTTTAATCTAGTAAGGTAACTTCTTAACAACAAATCAGCAATATCACTTCTCAATCATTCACATCTAATCAAACTGCAATAATAATTAGAGGCAAAAGTCATAAGATTACGCGGAACGATAGAGATTCGTCAGAGACGTGGTGCGCTAGCCGTTGACGTTTTCAATGTGTCATGGCCGCGCTCCATCACCCGACGCTTCGCTAGAGTGACAGCTGTCAGTTGACAACCGCCAATCTCGTTCCAACGCAACTTAATAGATGGCGCTTGTGATGCGCCGTCATATATTTTTTTGTTAATTGTGAAAGTACAATTTATTTTTGTTAGGTAGTGTCTTACAAAAAGTTTATTAACAAAGAAAGTGAGTAATAATCTAATAAGACTGTGTAAGTGCCTTTAAAAATTAAGAAATTTAAGGCATGACTATAATAAACATTTAATTTTAGAATAATGTATTTCTATAATGATCTCTCTGTGACTGTGATAATATAAATGAGCTTTTCTCAAGGTACTACTAAGTTGCTAGATAAAAAGCCTTCAGAAGGTGACTTAATAAATGCTCATTTAAATTTTGATCTCTCAAACCTTTTAATTAGTTGTAAGTGAATGTTGCTCAAACATAAGGTATATTGCGTAATATTAATATTAATGTTACTCTAAAAAATAAGCATGTTTTCGATACAGTTGCCTTGATATTTTTTATTAAATTTTTGATTTTTATAGGATTTGCCTTTAATTTTTCACCTTTTTTTTGCCACCTTTTAATCAAGTAAAATAGTGTAACTTTTGAATAGTTTTTTTTATTACTCTGAATTAAATAGCTAGAAAGAGTCTAAGGTATCATAGCCGCTTATTACAGAAGGTATTATCATTTTAATTTTAGTGATTTACTTACTTATAAAGTAGTTATATCGCTTAGCAACTTTATAGCTAAGTATCTTTAGGTACATAATTTTACCAAAAAATATAATTGTTAAATATTTAAGGAAATTCCTTTACTAAAGAGCCGCTAAGTGTAGGTTAACGGCCGTTTAGAGCAGTAATTAGATGTAAAATTCCTGCAGCATGCTTAACTAAACAAACAAAAAACGATTTTAATAATAATTAAAAAGAGTTTTCTCAATAGATAAAAGTTTATAAGATGCACGTATAAAAATGTGAATGATTTGTGCAAGAATCAGTGTTCTAGGTAGTAGCGTAGTTTTTTAGAAACAACATTTCGCGCGTTTTTTGCCAATATCTCCGAAACAACTTTTTGGGCTTAACGGCTTTCTAATTAGAGGACGGCAGTACAGTAAATTGTAACTACCAATAAAATTAGTCAAGTACTTTGAGCGGTGGTCAAATTCGATAAGTGATATTTATGGAATGGAACACAAGTTCTAATTTTGTGACAATTTAAGTAATTAGATCATTTCCCTTCCACCTTCACTGGTCTTGCCACTTTTACGGGTTTTTATTGTATTATTATTATTACCGGTCTTACGTTTTTGTTGAATGGTAAGAATATAAGTACGATAATTAGTTCTGTAAAATTACACATTTTACCTTGCGAAAGTTCCGGGATATGCCATTTTTGGATCTGTTTGTTTTTGGCATGGCTGAGATACCTGTGGATCATATACAAAAATGGCGGATACCCGACCTTTTGCTAGGTAGGTAATTCATACTACTACTAGTTAGTAAGTCTGATAATAATTTTATAAAAAGTGTATTAAAAGTTTAACCCTTAATTTGGCAAAAATAAAAAAAGTCGGGAATTCAAACCCTTTTTGATTCTGAATCAGAAAAAAAATAAAAACACAAATCAAATAAAAAATGTGAACCTTATGGTATGTATGGTATACCATACACTGCCAAATTAAGGGTTAACCATATTTCTAAAACCAGATAAAATGTAAACGGCACACTTACTTTAGTCTCCTCTCCATTAAGAGTAGAGTTCACCAACAATTAAACGGACGATTAGCGGTTTAACGGGTGTCAAATGTATTGATTAACAGCTGACTGAACCGTCCGTTGGTGAACTCGGCCCTAAGGATCGTTGATGCTTTTACGTACAGGTTTCCAAATGTTAATAATGTCTTTTGGGTGAGGCCCGATTTAGACCAAGCAAACGAACAAGAATTATTTTTCTGTGTAAAAATAAAGAAAAAAAATGTTCTAGAGCACTCCTCCGCTTGGTCTAAATGCACCTTAAGAAAGGAAATCCACAATTGTTGGTTTATGCTGTTACTGGACTAGACAAATTAATTAGTCACGGTTTCATTTTTATTAAACGGACTATTATGCACCATGTATTGTATTGTTGTTGCGACTACTAAAGGGGCTCTTCACTTAATCACCAGTTCTGTTTTTTACACAAATAAAATAAATAAATAAGTTATTTATGTTCTTATCATGTCGAAGATGTGTTAAATGTGAGCTCACCGCGAACGGCATTTGCCAGTGGCGTCGTTTTGTGTTTGTTTTTATTCTCGACGCATATTATATTCTTCTTTTAGTCAAAATAATAAAACAAGCTGACAACAGCATAATTGTATATTTAACATTGAAATCATTGCTGTGCTTTCCTGTTATTAAAATGTAGATTCGATTAAATGTATGTTCACTTGGTTTGTTTGTTATTTTTTGTTCTACTTCTAATAATTTTAATCAGTTTTATGTTACTCTAACCTTAAGTTTCATCACATCATTGTGATACTTAAGATTTTGTTTAAAATACTGTCGGTGGTCGCTAAATAAAGATTTTTAAATTTCATGCAGTCTTATAATTTTTACTGTTGCTTTATTTTTAGCATATCGCTCGCGCAAATGGAAGTTCGTTTTCGAATTGATCGAAGTTAACTAATTTGTGCTGATCGATGAAATGTATTTTTACAAAAATATCGATGTGTGCGAAAAAGTTGACTTTGTTCAATTCGAGAATGAACTTCATTATGAGCATTTGCTGTCAACATTTAAATTCCCCGCCATTCCGCCATTTTTATTTGAATTTTATTGCTCAGTAGCGCTACCGGTTCCGTACTCGCATGCGTACCTGAACTACTACTAATGAACTGTCAGTTCCAAGGCTGATTCCTATCTGTCTTTAGACATATCTTATAATCTGTGCGCGCCCTCCGCTCTTTTTTTCGTGTTTGATACGTAACGCCCGGAACGCGTGCCCTGAGGGCCCTGCCAAGATGCACTACGCTAACTAGCGTTTCTATTCGTTTCGTTTTTAAACCAATCGCGTCACTGGTAGATGACGTGATACGAAAACTCACGTGATCTACCAGTGACGCGATTGGTTAAAAACGAAACAAATAGAAACATTAGTTAGCGTAGTGCATCTTGGCAGGGCCCTCTGGAGAATTTCTATGGTTAGTCTCTTAAACAGCTATGTGTCTTTTCTCACAGAATATGACATAACTAAAGATTTTTTCTAAATTGTTTACATGTGAGTCATATCTCAAAGAAGTTTGCCCTCATATTGGCCAGAGAATAAAATTAAAAAGTAAAATGGAAGTAACTCTGTTGCTGAAACTGAAAGTCAAACCACAAATGATGAAGCATTAGTTATAGAGACTAATTGCCCTGAATGAATGCATGATCAGTCTAATATTTTGGACATCTCCTTTAATTCAGATATTTTTACGGATGTACCAAGCAGGTTTACACTGACAGAATTTGATTTAAAGACTATCCTGCAATCATCACCACATGGAAATAGTGTACTTAATTATTAAAAGAAGTATAAATACCTAAACTCCCAAAAACGAAACAGCATTGTGGATATCTTGGTGAAATACGACTACACATTTATTATTAAATTATTTTATATTAAGTAATTAAAACAGATGTTTTGCCATTGTATAAGTATTGCCGATGGAGACCTAGGAAAATAAGGCCTGCGCAAACCACTCACACAATCACAAGTTTCACAAGTACATCATCAACGCTATTATGTAGCGTTGATGATGTACTTGATGATGAGATGATGAACTGGTATTGATGACATGGAATAGCGAAACTTGTGACTATGTCTGATTTGCACAGATCTTGTTTTCATAGGCTCACTGTATATACGAGGACCGTTACCCAATAATGATTACCTCTTAGTAATAATTGATTATTATAGATACCCGTACAAGGAAATTGAAATTACCAAAACTATTACAAGTTCACAAATCATTAAAATCCTGAATGCCTGAACTGAAAATGAACAATAAATAAAATGCATATCTGCGTAATCATGATTGTCGAACGCGGCCATTTTGATACATTTAGGTAAAAAATTCCAGAATCTAAATTTAAAATTTAATATTGGACAAACGAATGCCATCATGAATTTTTGAAAAACAGTGGAGGTACTCCAAAATTTTGAATTTCGAACTTTAAGGCCGGCCATCAGCTATTCACACTAAAGAAGAAATGGAAGTAAAAACACGTTCTACTGGATACAAAAAATAATAACTCAAATAACAACTTTTGATTAATACCTGTCTGAGTATCTAGGAATGAACCTTGATAAATAATTGCATATACACGGAAATCATTCAAGATCTTTTTTGCACCTCGGTGTTTCTATTTTCATAACTGCCTCAACTTTCGATGGATCCGGGGTCACTCCCTGTGATGTAAACTTATGTCTAGGTAACACAAACTCCCTCTAGGTTTTCAAACATCTGTGCAATTATCCTACAAAATTCTTCAGGGGCTGATGAAATCCCAAATGGCATTCTTAAAATTTGTACCTACCAAATGGTGTTTGAAATGTGCAGAGATCTTAACTAGGTTCATCCAGTTTTTGCATCCAAAAACCATTTGACGCATCTAACAATGCAAACACTTTTGCATTTTGCATTTTACTTTTAATCTCGTCTAGTGTATGTAACTGAAATTTTGGCTGAATGATGTATTTATTTAGAGCTCTAGGACCAAGACAAATTCGTAATTTTTTTATTTGGCGTTCTGACTAACACTAAACTATTGACCCATTTAGTAGGTTTTGTTACCTTTTCTATGGGTACCCCTTATCTTGCACAATCTCTGTTGTCCGAAATACACTTCGCATAACCGTTTTCGCACAATTACTTTCAGCCGAATGATACTATCGCATAATTATATATTTACCACAATTATTATGTCGCATAATATTCATTTGGCACAAATTTGAATAGCATACTACTACTATCGTCGACTTTTATACCGCTGAATTTTCTGTAGCACAATATGTATTCCGCCGAATTTTATATCGCAGAATTTTCTGTAGCACAATATACATTCCGCCGAATTTAATATCGCAGAATTTTCTGTAGGACAATAGACATTCCGCTGAGTTCATTGCGACATAATTGTACGATAGCACAATATCCCAATGTATAACGAGTTGCAAAGTTTATGGTGTTAGGTTAAAACTACATCCCCACAGAACCGAATCGCTGCCAGAAAACTAGGTTAGGTTAGGTTGAAACTGCGTCCCGCACATAACCGAATCGCTGCCAGAAAATTAGGTTAGGTTAGGTTAACTACATCCCCACAGAACCGAATCACTGCCAGAAAACTAGGTTAGGTTAGGTTGAAACTGCGTCCCGCACATAACCGAATTGCTGCCAGAAAATTAGGTTAGGTTAGGTTGAAACTGCGTCTGCGTCAAAAAAATGATGGGTTACGACAGTTAAAGAAAAACAGAGCTTGTAATTTTTGTTTTATATAATTAATAAGACATGTAAAACAAGAAAAGACAGATAGGAATATTCCTAAAATAACTATGCTAATCTTAAATTAGCACCTATTGCCTTCAAAAATCCCATGTGTGTATAATCAGCTTGATTACTTAGGATGACATCAATGCGAAGCGTTTTATCTAATACCTTCTTCTTTTTCGCAGGTGGAGGAGCACCAATGCTCAATTTCTCTATTTCCATCAAGGAAAAATTTAATTCTTTAATTAACTGAATAGATAGTTTGTAAAATCCAATGTGGTTAGCTCCTGCTATGCTATTAATTCTACGGTGCCAGGCTTCGGCACTATTTTGTGTCCTTGGTATATTTTGTTCCATCAATTCTTTTGTACTCCAATGATGCGG
The DNA here is from genome assembly GCA_946894065.1 of Acleris literana. Taxonomy (NCBI): domain Eukaryota; kingdom Metazoa; phylum Arthropoda; class Insecta; order Lepidoptera; family Tortricidae; genus Acleris; species Acleris literana. Next base: position 10,024,145 of record OX335688.1, on the reverse strand, counting down.
TTCGTACTTAGGCGGTGACGTTTTAGTTCCCCAAATGTAATTATTGCAGAACCATTCGGCAATAACTTCAGCCTCAGGCGAAATAGTGCGGCGCCATTCATCGAAATATACTGGTATATCATCTGGCGACAAGTATGATAGGGCAAATAAGCATTTCATTTCCACAGCAAACTTGACATTGTTCCCGTACAGTTTTTGGAAGCCCTGGGTCTGGATGCGCCTATAAATAATTTGTCCTAAGTGGAAATTGCACCCTTTTATTATTGTATTTTCAAAATACTTCTTTATGCTTATTTGAGGTGTTTTTTCAAAATCCATTAGGCAGTAACGCGGAGATAAAGTGATGTTCGCCGTTTCGCAACATTCCAATAGCATTTCAAAAAACAGATCATAAATGGGCTTATCTTTATGAGTTAATAAACCAATAACCATTGGAAATGTTTTATTGTGATGTGTGGAACCATGGATCGTGTACAGTTGGTAAAAAATATGTGGACTGATTTTGAACGTTCCATCTAAAAGATAAAATTTTGACTGTCCCAAATGTTGCAACAATTTTTTAGTGGTGTAAATTATTATTCGTTTCCCTTGTAGCACTTTGTCTTTAACAATAAAATCAGTTTCCATACTGTCGACTTGTAAAATACTCAAGTCAAGTTCAAAATCAACAGTTTCGGGTTCCTTGACATTGTTGCAGTTTTTTATTTTATTTCTATAGATGATTTGTTTTAAGTTTCGGTGTGTTGGTAAATGCGCAGTAATTTCCTCTGATGTAGTAGCTACACAGTCATTTATAATTTGGCTTGGTTTTTTGGTTGAGTTAGACGTTGATTCTTCCTTGATTTCATTAATAACTTGAGCAACTTTTGATCTGAAAACATCTGGTTCATGATTATGTTCGATAATTTTCTTACTGATAACTGAATGTGAATTGTTGTCGGCGTTAAACAGGGTTATTACTCTTGTGTTACAGCAGTAATGTTTATTTCGGCGCAACTCACATACCCAGTAGAATTTATTCCCTTCCACATTACTTTTCTCATACACAAATCCGTCCATTTCCAACTTAAATGCACCTCTTGTTGATTTAAACACTTTTAAAACACTTTTCTTTGGTATTTCCATTTTAGTAGCGTAATATTAGCGACAATACTCCATACAGTTAAACGTACACAACATTAAAGAAATATTGTGACAAATCAATTAAAATATTATCATGCTACCCTCACATTGTCTCCTACTGATAATATATGAGCAATTAATACTTTCTATGTCATTACTATAACTATGCAAATGCTATGTAATACTTACAATAATTATGCAAACTGAATATTATACGTTTCGGCGAAACAATTATTCAACCGTAGGAGTATTGTTCTAATCAACATTATGCCAATGAAAATTGTGGGAAATGATTATTATGCCATAACAATTTCGGCGATACGATTATTCGGCCATAGGAGTATTGTTCTAATCAACATTATGCCAATGTTATTATTCTGCTAAAGAAAATTGTGCGAAATGATAGTGTGCCAAGAAATTTAGGCAAAAAGCAATTGTGCGAAATGATGATTGTGCCAATGGTTGCTATGCGAAACGAAAATGTGCGAATAAATTTTGTGCAAGACATTAGTAACCCCTTTTCTATAACCCCTAGTTGTTCCATTTTTTCCAATTCTTCACGTAGTTCAGGCAGTAATGAAAATGGAACCCGTGATGCGGCCTGTAAGACAGGCACTGCATCCTCACATAGTTGCAACTAGGGCTTGCAATCCGAATATCCGGATATTCGGATTATCCGGATATCCGCTTAATTTCAAATCCGGATTTGCGCTTACTTTGTATCCGGATAATTCGGATATTTCGGATATTCAACAAATAGGACTAAAATATAATTTTAGTATTGAATTTGACGCCAGACAGATCGCGAAAACATTTCTCATTTATAAAATGCGCGAGCGAGACGCACGATATCCTCGTCTCAGATTCTAGAACACAACAACGCCGATCGCCGCTCCCCTCAATAGTATTGTTTCTGGTGGTGGTGGCGCGTCAGTCAGACATCAGTGCTCATCGTGTTCGTGTCATTCATACCTACGTGTTATCGTGTATTCGAGCTCTAAGTGCAGAAACACCACGTCGCGAGCGAGGAAGTACAGCATGGTAGTGGAAATTACCATGAGTTCACGTGACGTGCGTGAGTACTTTTATTAATTAGTAGTAGTAATTAGTAGTTAGTTAGTGTGTAGTTTGTAGTTTAGTGTTTTATTGATTAGTATTTTTAAATAAAATTTAGTAAAGATGAGGTTAAGGTTAATTGCTGAGTGGCATTGGCCCTTCCCTTCAATTCACTTCACCCATTATTTAAATTTGATATTTCATGTAATTTGTTTGATTTACTTACAGTTTGTTACTTAAAATGGAACCTATTTTGTTCGTTTGAATTACTTGGTTGGCAATTTATACTTTATACCTTTTTCTTATACCTTTTACTAATGCATAGTGATTGGTGATAATAATAATAAACGGATAGTACCTACTGGGTTCTTACTTTTCCTTACGTGTACTTATACCAAACCGTGTTGAAAACAAGTTGTTTAATATATTGCATGTTTTTTTTTAAATTAATGATGAAAATACTTTATAGAGGCATTTGTTATTTTCCAGGTTTGAATTTAGTGAATCCTAAAACAGAGGGAAATGGTCACTATATTCAAAGAATACAAAAAATCGAACCTTGACAAGAACTGCGCCTGGCACCACTTTTTGCTGTGGCAAAGAAGCTCAGTGCAAAATATGTAAAAACATATTAAAATTATAAGGATCTACCTCATCTTTGCACAATCATCTGAAGCTAATTCACTCAATAGATATCAAACAACAGATAAAAGACAAATTGAGCACTTCAGCCATTTCCAGAAGTTTACCAGCGACAGCAACACAACCTTCAACTTCTACCACAGACATAGTCGTGATTACATTTATTTTAATTTAAAGCCTTGAAATAGACATGTTTTGTGAAATCTAACGTTGTTTTGTATTCTATAAAAATGTATTGATTTTTTACCATTTTTTTTGTATTTTAATACATATTACCTAAAAATATCCGTTTTATCCGGATATCCGGATATTGCATTATCCGTTATCCGAATTATCCGGATAGTAAAATAGGGCGGATAATGCAAGCCCTAGTTGCAACTTGAATGTGTTGGGAAGGCAGCCAAGTCCCCCATCAAACAATGCACTGAAATTATTTATTGATTTTTTTACTAAATCTGGGATTTTAGTTTCTGTCAATTCTATACTGTGAACATTAACTAATTGTTGATTTACACTGGCAAAACCACATTCTATACATGTTTTACATTCTAGGAGCCGAGCCCTCAATAATTAGTCTGTTCATTCTTACTTATCTTCTATAGTGAACAACTTTCTAACCTCAAAATGAACCTTTTTCGGCTAAAACAGCTCTTTTATCGTAAATAAAGTAAATTGAGTAAGCATTTTGGACATCACTTGGCCAATGCCTGTGGTCTGTGATTGCTTTATTTCGTTTAAAATAGCTGTTTTAGCCAAAAAAAATGGTTCATTTTAAGGTTAGAAAGTTTTTTACTATATAAGACAAGTAAGAATGAACAGACCTTACAAACTCAACCATGTAAGTGGATTAGTTTGGATGTTTAATCAAAAGGTCACAAACACTCTGAACATTTATGCTCTTTCCACTGCACAACTTTCCTATTATTAAGTTTAATTTTGTCTGTGGAAATTGCTAATTTGTTACAAACCTCAGAGCCCATTATATTGCAACCTGCCCCTGTCTCCATTTTCATTAAATTAATTAGTTTGTTATTTATGTAAACAAAATGTGAAATTTAGTTCCCTGAAGATTTAACATTGGCCTGACCGATAAAGAAGTTATCACTTGTTGAACCACCTGCATCTTCCTATGTATACACCTCTTCCTGTACCATATGCACTTTCTTCTTCATACACTTGTTTGAGAAGTGGTCACTTCTATTACAGTTGTAACAAGTTTTTCCATATGCTGGACATTTATTAATTATGTGCGTTTTGCCCTAATTTCTGCAAATTTTTATAGTCTTCATAGTGTTGAAGGACATTGATGTGGTTTTTTCTGAGCAACCAGAACTTCAGATTCTGTGTCGTTCCGTTGTTTGTGTACCCCTTTCATCCTTTTCAGTGGGATCCCAAAAATCCGTTCCACAAAGACGAAGACGAAGATAAAGTGAACGACGCGTGGGATCTTATCAAGCAAAGAGATGAATATTCAGATACAGCAGCTCAAGACCAAAAAAAATTCGTTAACGGCGACCTTCAGAGGGCACCTGAGGAAAAAAAACGCATCTATTAAATCCGGTGCCGGCGTCAATGAAATTTATAAACCCATATGTTTTCCATATGAACTTATGGATACATTTTTGGGCGATACAAATGAATGTTTGCCGACAATTAACATGGAAAGACAGGTAAGTTAAATAAAACATATTTTTCTTACATAAAGTAGGTTTTTTAGTTTATTTTGATAAAATTAATTAAATCTATATTATGTATGAGTTTAAATTACACAGGGATTTCCTCGCCCAATCCAGGTTTGATTGTATTTTTTATGTAGTTGTAAAATACCTCTGCCTGCATCAAACCACGCTTTGTGGCGGCGTATGCTTATTCGAAATCATATTCTGCTTTTGGTCGATCCACTTCCCATGCGTGTATTTTCCTTTACAAACTATTACCGGATTTGTCTCCATTAGTATTAACAGTTGTTAAAACTGTTACATTTTCTTTTTCTGAGCCGTTGGTAGTTCTTGAGCACGATAAACCTTTACCAGCGACAACTTGTTGTTCTCGAAGGATCAAGACAAAAAGAAGTTTCATCTAAATTCCGCTTTGGATCACTTAGGTTCAACGTTTTAAGAGTTTCCTCAAGGAGCTAAAACAACTGGTTGTGGTAGTTTTATAGATAATCGATGACGCTTTTTAAATTCAAGGAACCAATCTGCACTTGGTGTGTCATTTTTAAAGGATTTCTTTATTTTATTTTATGAATTATCTAAGAATGATGTAGAAGTCGTTTCTTTAGTACATTGAAATTCATTTATTCAGTAAAATAATAATAAAAATGAAATAGATGTGATTTAAGTGTATAGAAAAGGGAAGTATAACAGCAAAATAAGTAGAAAACATTGTACAATTGATAAAGTGAGGTTAGATCCAAAACTTTATCCTGAATTTATGCATTGGCTTAGCGAGGTCCCTGAAGATCCTTTATCGGGCTATTGTAAAGTGTGCTGCAAATCTTGTAAACTCAGCAATATGGGCAAGCAAGCAGTGTCTCGTAGAGACTCGATTGAAAAGAGTGATTACGTATCTTCGCTCACCAAGATATGTATCACTCATTTAGCTCACTAACTCAGTAACTCCTACGTGTAGTTTATGTAGAAAAGGACGCAGTTACGCTTTGTGGTTATGCGCTAGACTGAAATGGATATACATTACGTTCGCGGGAGGCCCTTTAGTGTAAGGAGCAACAAAATCATTTACACATTTTTTTCTTAATATCAATAAAAAAAATACACTGTTATAGATAACACATTTCAACTACAGATTCTCCTTCATACTTGTACAGGCTTAGGACTCAATCTAGATATTAATTGTAACGAAATGTATAAGAAATAATTATAACATCGAAATAAAATTACGTTTTTACTTCAAATCTAAACTGGCGTATTTAAGAATCTGTATTATGGACAATTATTCATAATTTACAATATTTAAATTTTTATAGTTATTTTTGTGTTCGAACTATCCAGTATTGTAGCTAATAAATAGCAGTTCCGTCAATTTCTTTGACGCCTATCTTGTACGTCTTTCAGTTAAAATGTTACCTGCCTTGGAAAATATCCGTTCACAAGGTACGGATATAGGGACTATATTTAGACGTTTCTCATATAATCACGTAATCTGGGATAGAATAGTCTGCGGTCATGCCACCACTTAAATGGGTTTTTTGTTCTTTGAAGCAATGGCTCTTCTAAATATTGATTTAATTCGACTATCGCAGCTGCCGTGGGGTTTGCGGGCATAAGATTGGCCACTTTGTAGTAGGAATAATACGTTCTCTTGATAATTTGGTCTAAAGCGTATCCACGAGGCTATGACGTCACACGTCGTACAAAACTTGCAAAATAAAATGACAGTTTAAAAACTAACATTTAACCCAGATTATTTATGTCTTGTTTAGTAATAATCAAGTATTGGATTGTACGGAGAGATGAACTGTCAAAGTTTATTAGCTTATGGTGCTGCTATCTCTGAACCAAAATAAATGTTAAAAGGTATATTTAGAATCAGATTAATTAGTTCTTTCTATTTATTATTATTTCTATTTATCATGATGCGTTTTGACAGTCGACCTCGCCGTGTTTGACATGTCAACCCCAAATATTATAATGTGATAAAATAACTTCTAACGCTAGCTGTGACCTAGCTCGTTTCGTTGTAGTTGCAAGTGTTGTGTGCGTGCATATACTGTGCAGAATGCGGTCGAAATGCGTCCCGAAGCGCAATCCTAAACATAAACTTTAACCGCTCGACGTCAAGGCGTACCGCTGGAACTAGTCCGCGGCGCGAACCCAAGGAGCACCCGAAGACGCAGGGCCATGACGCCTCGCGACGTCTGACGTATGTTCGCGGCGAGACGCCAGGGCCTAGCCGCAGGCCCCTACTGGTGGCTACTGATGGCCACGCTGCTGCCGATCCTATCGCCGTCTCACAGCTGGATACGCTGCCGGGCATGTGCCCGCGGCGTGGCGCCATGGGTTATCCGTAGGCTGCTGAGCCGTCCGAACCCGACACGGTACTGTAGCCTACATAGGGTTTTAAGAAGTATACCAATGGAACCTGGAATAAACGAAGAAATAATAAGAATGTTAAAAAAAGTGGAGGGTATGGATCCAAATAAAAAAAATATGCATTCCTTTTCGATGAAATTGCATTAAAAAAGCGCGTAACTTAAAATGAAAGCACTGATAAGGTGGAAGGAAATGTCGATCTCGGCCCCGGTTAAGGACTGGAACGAAATGCCAATATAGCTGATCATGCATTGGTTTTCATTATTCAAGCAATAGGAAAAAAATTAACAACCCGTGGCATCTTATTTTGTGAACGGGACGATTTCAACCGAAAAATGGATGGTATTAATAAAGAAAATTATTAAAACGTTAAAAGAAATCGGTACTACGGTAATAACTACCGTTTGTGATCAAGGCTCGACAAATATTGGAAATTTAAATCCAATGAAAAAAATCTCTGGGTTGACCCCCGAAGACAATTTCTTTTTTCATGGAAAAGAGAAGATTTTTATCATGTATGATATTCTCCATTTGTTTAAATCAATAAAAAATAACTTCTACTAACCTGGAGAAATTTCATATGACCAAAAAATTGGGAAATGGTGCCATTTAATAGAGGCTGAAAAAAGAAGTAGGGAATTTTAAAATTTCCCGAAAATAAACATTGCTGTGGTAAATCCTACCTACAGGTTGAAAATGAAGGTAAAATATGGCGGCTGTTTTAAACATGGTGGGTTTGGTAGAAAGGAAAATGGGTAGTCCTGCAGAACAGGAAATAAATGACACAGCTTATATAATCAAAGAAATGGACCAACTTTTTGATGTCATTAACGGACCGCCTTGCCAAAAAGACAACAAAAACGTATCCGTGAAAATGTTTCCCACAAGACAAAAAATGGAATTATTATTTGCAGAAATTGAATGCAATAAAATTTAAAAAATCCGATTCTAGTCTGCAATTAAAGCATGTGCGGTGCATAAAAGGAATGAAAATATTTTTGCAATCATGATCAATTATGGTTATGGTTGAAGTTGAAAAATGAAGGATACAGGTACCTGAATCTCCGACACTTAAATCAGGACTCTTTCGAGAACTTGTTTGGAACGATCCGCCAACATAGTGTCACAAATAGAAATCCTACGTGCTTGCATTTCACTGCGGCATTAAAAACTTCTATAATATCCCAATTGACGGCCTCTCATAATCGTAGCTCTAATTGTGATGACGATGACAACAAGCTGTTACTCGATTTTAAAGAGTTCATGATAGGGAAAAACCAGTGCAGTCAAGCTTTGGTCACAGATGGACCTGTACCGAGTTTCTCAACGACATCCTTCAATATAGAGGGAGCAGAATATCCTGTTCTGTCTCTGCCAGAAGTCGTTTGTGATTATGAAGAAGACTTATGCTCCTTTGAACAGCAACCTGTGGTATATGTTAGTGGTTACATAGCCGCAAAGCTTTTAAATGGTTGTACAAGCTCTGTTTGTCAGACGTGTTAAAAAAAAAATGCCGAGTGAAGATCGTTTCTATAAATATATATCACTAATGGTGGCAAGACAGACAATCATTGACATATCCAACAAAACAATTATGTGAAACAGTAAATATAGCAAAAATAACATTTCAAAATAATATCGAAAAGTTATACTCTCATTGTATTCTTCGATTACACCATTTGCTACTATGAACACCTTCGGGCCCGTCAACGTATTCGAAATTCGTCGTATGACGTTTGTTACTTCTAAAGACTTTTCGATGAGAAACGTCAAATCTCAAGTTAACTGAGTGTTATCGTTTGACCTTCGATCCATTGTTTCCATCGCGTGAGTGTGAGTGATTATTGGTTTTATTTCTGTAAAATATTATTTCCTAACCTTATTTTAGTTTATCGAGTTTCGTTTATATTTCAGATTGTAAGATGTCACGGTTCATTCTCATTGACGAAGCCGTACGAGAGGAAACGCGCGAGCGACGAGCTTGGCGGCGGGAGATGCGCGAGGCGTATTGGAGGCGCAGCCTCCCTGACCCGACTGGGAATTCGTAATCACCTTTCATATTAATCGAGGTGTTCGAAGCCCTCTGTTTGGAGGTTGTGCCGCTATTACCGGCCAAACTGAATAGCCGAGGGATCGACCCATAAAGGTATATTTTCAATCTAGTGTATTAGCAATGTTTATCCTATAAAATATATTTATTTGCTTGAAAACATGGTAACAAGGTTCTTAATACTAGCTAGTTGATGAGTATCGCATGTTTTGTCATACCTAAAAAGAAAACCATCCAATCCATACAAACTGTTTAACCAATAATTAAATTGAATATGACATGCATTTGACTTCTATTAATTATTTAACAAAAATATGATTTGCCAGTCCCTTCAATATTCGTTGATTAAATAAAGACACCTCATGCACTCAAGAAATTAACTTTTACTTAATTAAACTCCGTGACGGCCTGACTTTTTAAACAAGTGTGGATTTATCTGAAGTTAATTAATATCCAAACCAATTGTGTGCTATAAAACCCTTTCATTTGATTTATTACAGATTCTGGTGGCCTTGAAATTTTTTGGCAGGCCTGAGTATCACGGCGGGGTTTGCAGGGATGATGCTGCCCCTATGTCCCAGCAGGCCGTTTCTTGTTGCCTGAGGCAAGTCACATATGCGCTGAACGATACTGCCATTGTACAACGCCATGTTCGGTTTCCCCAAATTCGTCATGAGCGCAGCCAAATTAAAACTGGGTAAGAAGTACTATCACTTCATTATCTATCACAATTATTTTCATGTAATCCTTGATGCAATAATGACTACTTTACATTTTAGATAAGCCAAAAATGTAACATGTTTTTTTTTTCAGTTTTTATAAGTTTGGGATGGCAGGAGTTGGTGGGGCCATCGACTGCACCCATATAAAAATAACAGGACCAGTAATTAATGAGGAGAGGTTTTTTAACCGAAAACATTTTCACTCGCTCAACGTGGAGATGGTAAATGATTTGTTTAAGTTCCTCCATCCCAAAAGTGGAATGTCACTTTTTTTTGTTTATTGGTATCAAAACGGTGAAGGTGTCCGCCTTGCGCGCTCGGAGTTCTGTTTAAGCGCCTACCGTTGACTACTTACAGACTAGTATTCGACAAGGACTGTCGATACGATACCGGATCATTTAGTTCATTCCTTCTTGTGTTTGGAAGCTTACCTTGCTGGTTCCTGGCTGAGTTTCGTGGCGGCTGTTTAATGAGCGAACGAGCTTCACGCCGCATAGTCGTGGGAGCCGGGGTACTTCTAATAAGTTGTAAATTACTCTCTCATCTGGGACCACCAGCCGTCGACACTGAGCCCGTTCGATTCACACTTAGATACTCACTTTTTCTCATGCATTTCCACACGGAGCGCGTGTGTCCTAGACTTAGTTCCTGGGTCCACATTCTAAACTCATATTTAACCAATTTACATAAGTAATTCCTCTTTATTTTCAATGCAAAGACGAACCGAAGTCTTTGTGACGGCAAATTCTGTCATTGTATGAAACGTCACCTTGACGTTTGGCAAAAGGCTAATGGCGGTCGCCAAACATGCGTTCTAAAGATGTTTAATCACCGATTTCCACCATAAAATCTAATTTACTCGTTCCAGATGTTTTATTTATTTATTCTCAGCTACTAAAAGTCCTTCTTTAATGGGAGAGTTCAGAAGTGGTAGGAGTTAACTCTTCGATTTGAAGCGATAGTGTTGACCGGAGATTGCATTGGAATGCGGCAGAGTAACATCAGTACGGTGTCCTTTGGTTAGCAGAGTGTTTCATTGAGAGAGGCTTCGTATCTTTTGTTGTGACTTCAAGCAAATAGCCGAGAATGCAGTGGCCAAGCACATAATATCAGTGGAAATTACGCCTAGGCGTTTCCTTTACTGTCGACGTTGGCTTTAATGGTGAGTACGTTATAACAATCGCGTGTACAGAGGGCCCTGCAAAGATGCACTATGCTAACTAAAGTTTCTATTCGATTCGTTTTTAAACCAATCGCGTCACTGGTAGACCTCGTGACTTTTCGTATCACGTCATCTCCCAGTAACGCGATTGGTTTAAAAACGAATCGAATAGAAACGTTAGTTAGCGTAGTGCATCTTTGCAGTAGGCCCTGTTCACGCGGCCGCCCGACGCCGGCTTCTAAGTAAAGACTGATGTCGGTTTGTTTCAGGTCAGGATGCCTCTTTCGCATCAGGAATAACTACTGTGCCTATGTCTAAAGCTTTAACGAGCACTGTCCAGGGTGGGCTGATGTTTGAATAAAACAGGTCCTGGACATAAAGCATCGTGTATATTAAATATGTTAAAAAACGTGTCGACGCGTTGCGAGTGTAAATGGCTCTGTCTGACGGGTTTCGGTGGCCGCCGCGCCGCCGGCGCGTCCCGCCCCGCTCCCCGCACTGCTCCCCCGCCGTCGCCGTAGTCATCACGCGGTGCCGGCGTGAACAGGGTCCCCGCCTTGGAAGCCGTGGGTTTCAACATCCTGGTGGTTGACGACAGGCAGCAGGCAGACTCGATTAACAGCCCGCTTCACGATTCCTCTAGCCGTTGCGAAGTCGGCCACTCGTGTTATGCCGTCTGGGCCCGGATACATGTGATGAACGCGCCCCAGGCGCCACTGCATCGGTGGTAGGTGGTCATCCTTGATAACGACTAAATCGCCTCTCTGAAGCTCGCTTTTCTTTGTTTGCCACTTTGACCGTTGTTGAAGTTCGCATAAATATTCGTTATGGAATCGGCCCCAAAAGTGCTGTTTGATTTGTTCCACTCTTTGATATCTGTTTGGACAATTGGTCAGAATAGGTGGCTCTGGTAAAGCGGTCAGTGGCCGCCCTATCAGGAAGTGCCCTGGAGTCAGAGGAGACATATCAGTTGGGTCTGACGTAAGGGGAGTTAACGGACGGGAATTAAGGATCGCTTCGATCTGTGCGAACAGTGTCGCTAACTCCTCGAACGTCAGATTTGTATTTCCGACAACGCGCTTTAATAATGACTTTGCCGATTTCACTCCTGCCTCCCAGAGGCCACCAAAATGGGGCGAGTAGGCAGGGATGAAACTAAACTTAATGCCCTCATCGTGGGCAGCCTCGCTAATTGAACCCTGGCTCGCTCGCAACATTCGGCCCAGTTCATTATTTGCTCCGACAAAATTCGTACCGTTGTCACAATAAATATCATGAGGCTTACCACGACGCGAGATGAATCTACGCAAACACATTAAAAAGGCATCAGTACTTAAACTACTAACGACTTCCAACGTGACTGCCTTTGTACTGAGGCATATAAAAAGACTGAGCCAACATTTGGTCAACTTGCACCCTCTGCCTTTACGGTCAGCAATAGAGAATGGACCAGCAAAATCAACGCCGGTCACTAAGAAAGGGTGATTAAACGTGACCCGGGGAGGGGGCAAGTAGCCCATCTTAGGTTGAATTGAGTTGCCTTGAATACGCACACATCTAATGCATTTTCTAAATGTACTACGAGCCAGACTTCGCCCGCCAATAGGCCAGTATTGATCTCTAATTATACTTAATAATAATTGTGGACCACAATGTAAATTACGCACATGTTCTCTTTCGAATAACAGTTTTGTGAAATTGTGCTTTACACATAACAATATGGGATGTTTCTTAGAATGATCACACAACGAGTTTTGTATTCTCCCGCCAACCCGAATCAAATCCTCAACATCTAAATATGGGTCCAAAGACAAAAGATTAGACTTTCGATTCAAAGGGTTTTTATTTTTTAGACAATGTACTTCGTTAGGAAATGAGTCGCGCTGACAGGTTTTGATAAGGGTTTTAGTTGACTGATCTATTTCGTCACTAGATAAACTGCCCTTTAGCCTTTTATCTTTCTCTTGTTTACAGTTATATGCAAATCTTAATATGTATGCTACAACTCGGACCATTCTTTGCAACTTGGAAAATCTATTAAAATCGAATGTCGATTCTCTAGACATGAAACAGGCATGTACCTTGAGTTCCGGCAACTGAATATTTTGATTATTTGGGGTGCTTGGCCACTCTGATTCGTTATGTTTTAGGAATGCCGGACCATCGAACCACATGCGTGAATCCTGCAATTGACTAGGGCTGGCGCCTCGTGAAGCTAAGTCCGCTGGGTTAATTTCCGTTGGGACATGACGCCAAGAAGATTTATCAGTCATTTCATTAATTATGTTATAGACAAATTGTTTTAGATTACTAGGGTTGGTGGATTTTATCCATGCAAGTACTATTGTGGAATCACTCCAAAATTGTTTTTTCTCAAATTTACATCTCAGTGACTGACAAACCTTTGCACTTAGCTGTGCTCCAAGTAAAGCCGCTGCCAGCTCGAGCCGTGGAATAGTGCTCGGCTTTAAAGGGGCAACCCTAGCCTTAGCACATAGCAACGTCACTGAAACATTTTCATTATTATCAGTGCAACGTATATAGATGCATGTAGCGAATGCATTTTGGGATGCATCTACAAAACAATGCAACTGCACTGACGCCGGAGGTCCTGAAGCCGTGTGTAGAACAAGGCGTGGGACTTTTATTTTCTCTATTTGTTTTATATTTACAAGGAATTTATTCCACTCCTTGCACACGTCGGCAGGCACCGGGTCGTCCCAGTCCAGTTTACACTGCCATAGCTTTTGCAATAACATTTTAGGTACAATCGTGCAAGCGCTTAGTAATCCCAATGGGTCGAAGACCTTGCACGTTGTAGCGAGGATATTACGCTTTGTAAAGACTGGATCGATCTGAAAATCGACTGAGAAAAAGAGTTCATCTCGCGAAGGACACCAGTTCAACCCCAAAACTGTTGATTCATTTTGTAGGTTTGAGTATTGATCATTTGACTCTGACAAATCCTTTTTACTGTTCGTAGTTGAACCGGAGTCATCCGCGAATATGCACGGTACATTCGTTCTAAACTTTCTAAGAGGGAGGCATGCCTCCGCCAACTTATCGACCACCGCGTCACGTAAGTATGTCAGTTCGGCTTTATTATCACAACCGGTTATGAGGTCATCACAATAAAAATCATTTTCTATAAGATTTGCAACTCGTTTATCTTCACACTCACGCGACAATTGAACTAGACATCTAGTGGTCAGATAAGGAGCAGAGGCGGTCCCGTAAGTAACCGTATTAAGTTGCAATGCTCGTAATGGCTGAGTTTCAATATCTCTCCATAAAATTAACTGCAATTTACGTTGAGATTCATCTAACGACACCTGGCGAAACATTTTTTCAATGTCTCCGGTTAATACGTATTTATGCTGGCGGAACCTCAACAATATAGATAACAAATCATTCTGGACCACTGGCCCTACATATTGAATATCATTTAACGATTTTCCCGACGCTGTACTGATCGACGCGTTAAAGACGACTCTCAGCTTTGTGGTTTCGCTCTTCTCTCACAGCACGGCGTGGTGTGGTAAATAATTACCATCGACTGGATTACCTATATCGGTCAAGTGATGAAGGGTCGCGTACTCGTTAATAAAGTCAGTATACATTTCCTTTAATAATGGCTGTTTTTGAAAACGCCTTTCTAAACTTAAAAAACATCGCTTGGCTAACGCAAACGAATTTCCGAGAACGCTCGGTGACTCTCGCAATGGCATTTTAACTTGAAATCTCCCGGATGGTAAACGAACGGTATTATCATTAAACGAATCTTCACAAATTTGTTCATCTTTCGAGAATGCTTTATTTGGAATGGTAAATGTTTCTAAGTCCCAAAATTTCGAAAGTGCGTCTTTAATTTCTTGGCTAAAATGACAATATTGTGTGCCCTTGGGTTTTACAGACGTGGCTAGGCTCATGGGCCCTGACACCAGCCAACCCAACTTGGAATAAATTAACGTAGGTTTATTTTCGCCTAATGGTATTTGACAACCGCCTTTAATAATACTCCACATCACATCTGACCCGATAAGAATATCAATTTTACCACTTTTATAAAATTCGGGGTCGGCCAGTGAAACATCATTGGGTAAATTTAATTCGTTTGCATTAACCTCAACACTAGGCAAATTATCAGCTATGTTTGATATGATCATACAATTCACGTTTGTGATGTACGCATTAATTCTAGATTTTATCTTAACAGTGCAATAATCTGTGGCTGTTGACTTTGAATCATTAAGCCCACTGATGCACCTTGACGCCATGCTATTAGTCTTAATATTAAGTTTACTTTTCAGATTTTCAGTCACAAAAGAACTTTGACTTCCACAATCCAGCAGAACTCGTGCCGGGTAAGTACTACTGTCGCGTTCATTGACAACATCAACTAAGGCGGTGCCCAGGAGCACCTCGCTATCATTCGTGTAAGCTGTAAGAGTAGTGACAGAGGAGGTACTAGGCTCGTTATTAGTATTTGATTTTTCGTGACTAGTACTTGTTTGCGCAGTTGTTGTCAAATTACGTTCGTGATTTATTTGTTTACTATTGAGGCTACTTCCACATAATAAACTATTATGCTTTTTGTAACAGGTCCTGCAAGAGCTAAGTCGACAGTTCGCGGTTAAATGACCTGGTCGCAGGCAGTTAAGGCAAAGGTTACGTTTAGAGACTTCAGCCTCCCTAGCCTCGAGTGTCATTTCTAAAAACTGTTTACATTCATATAAACGATGATTTTGCTGGCACATTAAACAAGACCTATTTGTCATAGATGTGAAGAAAGTTCTTATGTGTTTTTGTTCCCTATTATGAACAAACTTATCATTTTTATTGATTGGAACGGTTCTTGAGCTACCTTGTACGGTCTCTAAAATGTCAGCTCTTTGTCTAAGAAATTGATAAAAATCTTCAAGGATAGGAGATCCGTCTAAGTTAGCTTTGAACTCTTCCCATTTAACATTAGTAACATTATCTAATTTTTGAACTACGATATATATAATGAGGGTGTCCCATTTGTCGGTAGGCTCCCCTAACGTATTCAAAGCTCTCAAATTTTTGCTAACATGGTCTATAACGAACCTGAGAGATCTATGAGACTCTCTGTTCAATGCCTCAAGATTAAAAAACGATTTAAGGTGGTTGTTAATCAAAACATTCTTATTATTATACCGGTTGCAAAGTAGTTCCCAGGCAACCCGGAAATTTTCGGACGTAAACTCAATTGACTTTATTGTGACAACTGCACCGCCCTCGAGCGAGGATCGGAGATAATGAAATTTGCTTATGTCCGGAATAGTATCGTTCGCGTTGATTAACGAGTCGAAAGTATCGCGAAACTCGAGCCATTTTAAATAGTTACCGTCAAAACTCGGTAGTTTTATAGTCGGTAGTTTAATGTGACTACTTAAATGGTTGTCAGAACTATTCGCGACAGAAACTCTTCGACCGGTACCTTCGACGTGTTCCTCGCGTTTCAACACTATGTCCTGGGCACTGGACATGACCGAGAAGAACTGACCTTCTATATCAAAACGCTCTTGCAAACGATCATCTAGCTTATTAGCCAATTCTACAGTTTCAATCTGAGTTTGAACTTGTTCAAATTCCACGAACACCTCATTAATTTTCTTTAACCTCAAATTGAGGTCATTTATATTTTTTGTGGTTAATTGGCTTGCTTCAATTCCTTCAGTTGCCGAAAGATATTCTTTAAACTTTGTTATCCGCGCTTTAATCGTACCCCGTTTGCGAATCAACAAGGCCAGTTCCTCTTGTTCATTAATTAATGTCGCATCACGATATTTATCGTGCGACATGACGGCAGAATAAACAAAAATAGCGAGCAAAAATAAAGAAATGGGCAGAAAGGTGCAAGCGAACCAAAGTCCAAAGGGCGAAGCAGGCGGCGAAGCAGGCAGCTAAGCGAGCGAGCGCGCTGCCACCGCGTCGGCGCGGCGGGCAAAGGTAGGCGCGCCACGCGGCACGTAGCAACAAGCGCGGGCCGCCGCGCGACACCTGGAATGTTCGACGGTCGGCTAAAGCTAAGCGACTGGTATGCGCCCGCAAGCTCGTGCCAAGGATAGGCCAAAATTTTGCGAAAGAAGGGGTCAATGTAAATTATAAACTTATAACGCTTTGGTCGCTACGCGAATAACTAAATTTTCTAAATTTGGCCGTCGAACATTCCAGGTGTCGCGCGGCGGCCCGCGCTTGTTGCTACGTGCCGCGTGGCGCGCCTACCTTTGCCCGCCGCGCCGACGCGGTGGCAGCGCGCTCGCTCGCTTAGCTGCCTGCTTCGCCGCCTGCTTCGCCCTTTGGACTTTGGTTCGCTTGCACCTTTCTGCCCATTTCTTTATTTACATCCCCCAATCCAAACATGGCCCATGCTCTGAATATTGACGAAGGAGAGTGGCATCTTGACAATATCGCTGACGTGCTCTCTGGACAAAGACCCATTTCAAATCATCCTGTATCTTGTGAACAAAGAAATGCTCCTGATTCTAACAGTAAGCATCTCATGGGACAGTTAAAGAATTATTGGCGTCAAATAGAGGACCCTACAGACACCAGGATTTTGGACACCCTGTCAGAAATCTCAGCCATGACAGGAGACACCAGGGGGGATCTGATCAACAAGTACCGAACTCTTGTGGTTGTCTGTGGGGATGACATAAACACCATCATTGACAGTCTCACACAGGGTCTAAAATTGGGACCTCATGCACTAATCTACCTCATCAAGACTGCACCGCCCTCTTTAAGGTAAATTTTCATGTTGAAAGTGTTGCGTCATAATTGTGTTACGTATTCAACTCGTTCTGTTTCTGAAATGCGTCCGCTTTGTTTCAGATGTAAAATACGGTGTTAATGCTACACCAACTCCGCGGTCTCGGAGTATAAAAGCCATCGCCTCTAAAGGGGCTCCTAGACGGGCCATATTTTCACGAAAATGTATAGCTGCAATAGTGTGGCTGGCAGCATCAGCCAGCATTTACGGCTAGACTATGCAACACTCTGCAATATTTTTAGTATGGCCGGGATATGTTGTCACATATTTTTAGTGTAGCCGATGAATCCCAAGGGTCCCAGCTATATTGCCGGAGTAATCGCTTCGCAATGAAAATACTGCAATATTTCTCAGCCACTTTTATTGTTGTCTCGCTATACGGCATAAGTGCGTCCCTTTTTCATGCTACGTGAAGTTTGCCGCGATTCGTTCGAGTAGAGTAGCTATGTTCGTGTTTGTTTCTGTTTAGTTTGGTTCGGGTGCGTGTTTAAAGTTTGAGGTTATAAATTAAAATACGGATCAAAATGACTGGTACATGGTCAAATGAAAAAATTATTGATTTCATCAATGAAGTGCATTTGTACCCTCAATTGTGGAATGTGGAATGCGGAACCTACAAAGACAGAAATGCTAAGAAAGATGGGTGGGCAGATGTTGCCCAAAAATTTAATATATCGACTGATGAGGCGTACAAAAAATTTAGAAGTTTAAGGACATACGCAAAGACTGAGGAAAGGAAAAAGAAAAGTGGCAGCGCTGGCGGTAAACCAGTAAAATGGTTTGCTTTTGACGCTATTTCATTTGTCCTTACGCAAGATACTCCAAACACGGGACTGGACAGTGAAAACTCTTCAGTTAACGTAGTAAGTATCTTTATTATTTGTATTACACATTATTATATTATCATACAGACTAAGGATTAGAACTTGCTCCTGTTAAATATTTATCTTGCCATTCTACTCGACCCTGCTCTGACATAAAATAATGCATAAACTCGTCTCTCATTGCTTTTGCTTGAGTGGCTGCGTTCCTCCCCAGTGTTCTTAAATTTGTTAGACGATGATCATCAGCTCTCCATGACCCTGGTATTAATGTTCCAACATCAATATGTTCACAATCGAATGACCCTGGTGGTGAATACAAAGCTTGGGCTCTTGTGCTTCGTCGTAAAAAATTGTGTAAATACACACAAGCTAAAACTATATGTTGAACATATTTCAATTCAACATCAATAGTTGTATGCAATATACGAAAAACTGAAGCTAGGATTCCAAAAGAGTTTTCAACAATTCTGCGTGCTCTTGATATTCTGTAATTACAAACCCGTTTAGGAGATCCTACATTTAAATCTATTGTATAGGGCTTGCAAATATTCTCTGTCAAAGGGAACGCATCGTCTGCGAGAAAA
Source organism: Acleris literana (assembly GCA_946894065.1). Classification (NCBI taxonomy): domain Eukaryota; kingdom Metazoa; phylum Arthropoda; class Insecta; order Lepidoptera; family Tortricidae; genus Acleris; species Acleris literana. The sequence goes on along the minus strand of OX335688.1, from coordinate 10,005,132 downwards.
ACATATGGTGTCAACATTTCTCGTCCGGGGAGGGCTTCAGGATCGGGTATGTTAAGATTTTGGTCAAGGAGTGCTTTCCCGAAGGCTGTGTGTCTAAAAACTCCCCCATCGGATATTCTTCCTTGAACTCCAGCATGCACATACAAAAAATTGTATCGTGCATCTGTTACAGCGAATAGCACTATGCTAAAAAAATGTTTATAATTAAAATATTGACTGCCGCTGTTGGGGGGACAAGTAATTGCAACATGCTTGCCATCCATTGCCCCTAAACAGTGAGGGAAATTCCAACGATCTTCGAAATCTTTCGCAACTTCTTTCCACTCTGCCGCTCCTGATGGCATCTGAAAAAAGTTTGTAAATAATATATTAATTAAATAATTTCCAGGTGACTGAAACCCTAGACACCGCCGCCGATGTTGATCAAGAACAAGAAGTTGTTAATTCAGAGACAACAGACTCTTTGCTTTCATCAGAATCTATTCCAAAACCACCGAACTCTAAGAAGTCCAAATCAAAAAATAATACTGATCCATTTCTTGAAAAAGCTCAACAAATTTTACTTCAATCTGGGAACCAAAATAAAAATGAATACTCTGCTTTCGGAGAACACATAGCAAATAAGTTAACAAAATATGATCCTTACACTCGAAGTCAAGCAGAAATGAAAATCATGCAAATTTTATATGATTGTGACATGGCAAGGTTTCGCCAAAATTCAGTATCTTCTGCATTTACTCCTAGTCCGGATAATCAAAGCAGAGCTGGAGCAAGCAGCGAGTATTCTGATGTGTCTCCTCCGGCTTCACATTCAAGAATGGAAAATAATTTGCAGCCTATACAAATAAACCTTAGCCAGTATTCTGATGTGTCTCAAAACTTAGCTGCTCCAGATCAAACGCAGCCGACCCGATTAACTTATGAGGAACTTGTGACCTTTACTGTTGGAGATGATTAACTTTTTATTACCTAATAAATAAATTGTCTTACCTTAATGTATTCTTTTAATCCTTCTGTTAAGGCCGCACAAACTTCTGGAATAATAGCAGATATTGAAGAATCCGAGACTCTGAACAGATAACTTAGACTCTTATATGAATCTCCGGTCGCTAAAAATCGTAGAGTTATAGCTAATCTTGTAACAACAGGTATAGCTTTCCTCATGTTTGTATCTGTTCTTTGTATCGTTGGTCCAATTTTGTGGATAATGAGTTCAAAGTCACTCTTTGACATTCGTGTAAAGTTTTTAAATAATTGTTCGTCGAGTCTTATTTCCAGACTTAAAATATCTATCGTATCACGCTTATTGAAATAAGGTCGAATCCACATTTTTCTTGGTTTATTTGGTTTCGACTTTGCTTTTAAAACAATGTAAGCTGCTGCAACGCGTATGAGTTCGTCAGCCATTGTAGCCATACTAGCCATGTATGTAGCCCATGTAAAGACAAAATAATGAGCCATATACTGCTGCAGAAATATTGCCGAGATATACATTTTCCAGCCATATGCTGCATTAAAATGTTTTTTGTATTGCCGGGATATAGTCGGCAATGTTGTAGCCACATATTTCATCAAAAGTATAGCCCGTCTGGGGGCCTCTTAATTTAATGCCCGAAAAGGTAAACTTTATTCATTAAAAGTGACGAGTTGTCAAGTGAGGCGTCTGAGTTTGTTTCTTTTCTGAGGTGTTATACTTATTGTACATTTCAGGGCCTCAAGGTTACCCTGGAAGCTTCCCGGTTACCCTGGAAATCTCAATACGGAGGTTATCGTCTTGCGTTCTACACGCACGTGGGTGACGCATCGTGTCCGTGTATGAGGGAGTGGCTGAGCAGCATGCGCTCAACTCCTATGGATTCCTGAGGCTCCGCGTTCCTGGATGACGCGTGACGTTGACCTGTTTTCTTACTTTCTTTTTAACTTTTCTAAATGAATCTCTTATGCTACTTTAGCCATCTTAGATTTTAGATTAGACTGCGTAGTAGTAGTAACAAGCGCCTCTTTTGTCCTAGTAGTAGATGGGTGTTATCACGGGTTTTACTGATGCTAATCTCGTAGGTAACCCGGACCTCTCTTTACTTACCCGTTGGTAACTATTTTGGTAACCACAACCGCTGTGAGCCTAAAGGCGTGGTTAATTAACATTTAAGTACCAAGCAGGGGGGACGCCCTCTGTTCTGACTACTCTTAGTCTTAATTATATTATAACCTAACTTAATTGTATATGTGGAGAAGTGGATATTAAACAACACTCAATAAGCAACGTTTATTTTTTTTAACAACACCATCGATCCTGTTTGTGGCCGGTCGTTCTTCCTACGGCGCCCAAACTCTAGCGATTGGCCCTCGAGCCAAGCGACACACGACCTAAGTCTCATGCCTCGGGCGAAAACAAAGTGTTACAATTGGACGTTCCGGTGAATTCATAATTTGTTTTTAATTTCGTAACACAAGCACACGAGTACACAGTTCGCCAGTCAGCCTATCAAAATGTATAAAAACAGTAAAGATATTGTTTGATTAATTATATTAAAGTTACTTGACAGCTCACTCGCTTAGAACAACTTTTGTGTGAAACCATTTTAAATATAAAAAATCTCTGCTTTGCCTAAAGGTTAACTGGTAGAGAATGCCTTACGGCATTAAGTTCGCCATTTGTACATTAAGTGTATTATTTTGTGCAATAAAGATTAAATAAATTAATAAATAATTAAAATGCCTTTTGTCACCCAACCATAGAATAAGAAGTTTTGTCTGGACCCAATCAGTTTTTATTAAACCAACTTTAAACTCTGTTGAAACCTAAGTTAAAAAAATACGATTTCGTATAATAATATACTAAGATATTTTGTTCTACCGTATCAATAAATTATTTTTGCCAGGTCAGTTTTTGCATAATTGACATGAGTACAAAAGAGACTTCCCTTATATAATATATTTAGGGCTGCCATCCGTCCGGGTTTCCCCGGATTTGTCCTAGTTTAAAAGGCGTCCGGGGGCCGTCCGGCAGGGGAATTCAAAAGGTGATAATAACCCGCATTCAAATAGTCAACGGTCGAACGTCGCCACCTATGCCCCCGCGCCGCGTGATCGCCCCCGCTACCCCTCACCTCACTCAGTCAGTCGCACGCAAGCAGGAAAGTGAACCGCACGCGCCCGCGTGTTTCGCGCATTAATACCACTTCGATATAGCGGTACAGCAATTTAGGTAAGTTCACATATTATTTTGTCACTTTTTAACACGCTTATATTAGTTTCAGGCTGAAACTTTCAGCTGTATGTTTGCATGTAACCGACGGTTGCGTCCTGTGATCCTTTGAAAAAATGAATACCTACCTCACCGTTCGTTTATTCAAAGTGATTTACAATGTGTTTAAATACTCGTACTTTAAATAGTGCTTTACAGTACTTTTGTGCATTCATTCTTAGACGGATGCCCGCCACAACTCTGAGTGTACCTACACTTTCTGACCCTCCCTTTATTGCGTTTCAGATCAAAATGCCCAAGCGTAAATGCACGTTCAACAGCGAATTGCAAAGCAAATATCCTATGTTAAAAAGAGGGAAATATGACTGGGAAGTACAGTGCACGATTTGTTCTACAAATATTTCCATTGCAAATAAAGGTATTTCCGACATTAAAGAGCACCTTAACACACAAAAACACATCGCTAATTTGAAAAATCAAGCCACTAGTTCAAACATCCAGGCATTCTTTGAAAGAAGTAGACCAAGCTCAGAAGAAAATCATATTCGAGCAGCCGAAGGCGCAATGGCTTACCACACAGTCAGTCACCACATGTCATTCAATTCTTTGGATTGTACTAATTCCCTTAACCAAGTAATGTTTTCGGATTCAAATACGGCAAAAAACATGACATGTAATCGCACGAAAGCTACCGCTATTGTAAATAACGTGTTGTGCCCTTTAACAATTGCCGAACTCAAAAGTGATCTAATAGATGTTGCATTCGTAAGTGTATCCACCGATGCTAGTAATCATGGCAGTACTAAATTATTCCCCATCATCATTCAGTATTTTGATAACAAAAAAAATGGTATCACATCAAAGCTCCTTGAAATCGAGTCTACTGAAAATGAAACATCTGATACAATTGTTGAGATTATTATGAAACAACTTCGGGAGCATGATCTTCTAGCGAAGTGTATTGCATTTTCTGGCGACAACTGCAACACAAATTTCGGCGGGAACACTAGATCAGGGCAAAATAATGTCTTCTACAAACTGAAAAGTAAACTTAATCCAAATATTGTCGGCATGGGATGTTCTGCCCATATACTTCATAACGCTGTGCACCATGGATGCGACCTACTTCCTATTGACATAGAGACGATGATATTGAAAATATACAACTTTTTCTCAATTTATACAGTTCGTACAGAAGCTCTCAAGGAATTCTGTGCAGCTGCTGAATTGGAATACAAGCATCTCTTATTTCACTCAAAAACACGATGGCTAAGTCTTTTTCCCGCAATCGAGAAGTTTTTGAAAATGTACGAGGGCTTAAAAAGTTATTTTGAAAGCTTGGATAGACCACCCGTTTTGATCAAAAAGTTTTTTGAAGACCCACTATCAGAGGCATATATGTTTCTCATTCATTCAGTGATGTACGTTTTCCATGGAAAAATCGAAAAGTTGGAAAAAAGTGATAACTCCATTATCGAAACCAGAAACATATTGGAGTCTCTGAATAAAACGTTAGAAGACAGAATGAAAGAAAACTTTGTGCCTCTCAAGGCAAAAAGTATTTTGAACAAACAAGATGAAAACACGAAAAACGAGTTCAACAAAAATTGTACAGATTTTTACAGAGAAATGAAATCCTACATAGAAAAGTGGGAAAAACCAATGAAAGACTTTGACAAATTTAACTGGATGATGTTGCAAAACATTACTGAAAGTACTCCATGGTCTGATGTCGAAAAAACAGTCCTATTCCTCAAGGAAATTAACATCGAAATCGATGATACGAAGTTGATTGACGAATGGACAAACTTAAAATCTTATAGCGTGAACCTTACTGACGGCGATAAGCTTTTAAGCGCAAACCAGCTGTGGCTGAATTTTTTTAAAACACCTAACGCCCATTTATATACTGAACTGCTTAAAATTGCACAGTATTATTTTTGTATACCAGCTCACAATGCGAACGTAGAGAGAGTGTTTTCGCTAGTCACGCAGCAATGGACGAAAGAAAGAAACTCACTAAACGTACACACGGTTTCTTCTCTGATCAAAATCAAGTATAATTTCAAGGACCTGAGTTGTTCCGACTTTTACAAATTCTTGTTGGAAAAGAAAGATATTTTAGTGAAAATTGGGATGACTGAAAAATACCAAAATAAGTAAATAAAAAATTGATCTCGTTAAAAATATTTTCAGCAGTTACTTAAGTACTTTTAATGATGATGAAGATGACTGAAAATATTATTGGTTACTCTAAAATTCTAAAATATTATAGGTAAGTAGTTAGTTATTAGTGTAATTATTGTGTAATTTTAATGATGCCAAAAAGAAGAGCATAATTGTTTATGTTACCGTTATTACCTCAGAACGTGTTTTATTTTAATAAAAATGTCTATTGTTTGTTGCTAAGCTATATAAATGAATAAAAATGAAAAAAGTAAAACAATGTTTTTAATTTTGTTGCAAAAAATATTTTTTCAGAGGTGTCCGGGGAAAAAACCATATTTCGCCTAAATGTCCGGGATTTCTGCCGTGTTTATCCGGGGTCGACAATTTAGGTGATGGCAGCCCTAAATATATTCAGCCTTTTCTCTTACCGTTTTTTTGGGCACAAAAGTATCTTTGAACGGGTATAGCGCGCTATCGCAACCAAAATTTTGATTACTTTTAAATTAAGGACTGTTCAATTTACTAAGCGGACATACTTAATTCAATATTAATCCTTCAACTAAAAAAATACTGATAGGCAGTGGCTGGTTATAAAATAAACATAGACAAGTCTATCAAGTGTCATATTTATTTTTTTAATTGTCTAAATATTTTTCACGATGGAGCGAATTAATATTAAAGATCGCAAAATAATCTTGCAAAAATGGTGTACAGGCCAATTTTCACTGCGGAAAATTGCGAATGAATTTAAATGTTCCAAGTCAGCCGTGTTTCAGATCATAAAAAAATTTGGTGAACATCATACGCTCGACGATTTACCAAAATCGCGGCGGAGAAGTGGCCCGGCAAACCCAAATGTCGAAGAAAAAGTCGTGCGGCTGTTAAAATCAAAAAAGTACATGTCCGTTCGTGAAATTGCTAAAAAAGCAGGTATTAGCGTAGGCACTGTAGAAAATATCAAGACAAGAAATAATATACGGACATATAAGAAGCAAAAAATGCCGAAGAGAAGTGCCGAGCAAAAAATACGGTCCCAAAAAAGATGCCGCAATTTATACGATATTTTGCTGCAAAATAAATCTCGATGCATTCTCATGGACGACGAAACGTACGTGAAATTTGACACCAGGACGTTACCGGGGCCCCAGTATTACAATGCGGCTGTAGGAGAAATTGTACCAGATTCCGAAAAAACCATAAAAAATTGACAAATTCGGGAAGAAAGTCCTAGTATGGCAGGCAATTTGTTCCTGTGGCCTCAAAAGTACGTCTTATTTTGCAACCGGAACTATTTGTGGGGAAATTTATAGAAAGGAATGCATCACAAAACGGTTACTTCCTATACAGGGTGTTAGGTAATGAGTGGATAATCCTTGAACTACGGATAGAGGGCACTTAGGACGTTATGAAAAAGCTAAAATAGAGTAAAAGTCGCACGGTTTTCGAGATATTTGGACTTTTAGGTTTTTTTCGAAAATGAACACCCTTGTTCAATGTTTCGATTATAGCACCATTATAAGGTAATTTTTTTTAATTTTTATTTTGCTCAATATTATTGAATACTTGTGTTATCAGATAGGAATCACCATTTTTGTGAGACATCAATAGATTAAAAAAAAAAACGCAAACACGAATTTTGCATTTTCAATCGTACATTGATCGAACTTTCAACTCTCATGGTGAAAAAAAAATACACTAGTTGCCCATAAGCTTAAAAACATGCCAATTTTGTATCCCGGGCGTAGAGTTCAAAACTTTTTGTTGCAAAATTAACATTACTGGCCACTAGTTTAAATGCCATTTATTCCAAATTTAAAAAATATGCCGACTGCTTTTTGTTTTTTATTCCAATTCGATTTTCAATTTCGCTATTATTGCGTAATGAATGGTGAATTCTGTTTAGATTGTGGTGTTGATTTTTTTGGTTTTAATGTTTAGAACACAATACACGTCCAATGAATATGCTCAAATGCATTACATTTATGGCGAGTGCAAAGGCAACGCTAGTGCTGCTGCCATTTTGTACGCTGAACGCTACCCAAACAGACGCCATCCCGATTACCGGATTTTTCTTCGCATCCATAACGCGTACAGTGAAGGCAGAGTTTTTGGCCAGGGTATAGGAGGACATAGCGAAGGTAGACCGAGGGAGGGAGACGGTGAAAATGTCTTGGATTTAATAGCGGAAAATCCTTCTTTGTCCGCACGGAACATAGCAAATAGCCTTGGTCTGACAACGTGGAAAGTGCATGCAACTTTAAAAACACATGGATTGCACCCTTTTCATTACCAACGTGTGCAGGTCTTATTGCCTAGAGACTATCCACAAAGATTTTCTGCCGCGAAATGCTGCATCGTATCCGAGATGATTCAAATTTTTTCGACAACGTACTGTGGTCAGATGAATCATCATGTCATAGAGACGGATACGTGAATCTGCACAATCTGCACAGTTGGCAGTTAGATAATCCACACCTGATGAGAGAGGATAGGTCGCAATACCAATTTAAGGTAAGTTAACTAAAGTTCACGAACGATTTAAAATTAATATTAATAATGTTTTTACCGGAGATATCCATGTCGATGGGGGCTGAGAGAGTAACCACTTTGTCAGTCAGTTTCAAATTTAATTACAATTACACATGCGTATATATACAATGTTAACTTACTACAGTACTCACTAATGTGCACTAGATACACTTACAGATAATATCTAATCTAAATGCAATTCATCAATACGTGAATTGATAACAATTACGAAACGTGCCTACCGGCACAATGTTTATTTTATGCTAATAATTGCAATTTTACAATACAAAAAATATTGATTCAAGGTAAATTTGTGGACTGGTATCCTGAACGGAGAAGTGATTGGCCCCTTCCAGTTACCACCTACTCTGAATGGAGAGAGCTACTTACAGTTTCTCCAAAATGATTTGCCGATCCTATTGGAGGATGTACCACTAGCACTTAGGCGAGAAATGTGGTTCCAACAGGACGGTTGCCCGGCCCACTACGCTACACGAGTGAGACAGTACTTGTCGGCCACTTTCCCGGAGCGATGGATCGGTCGCCGCGGGCAAATACTTTGGCCTCCACGTTCACCGGACCTGAATCCTTTGGACTTTTTTTATTGGGGTAGTCTCAAAGAAAAAGTATACAGCCGTCCAATAACAACCCCTGGTGAACTGCGTGAGCGAATTAGAATTGCAGCTCGAGAAATAAGCGACTCAGGATACACCAAATTTGCAAAGCGGTCATTCATGCGACGATGTAGAGCGTGTATCAGGGTTGGCGGACGGCAATTTGAGCACTTACTTTAACTTTTTTTTATTTTAATTTATTAAAACTTTTACCATTTGCCTATTTTTTTATTCAACGGCGGCATCGTTTCAGTCATTTCATGAGAAACTAGACTTAATAGTATAAGCTGCTTTATCCTTTACCCGACTTTTTTCAAAAGTTTTATTAGTGATACCGACAAATGTTTACTATTTTAAAATCTCCATTAAATAAGCATATTTTTAAGCTTATGGGCAACTAGACGGTAGTGTATTTTTTTTTCACCATGAGAGTTGAAAGTTCGATCAATGTACGATTGAAAATGCAAAATTCATGTTTGCGATTTTTTTTTTAAAAATCTATTGATGTCTCACAAAAATGATGATTCCTATCTGATAACACAAGTATTCAATAATATTGAGCAAAAATAAAAATTTAAAAAAAAATCCTTATAATGGTGCTATAGTCGAAACATTGAACAAGGGTGTTCATTTTTGAAAAAAACCTAAAAGTCCAAATATCTCGAAAACCGTGCGACTTTTACTAGACCTATTTTAGCTTTTTCATAACGTCCTAAGTGCCCTCTATCCGTAGTTCAAGGATTATCCACTCATTACCTAACACCCTGTATATAGAAAGCACAGTATTCCCCCTTTGTTTTGGCCTGATCTAGCGAGTGCTCACTATGCCGGTGAGACGGTGGTGCTATTAAAATCAAAAAACATTGACTTTGTTAAGAAAGAAGACAACCCACCAAACTGCCCGGAGCTCCGCCCCATCGAGCGATACTGGGCCACTGTAAAAAGATACTTGAGGAAGGATGGCCGAGAAGCCAGTACATTGGCAGAATTTAAACGCATATGGTTTGCTGCTTGTAGAAAAGTATCCAAAAGCGATGTGCAAACACTTATGCGAAGAATCCGGGCTAAAGTCCGAAATTTTTACCGTTGTAATTAATTCTTTTTTTCTTGTGTTATATGTTACTTTATTTTAATATTGTAAATAAATATTTACTGTAATAAATATATATTTGTTATAAGAAATCCGATAATGAACCTATTTTTGATGTCCGCTTACTAAATTGAACAGTCCTTATTGTTGTACCAACTAGTATTTATTTTATATACAGAATTCAGCCATTTCTCTTATCGTTTTTTGGTCACAAAACTATTTTCGAAGAAGAATACCCAAGTAAAACCGTGTAAGTGTGTGTGTAAGTGACACCTGAATAAGGTTTGAGTAATAGCGATCAGCGAAACTATAAGCTGAAACTTTGGTCTGGATTATGTCTGAGTAAACGTCTATTCAGCTGTTATTCAACAATTTGGGCACATTTTTAAATGCTTTAGTCTGTATAACAGCGATGTAAAGTCTGGGTAATAACTTAGTAATGGTCCACTTAGCTTAGTAACATCTGAAAAAAAGCTGACATCTACACAAAATATCCATATGCATTTGTCTGAATAAATATGAAATAATAGCTGTATAAAAGTATACAGCTATTATTTCATATTTATTCAGACAAATGCATATGGATATTTTTATTAAGAATTTATTCAGGAATAAGTTCATTTGCGTAATACTTTTCAAACAAAATTAAGAGTTAAGTTGTAAAGTAGAAATAAAGTGGTATTTAATCTTACACACTCGGACACTTCATAGTTTAGTTGCAGTAAATAAAAATATTAACGAGCTTGGAAAGTGAAACTGAGAATCGGTAAGTAAATGTTATTTTGTTTTATAACCATGTTATGCGTTGAATAGTACTGCGCAAGTAGTTCTATCGTAAATAGCATATGAGTTATCTCTTTTTTTTTTAAGCGCCGCTTAAACAATCAAGTTTAGTGATAATAAATAAGACAAATAAAAACTTTTAGAAGTAACAAAAACACTTAGGATAAAACTGCTAATGCTTATCTTTCAAAATTTATAAAATAAATGATAAATTTTATTTTTAACAGTAATTATTTACTAAAATGAGGCAATTGAAATATATAATGATTCAATAGTTTGCTTAATAATAACTTTTAATGGCGATTCATTATAAGCGGGATAAAAGCTCTCCACGCAGCTATTTAACAGCATAGCTCTGAATAAAAAGTCACACCTTTCTTACTATTAAGCTTTTATTTGAGAAATAGTGATCTGGCAGTACAAATATCTGAATAATACTTGAATACGTTACTAAATGTTGAATGTAATACAGCTAATTAGGGTTCAAATTCAAATGCAATCGATTCAATTTCTCATAAAAAATACACTGAAGTACCTATATATAAGTTACGCTTACAATAAAAAAATAATCAGTAGTTCTAAAAAGTCCAATGCAAATAATATACTTAACATAAAAACTATTCCAGAAATTCCTTTTTTTGTAGCATGTGTAGTCAGTTAAATACTTATAGCAATCAGCTGACCCCACATTGCTCAATGATTGAGTTTTTTTTTAAGCATATAGTATAATTTTAATATTTTTCCAGTTATGGGTAAATTTTATATAAGTATTAAAATAAATTGTAAAACATTTAATAAATTATATCGAATTGTATTATAAAAAAACTCAACCATTTATGTAAAGGGGGTCAGCTAATTGTTAGAACTGATTGTAGGTACGTTTTATAAGAGATAGTATGTAGTGTAGATACATAGTAAGTACACCACAAGTACCTGTAATAGGTACTTATTAAAAATATTATAAAAATGTCATTATCTTCAACGAAAAATCTACACCTAGATACGAGGGCTGCCTTTTAAGTTCTGTCGTTTGCAAAACTCCCGTGATTATTTAAAAAAAAATAGTATCATCTTAAAATATTTGAATTTAGAATTCAAAAACAAAAGAATGTCTCGAGATCGGCCGATTCGTTTTAGTACAGCGTCGGTTCAAAGTTGACAAGTCGGTTGTGAAAATGGAAATTTCGAAGGAAAATTTACGTGCGATAATATTTTACAACTTTAAAAGGGGTTTAACGCGTCTTCAGTGCTTTGAAGAGTTGACTACGGTTTTTAAAAATGAAGCACCATGCATCCGGACTGTGGAACGTTGGTATTTGGAATTTCAATGTGGTTGCTCTAGTCTTAGTGATAGGCATCGTGAAGGCCGACCAAAAACAGCTGTAACCCAGGAAAACATTGATGCTGTACGGCAACTGATCGTCGAAGATCGCCATGCGACATACCGCGAGATAGAAGCTTCATTAAGCATTTCAGGGACCAGTGTTCAAAATATATTGCATGATTACTTAGGTGTAAAAAAAATGATCTCACGCTGGATACCACATTTACTTAGTGAAGACCAAAAAACGGCTCGCGTTAGATGGTGCCGCAAAACTCTGCGGCAATTCAACCGAGGAGACTATAAACACGTTTATGACATTATCAGTGGTGACGAATCTTGGATATATGCCTACGATCCGGATTCTAAACAGCAGTCGACTGTTTGGGTGTTTCAAGACGAGCCAAAACCGACCAAAGTAATACGCTCACGGAGCACTTCGAAAAAAATGGTCGCCACGTTTGTAGCGAAAAGTGGCCACGTTTAGACCATCGTGCTCGAAGATCGTAAAACAGTTAATGCTGACTGGTATACCACTGTTTGTTTACCAGAAGTTATCGGCGAGTTCCGAAAAAATAACCCAAGACGTCGTATAGTACTGCACCACGATAATGCGAGCTCGCACACCGCCCGGCAGACAATTGCGTTTTTAAAAGAACAAAACGTCGAAAATTTGGATCACCCGCCGTACAGTCCAGACTTAAGCCTTAATGACTTCTTCACATTTCCAAAAATCAAGCAACGACTTCGTGGTCAACGGTACCGGACGCCTGAAGAAGCGGTTGAGGCATACAAAACGGCCATTTTGGAGACCCCGACTTCGGAATGGAATAAGTGTTTCGAAAACTGGTTCGATCGAATGAAAAAGTGTATTACATATCACGGTGATTACTTTGAAAAACAATAAATACCATTTAACACTTAAATTGTCTTTAGTTTTTTCAAACGACAGAACTTAAAAGGCACCCCTCGTAAGTAGGTGTATTACGGCTGCAAAGCCCGCGCCGCCGCGCCACCGCACAGCCGCTCTCTGTCAAACACTTGCTACCCCACGGCAATTACCGACAAAGAGTCGATGAATATTTGGTATAAATTATTGTTTTAATGAAACATATTGCCCATAACGGCACACTTTACACAGTCATACCATCGAAAATATTTTAGTTGGAACTTATTTTACTGGAGAATATCCTTTTAATTTGTATTTATTTTCTCTTGGGGGGAGTACTGTGCCGGTAGGCAATTGCATTTAGATTAGATATTATCTGTACGTGTATCTAGTGCACATTAGTTAGTACTGTAGTAAGTTAACATTGTATATATACGCATGTGTAATTGTAATTAAATTAGATTGAAACTGACTGACAAAGTGGTTACTCTTTCACCCCCCATCAACATGGATAACCTCCGGTAAAGTATAGTTGATTTTGAGTGTTGGTTTATCACATTTGTTGATTTTCAATTCAGTTGGCCATCCCATTATAGGTGAAAAACTTGAATAAATGACCTCTTGCATGTAGTTGTAACCCATCTGTATAGACCGTTCGACATTCTATATTTGAAATTTGACGTTAATTCCATACTAGCTTTGTACACAACTACATGCAAGAGGTCATTTACTTAAGTTTTTCACCTTTTTGATTACAGGGTGTTTTCTAGGTAGAGGCGATAGTAATTACGAAACTATGAAAAAAAAGATGTCATATAATATTTGAACATTTGCTTTACAATTGTTCTTTTTGAAAGTTTAAACGTTATGTTTAGGACCGTTCCATATAGGCTGGATATATTGGTGATTGCCAAATAATTGATAGATTACTAATTATAAGGAAATAAAAGAAATTGAGATTATTTTAAACGCTTTTATTTATAATAATTAATTACCTACTATTCTACTAATCACTTTTGTGATGCCAGAGTATGCAACAAAGGAATAAAATAAATTTCGTTTTTGTATGTGTTACACACGAATTTAAGTTTGTCATTAGAAAAGTTAACAACAATGTTGCGATTACACGTCTTCAAAGCACTTGTTTTGAAATATATTAAAATAAGACGATTTTATAGGTGTATCGAATATTTCAAAGGTGTCTTCTATTTTATTCACTTTAATATAGTTTTTAGTTATTTCTATCACTTCTACTATTGCTCCTTCGAAAGTCATAAAATATTTGTCATTACTTTTATGCGATATTCTGAATTTTCCATAATCAAGTATGTTCTGTTGCCTGCTTTTAAATAATTTCGGATATCGCGTGTCTTCTATGACATTTTTTTTTGCAACATATCCAACACTTTCGCTCAGTCTTTTAGCGACTTGAGACAATGGTTTTCTGCCATCTCCAAGCTTTTTTTTTATTGAATAGAGCTTGTTTTCAAAAGGGTATGCATTGAAAGTGTTGAGTGTACCAAATTTTCGAACTTCTTCTGTAATATGTACTAAATTATGAATATTACTGGTAATATAATCACCATAATTTTTTTTGAAATTATTCACAAAATATGCAAGTAGTTCTTCTAGTAGTTCTTCTAGTAGTTGTTCTAGCAATGGCCTGTAATTTTCACATGAACAAATCGTAATTGCACAATAAAGCGTAAGGAAATGTTCATAGGCATCTAGTGGCAGCACGTGAGGTAAAATAATAACGCTTAAATAATAAAAAAAAGTACGAAATTCGGTTGCTTTCCAAAAATGCACTTCATCCAACCCTTGCACAGAACGATGAATTTCCGGAGGTACTTTACAGGCGTTTAAGAAATCTGAAACCATCTGTATATCTTGAGCTCTCCATTTAGTTATAAGTTTTCCAAAGTTGCCGTTGCGCCAACCTAAGATAAATCTTTTCATTACCCCCAAATCTATAAGATGTAAGGAATCAGAAACCGGAAAATCTTCGACCATTGCAATGGGTAATTGTAAAAGAGGTGTGTCAGTCTTGTGATGGTTCCCGTAACTTTTCTCTCTAAATTCTTTAACAGTTCTCTTAGGACATACTGTATTCGGAAATATAACTGTGTGAGACTGATGGGAATATTCACCTACTGTTGTACATTTAAGGCAGCCGTGCCTGGCATTAAAATTGCAAACGCCTAAAACAATAATACATTGACTTACATAAATAAAAACACGTCATAGGAAGCGCTGTATTTAAAATATTAATTTATCTCCAATCGATATTTGAAATGGTTTTAAAGCAGGCCACTCTGTTTCGAAATATGGGAGGCCTTTATTTCCCATAATTTTATTGGGCATAATCATGTTGTTGACATAATTATCAGAATTTAAACAAGGCCAGGTTAGGTTAGGTTTGATTTATAGAAATCTTGAAAAAAAACAGTATCTTAAAAAAATACGTTATGAGTTGCGATAATTATGACTATTTATGTCCTAAAACACATTATAACTAAAAATAATTATGGCTGACAATATAGACCCTCGTAAAATACTTAAATGCCAGCTGGTTGGCTGGCTGATTATATTGAAATTGTTAAAAACAAATTAAACTACACATTTTTAACTTACCTTTAATAAATGCTCTTGCTGGAGAGTCACAAATGAAGCATTTTATTTTTATACTTATTGTTTGTATTATGCCTTCTTTGGATATTTGAATTCCATTTTTAAGAATATAATCGGTTTCAGTAACAAAATCTTCTAAATACTCATTTAAGTTTTTAGGTTTTCCAGATCCGTAATAAATTCCCACAATAAAAGGTTCTATCTCTGGTTTTCCGAATAAATTACACAATATTGGCCAAAATTATTTTTTTGTACTTTTAAATATTGGGAGACCGTCGAAATTTAAATTTAAATATACAATATCTGGTACTTCCTCCAAAGCACTACAAACATTTTTTAATGGTGCCGTGAGACCGTTATGCCAGTACTCCCCACCTTCAATTGTTTTTAAAGTGATATTTCTGGGAGTTTGTAGTAAGGTTCTAGGATCTATCGGTAAGATTCCGGGAATCCTCTCATTGATAATTGCCATCAATTGTTTCAATGCACACTGTGAGATATTTTTACTTAGCGCCCATTCTTTAATTGTATGGATAAAATTTATATTTTTAAAATCAATTAAATTCACATCTTATTCATCTTCACTGGTTGCGGAATCATTTTGTTCTGAATTCCGTGCAAAATCTATATCGACAATATTTGAAGGCACGGAACCTTCTTCAACTGAATCTGTTCGGACTTGACTAAAATTTTGACTAAGTTTGTTTTCAGTACATATTTGATTCGCTTGTGCATACGTATTTGTCTCCAATACTGTATTTTTTAACTTCATATACTCTTTCATACATTTAAGACGAATTCCTCCAGTTCTTTTCCTAGATTTCCATGATTTTTTTTCCATTTTTTATCGAACTGTTCACAACACACCCGCGGTACAATGACGCAACGACAGTAAAACAATGTTTTAATAGTCCCTAATTTAATTACTACCCAGAAAACTCTATATAAATTGTTTAAAAATGGTACTTTTGCAAGTAATCGCCGAATAAGAATTCACCATTCAGCTTCCATCTGTGTTGGTTAGCTATAAACTATGATTTAATTTCCATTATACCGAAATAACCTCTATAAAGGACCCAGAAAACACTTTTATACAGTAGCTGAATAATTGATAAAATGTGGAACCTTATGTGACTTGAAGATGAAATAAAGCGGTTATTCAAAATCAAGCTTTTTAATAGAAATTAACTACACCATTATTCAGAAGACAGCCGCCGAGGACACTATTTTACAGCATATAATGGTTTCATACGCAATAATCTGAGTAAAGTTAGTATATTAGTATTAGATAACTCAGCCTAACATAATCCATTTCCGAGATCGTTACCAAATATGTCGTGACCTCCTGCAATATTACCTTAATTGGAAAACTGTTGGAAAGAAGCCCAATCAAATCCATTTTCGTTCGTGGATTGTCATTCAGTTGTATGAGTTTTCTGTTACACCCGTGCATCATTCAGAATTTATTATACACGGCCCGCCCCGGCTTCGCACGAGTGTACTTTTATTTTTAAAACTTTTTGAGATATACAGGGTGTTTGGCAGGTGGATGGACATACATATATAGGGGCCATCTGCTACGCGGTCCACTAAAAAAAAAACACCTAGGCCCTTTGTTTTTCTTTAATTTAGAAGTATTTTTATAATGTAATGGTTTTCACAATCAATGGTGCTGACAAAGTAATTGTAACATATTACAGGTGCTTTCATCTGTAATGTTTATGGCTGCCGGGAGTTACCAGAGAGGGGTGGGTCAAGACTAAAATCTCTGTGTAGCTCAGACGACTGTCTCCAAATATCTGAGCAAAGTTGTAGCGGCCGTAACCTGCGGTAAGGCATTTACCACATAATATAAGCAATATAAAGGTTTAAAATAAAAAAGATTACAACTTGAAAAATATACGGATAAAATTCCCGGGCTCCGAGATAGAGAGCCTCTCGATTTGAGGGGAAGTTCGGAGTGCCAGGTATATTGGGTGCAGTAGACTGAACCCATGTTTCGATATTCCCCGGCCCCGTCGACATGGGCTGCAGTATATAAACCGAAAAGGGAAGCACACAATAAATGTGCAGTTGGTAAGTTTTAGTATTTAGCACTTTGAATGAGTTCTAGTTGGTAGTAGACAATGTCAGAAACTTTAAATCTATTTTTTTAGGTCACAGATGTTGACTGCCGTGTGCTGCACGTGAATGCGGAGTTTCCGGGCCGGGTTCACGACAGCAGAATATTTAAAAATTCGAATGTCTGTGCCCAAATCCGCCGGCTTTATGAAAACCGCATAGGGCGTTATTTCCTTCTGGGTATAAACTATAAATGTTATAATTTGCGTACAGGATTTTGTAATAGGTTGACAAATTTGATATTAAAATAACAAGATGTATGTAAATTGCAGGAGACTCGGGTTACGCCCTCGAGCCATGGCTCATGACGCCGGTGCTGCGCGCGGCGCCGCACTCGCCGGAGGACACTGCCATGCGCGCAACGTGGTGGAGCGGACCAACGGGTACCCTCAAGGGGTCCTTGAGGTGCCTGGGTATAGATCGGTCCCTCCACTACTCTCCAGACTGTGCGAGCCGCATAATATACGCTTGCTGCACATTATATAATGTAATGAAACACTATAGGTAAATAAAAGTTATGATTATTAAATGAGAGTTGGTAAAATTATACTAGAACATTTATAAAAAAATCTTCAACTGAAATATGGTACTGATACACATGCTAATTACTAGCACGAAAGCATGCTACTATTGAGCAAATGCTACCTATTAGCATGTGTGTCTACGACGTGCTCATAATTAGCATGCTTTTTAGTAGCATACTCAAAGATAGCACGCCCTGCTATTTTTGAGCGTGCTACCTGAGGCGGGGGTAGAGATGGGAATGGTAATAGCAAGTGTGAACACGTTTGCTAATAAGCACGCTAGTATCGATCTGTTGTTTGCAACAGGTGCATGTGCCTGCGTCTGCCAAAATGTCTCGCTGGGGTGACGAGAAAACCATACGTTTTATTACTTTATACAGAAATAATGAATGCCTTTGGAACCCACGGTCACCTCAATATAAAAATAACATCGCAAGAAACAATGCTTACGACGACTTGTTAAGCAATATGAATGATTCTACTCTAACTTTAAAGATCTTAAAAACCAAAATAAAAAAATTAAGGTCTATTTATCATAATGAACTTAAAAAAATAGAAAGTTCGAAGCGTTCCGGCGCGGGGGCTGCTGGCGTGTACCGTCCGTCGATGCCATGGTTTCAAGAAATGCACGCGTTTATGGGAGATACGGCTGGCGAATATCGGCAAACTGTCGGAACCGAATTGGTAAGTTCATAGGCCTACATAATTATAAAAAATCATAGAAGCAAAATAAATTGTTACAAATTTATAATTGTAACTTTACAATTTTTTATTTGCATATTTACAAATGTGCGATTCTACAATTTTGTATCTGTCGTGACATACCTTACTTTTTTGTGATACGCTTCCACAAGAGTGAATTATTTGTGTGCTACAAACTTGATACGAATACTAATTTGTAATCGTTGTGTTACATACGAGGGGCGGCTGATAAGTAATCTCCTTGGTCAGAAATATATACAAAAATAATGCTGGCTGGTATGGATTTATATTCGTTTGTTATTCTATTTTCAAAATGTATTACATTCATTTGTTTA
Organism: Acleris literana; assembly: GCA_946894065.1. Lineage (NCBI taxonomy): Eukaryota > Metazoa > Arthropoda > Insecta > Lepidoptera > Tortricidae > Acleris > Acleris literana. The sequence goes on along the minus strand of OX335688.1, from coordinate 9,986,216 downwards.
TTGCATCACGTTTATTTGTCTCCTACAATTGTTTCAAACATGTCGGTAGAAAAAGTGAAAATGGATAAAATCGAGCAGCGTGCGGTGATTAAGTTTTTGACTAAAGAAGGGAATACGCCTTCGGAGATCAGACAGCGTATGTTACGTGTGTTTGGCAGTTTGTGTTCTTCCGAATTTGTTATAAAGTTTTGGTCAAAGCAGTTTAAGTTAGGTCGTGAGAGTCTGGAAGATGATCCTCGTAGCGGAAGACCAGTTTCGGCCGTCACCGATGAAAATGTAGCCAGGGTGAAAAAAATTATATTAGAGGACCGACGAGTGAAGCAGTGGGAGATAGCTAGAGATGTGGGCGTCAGTAAAGAGCGAGTCAATGAAATAATTCATGAGCATTTGAACATGTCCAAGGTTAGTGCACGTTGGGTCCCCAGAATGTTGACTGCATTTGACATGGAGAGGCGTGTCAAATGTTGCGAAGAGTTTTTGGAGATGAGTCGAGGGAAAGAGGAAGAAATAATTTCTAGAATTGTAACATGTGATGAGACTTGGATTCGACAATGGGACCCGGAAAGTAAGCAAGAGTCGTTACAGTGGAAATTTAAGGATGAGAAGCCGCCTCGGAAATTCAAGGTCTGTCCATCGGCAGGTAAACTTATGGCTACAATCTTTTGGGACACAGAAGGGATTTTGCTCATAGATTATTTACCGAAGAAAACTACAATGAATGCTGATTATTATTCAAACTTACTATACCAACTAAGAGAGACAATAAAAGAAAAACGGCGAGGTAAACTAAACAAAGGTATTCTGATTTTGCACGATAACGCACCAGTGCATACCGCCCGCACAACGAAGCTAGCAATTAAAGACAATGGCTTCGAAACCATTGACCACCCCCCTTATAGTCCAGATTTAGCCCCCTGTGACTATTTTCTGTTTAGACTTCTCAAGAAAGACCTCAGGGGACGAAGGTTTATGACCGATGACGAAATGAAGGCTGCGGTTACTGACTTTTTTGACGACAAACCGAAAGATTTTTTTTTTAATGGTTTAAATTCAATATTTGAAAAATTTAATAAGTGCATTTTACTAGCAGGGGACTATATAGAAAAATAAAAAAAAATTAGCCACGACAGTCTTTTGTTTCATTGTTAGGTAGATTACTTTTCAGCCGCCCCTCGTATGTATGTTTACAATGCTACAATTTTGTCGAATTGCACACTTGTAAAGTTTTGTGGGATAGGACACAGTAGTTTCGGCTGAACGTTGTCTGTCAGTGAGTCAGTAACGGAAGAGTTTATATACTTACTAGCTTTCTGCCCGCGGCTCCGCCCGCGTGGAAGTCATTTATCGTGCTTCCCTCGGGAACTCTTCAAAATTTCGGAATAAAAAATATTCTATGTCCTTCCCTGGGATTTAAACTATCTCATTTCAATTGGTTTAGCGGTTTAAGCGTGAAGAGGTAACAGACAGACAGACAGACACACTTTCGCATTTACAAGCATGGATACATATAGATTATTAACTTCAAACTTACCTACATATTAAAAATAAAATTGATATTTTTTGATTGAACTTTCTATTACATATTGTATATTTATTGTAACCGTACGGTCACAGACTTTAATTAGGGGACACTTTTGTAATTCATTTATTCATTGTACCATGGTGGAAGAGTTGTTATATTATCTTATTTCTTAGTTTATTATACTATCTTAGTTAGTACAAATCTATACTTTAATAAAGTTGAACACACAATTACAATTTTTCTTCATAAAAATCATTTACTGCATAATAACATTACATGTACCTTCCTTACAGCTTCGTAATAAGGTTCAAAACTCTTAAACAAAATTCCTTGAGTGTAAACAGTACTATTTAGGACTAACTAAATAGAAACACATTGTAAGATCTGTATTATTTATAAATATTGTATTATTACAAGCTTTTATTTAGCACCTTTCCTGATGTTTGTTTGCTTGTTTATTTGTCTGTAATCAAATTTTGCAAGTTAAACACATTTATAGTTTCAGTTATTTATATCATAAAGTCTTGCCATGGTACCGCTTCTGTCGTTTCGAATAGCTCCGCATACGTATTCCTTATTGCCTCTGCCTGTTGCGAAGCACGGTTTCTGCGTGGTGGTAAATTTTGTAAAGCTGTCTGCATTTTTGTTCTCCAAGCTCCTGGTATCACAACACCTTGTTGTATATCTTCAAAGTCTACACACCTTTGCGTGATGTACATGTCGGATGTTTTTCGAAGCCAGTTGTGTAAAGAACACGCAGCTAATATAATACTATCAACTTATTTTGGACTCATATCTATTGTGGTCAGAAGAACTCTAAATCTTGTTGCTAAAATTCCAAACGCATTTTCAACGATTCGTCTTGCTCTAGATAACCGGTAATTAAATATTTTTTCTCTGCGTGTTGGAGTAGTTCGGTACGGCTTCATTATGTAAGACTTTAGAGGAAAAGCAGCGTCAGCTAAAATAACTGAGTGTTCCGGTAAATTTAGAGTATTATTTTCTAATGCTTGTGATAAGTTCGAACGCTGAAAAACACCCCCGTCAGAAGCTCTTCCATTAGTTCCAATACTTATGTAAGAAAAGCAATAGTCATCATCAACTAATGCCAAGAGTACAATACTATGGGCACCTTTGTAGTTATAGTAATCTGAAGTGTTATCAGGAGCGCGTATATTTATATGTTTGCCATCCAACGCTCCAACACAGCCCGGAAAATTCCATTTTGTACGAAACCCATGCTCAATACGTTTCCAGTCTTCGTGGCTTGGAATCTGAAAAAAAAACATACCTAAATAAATAATGTAGGTTGTACTATTTTTTAATTCCTAATGAATATCTTATTTTCAGGATTCCGATAATTCATCGCAGAATTCGGAAGCACAGGATTCTCCGGCATCGACTGCAAGCACATCAGAATCTCTTAACTCGCCAGAATCGATGAACGTAATGTCACCTCCCGCCAATATACCAGAAGAACGACCACAATCGAGTTCATCTAGTGTCACATCGACACGGCGTAAACGACGATTCGTACAAGATGAACCGATTAATGTGGCACTGAACCGACTGGAAAACCTGAGTTCTGCAATAAATATGCCTACTGAACACGACGAATTCTATTATTTTGGACATAACATTGCTGCTCAGTTACGAAGCCTGCCATTGTATGAATCACTTAACGTACAAGCTGAGATCCAAAATATTGTGATTGCAGCAAGACGCCGCCAGCAGTGTCAAAACTTGTCTGAAGTATCACAAAGGAATTCATTTTACACTCCATACACACAAACATTAACCACAAACTCTGTTTTACATACAACACTACCAACAACACTGATTTCTGACACAGAAATGCATACAAAGAATTCATTCTATACTCTATCTCCATACACACAGACTATAACAACAAACTCTGTCTCAAATACACCACTTCAAACAGCAATTAGTACTTCGGACACACAAATGATTAATATACCCATAAATACTGACACAGTCTCACAACAGCAAGATGTGCTGAGCCAAGCGTGGAACTTATCGTAATCTTGTGTTATGTAGTATTAGTATGTTTTTTATGTACCTATAATACATGACATGACGGTACATTTTATTGGTTCAGCTACGCTACGGCTACAATGGTTGATTAATGTTTCTGTTTCTTTTTTGTAATAAATGTGTAAAATTGTCATTGTTTTTACTTAGCCGCACATAATCCTTCAAAGCGTTGTATATAGCTTCACAAACTTTTGGTAAAAATTGCGATATAGTAGATCTTCCAACTCTGTATAGTGCTTCCAATGTATGTATAGAATCTCCAGTTGCTAAATATCTTAATGTCACTTCTAATTTCAATTTAGCCGGAATAGCATTTCGCATGTGAGTGTCTTGTTTCTGTATAGCACTTCCAACATTGCTTAGTAAAAAGTCAAATTGATGTGGAAGCATACGCAAATGATTTTTATAACCCGCAATATCTTCTTCTCGCATTTCTCTTATCAAACGTACACTAGCTCCAAGGTCTTGTCTCCTGGTCAACCAATCACGAACCCAAATCTTCCTGCTTTTTTTCTTCTTTCTATTTCTCAAAACGTTGGTGATGCATTGTATCGCCACCAAAAGAATTATTTTATTGAGCTCTAGGCGGAAAGCTACGTCGTCCATCGTTCGTGGCAGAGAGCACGCTACTAAATGGCATGTGTATTCGGAGTATTTGCTTTGAGCATGCTTATTCGTGAGTATGCTCAAAATTAGCATGCTTATTTGTAGCAAATGTGAACAGTGCATAAGCACGCTCAAACCAAGCATGCTCATAAGCACACTTTTAAGCATGCTATTATAGAGCATGTGTATCAGTACCTTTATAATGGGAATACAGTAAGTACAAAAATGTATGTTTTTAACTACCGCCCGCCCCGGCTTCGCACGCGTTAATGTTCATAAAATTATAGCCTACAACCTTCTTAGATAGTCACTCTCTCTATCGGTGAAAACCGTATAAAAATTCGTATAGCACTTTTCTGAGATTAGCCCGAACAAACATTCAGGCTTTAATTAATTAATAATATTATTATGTAATAATGACAATATTAATATTGGTTTTCAGGGTGGAGCTGAGAGAGATACCAGAAATAAATGACGAAGAAGTCGGTGAGAGATCGTCTTCCGACGAGCCGACGCTATTGCGAGCTGCAGTGGCACGTCGGGAAGAAATAATAAATGGGCATTTCAACTAAAAGTAAAGTTGTTTTATTAAGATAATTTCAGAGTTAGAGGAATTATGTTGGGCTTGCAAAAGCCAAACAAGCTTTAATCGCGGCACAAAAAGAAGAGATGATGCTCGAAGAGGAGGCCAGGATTGTTGCTGCCACTCGTAATCTTCGATATGAAAGAACTCGCAAGTCTCAGCTTTCTGAGCCAATTGACGAGGCTGAAAGTGCCGAAACACTTAAGAAGAATATTAAAGAGAGCATTATTGCCATAAACAAAGTTGCCATGACCTCTAAAAATCTGAAGGGGACATATGTCCGCATCCTTAGAGATGCGGCGGACAACATCAAAGAGGCGTGTGGAGATTTGATGGTCCGCTGCACCTCTGATGAGACGCGCCGGTTGCAAGCTGACAATGACCGCATGCAAAAGGAAATGGAGGGTCTCCGCAAGGAGCTTTCCGAACTCCGGTCCCAGGTTGAAGCTGCTACAATGCGGCAGAATGTGGTAGTAGAACCGTCACCTCGAGCGGCTTCACCACCTAGAGTAGACAATGAGGAACTAGTGCGCTCTATCATGTGCCAGGTGGGCAGTATGATAGGCGCACGCTTTGATGGCCTAGAAGACAGGTTGCTCCCGGAGGTGCGTATGCGACCTCCACTTGCAGCAGACAGAAGGCTGTCTAAAGAAGATGACAACTTCGTGGTTGCTGGCCCATTTCCGAGTCATGAATCTTCGGAGCCGCAGGTGACTAATGCTCCCTTGCCTCCAAAGAACAAAGCAGGTGACAAACAAGCAAGAAAAGGGAAGCCGCTTAGCACTCCCTCACAGCCGACGGTCAACGCTACGGGCCAATCCTATAGCGCCGTCACAAAGAAGGGGCTTAAAAAGCAAAAGAAGAAGAAGGCGGAAAAGAAAGGGCAACGCTCTCTTGGAACTCCTCGCGAAAGGGTAGCAGAGCCCCAACCCTTACCATCAGCGTCGCATCCAAGCCCCGCCCAGCCGGAGGAGTCGCCCTGGCCCGAGGTGCTTAAGAAGGGGCTCAGGAAGAGGGAAGGAAAAGGGCAGGCAAAGCAGGGTCCACGAAAGGCTGCCACTGCCACTACTACAAGACTGGCGCGACTCAGGCCTCCGAAATCAGCTGATAAATCTGCTTAACACTGTACCGAGCATACATCGACTATACGAAAAAAGAATATCCCATTAGTAGATACTATCTGCACAAAAGACAACACATGCTACTCGACCGCGGATTAGCTTCCTCGCTTGAAGAGAATGTCTCGACACGTGCACTTGTGCTACCGAAATCGAAAAAGCTGACAGTGAGATTTCTCGTCTTGCGAGCTATGTCGATGTGCTAACCGCGCTGGGATTTAAAAAAAACCGTTTATTACGAATGTTAAAAAAAAGTGGAGGGTATAGATCCAAATAAAAAAATTATGCATCGCTTTTCGATGAAATTGTATTTAAAAAGCGCGTAATTTATAGTCAAAGCACTGATAAGGTGGAAGGATATGTCGATCTCGGCCCCGGTGAAGGACTAGAACGAAATTCCAATATAGCTGATCATGCATTGGTTTTCATTATTCAAGCAATAGGAAAAAAATTAACAACCCGTGGCATCTTATTTTGTGAACGGGACGATTTCAACCGAAAAATGGATGGTATTAATAAAGAAAATTATTAAAAACGTTAAAAGAAATCGGTACTACGGTAATAACTACCGTTTGTTATCAAGGCCCGATAAATATTGGAGCTTTAAATCCAATGAAAAAAATCTCTGGGTTGACCCCCGAAGACAATTTCTTTTTTCATGGAAAAAAAAGATTTTTGTTAAGTATGATATACCCCATTTGTTTAAATCAATAAGGAATAACTTCTACCAACCTGGAGAAATTTCATATGACCAAAAAATTGGGAAATGGTGCCATTTAATAGAGGTTGAAAAAATAAGTAGGGAATTTTGAAATTTCCCAAAAATAAACATTGCTGTGGTAAATCCTACCTACAGGTTGAAAATGAAGGTAAAATATGCAGCATATGCTCTAAGCAATACAATGGCACCTGGTTTAAAAATGGTGGGTTTGGTAGAAAGGAAAAAGGGTAGTCCATAGAACAGGTAATAAATGACACAGCTTATATAATCAAAGAAATGGACCACCTTTTTGTAATGTCTTGCCAAAAAGACATTGCAAAAAGGTATCCGTGAAAATGTTTCCCACAAGACTAAACAGTCGAAAAATTTAATTATTTTTGCAGAAATTGGATGCAATAAAAATGTTTCCCACAAGACTAAACAGTCGAAAAATTTAATTATTTTTGCAGAAATTGGATGCAATAAAATTTACAAAATCCGATTCTAGTTTGCAATTAAAGCATGTTCGGTGCATTAAAGGAATGAAAAATATTTTTGCAATCACGATCAATTATGGTTATGGTTGAAGTTGAAAAATGAATGAATCTCCGACACTTAAATCAGGACTCTTTAGAGAACTTCTTTGGAACGATTCGCCAACATAGTGTAGAAATCCTACGTGCTTGCATTTCACTGCGGCATTAAAAACTTCTATAATATTCCAATTGACGGCCTCTCATAATCGTAGCTCTAATTGTGATGACGATGACAACCAGCTGTTACTCGATTTTAAAGAGTTCATGATAGGGAAAAACCAGTGCAGTCAAGCTTTGGTCACAGATGGACCTGTACTGAGTTTCTCAACGACATCCTTCAATATAGAGGGACCAGAATATCCTGTTCTGTCTCCGCCAGAAGTCTTTTGTGATTATGAAGAAGACTTATGCTCCGTTGAACAGCAACCCGTGGTATATGTTAGTGGTTACATAGCTGCAAAACTTTTAAATGGTTGTACATGCTCTGTTTGTCAGACGTGTTTAAAAAATAATAATCCATAGAGTGAAGATCGTTTCTATAAATATGTATCACTAATGGTGGCAAGACAGACAATCATTGACATATCCAACAAAACAATTATGTGAAACAGTAAATATAGCAAAAATAATATCGAAAAGTTATACTCTTATTATATTCGTCGATTTCTTCATTTGCTATTACGAACACCTTCGGGCCCGTCAACGTATTCGAAGTTCGTCGTATGACGTTTGTTACTTCTAAAGACTTACCATGAAAATCGAACTTCGGCGGCGGTTTCGGATTTTGACACAAAGTTCTTCGGTGAGAAACGTTAAATCTCACGTTAAATAAAGTGTTATCGTTTGACCTTCGATCCAGTGTTTCCATCGCGTGAGTGTGAGTGATTTCCTAAGCTTATTTTAGTTTATCGAGTTTCGTTTATATTTTAGGTTGTAAGATGTCACGGTACATTCTCATCGACGAAGCGATCCGAGAAGAAATGCGCGAGCGACGTGCTTGGCGGCGGGAGTTGCGCGAGGCTTATTGACCGTGCAGCCTCATGACGGGGAAGTCGTCAACACCTTTCGCATTAATTGAGAGGGATTCGAAGCCCTCTGTTTGGAGGTTGTGCCGCTATTACCGGCCAAACTGAATAGCCGAGGGGTCGATCCAACCATATAGGTATATTTTCAATCTGGTGTAATAGCGATGTTTAACCTATAAAATATATTTATTTGCTTGAAAACATGGTCACAAGGTTCCTAATACTAGCTAGTTGATGAGTATCGCATGTTTTGTCACACATAAAAAGAAAACCATCGAATCCATACAAACCGTTTAACCTATAGTTAAGTTGAATATGAAATGCATTTTACTTCTATTAATAATAAATATGATATGCCAGTCCCTTTAATAATCTTTGATTAAATAAAGACACCTCATGCAATCAAGAAATTAATATTTGGTTAAACTCCGTGACAGCGAGACTTTTTAAACAAGTCTAGATTTAACTGAAGTTCCATCCATACCAATTGTATGCTATGAAACACTTTTATTTGATTTATTACAGATTCTGGTGACCTTGAATTATTTTGGCAGGGGTGACTATCAGTGCGGGGTTGGCAGGGATGATGCTGCGCCTATGTCCCAGCAGGCCGTTTCTTGTTGCCTGAGGCAAGTCACATATGCGCTGAACGATACTGCCATTGTGCAAAGCCATGTTCGGTTTCCCCAAATTGGTCATGAGTGCAGCCAAATTAAAACTGGGTAAGAAGTACTATCAATATAATATTTTTTCCAATTTTCATTTACAATTATCTTCATGTCATCCTTGATGCAATAATGTCTACTTTACATTTTAGATACGCCAAAAATGTAACACATGTTTTTTTTTCAGTTTTTATAAGTTTGGGATGGCAGGAGTTTGTCAGAGGAGGCCATCGACTGCACCCATATAAAATTAACGAAACCAATAAATAATGAGGACAGGTTTTTTAACCAAACACATTTTCACTCGCTCAATGTGCAGATGGTAAATGATTTGCTTAAGTTCATGTTTTCTTACATTTTACTTTATTTGTTATTCAGTATTATGATTTAGGAATTGGACGTTCCGGTGAATTCATAATTTGATTTTAATTTCGTAACACAAGCACACGAGTACACAATTCGCCAGTCAGCCTATCGATTCAAAATGTATAAAAACAGTAAAGATATTGTTTCATTAATTATATTAAAATGACTTGACAGCTCACTCGGTTAGAACAATTTTTGTGTGAAACAAATTTAAATATAAAAAATCTCTGCTTTGTCTAAACTGGTTGAGAATGCCTTACGGCATTAAATTCGCCTTTTGTATATTAAGTGTATTATTTTGTGCAATAACGATTAAATAAACAAATAAATAATTAAAATGCTTTTTGTCACCTAACCATAGAATAAGTTCTTTTGTCTGCACCCAATCCGTTTTTATTAAACCAACATGACTTGACAGCTCACTCGGTTAGAACAATTTTTGTGTGAAACCAATTTAAATATTAAAAAAAACTGCTTTGCCTAAAGGTTAATTGGTAGAGAATTCCTTACGGCATTAAGTTCGCCACTTGTATATTAAGTGTATTATTTTGTGCAATAAAGATTAAATAAATAAATAAATAATTAAAATGCCTTTTATCACCTAACCATAGAATAAGAAGTTATTTCTGCACCCAATCCGTTTTTAGTAAACGAACTAAAACTCTGTTGAAACCTAAGTTAAAAAAATACGATTTTGTATAATAATATACTAAGATATTTTGGTGTACCGTATCAATAAATTATTTTTGCCAGGTCAGGTTTTGCATAATTGACATGAGTACAAAAGAGACTTCCCTTATATAATATATTCAGCCATTTCTCTTATCGTTTTTTGGTCACAAAACTATTTTCGAAGGAGAATAGCTCATCAACGCGACGAAAATTTTGGTCAGTTTTTGCATATTTGACATGATTACAACTAGTACTTACTTTATGTACAACATACAGCCATTTCCCTGATGCCTTCTATCTATCCTGTCAGCCTAACATAATCCATTTCCGAGATCGTTACCAAATTTGTCGTGACCTCCTGCAATATTACCTTAATTGGAAAACTGATGGAAGGAATCCCAATCAAATCCAGTTTCGTTCGTGGATTGTCATTCAGCTGTATGAGTTTTCTGTAACACCCGTGCATAATTGAGAATTTATTATACACGGCCTCGCACGGGTGTAATTTTATTTTTAAACTTTTTGAGATATACAGGGTGTTTAGCAGATGGATGGACATACGTGTATAGGGGATAGGTGGGGCCATCTGCTACGCGGTCCACTAAAAAAAAAACACCTACGCCCTTTGTTTTTTTTAAATTTAGATAAGTATTTTTATAATGTAATGGTTTTCACAATCAATGGTGCTGACAAAGTAATTGTAACATATTACAGGTGCTTTCATCTGTAATGTTTATGGCTGCCGGGAGTTACCAGAGGGGGGTGGGTCAAGACTAAAATCTCTGTGTAGCTCAGACGACTGTCTCCAAATATCTGAGCAAAGTTGTAGCGGCCGTAACCTGCGGTAAGGCATTTACCACATAATATAAGCAATATAAAGGTTTAAAATAAAAAAGATTACAACTTGAAAAATATACGGATTAAATTCCCGGGCTCCGAGATAGAGAGCCTCTCGATTTGAGGGGAAGTTCGGAGTGCCAGGTATATTGGGTGCAGTAGACTGAACCCATGTTTCGATATTCCCCCGCCCCGTCGACATGGGCTGCAGTATATAAACCGAAAAGGGAAGCACGCAATAAATGTGCAGTTGGTAAGTTTTAGTATTTAGCACTTTGAATGAGTTCTAGTAGGTAGTAGACAATGTCAGAAACTTCTAATCTATTTTTTTTTAGGTCACAGATGTTGACTGCCGTGTGCTGCACGTGAATGCCGAGTTTCCGGGCCGGGTTCACGACAGCAGAATATTTAAAAATTCGAATGTCTGTGCCCAAATCCGCTGGCTTTATGAAAACCGCATAGGGCGTTATTTCCTTCTGGGTATAAACTATAAATGTTATAATTTGCGTACAGGATTTTGTAATAGGTTGACAAATTTGATATTAACATAACAAGATGTATGTAAATTGCAGGAGACTCGGGTTACGCCCTCGAGCCATGGCTCATGACGCCGGTGCTGCGCGCGGCGCCGCACTCGCCGGAGGACACTGCCATGCGCGCAACGTGGTGGAGCGGACCAACGGGTACCCTCAAGGGGTCCTTGAGGTGCCTGGGTATAGATCGGTCCCTCCACTACTCACTGACTACAGACTGTGCGAGCCGCATAATATACGCCTGCTGCACATTATATAATGTAATGAAACACTATAGGTAAATAAAAGTTATGATTATTAAATGAGAGTTGGTAAAATTATACTAGAACATTTATAAAAAAATCTTCAACATAAATATAATGGGAATACAGTAAGTACAAAAATGTATGTTTTTAACTACCGCCCGCCCCGGCTTCGCGTGCGTTAATGTTCATAAAATTATAGCCTACAACCTTCTCAGATAGTCACTCTTTCTATCGGTGAAAATCGTATAAAAATTCGTATAGCACTTTCTGAGATTAGCCCGGACAAACATTCAGGGGGCTTTAATTTATAATATTATTATGTAATAATGACATTATTAATATTGGTTTGCAGGGTGGAGCTGAGAGAGATAGCAGAAATAAATGACGAAGAAGTCGGAGAGAGCTCGTCGTCCGACGAGCCAACGCTATTGCGAGCTGCAGTGGCACGTCGGGAAGAAATAATAAATGGGCATTTCAACTAAAAGCAAAGTTGTTTTATTAAGATAATTAAAAATAAATCTGCTTAACACTGTACCGAGCATACACCGACCATACGAAAAGAGAAGATCGCTTGCAATTTTCCCGTGACCACGTCGATTGGACGTTTGAGCAATGGAGGCAGGTTCTCTTTACCGATTTGCTCGAGCCGGTATTTGAAGAGACAGTGGGCTACAGAGGTGGCTCTTGCATGTTCTGGGGGGGCATGTCTATAGACGGCAAAACCGACCTTGTCTGCGTCTCCAGGACTGGAGGCACTCGCGGCCAAGGGTCCCAGAATGCTCGCCAATACATTGCAGAGATCCTACAAGAGCATGTGATGCCATATGCGGGTTACGTCGGCTCTGCGTTCACATTAATGCACGACAACGCTCGCTCCCACACTGCATTAATTGTTCGGGATTATCTGGAGGAGGTCGGGAACCCGGTTTGCCGTGGCCAGCCAGGAGTCCTGACTTAAACCCGATTGAACACCTTTGGGACGAGCTGAAGCGACGGGTTCGGTCACGAGATGCCGCCCCTACCACCCTGCAAGATCTTCAGCATGCAGTCATCGAAGAACGGGGCAACATTCCACAAGAGGACATTGTGAAGTTGGTGCGATCAATGAAAGACCGTTTGGAGGCAGTGATAAGGGCAAGGGTGGGTATCACTAGGTTTTAAGTTAATTTTAGGCACTTTTTGTAAAATTTTGTTATCCATTTATTGTTGTTAAGTTAAACTTGAATAAACATTTTTCAACTGTCCGCAATGTCATTTCCTTTAGATACTGACCCCATTGAAAAAACTTTTTTTTTTAATTTTCAAAGAAAATACACTTTACCTTTTTTTTAATTTTCAAAAAAAATACCTTGATCAAATAGGGTTTAAAGCCGGTTGAAACTATTTTCCGCGGAGGGGCGATATTTTTGACGCCGAGTGTAGTAGACCGTGTAGCCAGTCCCTAATCGTTATCGACGCGGAACCCATGTCTCTTGGATGCTCCAACCGCTTACGCTTTCAGAGTTTCTAGTGCTTCAATTCTTTCCTATCTGTTCTATCTCTCGCTTGCTCCTACTCCTTCTAAATTGTCTGACTGGTATTGTGTTATTTGTGCCTTCCGTGAACTGTGCAGAACAATAAACTTAGTGTTGCATTAGACTGCTTCAAGTGCTTATTTATCCCCGCTTCGCTAACCCGCATGCTGAGCCGCTGCTACAAGTTAAGTCCCGCACACTTACTACCAAAAAGTATTACACTGGTTATAACTGAACGTGTCGATTAATCCCACAATAACTTTGCGATCAAGTGAAGCAGTAGAAATCTTAGGTAATAGATGATAAGCGCAATTTTTCTGGGTTGCTGTTTAATATCATATGCAATGTTATAGTGGGAACTTTCTAATTTTCGGTCATCATTTCTAAGATCAGGCTAGAAAAAAAGTTAAAAAAAGATTGCGATTTACAAAATTAAACAAAATATCTGTTTGCTTCATTACTTCTCACCTACATTGACCTCCGTTCTGTTATAACCTCCACCTTGTATGCCTTCTGGCTGACCAAGCAACCCCATCAGCAGTAATCCCCTCCAACCGACTCTAGCTTCTCTATCCTGCCCAGTCCATCCTCAGTTGTTCCCGAGCCGCGAACCGCGCTATACCTCTATTATCCTAAAAGGTCGTGTACTTGTCTTAGTTTAAAGTGTATGTTAAATAAATATCTTTTTTTAAAAAGACCTTGGTGTTTTCCATTATAACATTGGTGGCAGCTTAAGGGATTTTCAAAAATCTCAAGGACGTTTCCGAAGTGACGTGAAGTGAAGTGAACAAACCAGTTAACCAAGGCCGACCTTAGAAGAAACAAGGGACAACTCATTACTATTTCCATGTCCACCGTTCCAAAGTGTTCAGTGTGATTACCTACTATTTCCAAATTCGCCGTTCTCAAACGACCGGCGCATTTTACCATTTCCCTACCACCACTCCAAAGTGTTTGGTGTGTTGTGTTTGCCAATTCCAAGTCGCCGTTCTCAAACGACCGGCGCACCCTACTATTTCCAAGCGTGCATCGAGTTCCTGCAGTTCCCGCGGCCTTGCTGGTGTGTGTCAAGGTCAAGACACCCGGTAAAGGTCCTGGCGATGATGATCGCCCAGATTTCAACGCTCCTACTACTGTGAGTACTTTCTATTTCGTTTTTGCCGTGCCCGTGAAGTGCCGTGAAAGTGTCAAGTGAAGTGCGTATAAACAATATCCCGTGCAATCGCTATAATTCTACCATTTTGTAATTAGTTCCTAAAATCATTTGTATACCTCGTGTATTATAAATCATATATATCACCCTGTTCCAAGTTCAACGCCGCGGCTACTCTGTTATCTGTTCAAGCTAACTCGACGAATTCTCGCAATCAGGACACCGTCCGCCTGTCACACCGTAACGCCGTATCTTAAATATCCACATTTAATTAATTAAAGAATCAAAATGTCTAAGTCCGATGGTGAAAGCTCTGGCTCCCTGAAGGCACCCAAGGTTACCCCAGACATGTTGCCAAAATTGGTGATATCAGAAATTCCGTTAAATGTTATATTAAAATTCATAAAACCCTATGACGGGTCAAGAGACAAATTAAACGCGTTTATAAATAATTGCGCTAACGCAATAACACTTACTTCAGCGAGCCAAGAACCGATTGTGCTTAAATATATCATCAGCCAGCTTGAGGGCAAGGCTGAATTAGCGTGTTCCATTAAAGAATTCAGCAATTGGTCGTCGTTACAGGACTTTTTAAAAGCCCAGTTTGGTGAGCGCAAACATCACGCCCACCTGCTGTCCGAACTGCAAGATTGCAGACAGACAGCCACAGAATCCGTCAGTCAATTTTCACTCCGTATAGAGTCATGCTTGTCACAATTATTAACAGAAGTAACAATGTCATGTTCCAAAAAGATGGAACTTCCAGGCCGGCTTGCAGCTATGCAAGACTTGGCACTAAACTCATTCATTATGGGTGTTAATCCCAAAATCTCCGTGATCCTACGTTGCAAATCCCCTAAAACCTTGAATGAGGCAATTAACATAGCTATATCCGAGGACAAATTACAACAATTCTCAAACAAAAAACCAGTGGAAACCTTTAAACAAGGTTTCCCGAAGAAGCCTTATTTTCCAGGCAATCCAAGACCTGGTGCGTCCAACTACAACAACCAACCTAATTCATTCATTAGACCAAAAACCTCCTTTGATACTCCCGTTGTGTGCCGGTATTGTAAAATACCTGGACACACACTTGAACAGTGCAGGAAAAGAGAATACAATAATAAACGCTTTAATTTTAATAACAACAATTCAACCCGACCAGTAAATTTCCTTGAGAATAACGAAGGCGTCGATGAGACAGACTCTAGTTCTTTAAACGAGATGTAGGCTTGGAAGGGTGTCGTCCGAGTCGTAATGTCGTACCAGACACCATACGCACTACCCAAATTCCATTTCCTGAAAACCGGGTCGGAATTTCCGCTCCCAGAAATCCCAAGGTCTATGAAGTACTAACTAAAAACGATAGATACTTACCGTACATTAGTGTACCTACGTCCATGAATTCTAAGCCCTTAACGTTACTCATAGATACCGGTGCGGCCATAAGTTTAGTAAAAAAATCAAGCGTAGACAAATTCCTGATTCTTTCCGAGAGCACAATAAATGTCAAAGGAATCGATTCTACTGAAGAATCAATACCAAGCCTTGGTCATCTTAAATCCCGAATACAATTAGCGAACGACCTTAGCCTATCTCACGATTTCCATGTCATGAAAAATATAAACTTGCCTTACGATGGCATTATCGGTAGCGACATGTTTTCCAAATTCCGCGGTAATATTAATTACGCGACTAACTGTCTAGAAGTGAATGGGAAGAAAATTAAACTGTCATTCAAGGAACCAGAGTACAATATTTCCCCGCGAACCGAGACAATAATAGAATGCACCGTAACCAATCCTGAAATAAAAGAAGGTATAATTACCGACCAGCATTTGTCCGAGTCACTGCTCATAGCTAATTGTATTGTAAAGGTCAAAGAGAATAACCGAGCTAATATCTCCATCATTAACACATCAGAAAATCCTGTAACAGTCAAATCAGACCTAAAACTTCGCTTGGAACCACTAAATGTCAACGTGGTCTCCTTTTCCTCTACAGTCGACACTGTTAGACGCACTGAAGAAGTGCTAAATTCACTCCGCACATCCCACATGAATGAAGAAGAAGCAAACGCCCTTACTGAAATATGTTCCCAGTACTCTGACATTTTTCATCTTCCTGACGACAAACTGACGTCAACTTCCAAAATTCAACATACTCGTAAGATTAGGACCACCAGCGATGTCCCTATATATACAAAGTCCTATAGATTCCCAGAAGTGCATAAAAAGGAAGTCGAGAAACAAATTAATAAAATGCTGGAACAAGACATTATAAAACCAGCTATATCCCCATGGTCATCCCCTATTTGGGTCGTCCCCAAAAAACTCGACGCTTCAGGAGAACAAAAATGGCGTGTGGTCATCGACTACCGCAAACTCAATGACATAACAATAGGTGAAACCTATCCTATACCTCAGATTGTTGACATTTTAGACCAATTAGGAAACAGCAAATACTTTTCCACCCTTGATTTAGCTTCCGGTTTCCACCAAATAAATATGGCCCCTGAAGATGCAGAGAAAACAAGTTTCTCAGTACCACAAGGTCAATTTATGTTTAATAAAATGCCTTTCGGGTTAAAGAATGCACCCTCTACATTCCAAAGGCTCATGAATAATTGCCTTTCCGGACTTCAAGGAATCCGTTGTTTCGTTTACCTCGATGACATAGTGATTTATTCCTATGACCTATCGTCCCACATAGAAAACCTCACAGCTGTCTTTGACAGGCTGCGAAACTTCAATCTCAAGCTACAACCAGACAAGTGCGAATTCCTTAGGAAAGAAGTAGCTTACCTCGGACATATCATCAGTGACGAAGGTGTAAGAGCAAATCCCGAAAAAATCAAAGCAGTCACTGAATTCCCAATTCCCGTGTCACCGAAGGATATCAAATCCTTCTTAGGACTAGTATCTTACTACAGAAGGTTCATCCCCGACTTCTCCAAAATTTCCAAACAATTAACAAATCTACTGAAAAAAGACACCCCTTTTAATTGGGGTCATGAACAGCAGTTAGCCTTTGAAACATTAAAATCAAAACTTACTAACGCCCCAATTCTCATCTATCCTGATTTTACAAAACCTTTTATACTCACCTGCGACGCATCAAATTATGCCATTTCTGGAATTTTATCCCAAGGCCAAATTGGTAAAGACAAACCAATAGCTTTCGCCTCAAGAACGTTAAACAAGAACGAGTGCAATTACAGCACCACAGAAAAAGAACTTCTTGCTATAGTTCATTTCTGCAAATATTTCAGACCCTATCTTTTTGGAAAGAAATTCTATATCATGACCGATCACCGCCCTTTAAAGTGGTTATTTAACCACACAGACCCCAGCAGCAGATTGCAACGCTGGCGCCTAAAATTAGAAGAGTTCGCTGATTACGAAATCATATATCGCAAAGGGAAATTAAATTGCGCAGCCGACGTGTTATCTCGTTATCCTATACCCAAAGATAACAACTTTCCCATCAATGCTGTAAATGAGGAAGTAGACGAAAATCCACAACCTGGGACTTCCTATGACCAACCTGAAGTCATCGACCCATTTGATATCGGAGATTTACCATCTCTGACACCTGATCCACAATTTTCGCCTATTGATTTAGACTCTATAATTGATGATCTTATACCAAATCCACAAAATACTCCATCCATGGAAGCGCAACCCTCTGAATCGGACCTGATTCAAGACTTATCTGAAACCTTTCCCCCTGCTATTGAAGACACTTACTCGAAATTCTTAAAATCCTTACCAGACGCTAACTTCGACACTGCGATAGTTGAACATAATGACAACCTTCTGAAAAGTCCACATAAAACAATTATTATTCCTACCTCATTGGACCTTGACGAAAATGTGCCATATGTCCAAGATTTCTTAAGCAACCTACCTGACCAAGAAGAATTCTTACAATCCGAAAGAACTTTACTATCATTTCAAGAAATTAACCATGGCGGAAAAACCTTTATAACATTATTTACAAAAGTTCATCATTTCGATGATTGCTCCTATGTTGATATTTTCGAATCATTAAAAAACCTTCGAAACCATTTAATCGCAATTCCTAATAATGAGAAAAAAAATATTAGTATTTCAGACTTTAAAAGCCCGTTTGACAACCGCGCGTTTACCAAGATTTATAACATAATCGCTTACCTTTTTAATGGGACTGGCATACAAATACATATATATCATAATAATACTATATACCCGTCTTTGAGCGAGATCCCTAAAATTCTAAAAGAGAATCACGATATCCCGATTGCCGGACACCTAGGCAATACCCGCATGTTTAATAGAATCCGCGAGCAGTATTTCTGGAAAAACATGAGGGCTGACATCGAGAATTATATTAAAAAATGTTCCTCTTGTCAAAGTAACAAAGCACTGAGGAATATCAACCGTGCTCCCCTGGAGATAACCTCTACCTCAACACAACCATTCCAACGCTTAGCATTAGACATTGTAGGACCTCTACCCGAGGCCGGACCTGCCAAGGTCAAATATATACTCACTATGCAAGATGACCTAACAAAATATTCCTTAGCTTACCCCATACGATCTACCACCGCTGAAGAAACCAGCGAGTGCTTAGTGCATTTCATAAGCTTATTTGGCATACCTAAATATATCCTGACAGACCAAGGAACCAATTTCACTGCCGACCTATTCAAACAAGTTTGCTCTTTCCTAAAAATCAAACAAATTTGGTCCAGTCCTTACCATCCCCAAACTCAAGGTGCTCTCGAACGGAGCCACTCAACATTAAAGGAATATCTGAAGTCCTATGTAAACGAAGAACAAACTGACTGGCCCCGTTTTGTCTATACTGCTATTCTAACCTATAACACAACTGTGCATAGTACCACTAACTACTCCCCTTACGAACTAATTTTTGGACACAAACCCTTTTTCCCGAATTCCATCTATGAATCAGCGCCTGGTACGACCTATTGCGATTACGTGAAAATGCTTCAACACCGTCTTCAATACTCCCGCAGCAAAGCCCTTGACAGCATACATCAATCAAAAGAAACTGCTAAAACATACTACGATTCCCGTACTAAACCGGTAACCTATCATGTCGGAGACTATGTTTACTTAAAAAATCATTTGCGACTTCGTAAAGCTTTATCACCTGTATGGAAAGGACCTTACAAGGTCACGAAGATCAATGGTCGAAACACATTGACCTTATTAATCAATCGTAAAAGCGTAGTTCACCACTACGATCAGATTAAATTAGCTCATAGAGATAGTAATTAAGTCATTTATTTGTGTGTTATAGTTTTAGAGCCAACCATTCTAGAGTTTTCTTACACTTAAGCATTTATTCATTCTATTTTATTTCTCCCTTTCAGCACCCCTCTCTTAATACAAGCTAACTTCACCGAATCTGTACAGAACAGCCCAGGCCTTTATTTCGACCCCATCGGAGAGTTAAAAGTGACTAACGGATTTCTAGATGTTGTTATACCTATAGATATATCTTTTATTAAACCTCATATTGATAACTTGAACAGCGTGATAGGAACCTCAAAATTTCTGTGCCGTGAGAGCGATAGCTTGTCAGTAACAGAATGTAATAATATGTTTCAACCGCTTACCACAAGGTATAAAGACATAATTAGAGATTATGATTCTATCTCTCACCTGATTACGAATAAACCTAAGAGATCTGCGTGGTTTGGTGCTATAGGTACCGTTTTCAAACACCTGTTTGGAACTATGGATCAGGATGACGCTATCATGTATAACAACGCCATTCAAGGTTTACAATACGACCAAAAAGACATTTCAACCATATTTAAATCAAATATTTTAATCACTTCTGCGACTCTGAAATCCCATGAGGATTTTATAAACAAAATAATGATCAACGAGCAGATATTGAATGACGCTGTTAACTTACTGAATATGTCCTTAAAAAACTTAACTGTAATTAGTAATAAGCTAAATTTAAAATCAAACATTCTAGAGCTAATAAGTATCATTGAAAATAATATTTTAACCTTGTCATTTAAATTGGAGGATATCATAAACGCCATAATGTTTAGTAAATCAAATATTCTGTATCCATCGATAATCACCCCCAAACAATTATTCCATGAATTAGTAGAGCATCATAGATTGTTACCCAAATCTCAAGAATTACCCATATCGTTAAATCTGGACCATATAACCATTCTACTAAATATTTCAGATATATCGAGCTTTTATATCAACAACAAAATTGTTTTTGTAATGAGAATACCCTTAGTTAACTCCCAGGAATATAATATGTATCACAGTGTAGCATTCCCGGTAGCGCATCATGGTAATGTAATACCGACCGCCTACGCGATGGTCTTGCCCACCACGAAGTATGTAGCATTAAGTAGAGATAAGTCACGTTACTGTAAACTAGATGACTTAAGTAGTTGTAAGATTCTTGTTAATGGTTTATATGTCTGTAATGTTTATCAGACCTTTTCCACTACGTCACAACCTATATGCGAAACTGAAATAGCAACTAAATTGATATTATCTAAACCAATTCAATGTGAATCTAAACTAATATCCGGAAATATGGAAATTTGGCATAAATTAAATAATAATAGATGGATATATGTAATTTCGCAAAAATCTAAATTATCCGTTGAATGTTATAACAACTCAAATGTATTCGAAACTAATATAGTGGGAACAGGCATCTTGACCTTACCCAGTAAATGTACAGCCTATTTCAAGGATATGCAGATTATTGCTAAAAATACCGTAACATTAGATATCAAGCCTATTCATTCAACCTTTAATCTAATTAACGATACTTGTTGTAATTACTTTCAGTTAAGGAATTTTCATTTGAGTGATCCCAGCTTACCTGTAAAGAAATTGAATCTGGAACCCTTAAGGGATGATAACCGCTGGTCACATTACCAATTATCTAAACAATTGGATAAGATAATTAACAAACCCCATATTGTATTGTATGGTAATTATTACTCTTATAGTACTATCGGAATTATTATTGTATTAGTGTTCCTTGCTGTTTATAAGATTTGGAAAAAGTTTAATTGTAATAAGAGGTTAAATTTCCCTCCTTATCCTCCTAAAACATTGACAATACCTACCGAACCCTCTGAATCTGAAGAAAGTCCAGCACCAGCTCCAGGTCCTCGACTCCGACTTACATAAACTTCACTCATTAAGAGTGAAAGTTCATTCTTAACCCCGGGGAGATGTTATAACCTCCACCTTGTATGCCTTCTGGCTGACCAAGCAACCCCATCAGCAGTAATCCCCTCCAACCGACTCTAGCTTCTCTATCCTGCCCAGTCCATCCTCAGTTGTTCCCGAGCCGCGAACCGCGCTATACCTCTATTATCCTAAAAGGTCGTGTACTTGTCTTAGTTTAAAGTGTATGTTAAATAAATATCTTTTTTTAAAAAGACCTTGGTGTTTTCCATTATAACAGTTCGTTATCGTTCGGGATCGGGTACTCCCGGGTATTAATATTGTTTTTTTGATAATTGCATCGAAAAGAAAGATATTCAGTGTAAATAATAATTACAGCAGTTTTGTACAGTTAGTGATTGTTTAATTTAAATGTAAATAAGACGTTCAGTGTAAATAATTTAAAGTAGTCCTGTACTTACTCTACGGTTAGTGACTCTTTAATTTATTTTAAGTGGAAATTATTTTGTAGCTAGTGTTTTAAATTTAAAAAAAGTAGAACCCAAAAAAGCAAAATGCCTTTATTGTGCGAACATACTAAATTGAAATTGGAAATTTTGGTTACCTGGGTAGACATTTAAAAAACGAACACCCCATAGTACCCCTCGTTGCTCACAGGCAGGTGAACGCAGCAGGCAAGTTTTCAAGAAGCCCCGCAGGAGACACTTGCGCCAACATCAACTGCGACAGAACCTGCCACGTACAATGCCCCTGCCCCTTCCTCCGCTGGGTTACCTCTTCATCAGCCGTCCATGAAATAATATGCGTACAGCACAAAATCCATGCCACCTCGGCGTGCGGAACTTATTGATGAGCAGCTTGTGCGCATGGTTGCAAGTGGCTAGGTCTTATCCGTTCATTATAGTGGAGGACGAAGAATTGTTTTTTTTTTTTACATCTGATGTGCCCAGTGCCCCCAGCTGCCAACAAGGAAAACTCTTTCACTGTCGTTAATTCCCAAAATGTGCAAAAAAACTGGAAGAGAAAGTTAGGCAAAAGATGGAAAATGCCAACGCTATCTACCTCACGACTGACGGCTGGACGTCGGACAACAATGATAGCTATATATATAGCTGTCACGGCAAATTACGTTGTCTCTACGTCAGATAACACGAAATTACACTCAATATACTGGGATGTGTGGAATACAACGAGAGGGACACCAATGAAAATCTTATTGCGTTTCTGAAAAACATCATAGGAGAACCCAAATATTGACCTTAACATTCCCGCGATCGCCAGCGATAACGCCGCCAACATTACAGCAGCTGTAAAAGAGGTTGGTTGGCGCCATTTTTTTGAAGTAATAACTTTATTAGATACTAGGATTAATTTAACTTGCATTTCGGAGAAGTTTTTGGAATATTTTAAAAGTGGTACATAAAAACTTTCCAATAATGCCAATAAAACCTTTTCCAATTAAAACAGCAGTGGGCCATTAAAGTTTAAATATAAAGGAAATGGTACTTTTACCAATGCTGATAGGGAATAAAACAAAATAAACAGGGTTTTCGAGTGCCAGTACTGGGTAGTTCATTAATATTGGGATTGGGATGAATGAAAGAGAATGAGTTAATGATGAATCTGGATAGATTTGATAACGGAATAAGGGTGCGGCTCCACTGAGGCGGAGACGAGAGGAGCGGAGCGGAGCTGTGCCAATATTAACCAATAGAAGGCGCATGCGGTCACGTCGAGCGCGCCTTGCGCACGTTAGTTTATATTCTATTGGTTAATATTGGCACAGCTCCGCCCCGCTCCGCTCGTCTCCGCCTCAGTGGAGCCGCACCCTAATATTAGGTGGGAAAGGGGAAAGTCAATTCATTAGACTTCGAGACCAAAAACAGGAAAAAGGAATTGCAGAAGAGGTTGACAACGTGGTTTTGAATTCCTTACAAATTAGTACAAATTTAAATTATAGAACTGGGGTGGGAACTATGACAAAATAAAAGATTTTTTTTAGTGAGAAGTCAGGTAGCGCAAATTGTTATGAGCATGAAATTAATATCGAAAAATCAACACCAATAGTTAAGAGAACATACCCAATATCTTATGCGTATAGGATCAAAGTGGAGTCACTAGGGTTGATTAGTAGATCTGCCACGCCTTATTATTGTCCTATGACTTTCACACTTAAACGGAATGGTTTAATAAGGGTTGTTATTGGACGCTAGGGAAATAAAAAATACTTTGGACTTGAATAATGGGTATTTTCAGATACCGATATTAGAATCGAGTAAAAAGTATACAGAATTTTCATTTAATGGGAAGTCGTATGTTTATTATGTTTGCTGCAAGATTTAAAAACATATGTTGGTAGTTTTAGTAAGGCAATGGATACCATATTGGGTCCTGAAGTGAGAGAATTTTGCGTTAACTATCTAGATGATTTAGCAATAATAACTACAGGTACCTTAGAAAAACATTTAGAACACTTCGAAATAGTTTAAGGAAAATTAAAAAGGGCTCAATTAACGTGAAATTTGGAAAAGAGTAACTTTTTGTGTAAAGAGGTAAAAAGTTAGGATTTCTGATTTCCACTGAAGATTTGAGAACTGATTCAGACAAAGTGAAAGCCATGCAGGAAATTCCAATACCGTTCTTTACGAGCCTGGATTTTATGTTATGTCCTATCTGCATTGCCATTACACACAAATGGCATGCCGGTAGTGGTTGACCCTTACCACATGTTAAAATTAGTGAGACACACTTTTGAATCAAAAAAGGGGTTCATTGACGAAAATGGAAAGTCTGTAGCGTTATCTACAGAAGTTGAAAAAAGTGCAAAAAAATTTGGGTCTTCATTTTGCCAATAAACTAACAGAAAAACATCTAAACTTTCATAACAATATAATGAACGTGAAGTTGGCAACTCAACCGTTAAGCGAAAGTGTTGCCAAGGCTTTGCAGTTATGCTCCAATGACTTAAAATTACATGATCAAATTCATGTAATTTTGAATGTCTCTCCAACAGTGAATTTCTTACAAATTATGAATAATCTTTTTGACGTTTTAAACTCAAGTTTGCTGGGCAATAAAGGATACAAACATCCTATATCGTTTAAGGATATAGATAAGTTCTCAGATTTTCTCGGCGCTGCAAAGTCTTATATACTTGGACTGAAAATATAAGTATCAACGTCAAGAAAGCAGAAGGTTAAGGGACGCCAAATTATAACTCTCTCCAAAACTGTAAAACGAGTGGTACAAACAAAGGTAAAAACTGGGTCTTTGGGACTTGTGGTATGCAGAGGAAGAGTAAGAGTTTCAGACACCTTATTAAAGATCTGGTTGCAGAAAAAAACTATTACTGTTTATTCTGTCTTACAAATTCAGTCAGGATCACTTGGAACTTATTTGGAACTGAGTTCAAAATTCACATGAAACTGCGTTCCCCTTGAAGAGTTTCCTGTCCTAAATTGCAGTAGCTCTTCTATGAGTCGTATTAATGAAACAACGCCTGGCTTTAGGTTTGATGATGATAATAATAGTCACTAAGCTAACAGTGATGCGTAGCCATATGCCGGCACTTGACTTGGCTATTCGTGTTCGCGTATTTGTAATATTTGACAAATTACCGCTATATGTAGACGGTTTATATGCCGAATATTTGCCTTATTTGTCAAAACGGCCAATAGCAAACATCGTATCCGCGCGCTTGTCGGTTTTTCGTCGCACATCAAAGGACACCAAATAGGCAAATACGCCAATAAGGCGTCTACACGTGGCCATTAGAAGCGCGCTGCGCGCGAGTTAAGGCTGGTGAACCCATGCCTTTTAGATTCGTCAGCTACTCTAAGCACGTGGATGCTCAGCGTGCTGACTAATGTTTATTTTATTATATAAGATAGTAATTAATTAGTATTAATCGATTATTGTCGTGACTACCAAGCTAGTGGTAACTCTGTATCTTTTTACTCTTAAATAAAGTTTTTTTAATAACAAGTCCTGGACCCATTACTTATTTTGCGCAGCCGGTAGGATACTCGTCGATCCTCCTGCGTCCTGTATCCTGAATTACATTTTGGGATCGCGTCGCGGAAATCGTGCGTTTTTACGCTTTAACGGGTAACCATCGAACAAACAAATTTAATAAGTCTTGCACGAGGGACCAGCCACTGCAGCGTTCCAGACAGTAATCCAGCACACAGGAATCAATGGGAGTAACAGCGGAACTGCGAGTAAATCTTTTCACTATCCTTTCTGTTTTCCTATATTGTCCATTCTTGTAATGCAATTACGTGTTTTTGTATTCTACTCTACGTAAACACGACGGTATCGGGGGATCAAATTTCGCCACGATATTATTAGGTTTTATTTACTAAATCGTTTTTATTTTGTTTTGTTGTTGTAATTTGACATAGTTTTCGAGCAAAATGGAAGCAATCCAGCGTGTACCTGCGGAGATGATAAAATTCATCCCGGTATTCTCAGGCAGCGCTAGGGCATTAGGGACGTTCATCAAGAAATGTGAATATATATTAACGAATTATAGGGGGATGGCAATAACGCACAAATGACGTATTTGTTCCATTTAATAACAAGTAGGTTAGATGGGGAAGCCGCGGATTTAGTAGGTTCACAGGAACAAATTGAATCATGGACCGAGCTAAAGCAATTATTGTCTCGCCGTTTTGGGGACCATAGAACTGAGGATTGCCTCGTAAAGGATCTTGAGAAAATAAAAATACAAAGGGGAGAAAGTTATGAAGAACTATGCAATAGAATACAGTACGCTAGAAGTGTTTTACTCGCGAAAGTATCAGAAACCATAAGTGAAGCGAGCTTACGATTAGCAAAGCAACATATTTATGACAATACTGCATTTAAAGTGTTTATTTAAACAGATGGGTACGTATGCGAAATGTTTCGACCCTAGAAGGAGCCTTAGAGATCGTGTTAGAAGATCAAAATTATCAAATGCCGTCCGATTTCATGGACGCCCCGCGAATAAATCGAAACCCGAGAGCGGGACCATTTAACAATAACAATTACTATCCTAACGCTCCTAGGGCAAACAATTCGCATAGACCACAGTATGCACAGGGACAAAGTAACGTTGGTAACAACCAAAACTTATTACCTAACAACAATAGATTCCCAAATAATTCTACGCAATATAGGAATCCGAGGCCTTTTAATAATAATCCTTCAGCGATGTATCGTAATGAGAATAGGGCAAATCAGTTCGGTGCCCCCTCGCAAATGCACCATCAGCAACGCGCGGACAATGCACCGCGAATGTGGCATAATTCCGCAGCGCCGCAAGTAGCGTCAGGTTCCAACACTGACGTCACAATGCGCACCGCCAGCGCAAGGCGAATTAATTACACCGATGATAACTATCGTAATACAGCTGACGAGCAGCAAGGGGGAGCTAGAATATTTAGATGCATCAGCTGGCGAAACGTTAGAATTTTTTTTCGTAAGGGCCTGTACCCTAGAGAACAGATAAAGTTAAATTATAATAAACGTCTAAACCTACCACATATACGAATACCCGAGTTAGAGGCTGTGTTTATGATTGATACCGGTAGCACTAGGTTATTTATTAGTCCAGAAATAGCAAATAGATATTTTGAAAGATTTAAACGTCAGGAATGGTTTGAGGTCATAAGCACCCACGCCGCTAGTAGGCACAACGAAGTCGTAAATATCACTTTGCCCAGTATTTTTCGAACTAAAGAGAAACATAAGTTCTTTGTTTACAACGTTGACGATAGGTATGATGGATTGATTGGTAGCGATCTATTACAACAGTTAGAGGCCAATATAAACATGAAAACAAGGACCTTACTTACAAAGGACACGGCGATACCAATTATCTATACGCCACCAGTTAGGGAAACATACATTTTACCTCCGCGATGCGAAATTCGAGTTAAAGTTCCCGTCAATCTGTTGGACGGCGAAGGGATTTTAAATTTTAAAGAATTTACAAAAGGGATTAGAATGCCCTCTGCTTTGGTATCGTGTACAAATGGATTTGCATATACCGTTATACAAAATACCTCAGATACCAAACATGAAATGGTCGTTACAGCCCCATTTAACATAGAAAAATATAATAATTTAGAAACAAATATAAATTTTTATGATGACACTAACGATAATATAGATAGGATACTCACAAATAATTTAGGTAAACTCAGGTTCGAGCACATGAACAATGAGGAGAGGGAAGTCATAGGAAATATTTGTAGGGAATATAAGGATATTTTTTATTGTGAGGACATCCCCTTATCCTTTACAAACCAGGTAAAGCACAGGATCCGCACTAAAAACGACGATCCTATACATATTAAAGCTTATCGGTCACCACCCTGCCAAACGGCAGAAATAAAAAAGCAGGTCGATAAGATGTTAAATGATAACGTCATACAGGAATCACATTCTCCATGGAGTGCCCCAGTCCACTTAGTACCCAAAAAGATGGACGCCTCTGGAGAAAAGAAATGGAGAATGGTCGTAGATTACAGACGTCTTAATGAAATCACCGCTGACGATAAATACCCTCTCCCAAACATTAACGATTTATTTGATATGTTAGGGAAAAGTATGTATTTCACTACGCTGGACTTAGCAAGTGGATACCACCAAATAGAGGTCCAAGACGAAGATAGGGAAAAGACGGCATTTAGTACCCCGTTTGGGCATTTTGAATTTAATAGGATGCCGTTCGGTTTAAAGACAGCACCAGCCACGTTCCAACGGGCTATGAATAACGTCCTCAAGGGATTACAAGGCTTACATTGTCTTGTATACCTCGATGACGTCATCATATTTTCTAAAAGCCTACAGGAACATGCCTTAAAATTAAAAGCTGTATTTGAAAGGTTTCGGAAAACAAACCTTAAAGTACAGTTAGACAAGTCACACTTTCTTCGTAAAGAAGTCCTTTATCTAGGACATACTATAACTAGGGAAGGACTTAAACCGAACACGGACAAGATAGATGCTATTTTAAAATACCCTTTACCTAGAACAACTACAGAAATTAAGAGCTTCTTAGGACTTTTAGGATATTATAGAAAATTTGTCAGGGACTTTGCTAGAATAACGAAACCTATGACCTTATGTTTGAAAAAGAAAAATAAAATTGTCTTTACTGAAGAATACAAGGATTGCTTCGAAACATGCAAAAAGCTCCTTACTAACGCACCACTTTTGCAATACCCCGACTTTAGTAAGGAATTTATTTTAACAACCGATGCATCAAATTGTGCTATAGGCGCGGTATTGTCCCAAGGGACAGTAGGTAGTGATAAGCCAGTTGCCTACGCAAGCCGTACGTTATCCGAAACGGAAAGTAGGTATAGCACTATAGAAAGAGAGCTTTTAGCCGTGGTGTGGGCAGTTAAGCATTTCAGACCCTACCTCTACGGTAACAAGTTCACTATTTATACAGATCACAGGCCCCTAGCTTGGCTCTATTCCTTAAAAGAGCCAAACAGCAAACTCACAAATTGGAGGCTACGATTAGAGGAGTATAATTTTGATATTAAATATAAAAAGCGACCGCAGAACACAAACGCAGATGCGCTTTCTCGAATAAAAATTAACACTGCACGAAAAACGGACATAGGTAAAATAAATAGTTACGCGCTTGATGACGATGACGTCTCAATGAAAGTTAACGTAGGGAAGGAAAAAGATAGGGAGTTTAATATTGATAAATTCGTAAGGGACGTAGCAGCTAAAGTATTGGGTCCAAATAATGAAACCAACAGGGCGGTCTCAGATGTAGATATGATTTCGGAAATAGGTATAAATAAGGACACGAACCCAAGCCAAGGCAGTTCTCAAATAGATATAGTAGAAATATCAGACTCTGACGATGGAGTCACAGCCCATTCAATATCAAATAGGGAGCACGAAGGCATTCCTATTCTAAATGAGGCCATAGACACCAAACCTAGACAAATTTTAGTATTCACCTGGCTACAAAATAAGATAAGCGTACAGGACATGGGTGGCCAAAAACAACACATTACGCAAGTACATATGCCTGTAGGAAATGAAAAATTAGTAAAGGAATTTCTTAAAGAATATATTAACCCTAAGCATAAGTACTTTATATACTTTGAGGATCACTCTCTTAGGAAAACATTTTCTAACGTAATTACAACATTATTTAAGAAAGAAATCTTAAATATAGTAGAATGTACAGAAAGGGTAATAAATCTTTCTAATAATGAGGAAGATCAAAGACGAGTAATATCCCAGTATCACGAGGGTAAAACTTGTCATAGAGGTATTCGCGAAACAAAAACTAAAATCAGAAGGAATTACTATTGGCAAAACATGAAAGAAACTATCTCAGCTTATATTAATAGTTGCGAGCAATGTAAGAAGATGAAATACGAGAGGAAACCTATTAGACCCCCAATCCAGCTTACACAAACGCAAAACGCTCCATTTCAAGAAGTATTTATGGACCTACTTTATATAGAAGGTAAATATTATTTAACGGTAGTGGATGCGTTTAGCAAGTTAAGTCAGGCCATCGGGATTCCTAACAGAAGTACTCCCGAGGTAGTAAAGGCCCTAATTAGGTATTTTAGCATGTATGGAGTACCAAGTAAAATAAATAGTGATTCCGGAGCTGAATTTAACAACGACTTAATTAAGGAATTTATGATCATGTATAAAATCGATCTTCACATTGGTACTCCAAACAACCCCAACTCAATGGGTATCGTAGAGAGATTTCACTCCACGATAATAGAGATTTATCGCTTTGCAAAATATGACAAAAATGAATTAGATGCAGCATCCGTAATGACATACGCCATCATGGCATACAACAACACGATCCATTCTGCAACCGATTGTACACCATTTGAAATAGTATTTGGGCAAACGGACTTAGAAAACGCCTTTGATATAAACAAAGAACGCCATATGCAACAAAAGCTTCTACAGGATCATAGAAAAAGGTTAACAATTCTTTATGAATATATAGCCGATAAGTTAGTTCAGAATAAGGTTAAGGTTAGGGATAAAAGGGGTGGAGAACAACCCCCGCTCATTAAAGAGGGAGACGAAATATTCATGAAAAATACCCGCACTAGAAAAGCAAAGGAACTACCTCGGTACGAAAAAGCTCAGGTTATTGGAGAACCTGACAAAAATATTGTACCAGTCCAGCTAAAGAAAAGAAAAACTAGAGTAGCGCTGAAAAATATTAAACGCCCTCCACAGCACGGGTAGCACAAGTTGTATTTTCTCGCTTGTCGCTCAGTGCGTCTCTATCGTTACTGACTAGATGGAAAGGGAGATCCGAGCGACAAACTACTCGCGGGCAACTTGTGCTAGCCGTGCTGATGGCGCCTAACGATGCTGCTGGCCCTAGCAAGCCAAGGAGCCAGCCTGGGGATCCAGAACTTAGGGCGGAATCCAGGAATAGCTCCGATGAGGCTAGGGATAGCTGTGGTGAGGAGTAATAAATGGACAGTCTTTAAAACAGTAGATTTAGATTCGATAAGGATACAAGTAGAAAATAATCTCCTGGAATATACTAAGTTAAAACAGATTATATATAAGCATTCAGAATTAAGAAGGGAATTTGTAGGTATGACTTTGCATATCGAAACATCCATAGAACTAACTAGAGATAGGCTACAGCAGATTTTACCCACAAGTAGAGTAAAAAGGGGAATTTTTAACCCCTTAGGTTCATTAATTAAGACTATTTCAGGTAACCTAGACAACGAGGATGCCATTCGGTATAACGATGAAATAGATAGACTAAAACATAAGGAACATTTAATAGAAAGAAAGACTTCCTTAATGCAGAAAGCCTTTGACAAATTATTAAACATATCCGATACCATTAATTTTAACGTTAACCATTTACAACATAAAACTTTGCTAATCGAATCGCTCATTAAAGACGAAAACAAACTATCCAATTCTGTCTCTGTATTAAATAGCCTGTATCAAATTCTGCATAACTTTCAAACCATATTAAACGTCATCCAAGACTTAGAGTCAGCAATTGCGTTTAGCAAACTTCACACTTTACATCAGTCAATAATAAATTCCACGGAGTTGTTTGAAATTTTAAAAACAATCAACAAATATGATCAGCTGTTATACCCTGTTACTATGTCAAACTTAGTCAAGCTAGAACGTAGTATTACTCTTAAGTCTTATGTTAATAACACTACGTTAGTATTTATCCTAGAAATACCGCTAACTGACAAAAACACGTACACGTATTACAAGATCATTCCTATTCCTATTTTTAACCCAATCACAAAAATAACATTCATCATCATTCCTCAGTATCCTTTCCTATTGGTGAATAGATTGAAATACAGATCCCTAAGGAGCCCCTGCGAACAGATCGAAGACAACAGGTTCCTGTGCAAAGAAGAAGCCGTGGAACAATACCCCGTGGAGACCTGTATTGAACAACTTATGCAGCTAAAAAATAATTACACCGCTTGCCAACAAAACATAGTCCATATTGAAGAGACCCGGATTCTAAGAATACTTGAAGAAACATGGTTAATATACTCACGAGTTGGAGCCATAATTACAGAAACCTGTAACAATGAAGTCCACAAGCAGGTACTACAAGGAACGTTTATCCTAACACCAACCCCACAATGCGAAGCACAACTAGGAAACGTCATCATAAAAGCCCCGAGAAACATGACCCTTACAAGAATAACCACACCGCCAGTACAGCTGCCGGCAATAGCGAAGACCAACCAAGGAGACAAGCAGAAGGACCTCCGAGGAGTGGATTTCAGCGAAATCAAAGACATTCTGCACAGTGTTAGTGATAGTGATAGTGACGAGGAAATAGGCAATTACGTGGTTAGTGATAAGATTAGCCTAGGGACTTTGTTACTTTATATAGGAATAATTATTAGTATACTGGGTTTGGGTAGTTATAAATTATATAATCAACTAGTAATAACTAAACGGAATTCTCTGAAGGCTTCATCGTCACCCCCAGATAATTCCTCACTTGGGGAGGGAGGAGTTAAGGCTGGTGAACCCATGCCTTTTAGATTCGTCAGCTACTCTAAGCACGTGGATGCTCAGCGTGCTGACTAATGTTTATTTTATTATATAAGATAGTAATTAATTAGTATTAATCGATTATTGTCGTGACTACCAAGTTAGTGGTAACTCTGTATCTTTTTACTCTTAAATAAAGTTTTTTTAATAACAAGTCCTGGACCCATTACTTATTTCGCGCGCCGTTGCCGAGTTCAGCAGTCAAATACATTTGGAGTTTGATATTTGTTTCCATGTGTAATTGTGTAGACGATCATGACTGTGTATTTGCGCATGCGTCAAATATTTGAAAAACGTATGCAATACGCAACGCCAAGTGAAGTGCCGGCAAAACCTAAACTTACAATGTTTATTATTATCGGACTTCAAAGAAGTATTGATTTTTACCAAAGGTGATATGGACCAACTAATAAGTGACTTGTTAACCAATTGGGGTCTCAACAAATATGTACAAACTTTAAATTTACAAACTTAAGGTCGCAGCATACCTACCTACCTACGTAACGTTATTTTTAACTCGTTCCGGACGCCCCGTCGCTCGTAAAAATCGTTCCTGTCCCGTCCGGGAAGAGAAAATGATGTTACGTATAAAAACGACCCTTTAAGCGCAATTCACACAGCGGGCGGGAGCGGGTCGGGCGTCGAGCATATCGTTTTCATCGCGGGACCCGCGACAGGCGCGCTGCGCCCGCCGCCCGCCACTACCAGCGCGCTGGTGCGGCGGTTCCGTCGCGGGCCCGTCGCCGAAACGCGGCGGGCCTCGCGCGGGTGATCGCAGGCGGGCATTCGGGATCGGATGTTAATGGCGAGTGTATAGAGTAGAATTTACAACGCGCTCTGTGCGAATGCCTATCGGAGAATGCGTGTTATTACGTCCAAGGACGCCCGCGACGGGCCCGTCGCGGGTGCGGCGGTCGCGACCCGCTTCCGACCCGTCCCGGCGCGTGTTTGATTGCTTCCATATAACTACATGTTAAAACATCCGCCGAACTCCCGACCCGCCCGGCGCACGACCCGCTACCGCCCGCTGTGTGAATTGCGCTTTAGGTACAATTCCGTACCGCGCGGGAGATGGAATAACTTGACAGTATGTAGGTATTTGGATTGTATATTCGGGGGTCAATAGAAATAACAAAAGATGTAAACAAAACCAAACGGACCTATTTACCATTATTACACCACAATCACGTACTTTTGGACATCGCGTAAGGCTTGATTGTTACTTTTACATTCTGTTTAAGATTAAATAACTATTAACTACCTATACTTTTTTTAAATCAAAACTAGTTTGTAGAAATATTGAAGTTA
Organism: Acleris literana; assembly: GCA_946894065.1. NCBI lineage: Eukaryota > Metazoa > Arthropoda > Insecta > Lepidoptera > Tortricidae > Acleris > Acleris literana. The sequence continues at coordinate 9,952,506 of OX335688.1, read as the reverse complement.
TGTGTCAACCAGTACCGATTTGTTTACATCTTTTATCATTTATATTGGTTTAGGTATGAGATGAGATCGTTTCTGACACAGACTACAACAACTGCTTGGCAGGTTGAAGTCGTGTGTCGGAAGCAGAAAGGCATATATCGTACCTTTAGGATTAGGTTAGTGCACATGAAGGATTGCGGTTGAAACACTGATCACCCAGACATTTCATACTTTTTCACTACAGTTTTCGATTTTTGTTTCTTAAAACAGTTGAAAATGTTCTAGGGGAACTGTCATTAAGAATAATAGCACTCGAATCATAAAAAAACAATTAAAGTAATTAAGAAGCACTAACAAAGAACAATTGTAACACTTTTTAGTCTAGATTTCATAATTTTATTAATTTTTACTACGAAAAAAAACTTACAGGAACTTCAGACGAGAATGTAACTTTCAAAGTCAATTTATTGCTTCCTTTTGGGCTGTAGTGCCGCAGTTGGAGAAGAAATACATGCCGTAACTTCAATACAATCCTTTCTCATCATTTTCACAACACGTTGGTACTTATTTACTCTTATTATTGCACAAATAAATTTCAGCAACAAACAGAAATTGTTCTTGGTCAAAAATCTACTGTCAAAGGTAAACGTTTCGATACTTCATTGCTTGCCTTTCTGGATTTCATCCGCGGCTGTCATATTTGACAGTCGTCCGTATATTTTTCTTACAATTAATCTCGTTTCAGCTTCCACATGAATCTATTCTAACCTGAGCATCACGTAGGATATTTAATCATAAATATTCACTAAATTCTAAAATACATAATTCAAAATACTTGCAATTTGGCTGATCATTTTTGCTTTTCCGTGGCGAACAAAACGCAGTAGTAAGTTGGCAACACGGGTAATTTTAGTTTCGTTTCAGGCAAGTTGCGTTCAATTATACAGATAACCGTCACACTCACTCGCCTTTTATTTTAGTAATGCTTTACGGTAAAAAGAGGAAGAAGTCTGGAGTTTCCCTCTATTCCTTATTCCTTAATTGAGGCAAGTTTTCTAAAGGAATATCTTCGTTTTCGGTCGGTCATGCCAAATGAATCATTAATTGCAATGACAAAACGGAACGCATGACAAGTAGTTTTTTTCGAGATCTTTCTAGGGAATCGATCTCGCCAGCATTCGGATTATCCATTGCAATGTGAGCACATTACACTTTTATTTCCGGATCAATTTTCTCGCTTCGGGGTGAGTTTTGAATCGAAGAGGTGTCGTCTAATGTCTATTATTGGGACGTTATAACAAATTTGTTCCATTCTTTTCAGCGTTCGGCCCAAATTTGCGTAACTTAGCTTCACGCCCAACATGAGGTCCTAAGGGAAATCAATACTTTATTTGTCCACGTTATGTCTATCCACTACTCAGGTGAGTGTTTTAAACCTATTTATCGTGTCTAGTTCGAAACGGCGACATCGTTTTATGTCGATGTTTCTCAAAACATTTTGTTTTAATTTCAGTTACTCTCAGATGAAAATTTATCAAGTTACTTTCCAACTTACTATGCCGCTTCACTCTTATACGGCGACCCAGTATCTACTCGGATGCTAAGGGATAACCTTATTTAACGGGGTTCAATTGCGGGTACATCGGGTGCCGCGATCCTCAAGGCGGATACTGCTACAATTTGATGGTAACGGCGGGCGCTGTTTGACCTGTAGCCAAGCTGTGTCCGACCTCGTCGTGTTCGGGATCCTGCGGGTGATGTTCTCCGTAGAAAGCTCCGCGGTTCACGTCGATCAACTCGTGTAACTCTTACTTCGGACATCTGGTAAATTCTATCCTTTTTATAAACAACCTTTAGTACCAAAGCAACCGAAATAAGCCTAAGATACTGATTATAACTTATTTAGTAACATTTATAAGGTGTGCATAAGACCACACAAGGTATACTCTATTCTATCTTTCTATTACGAGTGTAAACCTTATTACCACTTAACTTAAAATTACTTAAGGAGGGTCAACCCCTTTATATGAAATAAATGTTTACCTATTAATGATCATATGACTTTTATTTAGCGAATTCTTATTTCGTCGGTGAGCTCATCTGGCGCTCATAAGTATAAATTTGATGAGGCTTTACTGCTCTGGCCACACCCTCGAATCACACGGCCTGTTCTCATGCTCGGGACTTTACAGTGGCGTACCCAACGTTTGGCCAGTTTGAGAATTTGCTAAATAAAATTGTTTTTAATTAACAGGTTGCTTCGGAATAAGTACTGCTTTTATGTAACTGAGTAGTGTATAGGATATTGTTTTGTGTGTTAGTATTAAGTAACATAACCTAACAATGAAAAACGTTTATGCTATCGGGATTTAAACTAAAAATTTAAATCTTTAAATGTGTAAACATAGACATTCAAAACCTTACTTGGAAACTTAAATAAACTTTCACATTTAATTTTATTGGAAATTTAAATTGAAACTTGAAGTTGAACTTGAATTTAAATTGGTAAATTTACTTAAACTAATTTAAAACTTGTTGGAGGCCTACCTACAGCTCGTCTCCCGGTCCGCGGACGCCACTCAAGAACCTTTTGACCCCATCGGCCATCAGTCCTGCGAGCAATGTGCCCCGCCCACTGCCACTTAAGTTTGGCTATTCTTCGGGCTATTCGTAAAGATCGCGGGAACGCGGTGGATGCGAAAAGCACAAGATCGGTCTGAGTGGAGAGCCTTGGGGGAGGCCTATGTCCAGCAGTGGACGTCTTTCGGCTGACATGATGATGATGATGATGATTTAAAACTTTACTTTTGTTGTACTGAGATACAATTTATTTTCTGGTTTAGTACCTGTGTGCTTTGCTGTTCTTATTGAGACTCTCTGATATTTAAAATTACTGTGATTTTATGCTACAAACATTTTGAAATGACTCGTCATATTTTAATAGTAGACCTGTAATTTTTTTTTCGGACGCTTTGGGTTGCTAATAATTATTAAACCATAAGTCTCTTAAATACCACCGAAATAAGAGTTCCTGCAAGCTTTTACTGTTTTGGACTTCGGTTTTATTCTGAACCGACTTATTATTTGGTTTTTATTTACACGACTATATATATTAAAAAAAAAATGGACTTTATACTAGCCGGTTGCCGTATTGCACATATGAAAAAAGACGAAATCACTCATGAACTAGTCATTAGAGGTTGTAAAGTAAATCCAGTGTCTCGTCGTCATAGCTTACAACAGGTGCTTGCGCAGACTGCAGAACTAGCTAATAAAGGTGGTGTAAAGTTCGATCTTTCTGGAAGTTCAGACGTGTCGTTGGAAGTATCGGTCATACAACATAAGGTGGAGGAAATTGAGAGTGCTTCGCGAGCGGATCTAAATTCTTCTTCTCGATCTCGACTATTATCGCGCTGCAAATACCTCCTTTGTCGCATTTCACGTTTGACACAAGACAACGAGGACGTACAGGTGCTCCATGCAACTTTGAACGCTATTGTGGATCGTCTACAGTTGGGTAGCGATTCCGAATCTGATGGTGTCGAGAGTGACTCTGGGTCTGACGTCGTCCCTTCTCAAGTTATTAAAAAAGTCGTCTATAAAACCGAAAAGCACTTTAATATCATTTTTTTTAATCTAAAATATAGTGGCAACTCTTGCGCTCGGCTGTTTTTAGGAACTACGGCTCGCTAGGCAAATTTCTCAGCAACAGATCTCCCGCGGTTTTCCGGAGATTCTAGAAGGCCCGGCGTTATCGTGGTTCCGCTCGAAGCGTAACCAATTCTTCACATACTCTCAGGTAGTCACAGCTCTTCGCGAGGATTTCGATATTCCCGATTTAGACCACAAATTGTTTCAGGAAATCCGTCAGCGCACGCAAGCAAGAGAGGAAACTATAGTAGCGTTTGTTTCTGAGGTGCTGCGAATGTTTGAAAGACTAAATAGGAAGGTGCCTGAAGAGGAGAAATTAGATATTTTAACTCGCAACATCCGACCAGAATACAGTAAAGAACTAGCTTTGCATGATATCACTTCAATAACACAATTAACTACTTTATGTAAACGAATTGAATTGGCACAGATTAGAGCTAATCAGTTCCACGAACCGTCTTCTTCTAAACCAAATATATTTTCTTCCCGGAATAAAAATACAAAGGTAGATAAATTCAATTCACAAGGTGCTTCCCAGAGGACTTCTGGTTTTCAACCTAATCCTAGGTCTTTTGTCGCCTCGGTTGAAAATACGGCGAATGGGCGAGCATGTTTTCGCTGTGGTATGACAAACCATTTTACTGGTAGGTGTAGGAATTCCCGCGACATTGTATGCTTTAAATGTGAGGAGAAAGGCGTTCGTGCTCCGGAATGTCCGAAATGTGCTATACCTTCAAAAAACTAAATAGCTTTGTCTTCTACAACCAAACACCTACAGTAAATACTACTCCCTCTCATATAAAGAAGACAATTCATTTTGAACCTCCAAAGGGAGATACCGGATTATACGTACTTCTCGACATATTGGACTTAAAAGTTAAGGCTTTGCTTGATTGTGGTGCGAGTGGTAGCATTTTAGGGATGAACAGTCACTTAAAACTCTCTGCTATAGGCCTACCTATTCTCACTCATAAAATTCCTGTGAAACTGAGAGTCACTAACGGACAGGAATTACTTTGCACTACATACATGTCTTTGCCAATTAATTATAATGGTCGTATTCAAATCATTCACTTTGACATCCAGCCTAATATAAATACTCCTCTGATACTTGGCCTTAACTTTTGGAAAGCTTATAACTTAGCTCCGGAAATTATTTCTGGTTTGTCACCAGATAAAAATGTGGATAGCATGTCATCAATGCCTGTTGAATCCGGCCTCACTGATTTAAATTCTTTGCCTTCAGCACAAAAGACTCAATTGGATGAAGTCAAAGCTCTTTATGACCAAATCGATACCGATAAAGTTGGTCTGGGTAAAACCCCTTTAATTCAACATGAGATTAACACCGGTGACTCACCTACTATAAAACAAAAATATTACCGTCTCAGCCCTGATAAGGAGGTTGCTCTGGAGAAAGAGGTAGATCGCATGTTAGAAGCGGGTATTGTGGAACCATCTCACTCTCCGTGGAATTCTCCGGTCGTAATGGTTGAAAAGCCTAATGGTGATCTCAGACTGCCTCGATAGTAGAAAGGTCAACTCAGTTTCAAAATCCGATGCATATCCCTTACCATATGTAAACTATATCTTGGATAATCTTCGTGACGCGAAATATCTTACCTCTCTGGACTTAAGTGCTGCATATCATCAGATTCCGCTCAGTGATGACTCTAAGGAAAAAACTAGCTTCACTGTACCCGGAAGGGGTTCGTTTCACTATAACGGGAAGTGTTTTGGATTGGTGGAAGCTTCTGCCACCATGCAACGCTTAATGGACACGCTTTTCACCGCGGAGTTTGACAATAAAGTCTTTTGTTATATAGACGATATTATAATATGTACGTCTGACTTCAATGAGTATTTGCGACTTCTTAAAGCCGTGTTTGAAAAACTTAAGGCTGCTAACTTAACTATTAATATGAGGAAATCACTCTTTTGTAGAACCGAACTCAAATATCTCGGATATATAGTCGACAGATTTGGTTTGCATACCGATCCTTCTAAAGTCGATGTCATATTAAACTTTCCTACGCCTGTAGATGCCAAAGGCATAAAAAGGTTCTTGGGCATGTGCGGTTGGTACCGGCGCTTCATAGATAATTTTTCGAAAATCGCACGTCCACTTTCACGAATAACTAGTAAATATACAAAATTCGAGTGGTCGGACGAAGCTAACGAATCTTTTGATAAACTTAAGGCTGCTTTAGTCTCTGCCCCTATTTTAAAGTGTCCTAATTTTGATAAACCTTTTTATATTCACACCGACGCCTCCTCTTTCGCTATAGGCGCTGTGCTAACACAAAAACATGACGATATTGACCATCCTATAGCGTATTGCAGTCGCACACTCAACAAGGCTGAAACTAACTACTCTACTGTCAAAGGTAAACGTTTCGATACTTCATTGCTGGCCTTTCTGGATTTCATCCGCGGCTGTCATATTTGACAGTCGTCCGTATATTTTTCTTACAATTAATCTCGTTTCAGCTTCCACATGAATCTATTCTAACCTGAGCATCACGTAGGATATTTAATCATAAATATTCACTAAATTCTAAAATACATAATTCAAAATACTTGCAATTTGGCTGATCATTTTTGCTTTTCCGTGGCGAACAAAACGCAGGAGTAAGTTGGCAACACGGGTAATTTTAGTTTCGTTTCAGGCAAGTTGCGTTCAATTATACAGATAACCGTCACACTCACTCGCCTTTTATTTTAGTAATGCTTTACGGTAAAAAGAGGAAGAAGTCTGGAGTTTCCCTCTATTCCTTATTCCTTAATTGAGGCAAGTTTTCTAAAGGAATATCTTCGTTTTCGGTCGGTCATGCCAAATGAATCATTAATTGCAATGACAAAACGGAACGCATGACAAGTAGTTTTTTTCGAGATCTTTCTAGGGAATCGATCTCGCCAGCATTCGGATTATCCATTGCAATGTGAGCACATTACACTTTTATTTCCGGATCAATTTTCTCGCTTCGGGGTCTAATGTCTATTATTGGGACGTTATAACAAATTTGTTCCATTCTTTTCAGCGTTCGGCCCAAATTTGCGTAACTTAGCTTCACGCCCAACATGAGGTCCTAAGGGAAATCAATACTTTATCTGTCCACGTTATGTCTATCCACTACTCAGGTGAGTGTTTTAAACCTATTTCTCGTGTCTAGTTCGAAACGGCGACATCGTTTTATGTCGATGTTTCTCAAAAAAATTTGTTTTAATTTCAGTTACTCTCAGATGAAAATTTATCAAGTTACTTTCCAACTTACTACGCCGCTTCACTCTTATACGGCGACCCAGTATCTACTCGGATGCTAAGGGATAACCTTATTTAACGGGGTTCAATTGCGGGTACATCGGGTGCCGCGATCCTCAAGGCGGATACTGCTACAATTTGATGGTAACGGCGGGCGCTGTTTGACCTGTAGCCAAGCTGTGTCCGACCTCGTCGTGTTCGGGATCCTGCGGGTGATGTTCTCCGTAGAAAGCTCCGCGGTTCACGTCGATCAACTCGTGTAACTCTTACTTCGGACATCTGGTAAATTCTATCCTTTTTATAAACAACCTTTAGTACCAAAGCAACCGAAATAAGCCTAAGATACTGATTATAACTTATTTAGTAACATTTATAAGGTGTGCATAAGACCACACAAGGTATACTCTATTCTATCTTTCTATTACGAGTGTAAACCTTATTACCACTTAACTTAAAATTACTTAAGGAGGGTCAACCCCTTTATATAAAATAAATGTTTACCTATTAATGATCATATGACTTTTATTTAGCGAATTCTTATTTTGTCGGTGAGCTCATCTGGCGCTCATAAGTATAAATTTGATGAGGCTTTACTGATCTGGCCACACCCTCGAATCACACGGCCTGTTCTCATGCTCGGGACTTTACACAATAACAATCATAATTTAAATGTCAACATGTTTTTTTTTTCAGAGGGCTGAGTTGATGCTGGGACTTTGCGAATCCTAGCAGATGATGAGATAAACCAGCTTATACCCATATATTAATTTAAGACGTAAAAACAAAGCTACGAAATAGAATGAAGACAGATATGGTTAATGCTATTCTTAATATACGAGCAGGGCTAAAGCGCAATGAAAAACCTTGTTACACATATGAGTTACCAGATAAAGTATTGAATCAAAGTGGAACGACTCAAAGTTATAGCCAGCCGTCAACTTCTACTACACCCGAAATTATTGAGACCCCAAATAGTGACGATGATTTAGACAACATAGAATTAGATTCATTTTAAAGACTGTTGCACTTTATTAAACTTCAATGAATATTTGTATTTGGTTTTTTATTTAACCTTTGTACCTTAATTTTACATCAGGTATTTTGACGGATTTTACTGACGAGAAAAGAACGAGATTTAACGGATTTTTGTCGGAATTTCGTAATAAAGTCGGGGGAATCTCAAAATTATTGTTGGCAACAACGTTTGTTAGTCACAATGCCGCAGTGGTCGCGAGAGCATCGTGCGTTCGCTATCGAGGCGTTCTTTAAAGGCGGCGATTCTTACGTTATCGCTCGTCGGCAGTTTTGTTCAAACTTCAATATTCGACGATTAAGTGATGGACCAAGCGTGAATTTAATTCGTTCGTGGGTGGGGAGATTCCGTGCAACTGCTTCCGCTATGAACAATCCACGCCCGGGGCCTAGCCGAACTTCAAGAACCCCAGCAAACATTGAACTTGTTGAAAGAAGTTTACGTGAAAATCCCCGACTTTCGGTACGGAAAAGGGCAGCCTCATTGGGACTTGCTAGAGCAGCTGTCCATGAAATTTTGAGAAAAGACTTGAAGTTCCATCCATTTAAAATCCAAATCATCCAAGAATTGAAAGAGAATGACTTTGTGTTACGCAAACAGTTTAGTGAAACAATGTTGGGGAGGTTTCGCACTGTGGATTCAATCTTTTGGAGTGACGAGCCTCATTTCAACTTAAACGGCCATGTTAATAAACAAAACTGTCGTTACTGGGCTCCACGAACCCGTAATCCACGAATTAAACATCAGAAACCGCTGCATTGCGCCCGAGTAACCGTTTGGTGTGCTTTGTCCACAAGTGTGATTATCGGCCCTTTTTTCTTTGAAAATTCCCGGGAACAAGCGATTAATGTCAACAGTGAAAATTATGGAAGAATGATTTCGGATTTCTTCTTGCCGAATCTGCGAACTCATCCATCGTTCTTTCAACAGGACGCGGTTTCAACAGGATGGGGCGACCCCACATTCGGCTAGAATTTCAATGAGTTTGCTGCGAGAAACTTTCCCTCAAAAACTGATAAGTTGTTTTGGGGACATCCCATGGCCACCGAGGTCGCCTGATTTGACTCCAATGGATTTTTTCTTAAGGGGCTATTTCAAGGAGAGAGTTTACAATAACAATCCGCGTACTGTCGTGGCCCCAAAAGAAAACATTCGTCGTGAAATCCGCAACATTCAACCAAGCTTGCTGCAGAGTGTGGCACGAAACACGAGGCTTCGTTTGGAACAATGTGTGCAACTGAATGAAAAACATCTGGATGACATATTTTACAAAAAATTCAATACGCATCATTGCTTTCACTGTGAATATAATTAATAAAAACATACACTGAATTATTATTTTTTTAATAAAAAAAATAAACTATAAATCTGCCGCCAGACAGCCTGTAAAATAATTTCTAAAGTAGTCACGTACAGAAATACCTCTGTGGTTACTTCTTACACCAATCGTAACAATGAAGTTTTTACGCTGCTTACCTGTGTACCTATGCTGCAATTTATAAACAAACAACTATAATATTAACTTAATATCACTTCAGTTTCACTTAAATTCCCGAAAATAATCAGATCTTGTTTGTTGTTTACTAATAACTGATAACTGTCAAACAGACAGCACATTGCCATAGATTATTGGCGATGTGATTGTCATAGGTCGACTTTGTCAAGTGTTAGCGACGCTTACCTGACAGAAGGCGTTACTAGCCATTCTTTGTCATTTATTATTAATCTTCAAATCTTTATTTTTAACTGTAAACTTTAATGTAAATAATCTTTTAATAGCTTATTCATATTAATTGTAATTAAATATTTTATTAAATTCTTTTTCATTCAGCGCATGAGAAAATAATGTAGGGTATGTAGGTGTCTTACTTACATGACCCGTTACTTTTAGCTCATGACGCGATTAGGCTTTCTAACATTTCTTTGTTCGCCCTACTAATATTCAAAAATAACCGAAAAGGGCGAAAGGTTATAAATAGGCCGCGCTCATTTCACTCTCCCTCTTTACCGCCTCAACAACTACGGAAACATCTTGCATCTAAGGTGTTTAATAACTAAGTATTTAATATCAGTGATATTCCCCAAATCGGGAAAGTTCAGTGCAACGAACGAACTAACTATCCTATCCTTATTATATTTTACTGTGTAGTGTTATTGTGTTTTACCTATACTTTCCTTTGAGTGTTCTTCTAGATTATTCCAAAGTGTTCTTCCAACCTTTTTATTTCTAATAACGGACCGTTACTTCATAACGGTCGGTAGTAACTTATAAATTGTTCTTTTTGTTATTTTGGCTTAGCTTCTTTCTTTATAAATTGTAATTAATAATTAATTAGTAGCTATTCCCTCGGGGCTTCACCCTCAACGGCGGCTGGCAAGGATTATCCCAATGCTGGACACCAGGGGCCCGTTTATCAAACGCTTGTAACATGTGTTACAAGCGGAAATCTCTTTCCAACAATATGTATTAAAAAGAGACTTCCACTTATATTACAAGTTACAAGCTTTTGATAAACAGGCCCCAGGCTCATACCGCCAATGCTTGGGATTTCCAGGGTCCACGGCTTGGGGTGCCTGCATCCACGGCTTGGGGTGCCTGCATCCACGGCTTGGGGTGCCTGCATCCACGGCTTGGGGTACCTGCATCCACGGTTTGGAGTGTTTCACGGATCGGAGCGCATCCACGGTTCGGAGTACATCCACGGTTTGGAGCATTCCACGGCTGGGACTACCTATATCCACGGTTTTCTACTGCTCCGCTGGGAGCATAACACGGATCGGGTTGTACGCCTGACAACTTACTTACTACGTACGCCTCTACTTGGCCGGTGCGGCCTCTACCTACGCGACCAGGATCGTCGAGTGGGATCCGGTGCTACACACCGGGTGCTACCCCCGACGCCAGGTGCCTGTCGTCGCATAAAGGGTTTGCAATATTCGATCGTTTTTAAAATTCGAATAATAAGAATAGTTCCATTTCCGATATTCGAATAGTATTCGAATATTTCGGATAATTTGAACATTTATTGAAACAAAACGAATTAATGATTTAAAGTTGTACAATCAAATATTACAATGTTTAAAAATACAGATATTGCCTTTACTTAAAAGAAATCTTCTTTCCGTGGTCAAATTAAACATTATTAGTTATTTCATCGCTCTCTCCATTGCTCTTTGGGCAACTTTCAGCTTACTCATAACGCGTCAGCGTCATAATAACCCAGATTGCATAGGTGATTGCCCAGGTTTCAGACCCATAGGTCAGCTTCGGTAGTATGCATTGGTTAAATGCTTGACGCTTTAGGTATATTGGCATGTCTGACTTAAAGATGTTGCTCATATTCCCAAAACTGGCCCATCCAAGCTGGATCCGTCGCTTAATTTCCGTTTCCCAGTCATTCTCCATGGTGATGACTTGGGACAAGGCCATTCTCAAAAAAGCAAAATTTTGCGTTTCCGGCTCACTAATAATACCTAAATACGTTCAGACGTTAGAGCAACATTTTTTATTGTATACTTTATGTTTTTATCTAACAGTTGCATAAACATTTTAACTTGATTATTTATTTATTACTAATTATTTTATTTTTTGAACCCTCGTTCGCCAATTACCATAGCCTGTCCGCACGCTACCTTTGTGTTTAAATCTGCTCATCATTTTAGTCAGGAATAAGTTCGAGCTATGCCATTTAAAATCTTGAGAGACCAAAACACTGCCTATGTTATCAGATTAAAAAAAAAAATTAGGACCATTTAATCAAAATTTATCATGATTTATCTCCCTGTCCGGCCCGAAGGTATTATTTCCGTCGCCATTCACTTTCGAAGTGCTCATCCCTAAACAACGAAATATTCGAACATCACTAGTGCACGAGTCGCGACCTGAGAGTTGTGCCGTGGCAATCGGACAGTGCGCACGCCTCGGTGTTGTTGTATACGCCTAGGATGCACGTAACGGTACATTACCGTAGCTTTGGTTTTCAAATTTTCTAATTCCCGTTCCTTTACTTATAAATTTCATTTCTTATGGAAATATTCCAATAATTAGTGAACCGAAAGAGATGTGAAGCCTTTGTATATTACGATTTTCCAATAGTTTCAATCGCTAATATTTTTTGATATTTTAAATAATTTGTTTTGTTTTCTAAGTACCGTAGTTCTAATTACCGGTTATTTTCTAATTACCGTAGTATGGAAATATACAAATGTTTTCAAATTTATAAACAAAGTCAAGAAATGTATAGAGTTACAACATAATTTGCACTAGGGGCCCATTTCACAAAAGCTTTTGACACGTATTAGATTACTTACTTTACTTTATAAATAACTTTAAAAAAACTGTTAGTTCTATGTTATTTATTATTTATTCGATTAATTGAATTTTTTGTAATTTATACTTGGCTTTATCAGCCATGTGCCATGTTTGTGAAAAATAAAGATTTTTATCTATCTATCTATCTATCTAACTAGTGGAAATTTCGATTTAATTCATATTGTTGGAAACTGATTTCCACTTGTACTACAATTTAAAAGCTTTCGCGAAATGGGCCCAAGGATTGCAGACTAGTCGACTCTATTATCAAATTAATTAGGTAGGTATCATATTTATGCATTTCTTTACAGAATGGGAAAACCAAAGAAGACCAAGGAGGATACTTTAGAAAAAAAAAGACTTTTGGCACGTCAGCGGCGGGAACGTATTAAAAATGACCCCATTTTGTATCAGCGAACGAAAGAAAAGGAAAAAGAAAGATATGAGAAGAGAAAAAGAGACAAAAAGTTGTTGCCAGTATCCGAAATGACCGTTAAAAATCGTAAAATAGCTCTACAGCGAAACAGGGTAAATTTCAGAGCGTGGTACAAAAGAAAAAGGCTCCATGAAAAAATGGCGACAATTGAAGAAGAAGTAGCCCTGGAAGCAGTAGATTCTAACGAATATGATGACACTGTAAGAGACCCCCTCAAATCTCCATCACCAGTAACTTCACGTTCCCAACGTGCTGCAAGAAGAGTATCTCGAGAAAATTGTCCCAAAGTTACTGAAAATATTCTTAAAGATGATGTTAGTCAACCATCTACTTCTGGGACCACCACAGACATGAAAGGGAATTCCAAATCCTTAGCTTGCATAAATATGTTGACACCGTGCCTGTCTCGATCGAGTTCTTTAGACACAACTGGATTATCTGATGCAGTTATATATTCAGATAATATACAAGAAAATACGGATTCAAGTGACAATTTAACGGAACGAGAGTCATCATCATCACGCATATCAGAAATTATAAATTACACGGAGTCCTCTAAAATAACTACTGAAAAATCTGAACGCAAAATTAACTCACCTACATTGAGATTAAAAAGATACAAATATAAAACTAATAGAGAAATGGTATTATTGCGAAACAAAATACATGAATTAAAAATTTTTAATGAAAAATACCGAATACAAGTTTTTAGAATGAATCGTGAAAAAACATTAACAATTCCCAGAACAATACATAAAAAACAAAATCAAATTAAAAAAATGCAAGATAATTTACCACAAAAAACCATTAAGAAAATGAAATTTGACGTTCAAAAATATTTAGAACAAGATGAGAACAGTCGCATTTGTCCTGGCAAGAGAGAATTCATTTCAAAACATAAAATTAAAGCCCAAAAACGCTACTTAACTGACACAATGTTAAATCTTCACAAAAAATTTGTTCACACACACACTTATAATATCAGCTACCAGACGTTTTGCAGGATGAGGCCATTTTGGGTGGTGATGCCGGATTCAAGAGCAAGAAATACTTGTTTGTGTAAAGTCCATGCTAACATGGACTTAATCGTATCAGCTCTGAAGAGATTTGATATTATTGACGAAAGTTCTGCCAGTAAAGTTGTATCATCATTATGCTGTGACTCGAGAAATGTCGAATGTCTTACAAGAAAATGTACTCAGTGTAAACGCCGGGCGATTCATTTCAAAGAATTTGACAACTTAAAACCGATTGTCTATTGGCATTGGACCACAAAACGGATTGCTTACTCTAAGGATGGAAAAGAGAAAATTTCCATTCAAACGCTCAAAGATAAAGTCACTACAAATCCTAAAGATGTTATCGAAAAATTCAATTTGATGCTATGCCCATACATGAGCCATTGTGCTAATAAGGTTGCCCAAAATCAGTATATTACATGATTCACATTGATTATAGTGAGGATTATAATACAAAATATGCTGAAGAAATTCAGTCGTTCCATTTTGGTGGTAGTCGGCAGCAAATTACATTGCATACATCGGTCATTTATTACAAGATAAATGGAATACTAGTGACTCAGTCGTTTTGTACTTTAAGTACTTCGCTTAGACATGACGCAGTTGCTGTTTAGAGCCATCTCATACCCATCTTAGATTTCGTCAAAAATAAAGCACCTCAGGTAAATGCCCTTCATTTTGTATCAGATTCTCCAACCGGACAGTATCGTAACAAAAAAATGTTTTATATAATTTCTAAACTCTACTGGCACTTCCCCAATATTTGCGTGATTGGCTGGAATTACACAGAAGCTGGTCATGGCAAAAGCGCAGCTGATGGCGTAGGAGCAACGGTTAAGAGGACAGCAGATAGGCTAGTAGCTCAAGGTTGTGATATAGTCGACATCGAAACTCTTTTTGAAAAGTTGAAGGCTAATCTTAAAGGAGTTATTATAGAAATTGTACATGAAGCCGACATTTTTCAGAAAGATCTTCTAATTCCGAAAGAGTTACGACAGTTTAAGGGTACCATGAACGTCCATCAAGTGGTCTGGAGCTCGGCTAAACCAAACCAACTTGCAATGCGAAAATTAAGCTGTGCTGCACAAGTCTGTATATATCAGCCAGTACAATGCGAACATGGTTATCACTACGGGTTATACGTATTAGATAGTGAATCGGCAGATAGAGAATCAGTTGTCCTGAATAGTGTCCCTCTTTCTTCAAATCTTGAACCACTCAAAGGGAGAGCAGAAAATAAAATTACTGTTTTATCGGACCGACTAATAACACCAATTCAAAAAAAAAAAAGTAATACATCTAAAAAAGAGAGCAATTTAAAATTATCTGGCATAGATAGATTTTTATCACCTGTTGATTTTAATATTACAATACCAGCCTCCCCAATCGACCAAAATGTTTCCAAGTCATATAATAAAACTGCGTATAATGTCAAAGGGTTAAATAAAAATATTCCTAAACCAAGAATTTCTAATCCAAAACCCACTCAAAATAAAAATAAAATCGATAGAATGGGAAAAGAGCCTAGTCCTAATTTATCTGATACAGATAGTTTTTGGGCTCCCGTCTCTCCTGTAGATTTTAGTCTTTCAAAACTACGTTTCTCAAACGACGAAAACTCATCTCAGACAGATAGTAAAACTAAATATAAAGTTCCTTCCGAATCTGATGAGTCTGATTACGATATATTTTAAGTAAATGATTAACATTTAAGTAAACTGTGATTTTATATGTTAATGTTGTGTTTTATAGATTAAGTACAGTATCTCAGCAATATTTTTAGTTCAATTTTTAAGGTATTTTATTGTTGTTGAAATATGATTATGCAGCATTTTTAATAAATATATAGAATAATAGTAGGTTATACTTTATTCATTGATCTCACTTTCCGAAAAGAAAATAACTGGTAAAGAGATTACTACCTACACTTATTGTTTCGTTTTGTTTTCATCGACGGTTGAAAGGCAAAACGCTTCAAGCGACAAAATGAGAGATATTGAGTTATATACATATTCGGAACCAGCAAATTTTTCTGCGTCGTTTGAGTTGGATTTCAGATTATTCTGGCCACCCCAATGGCACTTGAACCAACCAAAAAATATGCCTCATTTTAGACCCCATTGAATGAAACGACACGAAAACACTATTTTTTAAGTCGGAGGATATTTCAACATTTTAGCCTTTTTACATTTTAATTACGTTGTCTTTTAGGCCTTTTTTGCTTAAGCTTGAATATTATTCAATGTGTGGTAAGCTAAAATGCAATAAAAGCTAATACTAAACAATGTCACTTGAAACATTCTCCTTTCCGTTAACCATGAACATTCATGCCACTTAACGCACTTTTCTCTGCGTTAAAATAAAAACGAATGTCACTTAAACCGTTTTTACGTCCCTCAGAAAAGTATACCTACGTTATTTGAGTATTTACTGCTGTATTCGTTTTGAATTATTGGATGCCTTTAATCTATTTTACCTTCATCTACAGTTTATATTATAATCTTCTTAAATCATTATGATGTGATAATATTGTATGATAATCGTCCACATAATACATTCAAGATAAATTCTTATAACACATAGCACATTTTAAAAGGACTCAACTAATAATGTTTGTCAAAATAAGTCAACTAAATTTACTATGAAAAAAAATTCTGGTGTCATTTAATTCAAACGCAAATTGAAGGTAGTACCTACTACCGCGCGAGTCTAAACGCAAATCCCCCCCGCGCGGGCGCATCAGTCAGGCGCAAGCGTTGAGCCAAGCTGGTTGTGAGACTAAGTAGGTATTTGCAGTGTGTGCTAAGTTTTAGCGTGTAAAGTGATTGATGGTGGTAAGTACGTCAGTTTATTTTTGTTTTATTGTTGTTAATGTTAGTGTGTGAAATCGGTAATATTATATTAGGTACCTACCTATTAAATAAATACGACAGAATTATTATACCTATTTAAGAACAATAGGTATAGTTTAAGGTTAAGTTTTTAGGTAGTTGGACAACTTATGCATTTACTATTTTTGCGTGTATGTTAGTATGTTTGAACACTTAATGCTTTATAAGTACGAGCACACGAGCACCGACGTAATTCATAACCTTCTAGTCTAGGTAGAATTGTGATTTGGTTCTTTTAGTTTTGTTGGTAATTCTGGTAGCTCTGCCTACTCCACTCTGTGGATTACGGCGTGAAGGTATGTATGTATGTATTTATGTATGTATCAGGTAGGTATATTATGTTCCAAATCGATCCAAATGTATCCGATTTTATACCTATCTAATGAATAAAATATCCTAAATGGTTGTTTCTAGGACATTCATGTTGTACATAACATAATCCATGATTTTTATCACAAATGCATAAGTAGCTCTGTCTGTCTGTTTGTTATGCTTTCAACCTACCTAGGAATCCTAGCCCTACCTAGTCGCGGGCCAATGTTAAAGGCTTCTTAATTGCATGTATGCAGGCTAATTGTTTAACACATTTGCTTTTTATGTTACTTGTAGCAATAAATAATGGAAACAAACCGCCGAAAATATTTTAGAAAAATTATTAATAACTTACCTGAGACCAATAATGCAATTAAAAGGAGCAATGATGAAAATAGTTTAGAGACTGAGTGCAATAAGGTGACGGAAAACCTAGTGAAGAAGCCTTTTGTTACGAGTAATATAGTTTTAACGATGCTAGGAAGTTCATCATACCACAAGCAAAATGAAAAAAACATTTATGAAGACACGGAACAAGAGAAGCAGATATATGGACAAGGAATTAACAGCGATGAAGATTTTTTTAGAAATAACGATGTAGTAAAAGAGGTAGGTATTTAATTGTAGGTACGGTCAATAAATTAAGTTGTTGAGCTAACATGCAGCCTTTTTGCAAAACGTCAATATCATAATGTTAAACATTTTGTTATTTTACATTTTATTACACCTACTATAGGGTTAGGTAGGTATATTGTGGCTCAAACAAGAACATGAGGATTTATTGTATGCGAATATTATTTAAAATTTCAGATTCAAAAAAATAACATCGGGAATCTAGAATCAGTAACAGATGAAAACCAAACCATCATAACAGACAGCACAATAATTATTGAATTGGAGGAGGTATGTAATAATTCTTACTAATAATTATAATCCTACTATTCACTAATTTATTATAAAGGCGAAAGTTTGTGATTATGTATGTATGGATGTTTGTTACTCTTTCACGCAAAACTACTAGACGGATTTTGATGAAATTTGGAATGCAGACAGCTTATACCTGGGATTAACACATAGTCTACCTTTCATATAGCTATTCCTTTGGAAACTTGGTAGCTTTGGTAGCTGGTGGAGTAATAAACTGCGGGGCTAGACAAGTTGCCATCGAAAACAAATGCTTGCGTTAAGTGATCACTTTGGTGATCACCTGTTGCTTTGCGTTGTCATTGTCATTGTTGTCAAAAAATGCATGGAATTGACATAAGTCTCGCGATATATCACTTGTTTCAATAGTGATCACATTACAGCATGTCAGTTGTAACGAGCGATATATCACGTGAGTTATGTCCATTCCATTAATTTTTAGGGTTCCGTACCCGAAGGATAAAACGGGACCCTATTACTAAGACTTGTCCTTGTCCGTCTGTCCGTCTGTACGTCTGTCCGTCTGTCCGTCTGTCCGTCTGTCTGTCTGTCTGTCTGTCTGTCTGTCTGTCTGTCTATCACCAGGCTGTATCTCATGAACCGTGATTGCTAGACAGTTGAAATTTTCACAGAAGATGTATTTCTGTTGCACCTATAACAACAAATACTAAAAACCAAATAATATTATAGTTAAGGGGGGCTCCCATACAACAAACGTGACTTTTTTATAGATAAAGGTACGGAACCCTTCGTGCGCGAGTCCGACTCGCACTTAGCCGTTTTTTGACAACGCAAAAAGCGTTTGCATTCGATGGCAACTTGTCTAGCCCCGCAGGTAGTAACCGTATACGGTCTAAGAAGAAGCTAGTTACAGAATATGTCGCGAAATAATGTTTTACAACTACGTCTATGCCTTTGCTTGTATGGTTTCCATACTAATATTATTATAAATGCGAAAATGTGGCTGTCGGTCTGTCTTTTACCGCTTACCTACCGTCTAATTTTTGCTATTATAATATTCTATAATTATCTTATTTTCATTTGAGTGTATAGTGTTTCAGAATTTTTACAAACGGCCGCACGTTACCAACGGCAACGTGTTGCCCGTCCGTAAGGGACTTTACTAAAGATAAATTAATTATATTTTCCAGGAGAATGGCCTTAACGATGTAGATATTGAAGAGCTAAAAACAAGTCATATTAACACAGAGAAACTAAAAGAAACGGAAAAACCAGATTTGACGCATATTATAGAATCTAATCATACTATGACTATTACAGAAACAGATCGGTCACAACTACAGGCAGCGACTATTGATAAGCAACCAGAGCGAAAATCCCCAGAAAATGAATCTGCTAGCGATCTTCAACCAACGATTACACAAATAATAGCAGAAAAAGATATGGATTTAATTAGAAAATCCTTGGAAGAAGACAATCCTGAAGCTGAGCAAATGGATTTTGTGAACTTGCCAGGCCCGAGTAGTCCAGCTCAACGTGACAAAAATAAAACTCGATTGGTCAAGAAGATAAATTGTTATGTTGAACTAGTGTCTGATAACGAGGATTTTATATGGGACTCTTCTTCATGGAAAGACACCAGTGATGACTCTGCTTCTACTGATGGTAAAGAGTCAAAAAAAAAGAAGAAAAAGAAAACGGCAATCGAACCTGAAGATGGAAAAATTGGTAGTACTGGATTAAAAAGAAGTAAAGTAAATAAACGTAAATTAGCTAGAGACTCAAAGGAAAATGGTAAAAAGTACTTAAAGAAAGATGGTACAGAAGTAGCAGAGAAAAGCATGCAGCCTAACCCCTGTGTAGGAAAAAAATGTAGAAATAATTGTCAAGAAATCGCTGAAGAAAAACGTAAAAAATTATTTGATCATTTCTGGAGCCTTTCTTCACAGAGGAAAAAAGATTGGATTATAGCTATGACTACTAAAAGCGATATCAAGCGGAAAAGAAATAAATCTTCAACATATAGAGAAAACACGTATTACTACTATATCAATGACGGAGAGGGTCGCCGCCAAGTGTGCTTGAAGTTTCTTTTGCAAACCCTTAACGTTTCTCAGAGGTTTATTAATTACACCCTGAGTAACGCTTATTTTGGAATGTCTAAAGAAGACCTCAGAGGTAAAACCGTTCCGAAAAATAAAACCCCCGATGTAGTTAAACAATCTGCTGTTAATTTCATCAAAGCATTACCGGCACTCCCATCTCATTACTGCCGCAAAGAATCTACAAGATTGTATCTACCTGTTGAATTTAAAAATATCTCAAATCTCTACCGAATTTATAAAGAAGACCATACAAGCAAAGGCATAGATGTAGTTGGAGAAAGAGTATTTCGTGACATATTCAATAATGAGTTTAATGTTGGTTTCCATGTACCTAAAAAGGACAAATGTATGAAATGTTTACGCTTTGAAGGAAAAGATGTTAATGAATGTCCTGAAATGAGGGCTCATCTAGAAGAAAAGGAAGCATCAAAAGCTAGGCTTGTGATTCACCGTGAATTGCCTAAGAAAAATGCTACTGTTATGTGCACTTCTTTCGACTTACAGAAAGTTCTGAACACACCATACGGAAACAGCATGCTTTTATTTTATTCCAGAAAATACACGGTATATAACTTATGTTTTTATGAGAGCGTTACCCGAAACGGGTTTTGTTACATGTGGGGGGAAACAGAAGGGAAACGAGGAGGTGTAGAAATAGCTACTATATTACAAAAATATATAGCTAGTGTTGATTTGCATGGAACAGTAAAATGCTTAATTCTGTATTCTGATTCGTGCCCTGGTCAGAATAAAAATAAGATTGTACTTGCTGCAATACATAATGCACTGCTACAATCTCAACACCTTGAAACTATCCAGATGAACTACCTCCTTCCTGGCCATACTGAAATGACTGTGGATAGCATTCATGCTACGATTGAAAATTCAACACGGAACACAATTATATGGGCACCATCGCAATGGTAGGGCTGCCATATTTTGGTAAGGTATCATCGGGACGCTTTGGCTGGCTGAAATGGCGAGTAAGAAAAAAAAACAAATTTTAGGGCAAGGCAAGACAAATATTTATTTTCTTATTACATAACTTAGGAATTAGCAGAAGAAGTACTCGGCATGTTATATTTTTCCGAGGACTTAACTTTTTTTAGCAAGGCTATATTGCCTTTAACATAATGGTAAAACTCAATGCATGTCATATTATAGTTTATCTGACACTGTAATATTGACTCCACTGTTTTCGGCAGCAGAGAATTCCTTTCATCAGTCCACTGAGCCGTCATTAAAGAAAACACCCTTTCCACTGTAGCGTTGTGGGCTGGAATTGCAAATAAATACTGGCATAGTTTAAGCATTTGGCACTTTCTTTCGGGATTTTCGGTTTTCTTCAAAAAGTACATCCATTTCTCTTCCAGAGACTTCTTCGACTTCCATTCTTCAGATGCCCGTTCAGACTCCAAAAAGGTTTTCAGATACGTATATTCTTCATAGCATCTGTCACCCAAAATCTCCACACCATGTTCAGTAAGATATAGAATTGTGTCTTCAATCTTCGCCCATTCTGGGATTTCAGTTAGCGTCATCCAATTGAAAATTTCAAATTTATTAAATGAAACAGACCACTTTTTCAGATAATCTATTGCTGTATTATAAAACAGTACCGTCTCCTCCTCAAATTTAGAAATCAATATTCCTGTTTCAGGTGTTGGATTTTCCCTTTTAAGTTTATTCAATTCTATTTTAGTTTGCATGCCAATAAACTTGTCAGCTTTTCTTTCAAGCAGTTGTTTTTGTGTTTCATCTAAGATGTTTTTTATTTCAATTATAGATATTTTATTCTTTTCAACACTTCTTACATTTCGTTCGAATAAGCTCAAATTGGACAGCAAAAATAGAAAATAAATTTCACTGACCGGATTTCTAAAGAAATCTGAAATTATTTTAGGTGGCCGTTCTTCAGCGTCAAAAAAATCTTTAAGCGGAATCCAAAGTTTTAGGATTCTCTCAACAGCGGGCATTAACGACAGCCATCTTGTTTTTGAGTGCGACAAAAGAGTTTGGTAATTTATATCAATAAATGAGCAGAACTCTTTCAGCCTTTCTGTGCGAACTGTGTATATCGAAAAATAGTGAAAAATCTTTAGGACAATGACTTCAACATCCACAGATAAAATTCCAGCAGCGCTGGATACTGTATTGTGCAGAATGTGGGCCGGACACCCAATTCCTTCTAACGATTTTCCTAATTCTTCCTTCATTCTCTTGAAAACATTGTTTTGACCATGTCGATTAAGTCCTCCGAAGTTGGTATTGGCGTTGTCTCCACAAAAAGCTATTAGTTTATCCAAAGAAATCTGCAGTTCTCTTAATGAGTTAATACAATAGTTCGATATTGTTTCCGATGTTTCATTTTTTAAAGAATCAAACTTCAACAGTTTTTGTTGGATACCGTCAGTTTCCGTAAAATATTGAACAAGTAAAGGAAACATCTTTTCAGCTTTGTGATTGGACGCATCCGTGCCTATACCGTAAAAAGAAACTTCTTGAATTTTTTTTACAGTTTCATTCACGGAGTGTGGAGCGAGAATATTTGTTACAATGGCTGTAGCCTTTGTCCTAGCTGTAGACTGCTTTGCAGCAACTTTTGAGTCGGGATACATTGTGGAATTCAATTTCACGGTACAATCAAGAGATTTGAATGACTGATGGTGTTTAACAACTTTATATGCTGTCGTTAGTTCCGCTGCAGCAATAAGTACTTCTTCTTGGGTATTTTCTTTAATCATAAATCCAGATATGGGCCTTGCTGTCGATACTGTCATGAATTTAGTTTTGTGATTGGTTGTAGAAATGTGATGTTTTACGTCTCCCTTACCGCCGTGAGAAATTGATATAAAACAATTACAAATACTACACATCGCTTCTTCATTTGTACGTCCTCTCTTTATGAAACTCCACTCTTTTGTATAATCGTCCGAGAAATGACACTTCCTCTTTTTCGCCGTAGACATTCTCGTTTAACTTTAAATAATTATGAACTGCCGGCACCACACCACGTACTAATCAAAAAATGCACAAACACAAAACCGTTATATGCGTTTGCGCGCGGTTGGCAGCGGGGCTAGCGGGGTACTGGCTCACGCGGGCGGTCGCCGGTGCGGTGTGGTGGGTCCGCCCCCTCACCCCGCGATTACGATTTGCACAGTATCGGGACATTTTGGTATATGTCGGGACGTCGGGACAGAGACTTCAATAACGGTGACAGTCCCGATATATCGGGACGGATGGCAGCCCTACGCAATGGTCCACCGTGTTTCAATTGGCCAGAAAGGAACCAGGGCCTTAGCACGTGGAAGCTCTGCGACACACGGATTTTAAAAATTATGACGATCTTGCGGATAAGTACTTCAAGGGAAACCTACAAGGAAAAATTAGCAAGATTCGGGTGGCAACTTTCAAAAAATCCTCACCGAGTGTCATGACAATCAAAGAAAGCATGAAAGATGACGCACAGACATCTAAAGTCGCAATTGTTGCAAGGCCAAAAGAATTGGTTTCGAAATATAAAGCACCTTTAATAATAACCACTGCAAAGTACAAAGATTTGATGAAATTATGTGAAACTGGAGTCATTCCAGTGCAGTACCACGAAGAATACACCAACTTTTCACACCGTGCTGGAAAAGATACATTAGTGGATACAGACGTTGAAGATGATTCTGAATAAAATCCATGTCTAATGTAATAATAACTAATTGATTTATTTTCAATACTGCTTCGCACACAAGCTCTGAGAAATCCTGTTTACACTCCCACCTTCTGTAATATCTTTATTAGTATGGGTTTTGGTCGCGTCGTGGGCTTGATAGAATTACCGATTACGAAATTAATTGTTGTGACAAATTGTCATAAAAGAAGGTGGCGAAAGTGTAAACATAATTTCTAATTATTGCGCGAGGTGCAGTTAATTATTATTAGGTAATTGTACCTTAGCTTTTAAGTACAGGTTACAGGATACTTGTGATTGATATTGTCCTATTGAAGAATGTAAGTTTTCATTTGCGTAGGCACTTACCTTGTAGGTAGCATTGAATGCTCGAGGCTTATCAGCAAGCTCGTATTATTTATACAATTACTATGACTGATCTCTTTTTTAATATTTTTCATCTTTAATAAGTAACGTATTTGTTATCATAATTCAATTCATATCCATCAAAAGTTAGTATAAAAATACAAGCTAGTTGACAAATTCACAAAGTGTGAAAGCTATTTATTGATTTTGGGTGAATTTAGAGAAAAATGGTACAACCTCTTTAACCGAGTACGCATTTTTTTCATGTTCGTTTACAGAGTGTTTATTTTTGTTTGACTGAAAGAAATACTGTCTATGTATAAGTCGCTTGTTATGTTCCTTTTATTTGATAAAACATACAATAATAATAACACAATGATCTTTTAATATCCCATGAATAAAAATGATACAATTTGCCTAAAAGAAGATGGTTCAAGTGCCGGCGTAAAAAATAAAGAAAGACACTGGTGGACTTGATTCAAACGAAAAAAAATACATGTAGTCGTTTATTCCGTTCTCCTTTTTTCTTCTCTAGATTAAAATAAGGGTCAGTTGTTTTTCCTTACCGATATATTATGCGAAATTGTATTTGAATCATTCTTCTTCGTCTTGATTATAAGAATGATAGGCACTTCAATCATTTTACTTTCAGGCATTTTTTGGGTCAGTGATGGTTAAATCATTTTTCTTTACTAATAAAAATATTAGGTTTAGCGCATTTTGATTTAAGAACCATTTATTTAAGAAGATAAAGACTTTTTTAAGATGACAATTATCATAAAATAAGGATAAAAAAATAAAAAAAATATTATTTCTCAATTTCTGTAGCAATTGGGTCATAATTTTTTTTAATGATTTTTTTTATGTATTTTATCCATTGAAATCGCTTTACTGTGGATATCCAAAAATGTCGCTTAAAGCGTTTTGCCTTTCAACCGTCGATATAATAAAATTCTCTTTCCATGACTAACAGTAAGAGGTTTTATTTAGAAGATTATGTTATGTTGAAATATGTACAAGAAGTACCTTTTATTTAACCTTTAAATAAATATCAATGTTAAAAAATCTTTCTTGTCTTTAATAGTATAGTTTAGTTCTATACGAGAAAGTGCCAGTGCCAATGATTATGTACGTAAGTAATTTTAATCGTTACACAAGAAGTGTGCAATTGTTTTGTATTAATTTTTAAGATTTTTCTCTTAATTATTTATCTCAAGATTTGTGATATAACTTTAATTCCTACCCACATTAAAATGTAATAAAAAAAATTGTAGGTGTTTTTCTCGTCGAGAACTTTTTGAAAAAAAATAATTGATACTTTTTAAAATATATTTTGTATTGTAAGTTTTGTTCCACTTCAGAAAATGCCAATGATTATGTAGCTAACTTAGTAATTTTAATCGTTACAGTAATTTTAATCGTTACAAGAAGTGTGTGTCTCAGGATTTGTGATATAATTTTATACATTAAAATAAATAAATAAATAAATGGTGTTTTATTTCAACGTCGATATAATTTAATTACAAAAAAAGGTGATATACGCCGATTCAATACTAAAAGTATTGAAGAGGCTATTGAGCGTAACAGGGGCTCTAAGGTGTTTGCCAGGGATCTGTCTGTTGGCCAAAGCCAACTGATGAAGCTGAAGACCGACGACGGCAGAGTCATTTCATCCAAACCTGAGCTATTGGCGGAAGTTGAGAAGTTTTATGGACAGCTGTACACGACAACCCGAACACCCGTCGAAAATCGAGCTAAAGACCCGAGGGCTAGATTAACCCGACACTATACCGAAGATCTCCCCGACGTCAGCCTGTACGAGATTAGTATGGCCCTCAAACAGCTTCAGAATGGCAAAGCCCCAGGTGAGGATGGAATTACAGCCGAACTCCTGAAGGCGGGTGGTAAACCCACCCTTAGGGCCCTTCAGACGCTGTTCAGCTCCGTCCTCCACGAAGGGAGAACGCCGAAAGCATGGAACAGAAGTATGGTGGTTCTCTTCTTCAAGAAAGGTAATAAAACTTTGTTGAAGAACTATAGACCCATCTCACTTCTGAGCCATGTTTACAAGCTGTTTTCGAGGGTCATCACAAATTGTCTCGCGCGCAGGTTTGACGATTTTCAGCCTCCCGAACAAGCCGGTTTCCGAAAAGGCTATAGTACCGTAGACCACATACATGCGTTGCGGCAGGTTATACAGAAGACCGAAGAGTATAACCTCCCCCTTTGCCTTGCATTTGTGGACTACGAGAAAGCCTTCGATTCGATCGAGACCTGGGCTGTACTACAGTCTCTCCAGCGGTGCCAAGTTGACTACCGATATATCGAAGTGTTAAAGTGTCTGTACGAAAACGCCACTATGTCCGTCCGACTACAGGACCAGAGCACGAAGCCTATTCCTCTGCAGCGGGGAGTCAGACAAGGAGATGTGATCTCTCCGAAGCTGTTCACCGCTGCATTGGAGGATGCTTTTAAGGTTCTGGACTGGAAAGGACGAGGCATCAACATAAATGGCGAGTACATCACTCACCTTCGATTCGCTGACGATATCGTAGTCATGGCTGAGACCATGGAGGACCTCAGTGCAATGCTCGCTGACCTCAGTGGAGTTTCCGACCGAGTTGGCTTGAGGATGAACATGGACAAGACGAAAGTCATGTCCAACGTCCATGTCGCGCCAACTCCCGTGATAGTCGGAGGCTCTGCGCTCGAAGTTGTTGACGACTATATTTACCTGGGACAAACGGTCCAGTTAGGTAGGTCCAACTTTGAGAAAGAGGTCACTCGTCGAATCCGACTCGGATGGGCAGCGTTCGGGAAGCTTCGTAGCACCTTTTCGTCCAAATTACCGCAGTGTCTGAAGTCAAAAGTCTTTGACCAGTGTGTGTTGACAGTGATGACTTACGGATCTGAGACGTGGGCGCTAACAATGGGCCTTATAAGGAAGCTCAAAGTCACTCAGAGGGCTATGGAGAGGGCTATGCTCGGGGTTTCTCTGCGTGATAGAATCAGAAATGATGATATCCGCAGTAGAACTAAGGTTACCGACATAGCCCGAAGAATAGCCAAACTTAAGTGGCAGTGGGCGGGGCACATTGCTCGCAGGACTGATGGCCGATGGGGTCAGAAGGTTCTTGAGTGGCGTCCGCGGACCGGGAGACGAGCTGTAGGTAGGCCTCCAACAAGATGGAGTGACGACCTTGTAAAGATCGCGGGAAAGCGGTGGATGCGAAAAGCACAAGATCGGTCTGAGTGGAGAGCCTTGGGGGAGGCCTATGTCCAGCAGTGGACGTCTTTCGGCTGACATGATGACAAAAAAAGGAAAAGTAATATTTATTCGAGTAGTTATTTAATTGAATCGTCGTTTTAATAATATGTTTTACTTGAAACATTTGCTCTTTCTAATTACCGTAGCCATTTAAAAATATTTTTTCTAATTACCGTGTCCATCAAATATTTGAATCTCAATAACTCAAAAACCACTGTATTTATTCTAATGCCATTTCGATATATTGATTAATTAGCTTACACTTGTTCATAATCAAACGTCATCTAAACAAAACAACGAGAAAAAAAAAAGCCTACGGTAATTAGGCAGAGAACACTCAACTCTGAGAATGGCCGAAGTAAATAATAATATACTCCGAGACTACCCAGCCGCACGTCGCCAACAACTATCCCAGCTTCCTCGACCGGTCTATTGGTCATCACTTTGGTCTTGGAAAAGTTCATGTTGAGACCAACGCAACTGAATGCGACACCCAAGGATGAAATCATTAGTGGTAAAGCGGCCAGAGTCTCGGCAAAAATTACAACGTCATCAGCGAACCGTAAATGAGAAAGATATTCTCCGTCGATTTTAATACCTTTTTCATTCCAATGTAAGGTTTTAAATACGTCTTCCAATAAGTTGGTAAACAATTTTGGAGAGATGTATCACTCTGGCGTATTCATGGTAGCATGCCTATATATAGTTTTGATTAAATCGATATAGCGGTAGTCAATATGACATCGCTGGAGAGCCTGCAACATCGCCCATGTTTCCACAGTATCAAACGCCTTTTCAAAATCCACTAAAGCCATGAAGAGAGGTAATTGGTACTCATTGGTCTTCTGAATAAGCTATCTGACGGTGTGAATATAGTCCACGGTACTAAAGCCACTGCGGAATCCAGCCTGCTCCACCGGTTCGAATGCATTGAGTGGATTTTTTTAAGCTTATTTTTTGGGAATTCGTTTTGAAACTACATATTATTAGTAATCATGTCATGTCATATTTGCATTCCTGTTTAACTATTTGCTTGTATGTGTCAGTAGGTATGAAGAAAAGCTGATTCTAGCGTTCTATTAAAAGTAGGTCACTATTTAAATCCTTTTTTTTACTATTCAAAATATCCGAATTATTCGAATAAGGAACATTGACGTATTCGAATTTAATTTGTGTCGGATATTCGAATAATATGAATATTCGAATATTCGAATTGCAAACCCTAGTCGCATACCGTCGGGCTGCCGTCGGCTTCTTCACCGCCGCTACGCGCCACTAAACTGCGACGGAAGTGCCAGCTCGCTTCGCATAACCAGACCACACCCTACGAACCTTCTACCCTCATCTGTTTACACTACCGGCGTACTTTTTAAATAAATAAATAAATACTTCTATTGAGTTTTTTTACTTGCCACCCGGTAGAACGTGACACAATATCACTGAATGTCGCAGTCTTGAATGATAAAGAGAAAAATCTGAGTGTGCTTAGCTCTCTGGACAAGAGCACTTGTCACGGCTACCTTCTATTTCTGATACTGGAGAAGCTTCCAGAAATTTTAGTATATGAATTAAAGAAGGTAACTAAGGACAACTCAGTATTAGGAATCAGAACTGAGTTAGAAAACTTCATATACGCCAAAGAGGATGCTAATAGATTTATCCAAAGAAGAGAGCACTAGGCAGAAGATTATACTACTGGAACATAACTTGTCTCTGAGAAGTTCAGAAGAAATAACTTCAGGAAGGGAGATGGGACTTAATCAAAATAACACAACTAGCAACTATTAAGTACAGAAATTGGGAATAGGACTTAGGATACAGAACAAAACGAAGCCGCTCGCAAGGCAAGACTGCTGTCCAAATCGACAGCTGTCTGTCATCGCCCCCTGATTAAGGCGGTACCACACGTAACGCTTCTAAGGCACCTCCAGACGCTAATTCCAAGAAGTTCTCTTAAGGAAGGAAGTTACTGAACAGTTTAACAGAAGCGATACTGGATTTACTGTTCTTGAGACAGCTATTGCATGAGTTGCCAGAGAAGAAGACGATACTGACCAAAACAAGTACCTACAGAACTTTACATGGCAGATATTAGCAAAGGAACTGAAATTTATGACAATAGAAAAGAGCAGACTCACAATATTCACCTTTGCGTCTAAAATACATCTATACATTGATAGTAGTAAAGTTTCAGATTGTGACTCGATTTGGCAAATCTATATCAATGAGTCCAAAGTGGTTCCTATGATCACTTATAAGTTATAGCGTATCCTGGACAATATTTAAGTTGCGATGCTGGTGAACCCGCTACCTTATGCCAGTTGTCGTGTTACCTGGTCTTCCGATAATTCGGAAGACCAGGTACCAGACGTTAATGAAAGATCAGAGAAAAAGAGAGGTAGATTAGAGAGAAAAGGACAGCAATAGTAAGTCAGGGTCTGGGTATTTATTTAAAACTTAGGCTTTCTTCACACAGATAAAATAATTATTACATATAAATTAAAAAATAAAATAAAATTAGTCCCTAATATCACCAGGGTAAAGTTAAAGATTTAGTGGTGAAGGTGAAGGTAGTTCCTCCGGGACTTCCTTTAGTACGCGTCCCGGAGTCGTCGGACCAGGAACACCGCTGGCGCTGTAATGCGGGGCGTTAGAGGCAGCGGCCCTGGTGGTACACGAAGGTAGGTGGGCCCGAGGTGGGACCCGTCAGAGAGAGTAGCGGTTCCCGAGGAAAGCAGGAACCTCGTAGATGAAAGATTCTTGAAGCGTAGGGCCCGACTTGGCCACACTCAAAGTCGACTTTTGGTATGAGGGAGATAGAGGCTTCTAGGGGTCCGACTTGACCCTATCTTCAGAGTTTCTTGTTACCACTTTAGAGGCTGAGGGAGAACTGATCGCTCTAGTCCGAGCCGCCGTTTATATACCCTGGTGATCTAGCTTTTTAATTTACAAATTCTAAATTCATAAAATTTCAAAGTTATACATGCCAGATATTAATTCCATGGTTAACCATCGTTTTAACTCCATGGTTCAGTATAAACCTAAGATATCGTCTCTGCCCGTTGTCTAGACAACGAAAATAACAAGCGCTGTCAGATGAAAAAATATAAACAGAAAGTGAATATTTTCGGCTACAAAAGTAATATCGTTAAAAAGAATAGCAATTATTCAAAGGAAAAAGGTACGCAAGAGCCATGGAAAACCAATAAACCGTACAGCTTCAAAAAATCAAGAATTATACGTCTCTAAAGTTAGTCGGTCCAACCGACATGTGAACCGCGCCCGCGAGATAGTTAAGAGGAACGGGACAATAAACCCAGGAACGCAGGTACAATATTACACAGTTTGAAAAGGAAACTTGTTTGCGGTGTTTGTTCCAGTGTTGCCAGTGCGGACTTTTTGTCCCAAAATCGGATTTTGCACAAGTGCACAAACTAGTTAGAAAGGGAGATCCGAGCGACAAACAAGTCGCGGACAACATGTGCTAGCCGTCAGATGTTTCACTTCAACGCCGCAGTCACCTCTATTGTTTATATTTTGTTATTTATTTAATTCGTGGAGACTTTTTTAGGCCAAGAAAGGGTAGGCTTAGGTAAAGATAAATAAAAAAAAGATAAATACTTGACGAAGTTGACAAAGTAATTTTGGATATCTTAGAAGAAGATAACCCATCAATTGACGGTATTAGTGTGCCTGAGAGCGGTGAACCGTTAGATGTTTTTTATGAAGAAGTAGAAATCTCCGAAAAATATACTGATGCTCCACAATAGGGTATTTGCCTGATATTAAATTTCATATATTAATTTGAATAATATATCAATATACGTAGTATGATAAAATAATTCAAAATCAAATTTGAAATTGGTAATAAAATAAAAAAGTTATAGCCTTTTAAAGATTTTTGTCTATCACTTTCTCACGAAACGATGTTTTGCGTGTAATTCATATGGCGGTTGAGTAATATGACGTCATATTACTTTATTTTCCTCTCTGTCTAAAAGCAAGTTTTAAACATTTATATCTTTCTTATTTTTAAAGATATTAAAAAACTATTTATACTAGGCTATTTGGAAGGTAAAAAAGCTTCAATTTAAATACTAATAAAAAATTAGGCAAATACTAGGGTATTTGCCTAATTTTTAATACATTCAAAAAGGAAAGTACACGAAGACAAAAACCATATTCTAAAAAAGAAGAAAGGTGTCTCATCAAACCTAACCACGGGTATAACAGAGAAAGACATGCTTAAATCGGAATTTTTGCGATTAGAAATAGAATATAAAAAGATGGATCTTGTATTGTAGAAAAATAAAATTTATTTACTAATATTAAAGGCAAGAAAATTGGAAATAGAATTGGGAATTCTAGTTTCCGATATTACAACTGATATTTTACAAAGATCATTAGAAGAATAAACAAATTTCTAGCATTATTGATAATTCCATTATTTTAAGAAAATATTTATATAACATATTAGATATATATATATAACAATACAAGTGTAAAGGTCTGTAGTCCATAAGTGGAAGAGAGAAATTCCGGAAATGTGCTGCAGTGCTGGCACTGGCATGGTGCAGCTTCCGTTCATTGAACTACTATCCAAGAGCGTCTTTATACACACAGCACACCCATTTCATGAACTGTCTTCGCAAAATATTACCGAAGACGGATTCATGCCTACTTTTAAAATTCAAGGACAGGTGTGTCATCCTTTACCGGCTACGGCCAACCTACGGGTTCAACATACAACGGGAGACAATGGAACGAACAAAGAAATTTTGGTCAAAATCATCACCAAGGCCTTCACCATACCTGACTGACCTGATTTACCTCCACCACAGCAAAAACACGGTCAGAGAGGAAATAATAACGGTAACCAGCGGATGGAGAAATTTCTCTATGAGAAAAGCAATCAAAATGAAGATGTCTACCAGGAAGAACTAAAAAAAAGCTTCTTGCTGGAGTTGAGGGTGTCGACGTTGCTCTTACTCGGTTAGGCGAGACGCAACAGTTAAAAGCAATTACCCTGAGTGTGACGACTAGAGGAATTGGATTTGGAATCTCACAAGTCATGTTTACATCAATATTAATTAATGAGGTATGTCATCTAATAGGAAGTTTGTTATCAGCACCTCAACACGAAACACAATTTCTTCAAATGTGATTAATGGGTGGAGATTAATGAGAAGTTCGTTTGAGGTGCAACCACTTTCCCGGTGTCAAAATCGCTCCTAAATATGTTACACTAAGTTACCAATTAACTGCATTATAAAAGATTCCCTCAATGTGCGAGGATTTTGAAGTGGTCTTTCGAGCAGCGAGAAAGCCCAATGACGCTCATCGTTGACGTTTCAACGGACCATTGTAACGTTGCATTTCCTGCGTGAAACGAAACCTAAAGACTGGGGAAATATTTAAGGTGTATATGGCATTACTGTTCATTACTTTTGTATGTCAAACGTCAACACCATAGTTTTGTAGGTTGGTGTTGCCGCGTTAGGGAAATTACTATAGGATTATGGGATTATTAAATATTTGGTATAAATCAATAAATGGAGTAAATAGCTATTTACATTTATTCAATAAACAAAACAATTTAAAGATATCTTTTGGCTGTAATTGTACATACAAGAATTAAACCAACACATTTCAGTCAAAAGAACATTTAATGTAGTAAGTAATGTATTAATTAAGTACCTAATTACCCATACTAATCAGATTAAATTGTATAGCTACATTCTATGCATTTTGTTGAATCTATATTTTGACCTGCTTTCTGCTTGCATAAAAATCATCAAGATGATGGCCCATTATAACATCTGGCTAAAGCTGAACGACAGCGGAGGAGCCATCCTCGATAAAATAACCAAGCTCCTGCTGAGGAGATATAGTACATACTTTCAGATATATTTCGGTGAAAGAAACTTGTAAGT
Source organism: Acleris literana (assembly GCA_946894065.1). Lineage (NCBI taxonomy): Eukaryota > Metazoa > Arthropoda > Insecta > Lepidoptera > Tortricidae > Acleris > Acleris literana. The sequence continues at coordinate 9,919,390 of OX335688.1, read as the reverse complement.
ATTAATTAATAACATATTTCCGATGGAGGCATTTGTTGCAATTTATGTGCAATTCTCTGACCAATTGTGATTTTTCAGAGAATGTTTCTCACACGTGGTGTGGAGGGAATGTCTTAGCGTCGAGATTACCAGGGGTTTTCCTTGAAGTTTTCCGGTAAGATTCATAATTTTGTTAACCGATAATGTTAGACCTCATGTCTCATATAGTTCTTAACCGTAGTGCTAATCAGAGCAATTTCTCTGTGCCTTTACAGCTGGACTGGGTTTTTTTTTAAGCGTTGTTAAGGGACTGGGTTTCGTTAGTTTCGTTTAACCATATTCAGTATGTACTGATTTTAAGTTTCCGTCTACATAGTTTCTGTTATTCTGTTTAGGTTTCCGAATAATTTAGCTTTCTGATTTGCCTTTATAGTTGGATGATTTATTTTGTAGTTTTGCATTCAGTTATTCCGATTCAGACTCCAACTATATTCAGGTTCCGTAAAGCTATGAAGTAGTTTATTCAGGCATTAAGTATTTGGCAGGAACTCTCTTTAGATCTGTAAGAAATAAATTCATGTTTAGGTTCCTGATCATTCAGTAAATTCATACAATTAGTGAAGTAGGATATAAAGGTATAAACCAAACTTTAGTAGGCGTGCTATAGGCAAGAGGATTCAGTAGACCTTCACAAGCTGCTGTGAGCTGCCCGAGGGTACTGTGGCTTGCAACGCAGTGTGCTGGGGCCGCGCCACCAGTTTGCCGTCCTGGTACTACATCGAGTAAATCGTCCAGGAACGAAGGTTTTCTTCAGATCAAGGTCTGTAGAAATTATATTTATAATTAGGGAATTAGAATATCAATAATAGTTATTTGAACTCAGATTGGAATTGGTGGCAACTCTATAAATAGGGACTAACAACTTACTATCTAAGAATTGTGAATTATAATATATGAACCTTTACTTTATGTAAAACGACCAGCCTTCCGCTGAGCTAAACATATTTTCTGGTAGAGTAAGAATTATGCGCAAAGTTATGTTCACAATTTAATACCATCATGTATAGAGCTGCATAGGAATAAAGACTGTGATATTTACTAACCTGTTTCATTAAGCTCCTCGTCATACGTCCTAGAAGACTCCATATCTCTTAAACTTATTCTACAACATTTTGTCTCTTGTTTATTCCGTTTATATTCAGTATTGTCGCGTGTTGTACCTCCGGGTGGTACGCGCGTCACACCATGAAGAAGTTACAGCTCATGAGGTAGCTCGGGTAATAGTCGTTTAACAATTCCAGCAACGTGACATATGAGTAATTATCCAGAGCCATGATAGTAGGCTGCGGCGCTTAAGCGATATCCATCCATCCACATTCAATGCTCACATTAATATCGAATATTACTAGTACTGTCAAGTCGAACAATTATATTTGTAAGTACGTGAATAAGGGTAGTGATCAGGCCGCTTTTTCTTTGGACGACACCGCCGCCACCGCGACAATAGCCACTACCTCAGCAGATCGGAAGCAGTTTGGCGAATGTAAGCTTTTCCCATTCATGAGAGATATCTTACGGTCACCCATCTCTCAGTCTATGTTGAGACCGGTAAGCGTGTTTACTGAAAAATGCTATGTAATCTTGCCGAAACACCAGTAAATAGGAGCCATTAGGTTGAAGTTCCTGAAAAACTATCAAAAGTGTCCTGTAAAGTTGAGGAATTTCGAATTTGAAATCAATAAGTGTCCAGTTCCATAACAAATTCCATAACATATCATATTGTTTGAATTTGGAACTATCTATAAAGACCTGTGAAAGCCTTCAAAAAGGATACAGAGGTCCCCACAAAAGTACCAAGGCATCATAAACCGATAGATAAAAAGCGTTATCTCGTTCAGAGTAGACATCGCGCGATTTCTTTATTTGTCAGAATATAATAGGATCTTAAGGTTAGGTTTGTTCATGCATATTCAACCTGCATGCAGGTGAGCAAATTATTACAATGTCATAGCTAAATTTTAGTAAAAACACCTAAACTCCATAGACCTTATAGTCGACAACCTGTATCAAATACAATATTAAGCTTACATTCTCAGAGTCGTCAATTTCTAACATTTTCAATATATATCACGACCCTATATTTATAAAAATATCAAATAATTAATTAATATACAAATAATTAATTATTCTCGCACCATCTGTTTGTTTTATGCGAGCCTAGTACATCTCGACCGGTCAGACGAGTTACACATTGTGAATCGTTTAAATTAATAAAAAAACGGCTAAGCGCGAGTCGGACTAGCGCCATGAGGGTTGTGTACATAGAGGTAGGAAAACACAGAGGGAGTATAAAAACGGCTAATAGAATAGTACTCTGCGCACCTGTTAAAAATGCCCTTCGTTAAAAAGAGTCGTCAATATATGACCGCTTTCGATTGAATTTCAAAAGTGTACCACTTTTTAGGTGTGTTCGTGGGTGTCACTCCGCATTAGTGAGCGTAAGTTTGCAGTCAGTGATGTGCAGTTTGTCGATAAATTAGGTTAACCTATTAAAAGACATACAGTATATTCAATAATAATTGTGATTGATTTTCAATTGATTATTGACCTTATTTCGGAAAGTAAACTGAGAAATTAACTTTTTTGCCGTACGTACGATAAATATTGCTATTATTAGTCACGCGGCGGCGGCGGGCTTTAGGACTGGCGGTATAAAAGGCCCACCTTTTATACCGCCAGTCCTAGCCAGTTAGAGAATCATTCAGCCGCTATCTTCGGTCGAGTTAACACTGGAAGAGTTCAAGAAATTAGTATTTCGTAACAAGGATGGCAGCCGAGGAGTCTATGATAATAAACGAGGATTCGTTGCAATGCAACGAGGTGCTGCCATTGTCGGACGACGAGGAACCCTATCAGAGTGGGTCAATGTTCAGCCAAGAAAAGGAACGTCAGGAAGAAACGATGGCGAATACTCAGATGATTCTGGAAGCGCCAAAGAAGAGCCTCCAAAAGAAGAAAAGCGAATCAGCAAAAAAAGGCATCGGAAACTCAGGATCAGCAGCGACGAGTCAAGTGAAGAAGATACGAGTTGTGAAGACGAGTCAACTGTACAGCTGGTTACACAAAATTACTGGGACACCGGTTTGATGGCGGTAATAATTAACGATTTTCTGAAGAACGCGAGGAAATGGAGCCTAGACCAAAAAAGGAACGACATTTACAAGCCGTCCAAGCAATGATGGAGTTCATCAGGTATGTCCAAGAAAAGAGAATAATACCATTACCAAACGGTTCCATGAGTGTGTCATACGAGACGTTCGCCGTGTGGGCTTCAAAAGAAGGATTATCCACGACATATTCGAATCTCCAGGGGATGGATACGGTGAAAGATTTGGACAATATATTCTTCGAAATCTTCAGCGAAACAGCGACAGCGTACGAAGAAGCCGAAGAGTCGGACTAGCGCCATGAGGGTTGTGTACATAGAGGTAGGAAAACATACAGGGAGTATAAAAACGGCTAATAGAATAGTACTCTGCGCACCTGGGGCACTACTTTGAAATTCGAAGTTCGAAGTTCCGTTCTTCGATTTCACCATTTGCTACTATGAACACCTTCGGGCCCGTCTTCGGATTCGAAGTTCGTCATTTGACAATTGTTACTTCGTGGTTACTTCTTTTGACCTACTATGAAAATCGAACTTCGGCGACGGTTTCGGATTTTGACACGAAGTTCTTCGGGGAGAAACGTCAAATCTCACGTTAACTAAAGTGTTATCGTTTGACCTTCGATCCATTGTTTTCATTGCGTGAGTGTGAATGATTTTTGGTTTTATTACTGTGAAATATTTTTCCAAAGCTTATTATATTTTATCGAGTTTCGTTTATATTTTAGATTGAACGATGTCACGTCTTTTGCTCAACGAAGTACTCCTCAAAGTGATGCACGTGAATATGACGAATTTGGCGGCGGGATACACTCGAGGCTTTTTGGGGAATTCGTCAACACTTTCAGATTAAATCGAGTGGTGTTAGAAGCTATTATTAGCCTAACTTAATAACCGAGGCATCTACCCAACCTATTCAATCAAAAAAAAAACCTTAGGTACGTATTTAAAGTGTTTTAGCGATGTTTCTCCTTTAAGAAAATATGTTTACTTCTGGTATTGTTATTTATGAGGCATAATGTCTACCTATTTTTGTTCACATATGCAGACCAATCAAGTGAGATAAAACTCTTTCATTTGATTTATTACAGATTGGAGTTGGCTTAAAATTTTATGGTATGGTAGAGTACCGGGGCAGGGTTGGAAGATATGATGCTGGGTCAATGACTTGTTGCCTGTGTGATGTTACATAAGGCTGCCATTTTTCTGCCCCATTAGCAATTCCCCCAAACAAGCGCAGCATCATTAAAACTGGGTAAGTAAGTACATACTATGGTTATATATTTTTTCTAATTATCATTCGCACTCATCATAATGTCATCCTAAAAGGTATTATGTTTTTTTACTTTTCTTTACATTGTACATAGTTAAGTCGCTTTGACCCAAGGAGCATGAGGAGAAGTTCTTTAACCGGAAACATTTCCAGTTGCCCAATATAATATATATCATATATATATATTAAAGGACAATTAACTTATTCATTTTATTTGTTTTCGATAATATGATGCTCTATAACTTATGTTATTGACATCAAGTTATTTTTTTATTTGATATTTATAAAGTCAGGCCAAGCTTGGTAACAAGCATATGCCGAGTCAACAACCTGTTATGATTATCTCATTACACTTTAAGTAAACAGTTACAGTGTAAAGCGGATAATCTGTAAGCATTCTCAGTGTTTTTTCATATGACTATGTGCTCTCCATCGCTTTAGGTTTAATTCTTGTATTGATAGAGTAAAGTCACATTGTGAAAACTTCACTGATATTGTTGTTTCAGATGACAAATATGCCATTTTAAATGTTGATGCTTCACATGGTGTAGCGACTCATGAATATTTTGTGTGGCAATATCTGGGAACATTTTGAAAGCGTTTGTGCCAAGAGAAAGCCTGCTGTTTTGCACTTGCTGGGTAAGGAATCAAGTTTTTTTTTTCCTAAAATTTGAATACTTCTCTTATGAAATACTTTCATGACCCCTTGCGGGGGTAGGTACATGATGACCACTGAGGATAGGGCCACAGATGACTCCCCTGAGGGTTACTATAATGCCATACAAAAGACTGCGCTCAACCATTGAGAGAACATTCAGCATTTTTAAAGGTTTAAATGCATATATGTATATATTAACATACTTTTTTATAACAAGGAGAAGGCACACAAGTACTCAGGCCTCCTGATGGTAAATGGTATCTGAGACCTATAGAATCTATATATATAGATATTTGAATTCCCAAGACTACAATTTCAAGCCTGCAATCCTAAGACTTCAAATGCGTTGCCAACCCTGAGGACTAAGGTGGAATAAGAAATACCTCGATGCTAGTAATTTCACCGGTTTTTCTTATCCCCTTACCGGAACACAACGATGCGAACACTGCTGCTGCACTGGTGGGTTGATCGATAAGGTGGTGGTAGCCATCTGGATGAATTCTGCACAAAAGCTCTACCACCACTAAAACACCAACGTTTCCAAAGTCATAGCATAATCAGAAATTATAATTAATTATATATTTTATTTGTCACAGGGCGGTGGAGATGCCTTTTGGCCGCATGCACTCTGCACTACAGCCCTGAGATGGCCAGCAGGATCTGCAGGATCACCATTAAATGCAGTATGCTGTATAATATCTGGATGCCAGCTGCAACCGACGACGTCACGAGCGAGAGCAACATGCAGACCGGTGCTGTCGCTGACTTCCGCGTCTTCTCCGCCGCAAAATAGATTAATCTTAGTTTAAATAAATAGATAATAATAGTATGTCGTTCGACTCATCCGACCATATGAAGCGAATTTTTTAACGTGTTTATCCTTTGACAAAAATTATACTAAGTTTATTTTAAAACTGCTGCTTTATGATTCACTGGGACAATTTGAATGATGAACTTAAATTTTTAGAGTAGGTAGTTGTTGGTGTTCTTAACCATACTTTGGTTAGGCTTATAAGGACTAGATTGCAAAACGTCTATGTAAGCAAAACGTCGTTGTTGCATAGCGACCAACTAAACAAAACGCCTTTTTTGTACAATGCCCTGCCCTAGGATGCAAAATGTCTAGTTTGGAAGTAATGCATAATTAGGCATTACAACATTTTTGTTTTATTTTATTTATTTATTTATTTAAGGCTCACAAAACAAGTTACAGTCTTTGTTACATATATGTTACATATATGTTAGTTAGTTAAATAACGTTAGAGGGCATTAATTTTATCAGTATAGTTTTAGTACCTATATTTAAGTTTTAATTACTATTAGGTTATAACTGTGGCTAGGTATGTTTGCTGAGTAAGAACTTGACATAGAGATACATGGCTTCTCAAAAACTGAGCTAAAGTACCGAGAAAACATCACAAACTTCAGCCTCATTAGAGGATACAGAGCTATCATACTTGGAATCGAGTTTGAACCTTTTTTAGCAAGGTTTAAAATCGTCTAGGTAGCAAAACGTGTCGTGATTGCATAACGACTAGATTACATATTAGATGAATTTTATGTAGGAACTAGGAACGATTGTTTATGGTCTAGGACTCCAAACCAGTTACTAATTTACTGTTTATTAATTTTACTAATAAATATACGAGTATATCCATACTTATATTAAAAACCGGTCAAGTGTAAGTTCTCGTGAATCGAGGGTCCGTATTTAAGATTTTCATACGATACCTCAATTCAAACTCAATTCAAAATTTGGACCGATATTCCTTGTATAAACACCCTGTTTTGTTGTCATTTAATTAAACATTTGGAAGACTGTATTACCGGCCAATTTTCATAGTTCCATGTCATCGGAAAATACCTAGGTACCCTATAAATGTTGATTCACTTGAGTAACCCTGGAGTAAGTTGAATGTCGAAATATACCTCCGTTTTTTGCGGCATAAACGGCCGTATCTTTTTTTTTCGTTAACTTGGAAGTATAATTATTGTTTCATATACGTAACTTCAAGAGTTTAATTTCTACTCCCGTCCCAACGTTCGATTTCCCGAGATAACTGTCTTGACCGACAGACGGACGGACGGACGGAAGGACAACAAAGTGATCCTATAAGGGTTCCGTTTTTTCCTTTTGAGGTACGGAACCCTAAAAATGTTTAAGTAACTATGTAAAGTAAAGTAACTAAACTAATTAAGTAACTATGAATAGTACAAAGAGTTCCTTCACAAACTACAGTTTGTGATTTCCTTGTTATTCAACCATCTAGTAGTTTTGCCACTTAGATTTATTTTATGATTTTTTGACGATATTTCTACCTAGTCGTTTTACTATCAGTACGTTCTGCATACGTTGGCGTTTTGCAACTGGGACATTTTGTTATTTGGGCGTTATACAAACAAAACCTTATAGAACTAAGTCGAATCTTCAACCAAGGTATTCTACTATTAAGACGATTTACACAATTAGACATTTTGCAACCAAGATCTTATGGAACTAAGTAGTTTTAGCTAAGTAGCACTCTGTTTCATCTAAGATGAGTCCCGTGACAGCTCATATAAACACGTATCACTTACTTGTTATTACTTACGTATTACTTACTTGTTTTTTTAACTTTACATAAATACTACATTGGTACACACCTAGCGACGCGGTTCAGGAACTTAAATAATTAACCACCTATTTTTAATTACCTCGCATGTGAGCATAGTAAGTGATTGAAATTACGAAACACGGCTGTCACAGGACTCATCTTAGATGAAACAGAGTGTAGTCCTTAAAAGCCTAACCCTGGATAGGGATGTAGAGAAATTACTTAAATTGTTTCAATTTCCATTGATTGTCGTTCCTGACTCTGTCCCAGTGTAGGCACTAAATAGTCAGTTATTTATTTATTGACTATTACTATACACTATATACTAGTGGTCTCTGCCTACCCCTCTGGGAAACAGGCGTGATTTAATGTATGTATGTATGTATTTATTGACTTCATGATGAGAAATGTAATCATGGTCAATATGGTCAACATAATGTCTGCCAAAAACAATGCTAGTTATGAAATATATATAAATAATGTTATACTAAGGTACATTTTTAGGCTTAACTAGAGACAAAATATTGTAATAGTCCTCATACCATTTGTTATAGTATTTTTGATAGTTTTCTGTCGCACTTTTTTCTTTTATATTTGTATTAAAGGGCCATTCATCTATACTTATATTATCAAGAGAGAGAGAGAGAGAGAGAGAGAGAGAGAGTGGATTTGTAATTTTGTTTACAAGTGAAAGGTAACCATTACTTTATTATTTGTACAATAATTATTACTTTAGTATTTGTACAATTCTTTCACTATTTGTACAGAACATTATTCCAGATGAATATAGGCTATTTTTTATTATGTTGGAACCTGAACAAAGCTAAGGCCTGACGCTAGTTCTATTAATAAGACTATCTCTCATGATTCCAAGTAGGTACCTAATGCTAGACTTAATAGGAAGTTGTAATGTTTTTTAGCGAGTACTGAAGAATGAGGAGTACCTAGTAGGAGGGTAATTCAATTTTGTGTTATGTTATCTAATAAAATAATTTTTAATCTTTTTCGATTTTAATTTTATTTTCTTTATATTGGAGTTAATGAGCACCACTTGTCTTGATTTTGTTGGTTCTGGGCAAATGGTAGACTTGGTGATTTTGGAATCTTCCATCTCCAGCAGCTGCCCTTGCTGACTGGCCTGTTTGAGCAGCAAAGGCCAGACCACCACCGTCTGGTGCCTCATGTAATGGGTTCAATGTATTTACCTAGAAATAAACACAGCACACAAAATAATGACAGTCAGATAATCCATGATGTACCTAATGTACCTAAAATGATATATAAACCCCCTTGCAACGATAACGAGCACTTTCGATTTCTGCAAGTAGTTTAAACATACTGTATTTTTTTTTCTTGGATATATCTGCGAGCAACTTATTAAAAAAACAAATCCATGGATATCACACACATGGACAATTATTCTGTTAAAGAGTATTTATTCTGGTGGACTAAACAGAATCATATGGGGCTACCCCCAAGCATTTCTGTTAAGTAGTAAAAAGGTATGCTTACTTGATGGGTGCTGAAATGACAGGAGCTGTACGGTTCCTAGGGTACGGATGATTGGTCATTATCCAAGAGTGAAACTGACACTTCCTCATACATTCTTATAGGGCAAGTTTTACCCGTTGACCTCTTTTAGCGATTGGGGTCCGCATCATTACCCTGGAAATGAGAATTGAATTGTATTTTGAATTCACATAAGTCAGAATGCACCGGCACAGGAAAGTAGAAAATAAAACCATGTCGTGATGGTTTACCTTCTGCGATTGTCTTGGCGACTGGGCTGCCCCACCGAGACTGTTTAACGTAACGTAACAGTAATTTGCTCCCACAGGGTGCGGGAGCGTACTCTTCACAACACGCTCCCGACAAAACCACGAGCAAAATCAGCATTTCATATCGCTCGTGGGTATCAGGGGAGGAAGATGATGGTTTCTGCAATACATAAGTACAATGTTTTCATTCAAATCTTAAGGTAAACTACTAAAGTTAGTAAGCAAGAGAACCAAAAAATATATCAGTTAACTAAAGAATACAATACAAATTTAATACCACCAAGTCTTGACTCGACTTAAACTGTTTTATAATATAATAATCAAATATTGGGATGTTATTAAAAATTAATTTAATAATAAAAATAAAACTTACAAAACAAATTTCGTTGCTTGACACATGGATATGATAGATAGATTATTTTTTACACTTAATGATACGTCAGAATATTTTTTAAATAATAAATTACAAGCATATTCGGTGTTTTTATTTTCTTAAACTATCCTTGTTACTTTGTGTGTTATTGCACAAGTAAGCTATAAATTGTTAATCGGCGATTTAGGACAAAAATCTGATTACCGGTTTTTAACCGCTATGTGTGTAACGCATACTTTTTATCCATTCGTTCTTTCCATTCAAGTAACTCATTCCTCTTGAATCGAAAGTTGGTCTATGGCTCCGAAACGTAAGTAAACAAATCGAAGTTACTTCATGGTAGCATTCACCTTCAACGTTCGATCGATCTGCGTTGCGGGCTTCGTTGCGAGCGTCGAATTTCAAAGTAGTGCCCCTGTTCTGTTACAAATGCCCTTCGTTAAAAAGAGTCATCAATATATGACCGCTTTCGATTGAATTTCAAAAGTGTACCACTTTTTAGGTGTGTTCGTGGGTGTCACTCTGCATTAGTGAGCGTAAGTTTGCAGTCAGTGATGTGCAGTTTGTCGATAAATTAGGTTAACCTATTAAAAGACATACAGTATTTTCAATAATAATTGTGATTGATTTCCAATTGATTATTGACCTTATTTCGGAGAGTAAACTGAGAAATTAACTGTTTTGTAGTACGTACGATAAATATTGCTATTATTAGTCACGCGGCGGCGGCGGGCTTTAGGACTGGCGGTATAAAAGGCCCTCCTTTTATACCGCCCGTCCTAGCCAGTTAGAGAATCATTCAGCCGCTAGCTTCGGTCGAGTTGACACTGGAAGAGTTCAAGAAATTAGTATTTCGTAACAAGGATGGCAGCCGAGCAGTCTACGATAATAAACGAGGATTCGCTGCAATGCAACGAGGTGCTGCCATTGTCGGACGACGAGGAACCCTATCAGAGTGGGTCAACGTTCAGCCAAGAAAAGGAACGTCAGGAGGAAACGATGGCGAATACTCAGATGATTAGATAGGCGCCAAAGAAGAGCCTCCAAAAGAAGAAAAGCGAATCAGCAAAAAAAGGCATCGGAAGCTCAGGATCAGCAGCGACGCGTCAAGTGAAGAAGGTACGAGTTGTGAAGACGAGTCAACTGTACAGCTGCTTACACAAAATTACTGGCACACCGGTTTGTTGGTAATAATGAACGATTTTCTGAAGAACGCGAGGAAATGGAGCCTAGACCAAAAAAGGAACGACATTTACAGAGCCGTCCAAGCAATGATGAAGGAGTTCATCAGGTATGTCCAAGAAAAGAGAATAAATCCATTACCAAACGGTTCCATGAGTGTGTCATACGAGACGCTCGCCGTGTGGGCTTCAAAAGAAGGATTATCCACGACATATTCGAATCTGAAGGGGATGGATACGGTGAAAGATTTGGACAATATATTCTTCGAAATCTTCAGCGAGACAGCGACAGCGTACGAAGAAGCCGAAGAGGACCTAGCCGAGGACTCCTGCTTATTGCAGAGCACGGAACCCATATGCATGTCGTCCACGATTGTGCCTACGCAAGGAACACGTGCAGATGTAAGTGCATTGAGTACATCAAAGACTACGAACAAAGGGAAGAAGGTGACAGCTACCGAGACATCCTCAAAAGGTCCCAGCAAATCGTTGAAAATGAATCCTACCTTGAATCCGAAGCCACAGAATTTGAAGCGGAAGTCATCGGTTTCGGAAGCAGAAGAGATGGACAGCGACGAAGAAATCGAACTGGCTCAGACGAAAGGGGAAAAGGAAACCTTCAAGAAACAAAAGCAGACAGTATAAAGACAGTTTTTACAGTTTTTAATTGAAAAAAAAACGTATATCTTTAATAAAGATGAGCCTTACAAAAAGTAATTGGAAGACAGTTTGTGCCCCTTTTTTGATGCCGGATTGCATTGCAACTTCTGAAACCACTACGAACCATTTCTGTTTGAAGTCTTTTATCAGCCTTCATAATAAATTAGTCTGCTGAAAAATGTTTCGAACATAGTCGGTGACTTTTTCGGGTGTCCCATTCCAATCACGCAGACCGCTCCAAACAAATTTCAGCCATTCCTCTCTGACTGGCGAGGCTTTTGGAAATCTAATAATTAACACACACATAAAGGGTGAGTACTATTAAATTGTCGCCAACATTTCCCGTATTTTTTTTTCGGCCACGCAACCTTTTTCATTAAACTTATAATATTTCAAATTTAGAACGTATTTGCATGTCTTACTGTTTAAAAGAACATTCAGTTGTTTTTATCAGTCAAGATGTCGTCAAACGAAAAAAGCGTTCGTGAATTAATTTTGCGAGAATTTTCAATAAATCCCAATATGTCCACTTTGGATCTTGCGAAATCGTGCAATACAAGTCGGAGAACAGTGCAAAGGACCCTAAAAAAACTAAAACAAGGTGGAAATATTGAAAGAAAGCAGCGAGAGGGCCATCCTACAAGGAAACGGAACAAAAAATTGGATTTAAAAGTGTGTAAGCTGTTTGATCAGAATCCGGCAATCTCTTCTCGAGATGTGTCCAAAAAAGTTGGTACTTGTCAAAGAAATGTACAAAAAATAAAAATAAAGTATGGTATTTCTACTTACAAGAAGCAAAAAGCCCCCAAAAGAACTGTAGAACAGTATAATCGAGCAATTAGACGGTCTAGATTTCTGTACACCTTGTTAGTTCAAAAAACAGGTTGCTTAATTATTGATGACGAAACGTATGTGAAAGCTGATTTCAAATCAATACCTGGAAACCAGTACTTTTCTTCTCGCAACGTCTCGGGTCTACATGAATCAGAAAAAGTGATTCCAGTAGAGAAATTCGCCAAGAAGTTCCTCGTGTGGCAAGCGATATGCCAGTGCGGCATGAGAAGTTCGCCTTTTGTAACCACTGGCACAATAAACACGGATATTTATATTTCCGAATGCTTAAAAAAACGGTTATTACCACTTGTAAAAAAACATACTTTTTCTACATTGTTTTGGCCAGATTTGGCAAGTTGTCACTATTCGTCGCGAGCTTTGGATTGGTATAATCAGAATTCTGTCGATGTAGTGCCGAAGAATATGAATCCGCCAAATTGCCCAGAACTACGGCCGATTGAAAAATACTGGGCTAATATTAAAACAAAGTTGCGGAAAACATGCCAACCGGCCACATCATTGCCCGATTTTAAAAGAAAGTGGATGAAATGTACAAAACTGATCACTAATGAATCCGTGCAAAATTCTATGAGTCGCGTGAAGAGTAAAGTCCGCGAATTCTCTCGTCGTGCTCTGGAGAAACCTTAATTGTGTTAGCTGATCTATTTTACGTCTTGAACTTTCTTATAATAAAAAAAAAAGAGTTATTATAACATTATTTCATTTTGTAAACGTTAATTCAAAAGGCGACAATTTAATAGTACTCACCCTTTAGTAGGCTCTTTTACCGATCGATAGATATGTAGGTACGCATAAAATACATATGAAATTGAAACAGCTATGTTAAAATATTGAACATGAATAACGAACGATCAAATATCTACAATAATTTATGCCATGCCTATGTCTAAAAGGCACACAACGCAAAAAACCGAACGTTTAGAATAACTAACTTTAAATGTTGTAACGCTCGACAATCAAAAACATACCCAACAAATACCATTATTTTGAAATTCTGAACGATGGGCGAACAGACAGCGAACAACAACAGTAATCCGACTAAATTAAGTGACACTTTTTCTTAATTCTTTATCCGACTAGCCGCTTATTCTATCCATTCGTCTTAATTTAGTAGGGTTCACATGTCGGGTATTGACCAATAAAAATTGGCTACAAAACTGTGTTGTACAAAGAAGAAAAAGGTGGTACGCTTGACGGTTAACTACACGGGATCTATGTTTTCCTTCATCTTTGGTTGTGCACATGTGGTCATGAATATTTTACAACTTTATTTAACTTTTTTTTAATCATTCTACTTGTTCTATTTTTGAGTAAAGCACTATACATGCTTCGACCATTAAGAGCCATCCTGGACTCGTATTTATAAAAGTCCTCGCCTCGCGGCTCGGGTTTTTACCACATACTGGTCCAGAAAGGCTCACTTACTGGTCTTTGCAGTAATGTACTATAAATTTAACCCTGAAAATGTGTCTAATAAAATAAATAATCCGCTGCAAACTACACTGTTACAGATTAATTTAAAATACTGTAATTTTAGGACCAGGGGCCTGTTTTATAAAGCTACAAATTAAAATTTACAGGTTACAAGTTTCCATTTGACACAACCTCGACCAATGACGACCAGCCGTTTGAGCAGTGTTGCCAGTTTAGACCTGTAAAATTGTTACTTGTAGCTTTATAAACTGCCCCAGATGCAACATCTCTGTACAACGGAAGGTTTCGACTTTCGCCGATACCACAGTGCTGCCACTTTGCGTGGATTAGGGAACTAATCTCATCTGCATTTAAGACCATTTTTGTTTAATTTTGGAAAATTTTCCGGCGGGTTTGCTTACAATTCGATATTGTTCAAATCCGTTTTATAGTTATATTTTAAGATATTTAGTATTCGATGAAATCTCAATTAGAAGGCCAAAGTCATTTAATAAAGAACGCAAACTTGGTGCAGTCGACTTTGGCGCAGGTCCTGCAAACGGCGAAGATGAGGACACTAAAGCAACTCAAGCTTTAGTGTTCATGCTAGTTTCAATGGTCTAAGATCCGAATAGGAGACAACCTTCACCGGGCTGTTTATTCGATTTAAAGTATTTTATATCAAATTTAATATGCTAAGTAATATATGGCGAATAGGTTGACTGAAAAAATTGATATATAATACTTTTAATCGAATAAACAGCCCGGTGAAGGTCGTCTTCTATTCCGATCCCCGACTATAAATGAAAGTTGGAAATTTCTTGTTGGGTATTGTTAATATCCGGTGTTAATGCGGAAAGAAAGGCAAACTTAATTAATATTTGTTTAGAAAAGTGTATAGAAGTTGGTGTGACGGTTGCAAGTCTCACGCTCGATAGTTGTGCCACAAATTAAAGACATCAGAAATTTTAGGATCTCAATTGACCATTTTAAATAACATAAAGATTCACTTCCCTCTTCCTAGCACGTCAGAAAAAGTATATATGAGGTACCTGACCCATGTAAGGCCTAAAGCTAGTGCCTTGTAAAGCCCACGTTTAAAATATCCAAAACTACAAAGTCAATCGGATTGAGCTCGGAATGGCCGCGCCGTTGCCATAGCAAACCGCCGCACTGTGTCGAACCTGTCGGGACTCGAGTCCATAAAAGGCAGCGCGTGCGATCGTACGTAGGCGTTTATTAAATTTCGACGTACCTACAAAAACGTGGGTGTTTTCAATATTATTTAGTGAATCTGTATTCTAATTATATGTAGATGGTTCAATAGCTTTTCATACATTTTTCTATCAAAATTTAAGTTTAAAATTGAAGATAATATATTTTTGTAATTTTTTGTACGAAACTACTATTCTTGCCTAATAAGGCCCATCAGGAATTGACCTGGGCCTCATTATGACTAAGTAATATTAATGGCTTTTTTATTTCAGTAGAATTATGGAATCAGTCGAAGAATCAGCACCTGAAACAAAGCAAAAACGTGCGAAATGGTCCGAGCACCAAATCACTTGTGCTGTGAGGGCTGTAGAACGAAAAATTCTTTCCCAAAGAGAACCTGCTGAAAGATATAAGATTCCACGAAGAACATTAAGGAACCATTTAAAATCTGGCTCAATATAATGGAGATTAGGTCGAGAGGCCACCTTAACACGAGAACAAGAAGAAGATTTAGTGGTAGAATAATACTCTTTGCTGTAGTGGGAATACCCCTATGAATGCGTTTCCACCAGAGATTAATGTGTTTTCATACATTTGACAATCGGAGCGAGGTGTCAAATGTATGAAAACACATTAATGCGCATCTCTGGTGGAAACGCTCTGTAACACCTAAACTTGTTCGAAAGCAAGTATACGTTTAAAAAAAAGCATACCTAATCGCTTCAGAGATGCCACTTCTACAGCTGGAAGAAAATGGCTGAAACTGTTCCTAAATCCTCAAATAACTCAGTTAAAAGCCCAAATGATGAACCCAGCAAGGGCCCAAAAACTGAATAAGTTTATTGTCACTGATCAAAGGAACTTTATATTGAAAAAAGACCGGAATGCCTATATAATATCAAATAGCTAACAAACATGCAGAAAGCGTCACAGTAGCCGGCTGTGTGAATGCTATTAGGGAAAGCTATTCCATGATTATGTTTAAAGGCAAAAGATTGAAACCCGAATTTACTGACAATTTACCAGCATGATACGAGGGCGGGATGATAAGTAACTGGCCTTAGCTATTTAAAAAGGTTGTATTTAAAAATAAACTAGCGTAATTTAAAATGTGTGTCTCTGGCTATCTGTGTTCGAAATTTGAAATTCATGGTTTAAAAAAATATTGATTTTTCTGTCATTTGAAAATTTATTGCGACGATTGTTTTAAAAATGGATAAAATTGAACAAATAGCGGTGATAAAGTTTCTTTACATGAAGGGTATGAAGGGAAAAGAAATTTATGATGAGTTAAAGAATGTTTTGGGGGAATGTGCTCTATCATACGCCACGGTAAAAAACTGGGTGGCTGAATTTAAACGAGGCCGTACAAGTGTCCAAGACGAAGCTCCCCCTGGACGTCCAAAAAGCGTCACGACTCCAGAAATGGTCTGCAAAGTCCACGATATGGTTTTGGCTGATCGACGATTGAAATTATCAGAAATAGCTGAGACTACAGGGATCTCAAAGGAACGGGTACATCATATTCTAGATGAAGAATTAAATATGAAAAAGTTATCCGCCCGTTGGGTGCCGCGATTGCTTACGCCCGATCAAAAAAGAATCCGCGTGCAAAACTCGAAGGAATGTTTGGATCGTTTTCAGAAAAATAAAGCTGATTTTTTGCGTCGTTTTGTAACAACAGATGAAACATGGGTTCACCACTACACGCCAGAATCAAAAATTCAATCAAAGCAGTGGACTGAATCTGGATGTTCGGGCCCCAAAAAAGCTATGGCTGTAAAGTCGGCTGGAAAAGTTATGGCTTCCGTCTTTTGGGATGCTAGTGGAATTTTAATGATCGATTACCTTCCTAAAGGTGAAACCATTAATGGAGAATACTATGCTAACCGTCGTCGAAAGTTCGTCTTTGTAATCGTCATTATAATTTATAATTAATGGTAATGAGAATATAATATAAAAAAATACAGTCAGGGCCCGGGAAGAAGAAAAGCAGATTATCTTATTTATATCTTCTCATCAAATCATGATTTTCTAAAACTTGGTTGTATTTTTTGATTGTTTTTTTTTTCAGATTATACTAACGTTTTGACTTTCGATTTTGATTGAAGGTGAAAAGACTGCTTGGGTTTGATTTTCGAATACCTACTAATATATAAAAAATAAATAAATAAAGACAAGTACTTAGGATTATTAATATCGTTCAGTAAGACTAATTTTTTGTGTTCTTTTGTTACTTTTGTGATATTACGATACTAAAATACATATTAACAAACAAAAAAGCATTAAGTAAGCAAATAAATGTAAATTACATAATTTAAAACTTTTTCAGGAAGAGGAAGTACTGCTTTTACTTCCATGTCAAGATACTCCTGCGACATCTAACTTTAGAAGAGTTACATGATTTAGTAAGACCACGTATATTCAAATATGACACCAACTACAGAAAGGCTATTGGAACTAGAGAAAGACTAGCACTTTGTGTAAGGTTTGTATTTGTAAATAACTAAACGCACACAAACAAAAAGGGTAAAGACATATTATCTGAAGAAACAAAACAATTAATGAAAAATAGAGCAGAAATGATTCAATTAACACCCAAGACAGCAGAAGCTAGAAAAGGAATAACCCAAATAAGTAAACTTTTAAGATTAAACATGAGAAAGGACCGGCAACAACATAGACAAAAAATCCTACAAGATCTAATAGCTACAACTGGAGGAACGAAAAAAGCAATAAAAATATTACAAGAGAAAGAAGAGTGGATTCCTAAACTAAAAGACCACATCGGCTATGATAGAACTAAAAGAAAATATATTATCAGTACCGCCACTGACTTCTATAAAGATCTATATTCCAATTCAGATGCAATCGAATATAAAGACCTACCAGATACAAGCGAAGGACCCCCAAAACTGCAACGAGAAGTGGAAAAGGCAATAAGCACACAGAAAAGGAACAAAGCTTCAGGGCCTGACAATATTTCCAACGAAACACTAATCGAGACTAAAGAATATATAATACCGACCCTAACGCAAGTCTTTAACTTTATCTTAAAAATGGAAATTATTCCAAAACAGTGGACAGTATCTACCATTAAACTTTTGCATAAAAAAGGCGACAAAAACGACATCTCCAATTATAGGCCTATAAGTTTAATGTCAAACATATACAAAACATTTTCAAAAATCATCCTAAACCGCATAACGAAAACATTAGATGAGAATCAGCCAGTAGAACAAGCGGAATTTAGAAGCAATTACTCAGCAGTGGACCACATACATGCAGTCAGCCAAATATTCGAAAAATGTAAGGAATATAACATCACCTTCCACTGCTGCTTTGTGGACTACTGCAAGGCATTTGACTCATTAGACCACGCAAAGATCTGGGAAGCACTAAAAAAGCAAGGCGTCGAACATAAACATATTAGGTTTATTAGAAACATCTATACAAATACCACAGCAAGGATAAAGGTAGAAAGAGACGGAGAAGACATAAAAATACAACGAGGGGTTAGACAGGGCGACCCCCTATCACCCAAGCTATTCACAGCGGGAATGCAAAGCTACCGTTCTTGACTGCATGCAAACCTTATATGAGACAGCTTTGTCGCTATCCGACTCCCGGTCTAAGGTCGGCATAAGTTCAACCTCGAGCGCGAAAGGTCCAGAAGCGCTAGAGAAGTGGTCCGGATGGAGAGGCAGCACGCCAAGGAAATGGCGGTGGTGAGGCAAGAGGTGATGGCCGAATTGGGAGCGCTAAAAGACCTGGCCACCAGAACTCTGCAGCAGACAGAGTCTGTGAGGGATTGGCTGGGCTACGAGACGGCCACTCCTTTCCAAAAAATAGGAGAAATAAGAACCTCGGTGGAAGAAATCAAATTGGCAGTGGAGAAACTAGGCAAAGTCAACGGAGCCCAGGAGAACCCAGCCAACGTCAGCAAAGTGGCAGAAGAAGTGTCGAAGCTGTCCGTCCAGATGAACAGGGTCTCGAACCAGATAGACCAAATGAGGCAAACCATGGACGCACTAGCGAGTGCCACGGCAACCATCCCGAAGACCATCGAGGGAATGTTGCCAAAGGTAATGGAGACACAAGGTCAGTCACCAAAAGACCCAGAGCTGAAGGAGGCCATCGGCACGCTCACGCAGCGGATTGACCTCCTCACACAATCCACTGAGGAACTTAAGAGCCGGCGAGACCCCGACACAGCAACACAACCGTCGGAGGACTTATCCGACATCAGGGACGGGATGAAGGCAATGAGCTCGCTCGTCAGAACCTTAACGGTGTTGATGTTATTATAAAAGTTTTACAGTCCGTCTCGTATTTAAAGACGGCAGGAGATATTTAATTATTTACAGGAGTCAGGACTGTGCCACCGGTTTATTATATTTACACTATGGAAGATAACAGTTTTAATTTTTAAATTAAAATTCAATTCATACCTATAGGTATTAAAACTGTTCTGTTAGTTTCTCGAAAAACTGTGAAACTGGAGTACACGGCATTTGTAAGCAAGCAGTCTTTTTATTTAAAATAACTCTCAGCGCATTAATTTTGAGCCCACCAAACAACACAGTGTCTGCTCTACAACTGATTTGTGTTAATATCGCAAATAATTCTTTTCACATCACCAATTCGGAACGGGGACTTTTCTTCCCCGCTAGTGCCTGCTACACACGACAACGATTTGTCGTAGCGATGTGACTGCGCAGTCCGTTTGTGCAGTTTTATCGATCGTGTGTATGACAAATCGTTGCAGATTATCGTTCATCGATGGCAGTTGCAATTTTTATTAGATAAATCGGTGTCGATCGCGTTTGCGCAGTTTTTTCGTCGCGTGTGGATGGCGATCGGTGCGATCATTTCGGCAGTAAGTACTTCGCGTCGCTTGTGTGCGCACGTGCCGCACCGCTGTTTATCACGGAGCTCGCTGGTCGGCGAACTTGTTGCGCGTTGCAACATGTCGGAAGAAGAAAGAGGTCCCCGCGAACAACTGCAGGAGTTCATAGAGAGCTACAGAAGCGAAACTTGCCTTTGGATGACCAAATCTAAGGATTACCATGATCGCAACAAAAAAAATGCCGCCTACAACAGGCTAGTCGAAAAATACAAAGCCATCGATCCAAATGCCAACAGGGATATAGTGGTTAAGAAGATTAATAATCTTAGAACTACCTACAAAAAAGAGCTAAACAAAATAAAAAAATCGTGTAAATCCGGAGCAGGAACTGACGAGATTTACACTCCTCGCTTATGGTACTTCGAGTTGCTAAGTTTTTTATACGATCAAGAAGTACCGAGACCATCGAAATCGAATATAGATGAGGATGAGGACGAAAATGAGGTAAGCTTTTATTTTTCAGAAATTATTTATTGCTTTATTATACTTGACATTAATGAATAAAATTGTCTTGCCAAGGAACTTTTCCTTCACTTACAAAATACGTCATAAATTGACTTCTTATCTGATTAGCTGTTTGAGGTGCACGGCCTTGTATAGTTCTTTGTAATGGTTCAAGTGTTGACGCTCTTGTTGTGAGTCCTGACGTTATCGTACCTTCTTCAAAATTCTCAGTATCGAAACATTCTGAAGAAGCGTATGAATTAAGCGATGATGTCGTCAAAAAATTATGCACAGCACAGGTTGCTCTTACAACTGACCCAATAGTTTCAGGCGACACACACAGGGGTATTTGACACTAAACCGCGGACATTAGGTACAAAAACCAAATGGGCGAAATCGAGGTAATTTTTTTTACCTGCGGTTACCCAAGGGTCTATGTAATAATAATACATGATAGATAAAATTGTGGAATTCACACAACTTACGTATCAGTCAACTTTCGACCGCTGTTGCGTACTGTTGAATTGTTGCGAGTGCATATTATCACAAATATTTACATTACGTTTCATTTATTTGGAATTATTCTGAAGTAAACTGCAGTGATTTATATAATGGAGAATAGTCAACCAGGTATGTACATTTTATATTTATATGAAGACGTCTAGTTGTGCATAGTTCTGTTATATAATTTAACATTTTATAGAAGTACTCTCTATATTTAACCATTTTCACCAATCTATTATAAGTATTCGCATTTTAGTTATACTTCCCGGCAATATCAGGTCTTGATTTTTTCTTACTACATTAGTATTGTCAGTATTCTGTATGTAATATTTTAAAAATACTGCTTTAAACTGCTGCATCAATGTTTTTTCTGATTTTGAAATAGCGGCCTGCTCGACCAAACCACGATAACTTTGCGGTCGTTATTCTAACGTTCCTGTTTATTTGTTTTAGGTGGTTCTGGCGTGAATATGGTTACTCGAATTGCCATATTTAACATGGCTAAAGAGTGTGCCGAGAAAGATTTTGCAAAAAAACTGGATTTTGTGGAAAAGTGCCACGTGGAAACTGCTTGCTTCCCAGTTGAGCGGAAAGAAGACTTCCTGCGGAGATTTGCTCGATTGAAATACGATATGAAGTCTCGCTGGCAAGCAGCTGGTCGAGCTGAGGTCGCTTTTTTGAAGAAAAATTATAACTGGTTGCAAGGAACTATAGAAATACCTATGAAAGTGTTATGCAATACCGGCCACCGGCCGCAAAAGTCCTTTGAAGATTTGTGTGAAAGAAGCAAAAGACGCAAAACGGAATCTCTCAGGGAAAATAATGAAGCACAAGAGATTTTATTTGCTGGTCAAATGATGCTTCGAGAAAGCGGTAATATTGACGGTGCTACTGTTGTCAAGAATATTATGACTACGGGTTCAAAGGATGATTCTAACCAAAAAGAAAACATTAGGACTCCCGTGTCCTCTCGAAGACAATTGACACCACAAGAGGCCCTGTCTATGTTTGTAGAGGCATCATTAACAAGAAAACAGTATGAGATTATAAGAGCTTGCGATAAAGACCTATTTCCATGCTACACTTTAATACAAAAAGAGAAAAAGAAGTGCTATCCTAGCGAAGAAAGCGTTAACGTTAATTCTGTGTGTGCCGAGGTTAAACTGCAACAGTTACTCAATCATACGGTTGAAAGACTATTATCGTATTTGGATGAAGTTTTAGATACGTTATCATCCGAGGAGCTTAGTTCTCTTGAGCTCATCTACAAGTGGGGATGTGATGGTTCACACCAAAAACAATTTAAACAAAAATTTGAGAACATGACTGACTCTGATGCGCATATCTTTCAATCATCTTTGGTTCCTCTTCAACTTATTTGCAAACACAATGATAAAGTTATTTGGCGAAATCCAACGCCGTCTTCGCCTCGTTTTTGTCGACCGATGAGGATACGATTTGTGCACGAGACTAAAGACATCACAAACGAAGAAATTGAATACTTTAATAATCAGATCAAGGAACTTCAATCAACAAAATCAAAAAGAGGATCTCACGAAATCGATGTTACACACAAGATGCTTCTGACAATGGTAGACGGAAAAGTATGCAACGCAGCAACTCAAACAACATCTACAATGAGGTGTTTTATATGTAAATTGACTTCAAAAGACTTCAATGATTTAACAAAGACCAAAGAAGTAATCATGGAGAACACAGAATTCGGTTTATCTATTCTACACGCCAGAATCCGATTATTTGAATCCTTACTCCACCTTTCATATAAATTACCATTGAAAAAGTGGCAGGCGAGATCCCAGCAAGACAAAAATATTGTAAAAGACAGAAAATCTATAATTCAAGAGCAATTTAGAAATGAACTAGGTCTTATCATTGACGTTCCTAAGCCTGGATTCGGTAGTAGCAATGATGGCAATACAAGCAGGAGATTTTTCGCCAATGCTGGAATATCTGCTCGGATAACTGGCATTGATCAAAACTTGATTGAAAGATTCGCCATTATTTTAGAAGTAATTTCAAGTGGACACGAAGTAGACACCAGCAAATTTTCCATATATTGCGAAGAAACGGCCAAACTATATATTCACCTTTATCCATGGCAACCCATGACACCCACTGTCCACAAAATATTGATCCATGGGCCCACAGTGATAGACCATGCTCTATTACCTATTGGGTCATTATCTGAAGAAGCTGCAGAAGCAAGAAACAAACATTTTCGATTGTACCGAGAATGTTACAGCCGAAAATTTTCACGGGAGCAATGCAACATAGACGTTTTAAATAGGTTGCTTTTAACTTCAGACCCATTTTTGAGCAGTATCCGAAGCAGATCCCATAATAATAAACTTTCATTTTCGGCAACTGCGAAAGAGATGCTGTTACCATACAGGTAAATTAATAGTAGTTTAAATATGGGTAGGCGTCCCTAAATTTATAGTAGAAGGCTTTATTGATAATATAACTGATAAGAAGTGATTATTAATGTATTTTTTTGCTAATATTATATGTTCTTTCTATTTTAAATTGATTTTGTTTCATTTAATTAATAAAACCAGAATTTGGGTACCTTGACCTTGACCGATATTTTTTTGCCAATTTTTTTTAAGTAATTCAATCATCCCTGAACACAAAAATGTATATATTTGTATATGTCCGACTTTTTGGGTCAAATACCCCTGTGTGCGACAGGTTCATTTGTGTTCTGTAAATTCTGAACCTTGCCGCTAGTATGCCAAATGCGTTTTCGACAATGCGGCGTGCTCGTGATGTCCGATAATTATATATCTTCTTAATTGTACTGTCTAAGTCATTTTGGCGAAATGGTTTTATCATGTCCTTTCTTAGAGGAAACGCGTCATCAGCTACAAATACGTACGGCAGTATTCGTGGACTATTATGCAACCTTTCTGCTTTAGGAATATTTAACGTCTTTCTTTCAAGTTTTTCATAAAATTTCGTATTCAACAGTACTCCACCATCAGAAACCCTTCCATTTGTTCCAAAATCAACTAACAGGAATCTGTATTTTGCATCAACGATTGCCAGCAATACCATACTGTGTCTATGTTTATAGTTATAATAAAACGAGCCACTGTTGCTTGGAGGCACGATTTCAACGTGCTTACCATCAATGGCACCTAAACAGTGAGGGAAGTTCCACTTCTGCTCGAATTCTCTCGCTATTATTCTCCAATCTTGTTCTGTTTTTGGAAACTGTAACAAAATGAGTACATGATTAGTCATTATTTTAGTTATATAATATTTCTTCTATTCTACAGATACAGTCGACCGCCAGCATCGACTCAACGAGCAATGAACGAGTCACACCAACCCCGAACCATTCTGACAGCGATGGACCAACACTGAATAATTCGGACAGCGAACGAGACACATCGACCCCAAACTGTCCTGACAGCGAACGAGCTACACCAATCTCGAATCGCAGTCGGCCAAGACCAGGAAAAAATACATTAACCGAAGACGTACTTAAGTCCGTAAATGATCATTTTAAACGGCCTAAACTCCCCGACAATCGTTTTGAGGTTTTTGGAAAAAATGTTGGGATGAAACTACAAGAGTTACCAAAAGAACAGAGAATCATAGCAGAAAAAATAATTAACGAAACTCTGTTCTTGGCTGAAATGGGTAGCTTAACTATGTCACACACTGTAAGAAAAAATGATGACTTTCCCAACACTAGTTTTTTCACTCAACCACACACTCAAATCCTTTTCACTCAGCCACACACTCAAAACCTTTCCACTCGACCACACACTCAAAACCTTTACTCTCAGCCACCTACTCACAACCTTTTCACTCAACCACACACTGAAAGCCAATATCCCTTACAAGCTAACCAACACAGATTTCAAGAACGTGCTGTAGTCCACTATGAATCCTCAAGTGCATCAATGGAATCTACATCACCACTACAGCCTGATCATGATGCAAAATCTGATAACACAATTGCTTCCTATTTAAGTAATTTTAATGATGATTTGTAAAATATGATTCAATACGTCGTGTAAGTTTAATTAATAAATAATTTGATGAGTACAGTATTCTTTATGTCTCATGCTTACCTTTAAGTACTCTTTCCGTAGAACCTCGTACAAAGCATCACAGGTTTCAGGAATTATTTGACTAAGAGCTTGCGGTGATATTATTGTAGAAAACTTCATACATTCGTAGGAACGTCCTGTAGCTAAAAAACGCAGTGTAGCAGATAATCTTTCATGAGGACTTATTGCTTCTCGCATTACAGTGTCCTGTTTCTTTATTAGTGGAGTAACTAAATCCAGCAGATTTAAGTATGCTTCTTCATTCATCCTCAAATAATTATGCCAATCTTTCGGAGCAAATTTCAACTCATTTAATAAGTTGGTATGAGAAAATCGTTTCCTTTTCATGAGCCAGGCTTTGCACCACACACTCCGTGCCTTTTTTTTCTTTAAGCACATAACCAGGCCTAATATCGCAAGCGCGTCATCATCTTCCATCGTAACGTGTTTCTTGCGTGAGGGTCTGCGGAGAACTGACGATCGACGTCGATATCGGAGGCGTGTGGAGACACTAGGAACGTTC
This sequence comes from Acleris literana, assembly GCA_946894065.1. Classification (NCBI taxonomy): domain Eukaryota; kingdom Metazoa; phylum Arthropoda; class Insecta; order Lepidoptera; family Tortricidae; genus Acleris; species Acleris literana. The sequence continues at coordinate 9,893,780 of OX335688.1, read as the reverse complement.
GATTTATCTGCACAGTCTGAAATCGCTACGATTATCGTTAACGTGTGTAGCAGGCTTAGGAGGGATCAAAGTGGCACTTTTCTGTTCAAGGACATTTAGTTGCCAGTATAAAATATAAACGCAATGAAATATAAAAATAGTATGCATATCATCGATTACAATTTATTAAAACAGCTTCGAACCTAACACTCTCATAATCGATTAAGTGCCTGTTTTTTTTTCAATCTGACTATTATCTTTAAGGACAATAACATTTTACTATAAATTTATATGGAATAAGATTAATAAGTAATAAGCAAGAATAATAAGATAAAATAAATAATTTATTACTAACTACTCAAAGATTTTTAAAAATCAATACTTTAATAATGGACAGTCAAACTTAACTATCGATTTGATGGACGGATGTTGTTATCTGTGGTGTGGTGTTGTGAAAAAATTTGACGTTGCGTTGTAAATACGTTTGTTGTCTGTTATCATCATTGTTATACTTGTAACTTTTAATTTATTCTCTAAGTTTCAAAATAGTAGAAAGTAAGATGTCAAGCGATGAAAATGAAAATTTAACACCCGAATTTATAAAGGTGCATGCCACTACAGTTGTCGATAATTTATTGCCTCCAAAATCAAGAGAGAAGTATATTAAAGCTTACGAAAACTTTTTGAAATGGAAGTCATCAAAAGGCGTTAAACGCATCTCAGAATCTGTGCTTTTAGTATATTTTGAGGAATTATCGAAACACATGCAACCTCCTACACTATGGAGTATTTACTCCATGTTAAAAGCGACGATTAACACGAAAGACAATATTAACATCAAGACTTATATAAAACTAACAACATTATTAAAAAGGTTTTCTGACGGCCATCAACCGAAAAAGTCAAAAGTACTTAGTTGTAATATTATTGGAACGTTTCTAAATGAAGCCCCAGACTACAGTTTTTTGTTAATGAAAGTAAGTAAAATAACCTTATATAATGCCTAAATTATCTAGTCAGTGCATATAATACTTTTCAGTTTGTTTTACATTTAACTTTTGTTACAGGTGGTTCTTATCTTTGGGCTCAATGGTGCTTGTCGCGGAAACGAACTTTTAACTTTAACTGTTGACAATGTTCAAAAACATTCCGAAGAAATAATATTGGTAGTTTTGCCAGATACAAAAACAAAGAGAGAACGATCATTTATAATAAAAGGGGAACATAAGAAAATTGTTGAAAAGTACCAAGCACTCAGGCCTTCTGACTACAACAACAATCGCTTCTTTGTCCAATATCGCAACGGAAAATGTTTAAGACAAGTGATTGGAAAGAATAAATTAAGCTCAATTCCGGGAGATATAGCTAGATTTTTAAAATTAGGCAATCCAGAAATGTACACAGGGCATTGTTTCAGAAGAACTTCAGCTACTATTCTAGCGGACTCCGGAGCTGATTATATCAGCTCCGGAGCTCTACTTAAGAGACACGGGGGCTGGAAATCCAGTTCAGTAGCAGAAGGCTACATTGAGGAGTCCCTGGAAAATAAATCTAAGATAAGCAACCAAATAACAAATAATATTAAACTAAGACCAGTTTCACCTTTGCCTGGATGCTCTTATGATATAAAACCAAGACCAGTTTCACCTTCACCAGGATGCTCCAAACATATAAAACCAAGACCAGTTTCACCTTCACCAGGATGCTCCAAAGATATAAAACCAAGACCTGTTTCACCTTCACCAGGATACTCCAAAGATATAAAATCAAGACCGGCTTCACCTTTACCAGATTGCTCATCCATAGAAAATAGCCAAACTACTACTCAAATAAATAGTACTAAAATATCTCTACCAAATAAAACTATACATTTAACTATTCAACACTGTAATAATTTCACCCTTAATTTTTAAAATATTGCACAGAGTATAAATACTTAATTAAATTTGTTTCATCAGAATTATCTTTTATTTTCCTCATAGGTGATGTGAAAAGCAGTATGTGTCACACGGTAGCAAAATTATTCCCACCTTGGGCGTTAACACTTGAATCCCTCACTACGCTTATGATTCTATTTTTGAATCCCTCGCTACGCTCGTGATTCAATTATTGAATCCTTCGCTTCGTTCAGGATTCAATGTACGCCCTCGCCGTAAATATGTTATTTTGCTCCCTTGTGACACAATCTACTATTTTCTAGCCAAAAAAATCTACGAAACAGGAAGAAAAAGGCCAATATTGGAGTTCACACAGAAGACGAAATGCGTGCACCCTTAAAAAAACGCTTCAGCGTTATATTGACGTCCAATACAGTTCAAGTTCATTAAAGAGAACGAAGCCGTTGTGCTTGCTCAGAAAACGGAGATAGACAAGGAAATTGAAGATCCACTACCCACAGAACACCAAACCAACACAGTAAAGCATGAACCGAAGATAACTATGTTGGACGGCAAAATTTTCACTTTTCTTTCAAAAGCCAGATCAAATGCAACTTGCAATTTATGTTTGGCTAAACCAACGGAGATGAACCTTCTCGATAAAGTTCTTAAAAAACCTGTGGATACTGGTATATACCAATATGGGTTATCAGCTCGCATCAATACGATGGAATGCCTTCTTCATATAGCATATCGCCAGGATTTTAAACAATGGGCTGCGAGAGGAAACGAGTTTAAAGAAAAACTGGCATCAAGGAAGAAAATCATTCAAGATCGTTTTAAGGAAGAAATGAATCTCTTGATAGATGTGGTCAAACAGGGTCAGGAACAACTAAAGATGGAAACACAGCCAGAAAGTTTTTTGAGGACCCCTGTAAAATGGCAAGCATTACAGGACTAGATGAGGGATTAATCAGGAGATTTGCAGTAATCTTGCAAGCAGTTACTTCAGGAGAGGTAATAGATGTCAACAAATATAAAGATTACGCCCACGATACAGGAAAAAAATATGTGGAATTATACAACTGGTATCATATGTCCGCAACGGTTCATAAATTAATGGTGCATGGAGCAGACATTACAGCCCATAACGCAGTTATACCGATCGGCAATCTCTCAGAAGAAGCGTCAGAGGCCCGGAATAAAGACTTTAGAAGGTTCAGGGAACACAACTCACAAAAAAAGAGTAGACAAGATTCAAATCATGACATTCTCAATATGTTACTTCTGTAATCGGATCCCAAACTTACCGCAATGAGGCCAACACTAAATAAAAGGAACAGACAAACCTTAGAGAGACCTTAGAGAGAGAAATCTCATGCATAGAATTAGAAAATTACATAATTATCTGTGTTTACAGACCACCGTCGGCTGATTTTAGCACATTTGAATCCAGTATGGAAAATGTGTTAAAATTAGTATGTAAAACCCAAAAGCCTGTTATTGTCTGTGGAGATTTTAATGTTAATTTACTGGAATCTTCAAATAATACTATTAAGATCTTAAGTTTATTTAAATCTTTTAACTTAGGTAATTTGTTCCTTGAACCTACACGGATAGGTCTTTCAAGTGCTACCTGTTTAGACAATATTTTTTGTAATTGCGAGTGTTTGGATAAGGAAATATTTAATTGCTTTAATTCTGATCATAGTGGCCAAAAGGCTTCTTTTTTAAATGATTTTCATCAAGAACTGCAGGCAATAACATACAGACCCAAAACTTTGGGTTATCCTTCTCAAATAATGATTCTAATAGTATTTATAAAGATTTGTTTGATGTAATTCTTCATCAATTTAACAACAATTTTAAGATGAAAACTGTTTCTGGGTCAAAAACTAAGTTTAGTGAATGGGCTACTGTAGGTATCTATAGAAGTAGAAATAGGCTTTATGAACTATATAGAGAGAGGGAGGAGAACAAGAACGCTGACTTCTTAGTTTACGCATGATATATATATTTTAATGTTAAATTCATTGTTTTATATAATGCTAGGTTAAGTTCTATAATTGTATAAGTAATTTTTAAAAAACGACTGACTGTTGAGTTTCTTGCGGCGTTTCTTCTCAGCAGTGGTCTCTTGCGAAGCGCTGGTAGATTTTTGACGTGTAAAAGTGCCCGTGCGGCCTACTTACTGAATAAACATCTTTTATCTTTTTTTTATCTTTTTATCTTATTTATTGAAGCCTTGGACCTTCTAATCAATTCCGAACCGCAAAATGTTTCGGAATTGGATGCCGAAATAAGTGACGCAGAATAATAAACAATAAAAATAAACTGCAACCTATTTATTGCACAATACTAATGAAATCTGGATAATTATCATCCTTAATGATGATTAAATAATATTGAATTTTTACTTTTACTTAATACCAACTCATTAGGAATAATTTAGTTAATTTTTACTTTGAATCATAAGCTTAATAAGAACTGAATGTGCTCATTCGGGGGCAGGGAGATAAAGGGCTAAAAAGTGAGACATTTCATTATTTCAATGAACTCATTTTTGAAAATCCATCTTATCTAAAGTCCATGATTAAAAGTGTCTTGCAGACTTAAATACCAACTAAAAACCAAGTTTTCCCTATATAAAAGGTTTTTGTATTTTTTTTTTAAAGCGCACCTGACCGTGAGATTTTGCGTACGCAGAAAAATCATAAATAATTGGTACTAAATTCGTGCGGAAGGATATTAAGGGAAATTGTGTACTTCCTGAGATATTCCGTTTTTTTTATATACGCTCCATACAACATTTTCGTAAAAAAATATTACTCGGCGGTTTTCCAGCCAAATTTACCCATATTCATTTTTTTAACTAACTATGAGGAGTAGATTCGATTTCAATTAAAAAAATAGGCACTTAAAAAATTAAGTCCCTATTTCTATGGAGAGGCCATTTTCGATTCACAGTGCGCCATGGCAGTAGCGACTGAACACTTGGCTGCGGGGTGCATTGTGCCTGACAAATGTCGCGATTTGGTGCCATTTGTACTTCTAATAGACAAATTTCTCCTCCTCTTACAACCTACTTACCTCCTCAACTTACCTACTCCATACCTAATTGAAAAATATAAAAAGCTGCTGTAAAACGTAATTCACCTCGTCATAAGTTACAGGTGTTAAAAAGTTTAAAATATATTATTAAAAAAGGAAGTAATAAATCCTATTCGTAAAAATCTGTACCATCTGTAAATAGTAATAAAATATAAATATATAAATAATAAAATTATTTTCAATTCAATCTGGAACCGGATGACACTCGGTGTCATTGTTTATATACCCTGCTATAAGCCCTGTTGTCCATCTCAACACATAGCGTTTACTCAGAATATTATTTTATCACATTATTAGTACATGTTATTATATTGTTATATCTGTAATTAAGAGTAATGCTTCTTTATTTATTTATTTTTTATTTATTTATTTTCCCCTGATACCTCGTTTTTTATTGTGTATGTTTCGCACTCCCCCTCTCCTTGAGGTGCTGGCAGAATAACAGCGTTGTGATCACGCGTCACAACACATGCTGAGCCAGAACCTATTCATCCGCACACATCGCTGGGCTCCGGTGCATACAAGTGTGTGCTCTGCTTTGTATAACTGCCTAGTTTTTATGCCACAAAATTGTTTTTTATATAAGTAATTGTGCTGTAAAACATTGTTACTTTCGCTCTGTGTGCGTTTTCTTTGAATAAATTGTTTTTCTTCTTCTTCTTCTTCATATAGATTTATGTTCACCTGAAAATGGTTGCATGAAAAGCAACCAGGGAACCAACTTAAAAAAAAATGGAGTAGGAAATCGAAGCTTAGAAGGGAGAAATGTTCCTTCAAAATGCTTCGTCTTTGAGGAAGCATTTAAAACGCTACTTCTCAATAACATGAACACTAACCAGTCACAAAAATTGCAAAGAAGATTCAAGATTCTCCGTCACAGCCACAGGATATTCTATTGCAGTATATTGTAGCCTCTGAATGTAATAGAAAATAATGCAAATTTATTAGATTCAAGGCTGATCAAAGAGTTTATGTTGGGCTATGGTTAGGCCCTGGCAAAATAACGACTGAATGTGGTGTGAAGTCCTGTTAATGCTGTCGCGAAATATAGCAGCAGCACCAAGCGATGTAGGTACACGCTGTAGTATTACAATTAATTATAACTAGCAATATTTAGTCATAGATCAATGTGTGTATAATACACACCTGGCATGTGAAGTTCCACCTTCCAAACTATAGATGGCGCTACGTCCGCATACATATGTTTAACCGGAGAGTCACTCGGGTTAAACATATATTCCATTTGTAGACGTCATATGCATGTGGTAAATTACCAAGATTTAGAGAAGAGACGTTTACAATTATTTCAGTAACAGTCCAAAACGAATTTCGGAGTTCAAGATATTTCCGGTTTTGTGATTTGAAGATACACAAAATTTTAAATCCGTCGCAGACACGACACGATGGCTCTCTGTTCATATGGCTGTCAGTAGAGTTTTAGAACGATATTCAGCCCTGCGTTTGTATTTTATAGACGCTGTACAGAATAATGATTTATTAGCAGCACAAAACATCTTGATGAAGCTTAACAATCCAACAACGAAATTGTTCTTACAGTTTCTTAATTACGTTTTACTAATATGCACCAATTTAAACAAGAAAATGCAAAGTAAGATGCCTAAAATCCAAAAACTGCTTGAAATGGTTTCAACAACTTTAAAAACCCTTTTTGACTGTTTTCTTAATCGAGCCTACATGATGCGAACGCCGTTAGAAGATGTAGACTATCAAACCCCACGGCATTTCAATACAGAACTGAGTGCAGAAAATATTCAACTGTTTCCATTACGCGCTCTTGATTTTTACATGGAAGCTTGTCGTCAAATACTAAAAAGAGTTACTCTTAAGAACTCTAAACTTACAGGACTTTCCCTTTTTATATGACAATTTACTCTTTGGTTATAGTCATTTTATTTTGCATTAAAACCATAGACACCCACTACAATTGTTCTTAGGTACAGTTGATTAAGTTGTGTCTGTATCTTCTTACAACTTGTATTTTCTATATCAAGATATTCAACTAAAGAAAAGACATACAGGACTTTATCGGCATCTTTAACAACAAAAACGACATTCATGAGCAAATCGATACCGCGGACGAAAAGTTTATTCAATCGTTATTACGGTGCTAAGCCATCAGAAAAAAACCTTGATGAACAAAGATTTACATCTTTCAATAAACTTGCTGTACTGTCAAAACTCCCGCCTACTTTATCCGCGGAACGTAAGCATTTAAGGTGGGTCTATCTAAGCAGGCATAGTTGGGAAATTCGTTAAAAGCAGAAGATTGGGGATGAACATAGATAATATTCAATTCAACACAATCTGAAGATGACAATGACGATAGATGATTAATTTCGAACTAGCTATAGCTTGAATACTAACAAGCATATAAAAAAAATGCTTCCCTTGTATTTTAAACAACTTTTTTTGTTTAAGACTGCGCCAAGCGTACGCCGCATGTACAGTGGCGGCCTCATTACTATTATTGTGTTTTCTAATAAACTCAAGTATTTTCTTGAAATTGGACGGTGTTCTTTTGTACTACAAATGAAACCGCAACTTATAGGATATATCACATAGTTTAATAATAATTGACCTTCGAGTTATCAACTTAATGGAAAAAAGTGGCCACCTTTTCCCGTTAAGCTGACTACTCGAAGGGTAATTGTTATTAAAGTTTGTTACGTATCCCATAAATTGTGTTTTTACTTGCGCTACAAAAAAGCATCGTCCGATTCCGAGGAAATTCTTTAGTTAATTAGAAAACACAATAATAATAATGAGAGTTCGTAGAGGAAGTCGATTTGACTGGCGAGGCTGTCGAGGTCGAGGGCCTCGTGAACGACGCCCCAAAGGCTGTTAAGAGACCTCATGGCGAGGATGAGGCATTAACTGGCCCTATTGTCAATCCCAAGATCAATAACGCACGAAGGGGCAAGAGTACGGGCTCTAGTATACAAGGACGACGTTCAAGTTCCAGGTACTGGGCAACTATCAGGCCAGGCGGATGCGGCCATCAGCTACCTCTTGTCCCCAACGACCCTCCTGGTGCCTCTAAATCAAACCTCTATCATTGATTTTAGTTGTTTTAGCATATATATTTTTGCCAAATAGCATATTCTCTGAAAATCTTCAAATGAACTAAAGTACCGAACAGAAATGACAGACTATCCTATTCGATCCGTTGACAACAGTGGTGTAAATAATTCTGAGTCCGATGATTCACTGTTCAGTCGTGCTGAAATGTTGTACCTAAAACAACAAAGCTGATTTATCAAAATGGAAAAGAAATAGAACCAAAAAACTAAGAAATGCTGGAAAAGAACATACGACTTTAAAAAAAGGGGGGTCTCTTGTTACTTCTAGAAAAATAGGGCTTCCGTCTCATGACCGCGGCCGACAATTTTGAATGAATACCTTATTTTACATAAAACCCTCTGAACTTAGCCTTAAATTTAATTAAAATTAAATACTAATAATGTTCAATTGTGTTATTTTGTATTATTTATAAAAATGCAACTATTTTATTTACAGGCAGGTGTTTGATTCGGAACTAAGAATCATTAATGTTAATTCAAACTTTGGAGGGGTTACGCATGACTCTTTTATATGGTCCTCCAGTCAAGAGGAGTCATAGGTACTTGAGGGAACTTCATCAGAATGGTGAACAAGTATGGCTTCTAGGTAAGAATTCTTACTCTTGTTATTTTCCCATTACAATCCAAATCATGACAAATTATTTGAAGTAATTTGTTTATTGCGAGAAATGCAATTGATGATTAACTGGACTTTTTAGATATAGGTGTATATTGAGACTATTCATGATAATAGGTACAAATAATAAAATTGGTTCTTGCCGTCAAAAAATAATTTAAATTATTGTGTAGGTAGTAATCTGTTCAAGGCGAATCAGGATATCCCCAGAGACCTTAGTTGATGACGCCAATTTTGAAAGCCGCAACAGCGTCTCGCGAGGCAATCGGGATGAAATGAAAATGCTGTCTTGATGGGTACCGAGGCTGACTGAAGTAGCACGACAAATACGAACGTTTGTGTGAAAATACGATGGGAACGGATTACTCACTACATGAAAGAATACTCTCATATAATTTGATTATATTTTACCAAACATTTTGTCAATGGCAAACTGTAGGTAGCCTATTTATACTGCAGAACCTGTTTTGACTTCTAAAGTGTTTTATCTAATTATAAGAAAAAAAATATGAAATAAATCAGGCAGAAGTGTCAATTATAGATGTCACTGGAGAATATATTTCAACAGATGCGTCAGAATATTTTCCTTCAGAGTCTAACATGACCTCATCATTTGCAATACTACACCGAAAAAGGCTAAGAAAAACCTAAAACTTCACAAAATAAAAATATCAATAGCCGTACAGTGCTCAAAAATATAGAAAACGTTAATGCATCTGAACACCCAAAAATGCCGAACATTTTACATTTCCCCTTTGGATCTTCTGCAACATACAATATTTTTTGTTGGGGTCTAACAAGTGAAGTGTAGGGTGAGAGGTATAATGACAACTCAAGAGTCTGGAGGAATACTGATCATTTATTGGTAAAATGGTACAGTTTATATACTATAGTTTCTAGTCATTATCTAGGCTTATGGTTAATGGTGTGGAACTAATGGTTATGCATTGTCAGCGGAATTCAGCTATAAAACTTTATAGAGGCTATAAAGTTTTATTGCATCGTTAAACTGGTAATTAGAGAAGAGGTAGGTATCAGCTGTATGTATCAGCTGTTACATTGGTGACCTCACTACAGCTTTCCCCTTTTTTTTTGAGACAAAAATTGTAACAAAACAATTTTTGGCTTAGGTATAAGTAATTAACTTATGGCTATGGTTATACATAATAAGTTCTTAAACTATCTTAATGTAATCTGTTTACAGTTTATTTTACGTCTATGTTACATGTTCCTTATATAGCTATGAAATACATTGTTGCATTTACATTTATGCTTTATGTTATTTACTGGTTTCGTATTCTTAAACACTGTTTATATCTGAGGATAGCGGTTCCTTGTTTGGTAATGGTATTTGATAGTCTGATTTTGTTATGGTTTAGTATATATTTTTATTGTTGTAATGTTAAGTGTTGTGGTTCATTTATTCACTATTCTGTTCCTGATTTGTGTGGTTGTTTTCGTTCTATTTTTTTTTTTTTAATCATGTCAGTTTTTTCCTTTGATGCTACTCTTGTTCGCATCTTTGAGCTTTCCTTGAATTTTAGTATTCGTCATGGTGTTTCATTTTATTTTTCCACCATGCGGACTGTGGCTGGTTCGGTGGAATGGGTGAGCGTTTTCGACGCTACCGTGGGCCATCCCCTCATGTGTCCACTTTATCCATCTGAGGATGTGATGATCACCATCAGTGTGGATCTGAGTACAGTGGATGCGAACGGTGAACTGTTGTTCGTGGATCCGTCGCTGTCAGCTGATGGCCGATACTGGCGCGTGTTCTGGCGCCAGTTGGACTGGTTATCCTTTGATGAGGTGTTGATGGACTTTCCCCTTGTTGAGGGTAGTGATGGTGGTAGTGATGGTGTTATTTAGTGTTTAAGGGTTTTTTTTTTTTCATTATACCTTTTTTTTTTTTATTAATAATATATTTTATTCAGTGTGTTTCTTGTTTAATTTATATATTTATGCTGTAAGGTTTTGTTCTATTTATAGGGAGGGGAGAGTTCTATTGAGAGGTATAATGACAACTCAAGAGTCTGGAGGAATACTGATCATTTATTGGTAAAATGGTACAGTTTATATACTATAGTTTCTAGTCATTATCTAGGCTTATGGTTAATGGTGTGGAACTAATGGTTATGCATTGTCAGCGGAATTTAGCTATAAAACTTTATAGAGGCTATAAAGTTTTATTGCATCGTTAAACTGGTAATTAGAGAAGAGGTAGGTATCAGCTGTATGTATCAGCTGTTACATTGGTGACCTCACTACACAAGTATCAGTTTGGATTGTCCCCAGCAATGTTCAAGAAAAACTGGATTTAGATGGGAACGATTTAATTCACATCTACGAGTACTACTCTCAGGAGCCAGGATTTATAAATACGAGTCAGATTTTTTCTCGTTTCCGTAATGCAACGAACCATCAAATCAACTAAGGCTTTCTTACGCAATAGGACGTGAGGAAAATGAAGAGCAACAGTTAGGAGGGTCCGCACTTTTGGGATATTACTGTTTATGCGAGACAGGAGCTAGAACTATAGGCCGTTGTGCTCATATTGCCAGTGTAATATGGTATCTGGGCTATGCACGGCACGAGAACATTTAAAATATCCCAGCACTGCACTAATAGAGTTTATTAAAGATACAGCAAACAGACGTCGAATTAGAAATTGATTTTTAAGAGATGTTGTAACGTGTTCGTTACGTTTACATGCGTCTTCTTGCTTTTAAAACTGAAAACATTAAATATTTCTCATGATCCTGTGTTTAGATTTGTTATGACAGTTCTCCTGTCACAGATTAGACAAGGTAAGTTATCAAACAGTTTGAAGTTTGATTGATGGATTATCGGTTTTTTTTTACAGGTTTTGTAATCACCCTGCATGTAGGTTTAGATTTGACGTTTTGTTCCGTTTCGAATTAAAGAAACGATAGAATAAACTGGTAACATTGTCAAAGGATTGTTTTTGGCGGATTTCCGTTTTTTTAGCTTCTTTCTCCGCCATAGCCAGCATCAGCTAGGCTGTTATTTTTTACAATCAGGTAAAATCGCCTGAATTTAACATGTGATAAATACATTCTTCAGTATAAATCACTTCACTTTTGTGTTCGCTGATATTTTGGTGAGTTTCGTTGTTTTTCAACATTTAATGGTTTCCAAACTTGCTCGCTTCTAAGCGGCCTGTTACTTTTACAGTTCGTTATTTTTCAATGTTCGATCTGCTCTTTTAAGGTAACTTTGATATGGCGTTAGACCCTTCGAGAATGTACTCGATGTGAGTCTGATTTTTTTTATAAAGAAAAGACCGGCGAGTTTTGCTTCGAAATGCGTCGGGATTTTTCAAGGAAAAAGCGGTAAGATTTTCTTTTAGTATTTTGGTGTCCCTCTGATGGTGATAGGTCTAGACCAATCTAGAAACAAAAGTCTAAACCTATCTTTTTGTTTCTTTCACAGCTCTCTGAGCGCTTTTTCCATGTGGTTCTACACGCTTTGACAACGTCTACCAATCGGCTTCCCCGAGGGTTACATCTCCCTACGTCCACGTGCCGCCATGTTTTTTACGGCTGGATTCTTCACGACTAGGATGTCGTATTTAAATTTTTGGCTGCTTAACTTAACTTTACGCCTCTTTCTAAGAGAGCTTTAGTATGTGATATTTGTTTATAGAGTTCTTTTAATCTTTTTATTTTGCTGGATTGTTCCCGAATGCTTGGGGGGAATTTATTTAATTTACCATCTTCGCTTTGCACTCTTGCTTTAGAGTTTAACTTTGGCATCTTTTTCCCTTTTCCATGAGGCTTTGGTGATGATCTCCAGTCGATGTAACTTTTAATAACCTTACCTAGGACCTTCTAGTGTTTTCAGAGGCCTAGATTTTCATTATTAGCTTCACCATTTCACCGTCCTTTGACCAGACGTAAAACTGTGTCTGTTTATTTAGTCAATGGTTGAATACTTGACTCTTAGTTGGATCATTGGGTTAATAACTTTACCTAGGACCTCCTAGTTTCTTTTTCTGAGGCCTAGATTTTTCATTATTAGCTTCACCATTTCATCGTCCTTTTAACCAGACGTAAAACTGTGTCTGTTTATTAAGTCAATGGTTGAATACTTGACTCTTAGTTGAATCATTGGGTTAATAACTTTACCTAGGACCTCCTAGTGTTTCTTTTTCTGAGGCCTAGATTTTTCATTATTAGCTTCACCATTTCATCGTCCTTTTGACCAGACGTAAAACTGTGCCGAGCAAGCTTATCTTGCTACGGACTTCTTTTGTTTTGATATTGTAAGTTATGTTTTAAGACTTTAATTAGGGTTCGGAAAATCGGGAGCTAATATACCTAAAGTTCGGGCTCAGTACCTACATCGCGTAGATGTTGACTAATATGGAAGCGGACTCAGTTTAATTTTACTAATAAATTTTCCGGGATTTCCCGGAACATCGGAAATTAGAATAATAGCCATACCAATGTATGAAAGTATTTAAATAGACTCATTTTATATATCCTGTGATCAAAATTTTATGTAATTCATGTGTTTTTCATTTAACTGACAGTACAGTATTAGCAGACATCAAACGAAAGTTGTATTGTTACTTTTCGTAAAAGTAATGGTATAAAGGGACGTATCTTCGTTAAACCAGTAAATCAAAACAAAATGTACATTGTACATTACATGCTATGCAAAAGTAAACAGGTAATCAACAAACCGCGGCACACGTGGTATATTTTTGTATTTCCGTCATTGTTTGATGTTTAGCAGGTAAATAAAAAAGGACAGCAAGACTGCAATTGCCTGACATCGGAATCTATTGTTTTAAGATAAGAACTTTTTGAAGGGGTGGGATACAGATAAGAATGTCGCTTAGTGATCTAGGGACGTTTATGATTAATTCGTTGCTGTGTTTGACATGCTTCGGGTGTCAAATGTGTGCTCTGTTTTTACGTATTCTCAACGGTTACGAAACTAGTATTGTATCGGTTAGTAATTTTCTGCATGATTTCATTCTCGTAAATATATAAAAATATATTACTCTTTTCAGCTTACACTTTTTGATTTTGATTGAAATGGCAGATTCCACGCAGAGTGAAGACATCGCTCAATCATGGATACGAGATTACACAGAAATGTTATAGGACGCGGCAAGTGGAACAATAACATGTACAAAATGTGAAGTCAGTTTAAAGGCTAAGAAGAGCAATTTTACTCGGCATTTAAACTCAAAGACGCATCGAGGTATTAAAGTTGACTCGCCGGCTGTTTTTACTGTGACCTGACATATTTTTTAATCATGTGCAACATACCATTGATACAGGTCGAGAATCCTGTGTTTAGAACTTTTTTCGATAAATATATTTGCAAGTGTCACGATAAAACCCGAACGCTTCCGAGCGAGAGCACATTAAGAAAGAATTTGGATAAAGTGTTTGAATCCCAACTACGGCCCATTAAAAATGAAGTCAAAGACCAAAAGTTATGGATATCATTAGATGAAACCACGGACTTTTTGGGACGTTATGTAATACATTTCTTAGTGAAGCCACTGAATGGCCAGTTTTCGGGACCTATTTATATGTTGGCGTGCAAAACCCTGCAAAAAGTGAATGGCCGTTCTGTATACGAGTTTGTGATAGATTGCTTAAGAGATTTGTGGGCTGATCAATTTCATAATAAGCTGCATAATGTTTTAATGCTTAGTTCAGATAGTGTAGCATATAATGTTACTTGCTGGAAAAATGTTGAAAAAATCTTTGCCAAACATGAAGCACTTCACTTGCATGGCACATGCCTTACACAGACTAACTGAAACAATAAGATCAAACTATACCGATGTGGATATCTTAATAAATAATGTAAAAAAAGTATTTTTAAAAGCTCCCAATAGGGTAAACGTTTTAAAGGAGATGTTTCCTGATTTACCTTTGCCTCCACAGCCGGTAATAACAAGGTGGGGAACCTGGCTGAAAGCAGCATTTTACTATGCTGAGAATTTATAAAAAATCGCAAGTGTTGTAAATACATTAAACAGCAATGAAGCCGAGTCTATCAGGCAGGCTAAGAACGTGCTTAAAAAGCAGAATTTAAAAGTAGACTTGCAATATATTTACGAGAATTTTGAAATAATACAAATTGCTATTACGAGATTGGAAAAACGGGATTTGTCTATAATAGAAGCGTTTGAAATTTTTGACGAAGTAAGATTAGCCATAGAATGGACGATGAATAACACATTCATTGATAAACTACACCAGCTTATCAATAGAAATCCAGATTTTGATGTACTCAGAGAAATATGCGAAAAGTTGAATCAGGAAAGTGACATTTATGTTTATAAATACGCAACACTTACGTCGGTAGATGTAGAAAGATCTTTTTCCATGTTTAAATGGATACTTACGGAATCTAGAAATAGACTTACTATGGCTAATCTTGAAAAAATAATTATAATTTACTATAATTTGAAGCAAGCTTCACATATGTCAAATACATTGAATGTTACAGATTCCTCATATCTTGAACCCACCCCTGGCCCTAGTAATAGTAGTAATTAGGTCGCACTTAAACTGTTTTTCGATTCTTTACAACTCCTCTGATATTATCGGGCTCAAGCAAATTAAAGTCTATTTTGTGACCTTTTGTTAATGTAAAAAGTCTATTTTGTTAACACGTTGAATGCGGTACATGCCAGTTTCGGCTTGTAATGTACTTTCTTCTGGTGCGGCGTGAGGAAGTAGCTTGTCTCTGTCTGGTGCGGGGTCGATTTGACTATGAAATCCTATGAACTAGAAAGAGTCAAGTATACATTTATGTGTCTCTCTGTAAATTCTATCTAATAGGTACATCAAACTTTACAAGACAAATTTGACTCGTACCGCACTAGGTGACAAAAATAATCAACCAGTGCGGTACCGGCCAAAAGTGTCTTGTATACCTACTGTCTTGTACAGCACCGCGAGTACAGGTCAGTACAGCCAGTGCGGGGGTGACGATTACGTGTTTTTTGTTTACCTTCCGATTGCAGTTCCGTTTTCATCATGAATGCACCGAGAAAACGATCACGAAAGATGTTACAAAAGGTTTTCGAAGAGATGGAGTGCAGTGAAAGTGTAAATAGTGAACCGAAAGAATCGGAGAAGAAATGCGACGATAGGCGGTTCACAATTAAAGGAGACAACACAGGTGGGACCGGAACTAAAATATGTATTTTAAACGATGTTAAGTTACCTATAAAGTTTACTAACACCACACCCATTATGGGTACAAATGAAGCCCTGGAGTGCTCGTCAATTATAAGTACAGCGATTTCGGATCAAACCCAACCTTTGCAGCCAAAACAACCATCAGACATATCGACTTATACCGGAAATCGTTACCTACAGTCTTGCCCCGTAAATACAGTCGACGAAAACATACCTACTTCGAAGATATTAAACAACACTACGTATACGAGCCCTTCAACCAGTTACAAGTATTCTGTGCTTGAAAATATATCATTTCCTGGCACCAGGAGCGAATTAGGGTCTTTGAGTGATATATCAGTAAATAACCTTATAGATACCCCTGATGATTTGACCGAACTGTTATACACACCAAAATCACGAAAACCATTCACTCGTTTTACCGAGTCCCCGAAAACCCCAAAGTTAGATCGACATGTAGTTCAGAGTGCTTTCTTAAGTGCAGATAAAATAATAAATGAGTTCAATAACAATTGTTCTCCGATTGACTACTCAATTCAGGAACCTTGCTGCAGCAAATCGTTGACATCTAATACTTATACACCAAATAATAAAAAACTTGAGACAAATCAAGAGAATAATATTACTATTGAAACTAATACATTATCATCTGTTGATAGTGATGATGATTCCGACTATCGTCCGTCTTCTACAGAAAGTAGCTTGACAACTGAAACATCACTTTCGCTGAATGAAACATCTGAAAGTAATATTCTTAGTGAGACGGACGACGATCAGATCCACCCAGATACGAATCCTGCCAACCAAGATGACTGGATTGATATCTCGACTTGGAAGCCAGATGTACAAGAATATCAAGGAGATTTCCAAATAAATGTGCCACCCGCCGCTACAGAACCTATTGATATTTACAAGCTCTTTGTGACCGATGACATAATAAATAAGATGGTACTAGAAACTAACAAATACGCACTAAAACACATCGAAAACACGCAGCTAAAATCCAAATCTCGAACTCGACATTGGAAGCCTACAGACTATGCTGAAATGTGTGATTTTTTGGGAATCTTAATTACAATGGGCTTAGTTAGACTGCCCAGCCTGGCCCACTATTGGTCGGAAAAAATTTTGTACCGGAATGATTTTATACGCTCTTTGATGACACGAGACCGATTTTTTTTGTTACTTAAGTTTTGGCACTTTAGTGACAACGACCTGGAAGGAAATGGCGATAAATTGACTAAAATACGGGAAATATTTGCAATGCTTTCTAACAGCATGAAAGAAGCCTTAAAACCAGGCAAATTCTTGGTTATAGACGAAACAATGGTACCATGGCGAGGCAGGTTATCATTCAGACAATATATAAAAAACAAATCACATAAATACGGTATCAAGCTATATAAACTGTGTAGGGGAAAGTAGGGTAATTGAGAACACCGGGTAATTGGGAACAGCTAACTAAGTAATACTTCCCCCCGCACTACACCGTCCCGCACCTGTTTATAGGACGTTTGCAGCGCCCCTCAGTGCGTACACGACAGTGAGACGGAAAGGCCGCGCGCACGCTGTCACGGTGAGTCGAACAATATTTCTTGCATTTTTGATATAATTTTTGTCTTGTGTTATAATAGTTGTAAATATCATATTTTTAAGATCCAAGGCATCATATTTATTTACTAGCATGCACGTACTATCTGTTTTCAAAGTCCACGTGGTTCGATGTTCACCAAAAATACTGTCGAGGTCGGCGGCCATTTTTGATTCATATTGACTACTTCGGGTAATTGGGAATGACATCAGGCGGGTAATTGGGACCGTTCCTAATTACCCCTTGCGTTCCTATTTACCCCTAGTACTGCTGATTGATTACGTAAAAATGATTCAACGTTACAAATTGTTTTAGATGCCGCGAAAATACATAAGAAAGACTGAACCTAAATATCAAATAGAAGATCTTCGCCATGCAGTCGCAGATGTCCAAAGTAAAAATCTCACATTAGGCAAAGCTGCTACCAAATACTCAGTACCAAAAACAACATTATTTAAACAACTAAAACAAAACAAATTTAAGGAACCAAAAAAAGGTCGGCACTGTGTATTTAATAAGGAACAAGAAGACCAGCTAGAAAAATACATACTTGATTGCTGCAAGTCTTTTTATGGTATAACACCAAATACATTGCGCAAAATTGCTTTTCGATTTGCTGAAAGTAACAAACTAAAACACAGTTTCAACAAAGATACCCTGCTGGCAGGTAAAGACTGGTACTATGGTTTTATGTCTCGCCATCCTTCGATCAGCTTGCGGACTCCAGAAGCTACTTCGCTTAATAGAATAACAGCTTTTAATGAGACTGAAGTGAAACTGTTTTTTGATCAACTAATAACGATCCAAACAAAACACAACATACCTGGTCATCGTATTTTTAATGTTGACGAAACCGGCATTACAACGGTTCACAAAAATTACAAGATTTTGGCTCCAAAAGGTTTAAAGCAGATAGCAAAAGCGACAAGTGGGGAACGTGGAGTCACAACCACAGTAGTTTGTGCTGTCAGCGCTAGTGGCATATACGTACCTCCCATGTTTATCTTCAAGAGAAAGAGAATGAACGAACTGTTAGTTAAAGGCTGTAACAGCGACATGATTGCTACAGTTTCTGATTCCGGTTGGATAAATGAGTCTATTTTCCTTGACTACGTGCGACACTTCATTTCTTTTGTGAAACCTACCAAGGAAGAACCAGTATTATTAATACTCGACAATCATGAAAGTCATATTAGCCTGGGAGCCTACGAGCTTTTCCGAGAACACAACTTGCAAGTTCTTTCCTTGCCACCCCATGTATCTCACAAAATGCAGCCACTGGATCTTACAATTTTCAGTTCATTAAAGATGGCATACAATAAAGAATGTGAGCTCTACATGGTTAATAATCCTGGCAAACGAATAAGCCAATACGAGGTTGGAGAGCTTTTTACAAAAGCGTACAACAAAAAAGCTAGCATAAGCAAGGCTGTTAGTGGGTTTAGAGCCGCTGGAATTCATCCTATTGATCCTGACAAATTTAAAGACAGCTTTGAGTCTAGGGCATTTGATCAACTCCACACCAGTCAGACTCAAGAGCGCGATGTTCATGAAACTACAGCTGACCAAAGTTTGAATGAGTCCGTGAACACTGTCAGCCAGGATCAAACACCAACACAGGACGCTACTTCCATTCCTGAAAATGACAACGTTTTGAGAGTTACCATTAATACTCCTTTTCCATCCACTCCTGTGCCTCTTGCCGAAATTATCAATGTGCCTGTCCGTGTTCCTAAAACAGGAACCACTTCTAAGCGACAGAATAAGAAGCATTCTCAAATTTTATCGAGTACACCAATAAAAATTCAACTTGAGGAGAAACAGAAAAGACAAAGTGCAAGGAAAGCTAAAAAAGAAAAAGTTCCAACAAAAAAAACAAAAAAGAACATTAAAACCATAAAAAAGAAGCCACAAGTCAAGGGTAAAGGAGTCAGAAATTTGATGAAGGCTTTACAAGGAGATGAAAACGAAGAGGTGTATTACTGCATAATGTGCAATGAAAAATATGAATCCCCACCGATAGAAGACTGGATCATGTGCGCCGATTGTAAACACTGGGCACATGAACAATGTACTTCCGGAGAGACTAGTGCAGGTTACGTGTGCGATATGTGCCGCACAAAGAAATTGTAGATGATTAATAGTATAGATTTAGTTGTCGTTCCTAATTACCCCATACTGTTCCTAGTTCCCCCACGGGATGATCTCAATTACCCCATAGGGTATAGGGTAAAAAGGAACGGTAATGTTTTTTGTTTTCGTTCATATTTTCAATAAAACGTTGATTTTTAAGATTGTTACTGTCGTTAATAAATACATAGATAAGCAAAGTTTATGCTGCAATTAAAGATGATTATGTCTGTGTCATTTTTCTATTACTTTTGAGCGTTATAATTTAAGTGTTCCCAATTACCCTACTTTCCCCTACGCCTGAAGGTTATACTTCCGCAATAGTAGTTTATACCGGTAAAGGAGTAACTGAAACTGGTAAATTGCATGGAACTGAAATCGTAAAAAAATTGATTAACGGACTTGAGCATGAAGGACGTATTGTAATAGCCGATAATTTTTATACATCTCTTGATCTGGCAGAACATTTACTGAAAAAGAAAACAATGCTGTGTGGTACTGTACGTGTTAATAGAAAAGGACTTCCGAAAACTGTAATAAGCAAAAAACTAAAAAAGGGACAGATTACTGGAAAAATGAACAAAGCAGGCGTTAAAATTATAAAATGGTGTGATAAAAGAGCTGTAACTATGATAACAACGTGCAAAAACCATGAAGATAAAGTAATAGATACTGGAAAAAGACGAAAAGCTACTGGTGAGTCAATATTAAAGCCTTCGTGTGTTACAATGTACAACAACACAAAGAAAGGAGTCGACTACAGCGACCAAATGACATCTTATTATTCATCATTAAAAAGAGGATTAAAATGGTACCGAAAACTAATGATGAGTTTTCTTTTCGGAACATGTGTAGTAAATGCTTGGATAATATATAATAGGATGCACAATAAAAAGATGCGGTTATTAAATTTCACTGAAGCAATTGTAGAATAGCTGACAAGGAAGGCTATAAGAGATGAAAATGTTGTAGAAAAAAAGAAAATACACACATTTAAAAAAGGAGCAAAAAGGAGGATGTGTACTCAATGCTACAAGGAATTAAGGAAAACACTGACGAGTCGAGAAGCTGACAAAGAAGTGAAAAGAGTGAATACGTACTGCAAAGAATGTGAAAAATCTATGTGTTTAGAATGTTTCAATGAATCTCATTCGAATTTGTAATTTTAGTTAGGTACCTTTTTTTTTAAATATAACAACTACCGATATCGCTGTTTTATTTCATTATATTTCCCATCCCTACCAAAATATCGACTAGACGGCACCAGCCCTGTTCCCTTGGTGCGATACAGGTCAATTTCGTATCGTTAATTAATTTTCCTATAATGCCTAAACCAAGTTCGACAGTAAGTAACGACAATAGCCTTAGATCATTCAATTGTTTAACTAGCCATTGTAATCAGTAAATCATCGATTTGTAAAACCAACAAGGATATATTTGCTAAAATATAAACCTTTAGTCACAAGCCAAAATAGCCTTGTACCGCACCAGTGTACAACTATCCTACAATTCAAAAATGGTATGTATAGCACTGAAAGTAAATTATAAAATTATGTTCCCGCATTCAACGTGTTAATGTAAAATTTAGCCAAATGATAGTGCTTAAGAGTGTTAAAAATAAGGCTGGTACCGCGACCATCGTAAATTGTAAATTATTTTATTAGCATTCACGCTAAACTTGTATTCGAATGAATACAGATATTCGAAATTTACGATGTTGGCAGTACTGGCACAAATTTCAATATTTGTTGATGTCATTAAAAAAATAAAGTTGTTTTATTTTCAGTGAATACATGTTATTAAAAAAAATGTTTTGATTTTTCCACCACCCATATAACCGATGTATAAATGTACGTATGTAGTATATGTTAGTAAAAACGATTTATTCGCATATACTACGGTTACTTTATGCATTAAGCAATACAAAAGAACTGGTGATCCGTTTAAGTGGATAACGGGCATCGTGTTTTCGTAAGAAAGAATTAGTGAAGTGAAGAAACAACTATACCATAATTCTTTTCACAAAAGAATATCTAATGTATCCTAAGACGGTTTTCCTGTATCTCCTATACTTCAGGATTTCCATAATATACTGAAAACCACTCAAAAATACCCTGTTTAAAAAAACACGTTAAAAATATTGTTTGTTTGATATTATATTATAAATGTTATCATCTTAACACAATACCTATAATTATTTAAGCCCTTATAATATAACGGATTAACACGTGCCTTTTTGATACATTTTGTATGTCGTTAAAACATCTTGTATGTTGAGGAAATTCGCTAAAAAGGCATAACCCAATGACAATTGATACGTATAAACTATTTTCTGATGTTGCATACAATCCCGGAATCCCGGAATTTCAATAATAAAAAATATTATTTTTGAGAAGCCGACTTCATACTTGCTTAGCTTTTTCCGGAATTTTGTTAGTTGTAGGTATAATAGCTCCCGATTTTCCGAACCCTACTTATAATATAAGAATTCGAGTAGATTAAGCTAACTTTAACTCGATTTAAGTAGACCTAACACCTGTTGTTTACCCTAGTGTTTTTTTAAGAGATTTCGAATAGAGGCAAGACTTTGAGAAACGCTATCTTTTATTAAAATCCATCCCTCCTTTGTGATTAAAAGGACAATCCTCCACTGAGGATCCGAGGTACTTTTTTATATTTTAAATTTCATTCAATTAGTGTCCTGGCGCCCGGTATTTATTTATTTTTTCCTTTTATAAATTCGGACATTAATTAATTATAGAATTGAAATAAGTTTCTAATACATAACCGTTGCTATTTCGCGAAATTTATTTATAATCAATGGGCTCTAATATCATTACCATTGGTTATAAATATTATAATATTACAATGTGATGTATTATAATAACTGTATATATTATATATGCTGATGTAAAAACTATAATGTATTATATTGTATAAATTGGAAGTAAAATAACATTTCGTAACAACCAACTGCCATAATGCATCCCGTAGTCCCACCAGTGGGACGAGTCGACAACACAAGGTACTCAAAATCGATGGACATAACTGACGGAAGGTGTTACAGAGTGGTACAGAGACTGTGGTTGTGACTTTTAGTGGACTAGTTCTACCAGGAAGGATTTATAGCCATTTCTTCTTTATTCTTGTGGAAACATACCAACTCCCCATAATGCTGTACCACAGTTGCTGTAGGTTTGGTTACATTGCTGACCAATGCAGGTCTTATAAACGCTCTAAGGAGCATATCGGCAGGAGTTTTGGCTTTGGCATTTGGATGATTTGGCTCTATGCCTGCTTTGCTCAGGCAGACACTGCTACTAGTCAGACATGCACAGAACATTCGAGACAAAAGGCCATTAAAATAACCATGTCGCAGGAAAATATCCCTTATTCTCAGGCCTCTGATAGGTTTCCTCCAATTAAACGGTCTTATGCAGATAGCTAACTGAATCATCATTTCAAAGTATTAATTTTAGGAAATGCATCGCAGAAATATAAAAATGTTTACTTGATTATTTCTGAAAGTATAATCCTGAGAGAATTATGCCAATACAAAAAAAAATATCAGGAGATTTGAATTTACATCATATAAAAATTTGGTGACATTTGACTGAAACTACTTATTCCCCGGGTTTGCTACGGGGTACATTATTTTTTTATGTTTATGTGTCAATTAAGGAGATTAGTTGTGTGTTTAACTTATTATTAAACGCATTGACAAGTGCTTACATATATACTAAAACCAAATTACATGTTAATAATCACCACAACCTCCCAATATTTCAACTTGGTAATTGCTGCAGTCATAATATTTAAATCTCAATATCTCCAACACTCCCTACAATTCTCCCTTTAACAATTGTTGTAGTGCCAAAGGGGCCAAATATTTTATTTGCTTGATTTGATTCTATATTATTTTATAAAGTAGAAAAACCAATTTAAAACCATTGGTGCTAATTAGATGAAGTCAAAAATTAAACAAATGCTTGGAGCAAGTATTGACCGTGGTTATCAAGAATGATATCTTTGAACGGAGCAAGTTGCTCTCACTCTAATATTTACCCAGAGAAGAGAATTACACTCACTCTCGTCCAATTAAAAATCAATTAGACTAAAATCAAGATCATAAGGTCCACCAAGTTTGAAAACTGGCAGATTACAACAGAAAAATAATTATGGAATTACAATATAAACACCACTCTTCTAACGAAATAGAGAAAACAATCTTTCTTAATGCCCACAATCACCGGCAGAGAAAGCTTCACAGAACTTGGGCTGACTACCTACCTATTTAATATTTGTGACCACTTACACAAAACAAACCAAAATGGCTTGCAAATTATGCCCACCTTTATAGCACAACACAAATCCAACAAGGTTTCGAATGGAAACTAATGAAAACACAAACAAAATAAACACGAATCACGAATGAACCATGATAGGTCAAACAAAGAAAAAAAGGTAACGTGGAGATTGTCCACAATAATATGAATTTCTCCGATTGTGGGAAAACAGTTTCCTTTCATTTCTTGGTCCAAATAAACAAAATACCTACAAGGCCTTGCTTGCCTGCAACACGCCTGCAAGCTACTTCTTCTGCTTCTTTTTCAATTAATGGCAATCCACCGCGGAATAACGCAGTAAATCAGTAAACAGAATAAACCAAAACTAAACGCCGGAAATCTTTCAATCGACCCTCTTCCAACCCCGAAGGTTAATCAAGGTTACAGAAAGCCCTGCAATGCAAGGCAAGCTACAACAAACAGTACACACTCCAGAGCTAGAGCTAGCTGCAGTTGACTGCAAGCAAGAGTGCAAGCAGCTCAAAAGTAACTGCGCTGCACTGCACTGCAAGCACAGATTATAAGATATGTCTGAATCTAAAGATATGACTGCAAGCAAAGAAGCAAATCACCACACCACAGAGGCACAGATTGCCACAGATTATAAGGGTACCTATGGTATGGTACCTATGTGATTTGAACTGAGGCCCTACTTTGAAAATCGAAGTTCGTAGTTACGTTCATTCGAGACTAAATCGAGAGAAAGAGATAAAGCTAACGTAACGAACTTCAATTTTCAAAGTAGGGCCTCTAAGATAGAGGTAGTAAAGCATAGAGAGAATATAAAAACGCCTAATAGAACAGTACTCTTCGCACCTGTTACAAGTACCCTTCGTTAAAAAGAGTCGTCTATATATGACCACTTTCGATTGAATTTCAAAATCGTACCACTTTTTAGGTGTGTTCCTGTGTGTAACTCTGCATTAGTGTGCATAAGTTTGCAGTCAGTGATGTGCGGTTTATCGATACATTAGGTTAACCTATTAAAAGGCATACAGTATTTTCAATAATAATTGTGATTGATTATGATTACCAATAATAAAGTAAATTGAGAAATTAACTTTTTGGTCGTGTAATAAAAATAAAGACAGGTTTTACTTGGAAATAAAACGTTTATCTTTAATAATAATGAATAAGCCTTACAAAAAGTTATTGGAAGACTGTTTGTGACCCTTTTTTGATGCTCTAACAGAAATGGTTCGTCGTTGTTTCAGAAGTTGCAATGCAATCTGGCATCAAAAAAATAAATGTTTTAAAAAACAAAAAACCGCCTTCAAAAACGCAAAAAATAACGAAGTAATTTTTTGCGTTTTTGAAGGCGGTTTTTTGTTTTTTAAAACATTTATTTTATTTTATACTTTTTAGTGATCATAACACGCTGTTACGTAGTCCCACTTCTTAGTTGAAATGAAACTTTAACTTATATCAAGCGCGCCGCAAGCAACGCCGCGGGAAAGTCCTAGTCATATTTCAACAAGTAAATATTATTCGTTGTAGGTAGTCGCTCAACTATCTTAATCGAGATATCTTATCGCCCCCCTTGAAATCGGTACCATTGAGGAGTTCCAGTGGCCATCTGTGGTCTTCATCATCAGTTCCACTACACCAAATGATACTTTCTGAATGCAAATGCTGGACTTGTAACTAAAAATACTAAAATCGCTTTATGTTTGCCTACAATATTTGAGGAGTTCCCTCAATTCCTCACTGATCCCCTCATCAGATACAGATTTGGTGACAATGGGACCACCTCGGAAGTATACTCTATCAAACCAAAAAAAAAAAATTGAAATCGGTCGACAATTGACGGAGTAATCGGTGAAAATACATTAAAAAAAAAATACATACAGTGGAACGTATAACCTCCTCCTTTTTTGAAGTCGGTTAAAAAGGGTCATAAACTGTCTTCCAATTACTGTGTTACAATTACAAGGCTTATTCATCATTATTAAAGATAAACGTTTTATTTTTAAATAAAAACTATAAAAACTACTTTAGTTTTATAACACAACAAAAAAGTTAATTTCTCAGTTTACTTTTTCGAAATAAGGCCACTTTTCAATTGGTAATCAATCACAATTATTATTGAAAATATTATATCTTAGCTTATCCTTTGCCTTTTAATTATGGTTAAACCTAATATATCGATAAACCGCACATCACTGACTGCAAACTTACGCACACTAATGCAGAGTGACACACACTAACACACCTAAAAAGTGGTACGCTTTTGAAATCCAATCGAAAGCGGCCATATATAGACGACTCTTTTTAACGAAGGGCATTTGTAACAGGTGCGAAGAGTACTATTCTATTAGCCGTTTTTACACTCTCTCTATGTTTTACTACCTCTATGCTCCTATCCGTCAACGTTAGTGATGTTGCTGAATCGACAATAATATGGATACCTTTAATTTGTTCTAATGGACAAAGGAACAAGTTACAAGTTTCCATTTGACACAACCTCGACCAATGACGACCAGCCGTTTGAGCAGTGTTGCCAGTTTAGACCTGTAAAATTGTTACTTGTAGCTTTATAAAACATATAAACGTTGAATATCTCGGTGGGTCTACGTTAAGAATATTGCATTATCGTTAGTTTGGTCTTGATAAGCAAAATATGACATGGTAAAGCACAGTCGGCAATAAAATAGTGTTCCAAAACATACTTATTCTAGAATATTTTGTCATATGAATGAAAAGCGAGCGGGCGAGCTAAAATTTATCAGACTAAAATCGGCCCTAAAACATAACGCTTTAATTAGGTAATTAGGTGTGTAACGCTTAAGTGAGATTTCAAGTTTTTTTGTCAACAGCAAATCAATGATACTTTAAATAAAGAATATGTTCAATAATTCATCGATGTTTTATTTACATGTTTAAGATAACAACAAATTGCAAAATTATAAAGAGGTTTCTCATCGTTTTGGTCAAAGGTAAGTTGAAGTTGTCCAGTCCACGTGTTTTTTTCAGCGGCACTTCTGAATAGAAAACCTAATCATAGCTCCTAAAATAAAATATATGTCGTCCTATTCCTTACAAGCTCCGCAAAAAAAAAGTATGAAAATGCTTGAAGCAGAGACTATGCAACTTTTAGGTACCTATCCGATTTTCTCTGTCCACTCGTATTCGCCGAATCCAGTCTCCAATTACGTTTTCATCTTTTGGAAATCTGAAAAGATCGATATATCTTTACATCACTGTCAAAACTTCGATTGCTTATTTACAACCGGGAAAATGTTACTATTAGGGCTCAGATTTCGATATTAAATCAACTGGATGAATTGCCTAACAGTATATTACCAATTATACATAAAATCTTACCTATGACTAAAGGCAAATAGTAAGAAACTTCCTTATAAAAAGACAATCCCAAGGCAGAGTTTTTCTTCCGCCCCAAGTGCGAATTGCAGCCTTCCAGCACACAAGCCATTGATTGCAGGTTGCAATGGCTGTAAATATTCAGGCTAAACTAACCAACACATAATTTTTGTTGACATTCTCCAGAATTTTATTTATTTATCGGAACACAAATTCACAGACAACTACACTGAACTACACTACTAAAAGAAGAAGTCGTCCTGGCAAAATGTACTCTATTCGCAATACAGACTTTTTGATTTCGTAGCACTGAAGGTTCGGGTGATTGTGGGAATGACATTTAGAGGTCCATTCAAACTTGACGTCTAAAAACCTTGTGACAATGACAGTTAAAGAAGAAAAAACAGCCTAGTGTTTGATTCATTTTCCGAGTATACGTAATCTGAAAAGTAGAGAAAGATAGCTGACGCAAAGTACGTCTCATAGTCCGGTTTCTATGCTTTATGTTCATATTCTTAGATCTATGTTTTCCTTCATCTTTGGACTTACCCTACCGTACATTGAGCATAGTCTGTGGCTTCGAGAACCGACCCGAATGAGTGAGTATTTACATATCGTTCATTCGTTCATTTCACGTTTGGCGTTTTGCAGCTTAGCAGTGACAGAAACACCGTTTTTGCAAACGTGATTTTGAATTTAATTTTAGTTTTCGATACCAGCCCGACTATCAAGATCCGTCAAGATCGTTAGACATATTGATCACAATGGAAGTCACCGACGAGAACTTATCTACCTTAGCTAACTACTTACACCAAACTCTAAATCCAGATCCAAGTGTTCGCCGACCCGGTAAGTACGAAGCATTGTATGTTTTACTCATAAGAAACATGTTCAAGAACTAAATTTCTTTGTATACATTTGCCGTTTACTTCTAGTACCAGCTTCTAACTTAGGAATAGCGCTATTAGGTTATCATATATTTTCTTGCGTCTGGTCTAATATTGGGAAAAAATATATGAATGTAAATCGTTCGGTTTAAGATTCGCATTGCAGCATGCAATTAGTTGGAATAATTGGTCGTAATTTTTCTTCTAACGCATGCTTGTAATGCTAAATAATAACTTTTAAATTGTTCATATATTTTAATATTAGTTAACATACGGACAAGGTTATGTATTGAGAAAATTTAGTTTTCTTTTCTAAGTACCAGACTTATAGGGTTTTTTTTTGTTGAAGACTAGAATGATTTACGGTGAACTAAATACTAAATCCTAATATATAATAATTATACTGATGATATAATTATACTTTATTAATTTACTATTTTATGTCATTGACTTGTGCAACAATGAAACAATTTTAACTAGGTAAGCCAGATTAGAAAAAAAGTTCCAGTGAAGAATTCAAACACTTTTTTTTGCTTAAACATATCTTAAAATAAAAATACAAAGCGATGTCTAGAAATTTGTTATGGAACTGACAATATTCCAGAGGTCATGTCATACATTTCTTCGAAACCCTATTAAATTACTAGGAGTACCTATACTTGTTACTAAAAACAAGATTTATCATGAAAGTGCTTATTTACCTTAGAAACATCCCAATCAGCGTTATATCAGCTTTTTGTGCTGCTGCCTACGCCCTCATCCCTACTCACTACCGACTAGGTGCAATAGCAAACCCATGTAATCTATGTTTTTACTAACATATCTCACCATACCTTACCTTTGCTTAATTTATGCGTAAATTAAAGACAACCTCTGGTCACCTATAATAATAGTCTAACAAATCATTAGAAATGCACCTAATTTAAACTTAGCTATAATTAAAGCTTGTTAAATGAATTGGTTTCTGTTTTTATTTTAAGCGGAGAAATTCCTTGAGAGTGTGGAGATTAACCAGAACTATGCGATACTGCTACTGCACCTTGTAGACAAGGAGAGTGTGGACAGTAACATCAGGGTGGCGGCTGCCATCGCTTTCAAAAACTACATCAAGAGAAACTGGCCGGTGGTATGTTTTTGATTTAAGAAATACTAACTGGTTAATGAGACTATGTCAGTGTGGATCTGTGATTATATCTCTGTCCGAGTATTGAGAAAAATATATTAATACCAAGTTGTAGTATTTTAATGATAAGCTTTAAAACACAAAAACTTTTATAAAAATTTGTGTATTAATTTGCTTGATGATTCATTAAAAAGCACAACTACATCTTATATCGGAATTCAGAGGCAATATACCTTCTACAACATAAACACCATGTTGTAATACTTTTTGTAAATATCTTCTATTTACTTACAAACTTCTGCTACAGTTTTGTAGTAATCTTGATTTGTTAACTAATATTATGACTGCAAAAGCATATTTGTATGTTTTTAACGTTTCAATGCCTTAACCAACTGTTATAAAATTTGGTACAGAGATTTTCATCTCAGAAAATCAGACTATTCCTGGGGTAAACAACTATGCAAATGGAGTTGCAGGCAATAAATAGCTAATAAATTATAAATTGTTTTTAACACTTGTGATTTTAGGAGGAAGATGGAGTAGATAAGGTCCATGCTACAGATCGAGCAACCATCAAGACACTTATAGTGTCTTTGATGCTCAAGTCTCCAGAAACGATACAGAGGCAGTTCAGCGATGCTGTGTCTATTATCGGCAAGTGTGACTTCCCAGAGAAATGGCCAGGGCTCATTCCAGAGATGGTGGAGAAGTTTGCTACAGGTATTATTTTATTTTTAGTTAGTCAAATTGCAATATGTATATACTCCATACCAATTGACTTGTCTTATTTAGTAAACAATTTTAAAACCTCAAAATGCATCACTTTTAGTTAAAATGGCCGTTTTCTGCTGAATAAAGCAATTAGATACCACATTTTGCACACCATTTTCTTGATTTGTTATTTTAGGCAAAAACGAAAAAGGAGCATTTTGAGGTTATAAAAGTGTCTGTTGGTATGGACCGTATAAATGCAAGCTATACAATACTATACGAGTCACTAGTCACTAGAGCCAATAAACTTGTTCTGGAAAACTACATAAACAAATTGCATGTTTCAGGCGATTTTCATGTGATAAATGGTATACTGCGAACTGCCCATTCGCTGTTCAAGAGATACCGCATCGAGTTCAAGTCTCAAAAGCTGTGGGAAGAGATTAAACACGTCCTAGACAACTTTGCTAAACCACTCACCGATCTTTTTGTCGTAAGTATATTCTTTACTCTGTTTATTAGATTTATAAAGGCTGAGACACTTAGAAAGGCGACGTCAACGTGAGAATTTTTGTGTTTTCGCCGAACCTAGATAGCTCTTCAGCGAATTGATTTTATGTTATAGGTACAGTACAAGAGATTTTAAAAAGTCTTTCGGTTTCAAGTAATGTCATAGATTTGCATAAGAACGAATTAGAGCAAGTAAGAGAAAATACACATCTGAAGGCCGTTTTAAGAGCTGTCGTACTGGTCATCATGTTATTTATTTTATTCCAATATGTTTATTTTCAAAGTTTTATCTCAAGTTTTTGTTTTTAATGGCTTAAATGTTTTTCTTAATAAAAACCCAATTAACAAAAATTACTTTACTTAGGCCACCATAGTCTTGAAAATCATGTTATTTATTTGTTTAATGCAGGAGACTATTCTCTAGGCTAGAGAATTTTAATCCAAAAGTGACACGAGCATGTATAAAAATCCAATTAACCAACAATTTTTTTTTTCTTAGGCTACCATAGACCTTACAACAAAGCACGCTGGCAACGCGCAGGCTCTCAAGATAATCTATGGCTCCCTTGTGCTCATTTGCAAAGTGTTCTACTCACTCAACTACCAGGATCTCCCGGAGTTCTTCGAGGACAACATGCCCATTTGGATGCCCAATCTGCTAAACTTGCTGCAGGTTAAAGTACCCTGTTTGGAAGATAATGATGTAAGTTATCTTTACATAAAACAAAGTCGCTTCCCGTGTCTGTCTGTCGATCTGTCTGTCTGTATATCCAACTCCTTCAAAAACCACGCAACGGATTTTGATGCGGTTTTCACTACCAGCTAGATAATTTTTCACAGAAGGGATTTATGCATGATACATTCTGGTTTGTGTGCCTTCCGTAACAGAGAATGCCAGGTTTGATCCCCCGTAAGGCCAACTATTTGTGTGATAAGGGGGGTAAATGTTTGTTTCTTAGTAATGGAAGTTTTCTTAGTATTTATTTCTCCATATATTTATCGCTGTCGTTTAACCATAAAATATAAGTCTTGAGGTTTTTTGGCAACACGGGGGTTCATTTTTGTATCTTATCTGGTAACAAAAGTTCACGAAAATGGCTGAATTTAACTGTTTTTTTGGGGAATAAAATTCCCACTCGTCAACGACATTGCTGCATGACTCAATTTTAAAATCACTACATATTATAAAACAAAGTCCTCCGCCGCGTCTGTCTGTATATACGCGATGATTTCATAAATTACTGAACAAATTTTCACGGGGTTTTCACCATCAATTAGGTAGATAATTTCAGACGGAACGTTATGTCTAATAAATTCTGGTTTATGTACGGATGTCACAGAAAACTCTCAATAACCGAAGCGAAGCTGCGGCGGGTCGCTAGTCGCTCATAATTCATCAATAAGATTCATACATTTTATTCCCAGGGCGTTTTTTTCTCGTATGTAAAAATAGTCCCCTTGTTATTTATTGATACGTAATGTGCGGTAGGGCGACTCGGAGCGCGCGGGCGTGATGGAGGAGCTGCGCACGGAGGTGTGCGAGTGCGCGGCGCTGTACGCGCTCAAGTACGAGGAGGAGTTCGCGCCGCACGCGCAGGGCTTCGTCACCGCCGCCTGGGGCGTGCTGCTGGCCACCGGGCCCGCGCCCAAGTACGACGCGGTCAGTGCCACACACAACACACAACACCGTTTACCGTTCCGGACCCAACCCTATTATTACTGAGCTTAAGTGTTAACGGTGCCGTACCCAAAGGGTGACATACGAGATCCTGTTACTAAGGTACCGTTGTCCGTCTGTATATTAATAGATAGCAGGTTATTTATTTTTTATGCGTTATAACTAGAGGCCGGAATTCTCGTAGCACTTTTGAGGTGTCATAGAGACTTCTCGTTTATCGACTTCCGATATATGTTTTATCGATACATTATAGAACACAACATACTAAAGAAAATTAAAAGTAGAAGTAAACAACAGGCGGTCTTATCGCTAAAGTGCTATCTCTTTCAGATAACTTTTGAGTAGTTGAAAATGTGAAATACAGATTTGCAATGAAAACAATCGATAGCAATTCTTGTTGCAAATCTTTCCAAAAATGTATAAAAAAGTCATACGAAATCCAGAAACAATAAAAAAGTATTATTGTAATTTGTATTTAAAATTTCCGAAAAGTTGGTATCTATAGGTTATCTCGAAGAGATCGCTCATTCGCGATAAGACTGCCTGTTGTTTACTTCTACTCGTAATTATATTTGAAATATTGTATTTTGTATTTATCGATATACCTACATACGCATATCGGAAGTCGATAAAAAAGAAGTCCCTATGACAGCTCAAAAGTGCTACGAGAATTCCGGCCTCTGGTTATAACTTATAACATAACATTGATAACTGTGGATTGGTCCGACCATTTGTTATTTATTTAATTACGGAAACTTAGCTGTCAATTGTCATGAATATATTTTCATATTTTTTTTATTACTAACCTATCCTAGGGCCTGTTTCGCACTTTTCACAGTCGCCAGACAAACAATATCTGCTAGTTCAATGTGTTGCATTTCTTTTAATTATCATAATGAAAGAAAAGAACAATTATAAATAAATAAATATTTGTCAATAAAGTGTACCATGTTCGAATTGTTTTGATTGCAGCTGGTGTCAAACGCACTCACATTCCTCGCCAAAATCGCAGAAAAGAACAAGTATAAAAGCCTGTTCGAAGACCCGGCCACCCTGAGCAGTATATGCGAGAAAGTGGTCATTCCTAACATGGAGTTCAGAGGTTTGTAATCCACATAATATAATTAAACAATAGTACCTACAAGTACAGAAGGCGCTCCTCCTAAGAAAACAGCGCCGAGAGTGAATTGTCCATATTATTATTTTTTCCTATTTTGTTATCCGCAATCAGTCGCCAGACTATAAGCGAATTGGTGGAAGTATAATTGGCAGTGCGGTAGGAGCGGCCAGTGCCGCGCCGTTGCATTCAGAGGAGGTGGTCCCGCTTCAGTCTTTTGACCACCTTAGACGTATCCAACAGCTCAGCAACGAGCGGGTTCGGATGGGTAGATAGCCGATCTCTATGTACTTTTTTTTAAGCGGCTAATCTCTTCAGATATAGTAGACTAGTTGAGATATTTATGAATTTCTTCATTTCTGGTGTACCACGGCGCATTGGATACTATCCGAAGAATGGTATTTTGCACTCGTTGCAGGCAAAGTATGTTAGTCTTGCTCGCTACACCCCACAATTGGATCCCGTATGTCCAGATGGGCTTAAGGACCGAGTTATATATGAGCAGCTTGTTGTCTACTGACAGCACGGAGTTTCGCCCCATGAGCCAGGATAGATTGCGGAATCTTTTTTTTTTGTGTTGTTTTTATTGCAATCTATCATCAGTGGATATTCAGCAATTGGTGTAATAGTAAGTTAGGGCTTGTGCAGCGCTCTCCTCACTTGGGAGCCTGTCCATTCATATAGTCACATTCAATGAGGTCTTGTGGGCACTTTCTTTTCAACCTTCTGGTAACTGGCTTTGGCTGCATTAGGTTTGTCGTCAATTTGTTGGGGTGATGTGAGATTCTAACTTTATATGCTTTGGTTCTCTACGATTTCTTCTTGCACAGTATTGATGTCTAGGTCATGATGTAGTCTGTCGTTTGAGACGTACCATGGTGCGTTTACAATCATCCTTAAGACTTTTGATTGGAATCTTTGCAGTATATTTAGGTTTGACTTTGCTGCTGTTCCCCACAGTTGAAGCCCGTATTTCCAGGTTGGTTTAATGATGCACTTGTATAGTAGTAATTTATTTTCAAGTGAAAGTTGCGACTTCCTATTAAGTAGCCAGTACATTTTGCGTAGCTGCTGACCCATGGCTTTGTCGTTTTGAGAATATGTGTTTTGTCCATGTAAGGCGTTTATCTAAGTATATTCCAAGGTATTTAGCGCTTTCGTCCTGGTGCAGGTAGAGGTTTGCCCTTTCTAGTGGTGAAAGTAACTTATATAGGCTTGGTTTCATTTGCTTTGATACGCCAATCTTTAAGCCATTCCGAAATCTGGTCAAGACGGTTTTGTAGTTTCCGTGAGGCTTCTTCTGGCAGAGGATCTGCTGAGACGACTGCTGTATCATCAGCGAATGTGCCGGTGACTACTCCTTCTTTTGTCGGCAGATCTGCAGTGTATAGTAAATACAATGTCGGGCCCATTACACTTCCCTGAGGGACACCCGCGAGAATCTCATTTAGGGGTGAAGTTTCTACACCTTGCCTAACGAAGAAATACCTAGACTCTAGGTAGTACCTTATGAAGTTATAGAAGTTTATGGGAAGCTGCTTCTTAAGTATAAAAGTCCGTCATGCCATACGCGGTCAAAGGCCTGAGATATGTCCAGGAAGACGGCAGTACTGTATTGTTTCAGTTCAAAGGCTTCATTGATGTAGTCAACTAGCCTATGGACCTGTTCAGTGGTACTGTGTTTTTGGCGGAAACCAAACTGGTGGTCTGGTATTAGCTTTCTCTCGGAGATAATTGGTTGCAATCTGCGCATCATGAGTATTTCCATTACTTTAGATGGGATTGGCAATAGGCTTATGGGTCTATATGATTTAGCATCTACCGCTGGTTTACCTGGTTTCAAAATCATGATTTTTTTTTGGGCTACTTTCCATTGTACGGGGACTTAGCAAAATAGCGTTGTACAATATAGTGAGGAATTTAAAACCTTCTTCTGGTAGCTCCTTTAGGGTTTTGCCCGTTATTAGGTCGTATCCGGGTGCTTTATTCGGGTCTAAGGTTCTAATAACCGACTTTACCTCTTCCGTAGTGAAATTGGTAATGGGAAGATCTAGTTGGTGAGTTTGTGCTAGTATTTCTGTGATTTCAAGATTTTTGCTTAACCGGAATCTGGGTTTGGCGTAAACACTTGCTTGAGATGTTCAGCGAAGGTTGACGCCTTGTCCGCATCGCTAGCTGCCCATTCGTCTCCTTTTCTGATTGGCGGTTGATTTGTAACCGGGCGTTTAAGTTTTTTCGTGGCTTTCCACAGAGAGTAATCAGATGTAGATGTAGCGTCCAGGCCCTTTAAGAACATTTGGACGTTGCGGTTTTCGACATCGCTAATTAGTTTTTTTAGTTTTGATTGGAGGTAGTTTAGATGTTTCTTGTCAGTCTGATGACCCGTTTTCTGCCATTTTTTACGAGCTCTGCGTTTTTCAGCCAGAAGTTCTCTAATAGATGACGGATATCCTTGGTTATGTTTGGTGTTCGAAGCCACTGGAGTAGCTTGCCATGCTGATTGTTGAACACAGTGGTTAAAATGTTCGACTGCTTCGATTATATCATTGTCGGTTTTGAGAGAAATGTTTAGATCCAAGCATTCTGAAAACATTTTCCTAAAAATATTCCAGTCTGTTGTGCGTGTGTGCAGTTTGCAGGGCTGGGGAGTTACGGTGATTTTCCTTTCCATGATCATTTCAACTGGGGAGTGATCAGAAGACAGTTCTAGACTAGTTTTACTTGTAAAGACGTTTCTGGTGATGCCTTTGATTATATAGAAGTCGAGCACCTCGGGTATTTTTTCCTGTCAGTAGGCCGGTAGGTCGGCTGACCTGGGGAAACAATGTTCAAGTTTAGCTTCTCAATTGCATTTAGCAGTTGTCGACCTTTGGTGGTGTTGGTACGTGATCCCCAATACTGGTGTTTCGCATTATAATCACCTCCGGCAACAAACCTTTGGCCTAATGTGGAAAGGAATCTTTCGTAGTCTTCCAGTTTGAGTTTATGTTTGGGTGGACTGTAGGCAGAAGATACAGTGAACTGCCCCTTCCAGTCCGAATCTGTAGTTATTTCGTCCCTCTTCTTTTTTATGTGGACCTTCCATGTGAGCCGCCTGTCGAGATGGAAGCCAAGATGCTTGACACAGTCAGTATGGGTTAAGGGCTCGCTACCAAGTGTTACTGAAGGGCAGTTAAGTTTACTTAGAGTAAAAGTGGTATGGGTTGACTTGGTTGCGCTAGCACGAATACGCCATTTTGAGAGCCAGTTATTTGTCCTATCTAGTAGATGTTGGAGTCTGTTGCTAGCCATTGAAGTAGATTCATGTACGGATAGATAAGCAATGTCGTCGGCATAGGTCGCCGTAGTTACTTCTTTTGTTGTAGGTAGATCTGAAGTGAAAATGTTATACAGGACTGGTCCCAGGACTGAGCCCTGAGGTACTCCAGCCTCAATATCGTTTAGAGTTGATCTGGCATCCCGCTGCTTGACTTGAAAAGTTCTGCCTGTTAAGTATGACTCCATTAGAGGAAATATACAGTGAGGAAGCCTCTCTTTGATCTTTGTTAACAGACCTTTATAATAAATAATAATAATAATAATTCTTTATTTCAGACACTGCAAGTCCATAAAATATTACATAAATGTCAGGTAGGCAATTACATTAAACACTAAATTAATTTACAATTAAGATCAGAACTACATTATTGACTTAAATTAAAACACAATAAATAAGTTTAAAATAAATATACACATTTTCTGTTCAAGTGAGCCATAGAACAATGGTTCACATATAGACAGTCAATCCTACCAGCTATCATGCTCATGATGCTGTTGGCGCTGCCCCGCACCCTGCGCACCAGGGACGTGCCGCGCTTGCGCATAGTGGCGTGGAAGCAGTCCACCCGTGCTTCAGCGAACATCCCTGAGGCGCTGCAGTATCGGGGCAGCCCCATCAGCAACCTGAATGCATTATTAAATTGCACTTGCAGAGCACTGTACTGCCTCTGAGTGAATTCGGCCCACAGGCTGCTTGTGTAGAGCTGTGTGCAGTATGCTCTAAACAGAGTAACCTTGACCTCAATGGAACATCTAGCGAACCTGCGGGCGTTCATGTTGGCTTTTACCGACAATGCTCTGCGTTCACGCTCGATAACTGCATCGTCCCTAAGATCAGACGTCACCACATGTCCAAGATATTTAAACTGCGTCACTGTCTCCAGTTGTTTATTCCAGTTGTATATTATAGTTGTATATCTCCATTTAATCTGATAGGAGGGACATCCGGTAAACCTTTATTTCTAACCTTAAAGACCATACACTGACTTTTAGTGGCATTATATTTTAGGCCATGACTCGCAGCGTACTTTTCGCAGATACTTAGCAGCTTGACAAGGCCGCATGGTGAGGCACTCAGCAGCACCATGTCGTCTGCATAGCTTATATTATTGACACATATTCCGTCAATATAGCAGCCGACATGGATGCTGCTGAGCTCCTCAATCAGCGCGTTCACGTACAGGTAGAAAAGATGTTTATGCCATACTCGATCAAATGCCTGTTGAACGTCCAAGAAAGCAGCTGAGCAGTACTGTTTACTTTCATAACACTGTCTTACTGTGTGGTAGACCCTGTGTACTTGTTCAACCGTGGAGTGGGATTTTCGGAATCCAAACTGATGTGGAGGAACAACATCGCAGTCCTCCATAAGGGGCTTCAGGCGACTGAGGAATATTCTTTCCCATAGTTTTGACATTACTGGCGTTAAGCTTATCGGCCTGTAAGATGTGGGTTCTTGTGGAGGTTTTCCATGTTTGTGGATCATAATTATTTGTGAGATCATCCAAATAGACGGATAGCGGCATGTTCTAAGAATACCATTGAAGAGACAGGTAAGAAACGTTATGCATTTCTTTGGAATATCTTTCAGTATATCGCTGGTAATCAGGTCGTACCCTGGTGCCTTATTAGATTTCAACATCCTTATTTCTCTGGCAACCTCTCTCGGAGATGTCGGTTTGATCGGTAAGGACATTTGGAAGTCTTGGCTCAAAGTGTTCTCTAGATCTGAGTCGTCGGTTACGCCATCATTGGGTGTAAAGACAGCGGCCAGATGAGCTGCAAACACTTCTGCTTTCTCAGAGTCTGTGGCAGCCCAATCACTTTGGGACCTTATTGGTGGGAATGATTCTTGAGGTTTGTTGAGGTTTTTTGTCGCTTTCCACAAGGAGTATTCATCATCATTTCTAGTTTATTCTGTAGAGTAGAGTTGACTGAATCTTTTATTATCGCCTTTAGCTCTTTGGCTGCCCGGTTGTAAAAAGCTTTTTCTAGGGGACATCGGGAGTTTTGCCAATTTCGCCTTAGTCGAAGTTTATCAAGAATTTTTTGTTTGATATCTAATGGGTTTGGTCGTGGCTTATGTGTGATTTTTTGAGATGAAGAGCTCATCCAAGCAGCTACTTGTATGAGGTTAGTAACGTATTGGCAGGCTTCATCGATCTCCTTTTGATTTTTTAATGAAATTGATGAAGTAATATTGTCATCAATATATGCCCGAAAGCTGTCCCAGTCTGTTTTGTGGTTAGTCAAAGACTCCCCTTTTTCACGAATGATCACAAATGTGCTTAAGGTTAGGATCACTGGGGTGTGATCAGAAGATCCATCTAGACTGCTCTCAATGCTTGTGTAAAGGCGATCCACACCCCTGGTAACGAAGAAGTCCAGAAGGTCGGGTAGTTTTTTAGGGTCACTTGGCCAATAAGTTGGTTCGCCACTCGACATGGGTTGTGCAACCCATTTTCGTCGATGCACC
Source organism: Acleris literana (assembly GCA_946894065.1). Taxonomy (NCBI): domain Eukaryota; kingdom Metazoa; phylum Arthropoda; class Insecta; order Lepidoptera; family Tortricidae; genus Acleris; species Acleris literana. Next base: position 9,854,689 of record OX335688.1, on the reverse strand, counting down.
GTTTTAATTCACGCCCCCTGGTAGTTGCGCAGCGCGAACCCCAGTATGTGTGCTTAGCGTTCCAAACTCCGCCACTAATGAATAAAAAAGTTTAATTAAAAAATGAATTAAATTGTCAAATATTTTTTTATGCAAATCGACTGAGTTTCATGTGAGGATCATTTCATTGTATTTGTATTGTATCGAGAGAAAGAAATTGGAACAGTTGTAAAGTTTTTTTTCTCAAAAATGTCTGGAAATGTTGACATTACTATCTACATATGGAGACGCGAAGGACATAGTTTACTGACAGATCTCAAATTAAAAAAAAAAACATTGCGTGCTCGCTACACAAGCCCGCAATGTTGCATAGAAATTCCATTACTATCTAGCTTGTAACTTTTTAAAAAGTGAAAAAGCCCATAATAAAATGAGGGCACAAGTCTTATACATCCAAATTTTATTCGAAACATAACTTTTTTATCTGTGTCTGGAATAGCTTATGTTTTTTTTTTTAAACAAAGCTTGCGATTCTCCTTGTCATAAACAAAAAGGAGGTAAAGAGTGATACTTTTTTCACATGAAGTTTGTTTGTATGCAATTAAAAAAATGAGTTCAAGCGATGAAGATTTTACTCCAAAACAAAAAAAACTTGCGATTTTTGAGAAAAGCACTATATTTGCCTCGGCAGGAACAGCAATTGCGGGCTTCGTATTTTTAAACGGACTCGCAAGCTCGTCCGTTTAAAACAATACTCGGCCCGCAATTGCCTACTTCCATGCCTAGGCAATAACGTACTATTGTTTTCGTAACGACTGTTTCTTATGATCAAATAAATAGCTAACACCTTTTTATAAGTTATCTGTGACAGGTAATAATAATTTGTCTGGTGAGGTTTTACAAGAGGTTCATTAAATATGATATTTTTTGTAGAAACTTATTATTGGAAGTATTATCGATGTAAGTAGGTGAGGTCATGATTATTAAATTATTTTCAATAACAATAACATTTTTAATCATGATTTGTTTATAATTAGATTCCTCTAAAAGGCAGTTCTTTCAAATTAAAATAAGAGAATAATAAGTTTTTTTAGGTGTATCCCAATTAAGAAAGCGAGACCGGTACCAACTTTTCCGACAAATTAACATGTCCTTACCATGATTATGCACTACAATACATCAATGGCAGTCGAGACTCGTTCAACCAAATAAGGGCCAAATCGCTGTCCCTGCGTCAAGTACTTTATTCAACGTTATATTCCAGAATCGGACATGGAGTTGTTCGAAGACAACCCCGAGGAGTACGTGCGGCGCGACATCGAGGGCAGCGACGTGGACACGCGCCGCCGCGCCGCCTGTGACCTCGTGCGCACGCTGGCGCTGCACTACGAGGACAAGATGATGAACATCTTCGGGCAGTACGTGCAGGTAACTCCCGGCCGTCGCTGGGGCGCGGGCCACGTGGGCGGCAGCTACAAGTACTGCCCTTGACATTATGATTGACTCAAGTTGCTTGTTTTTAAATAGACATACATTCACTGGACTTTGGACGAGTGATCGCATCTAGGTTATATTGTGGCTGGAAATTGATTTTTCGGTTTGTTCCAGTTGATGCTAGCGAAGTACGCGGAGCAGGGCGCATCGGCGTGGCGCGGCAAAGACGCCGCGATGTACCTGGTGACGTCGCTCGCGTCGCGCGGCGCCACGCAGGCCAGCGGCGTGACGCGCGCCTCGCCGCTCGTGGACCTAGTGCGCTTCGCCGCCGACCACGCCGCGCCCGAGCTGGCGCGCCCCGACGGTGAGGATAGCTCGCCGACAGGGACAGGCGACAGGCGAGGACCCGCCGCGTACCTGTCACGTCGCTCGCGTCGCGCGGCGCCACGCAGGCCAGCGGCGTGACGCGCGCCTCGCCGCTCGTGGACCAAGTGCGCTTCGCCGCCGACCACGCCGCGCCCGAGCTGGCGCGCCCCGACGGTGAGGATAGCTCGCCGACAGGGACAGGCGACAGGCGAGGACCCGCCGCGTACCTGTCACGTCGCTCGCGTCGCGCGGCGCCACGCAGGCCAGCGGCGTGACGCGCGCCTCGCCGCTCGTGGACCAAGTGCGCTTCGCCGCCGACCACGCCGCGCCCGAGCTGGCGCGCCCCGACGGTGAGGATAGCTCGCCGACAGGGACAGGCGACAGGCGAGGACCCGCCGCGTACCTGTCACGTCGCTCGCGTCGCGCGGCGCCACGCAGGCCAGCGGCGTGACGCGCGCCTCGCCGCTCGTGGACCAAGTGCGCTTCGCCGCCGACCACGCCGCGCCCGAGCTGGCGCGCCCCGACGGTGAGGATAGCTCGCCGACAGGGACAGGCGACAGGCGAGGACCCGCCGCGTACCTGTCACGTCGCTCGCGTCGCGCGGCGCCACGCAGGCCAGCGGCGTGACGCGCGCCTCGTCGCTCGTGGACCTAGTGCGCTTCACCGCAAACAAAATAAAACAAGTGAAATAGTTTCTAACCTTTAAACATTGACACGTCAAAGCTCGACCGCAACGTATACCGAGTCAGATGATATATTTTTGATCGTAATTTTAGGTATTTCTCAACTATCAAAGTGAATCAGCCTGAACTAATGGAATCGTTTTGTCGCCAGTTAACGAGTTGCCGGTGCTGAAAGCGGACGCCATCAAATACCTGATGACGTTCAGAACTCTGCTGCCCAAGGAACTGCTCATCAATGCCTTCCCGCTTCTGGTAAGTAACCGATTTGTCATTAATTTATTTATCTCGCATTGTCGATTTTATAGTTAGGTATCGTTGAGAACTACTACTTTGTGAGTAGCAGTGTCCAGCCATAGAAGTAAATAGTTATGTAACTGGTACATAATGAAGGTTCTTAAGGTACGAGGGCCGAGGTTAGAGCGCGAGCTTGCGAGCGCTCTAATTACAGGCACGAGTACCTTAAGAGCTAATTATGTACCGTTGCATACATAACTTTTTCTACAAGCTTAAAATGATAATGACAAAAATAAACAATCGCTAACTTTTCTTGTATACTTTCCTCGATTTTTCTGCTAACAAATTACTTGTCGGCAAAGTAATTTTCATTATTCCGATTGGCGTTAATAGTGTGTCAATGTTATTGTTAAATATTTACAAATTTCATGCAAATTTTAATAGTTACCTACTAAAATAGGTCTGTAAATTTATCATACAAGTTGGAATGCCAAACGAAACGCCATTTTGTTGACATCCATATTGAACGTAACCATGGTAACCAAATAACATATCGGTGGATACTAATCATCTATTTTTAGTAATTTAATTAAAATTTAATTTTAAACACATACTTAGTCTAAAAATTAATTTTGTTTTTAAAACACGTAATTTCAGTTGGTATTAAAATATTTTAAACGGTTTATTATACAAATTAATATGTCAAGTGTTCACTAAACGCCAAGACTGATATCCGGAATGACCGTAACCATGTTAATAACAATGCTGTAATAATTATTATAGAACTGTTATTACCTACCATTACCATGTCATGTGTGTCAGTAGTGGAATGTCAACACGTGCGCCGCGCACAGCAGCTGGATGATATGTGTTTATTGTATGCTGCAACGAACTTATCAGAGGCTCATGAACAGAGTGATCTTGAAAATATAGTAAAATGGGCACATGATAATGGAATTATTATTAATTTAGCGAAAACTAAGTGAATGCATATATTTTCTCCATATAACCAAACGTATAGATTATAATGAGTATGGTGTGGTTGGTCACGAATACGAGTGTTTGCACAGTAATAAAATTAACTGTAACTGTGGACAGCTTGAGTATGTCGATAGATATAAATATTTAGGACTGTATATAGATAATAATTTTTAATTGGAAAATACGTGTAAGTGCATTTTGTGCAAAACTACGGTCGGTGTTGAGCCAATTTTACCACTTGAGCAGCGTGATTGATAACCGTACAATGCTTGTAGTTTATTATGCATTAGCAGAGTCAGTGATTAATTATGGACTTAGTGTATATGGCAGAACTTTTCCAACTTATTTGGATGATATTAAAAAGTTACAATTAAGATCTATTAAATACTTGGTGTCTTAGCAAAAATAATTATGATAAATTATATAAAATATGTAAAATACTTCCTGTCCATCTAAGAGCGCAGTACTTAATAGCTATCGATGATTATTATGTAAGCGAGTTTAAGGTCCTTAAGCAGAATAAATATAATACAAAGGAAGTTAGATTAAGAAAGTATGTTCAAAATTATGCGAATAAAAATTATGGTAGGAGAACGAATTTGTATCTGGTTCCAAAAATATATAACGAAGTTGATTGGTTAAGAGCAGACAAAAAAAGTAGCAAAAACGTACCGAAAAATACCTTAAAAGGAATGCTTTTGGAAGGGTTGCCGAGGGTAAACTTTCCAAAAGTATCCTTTCTTCCTCTTTTCAATAATATTAAAATGTAAAATTGTATATTTACTTAATTAATTTGTAATTTAGGTGCTTGCATTGCAAAAAATTTAATGTGAGCGTGATCTCGCCAACAAACTGTCTATTCAGTTTGGCGGGTTAACTTGTAAAGATTACTTGTTATGTACGCTTTGAAACAATAAATTTAAAAAAAAAGCTGCTGTAGGATTCGCGTTTATTCTCACTGTGTGAGCCTGAACCTTGCAACGATCGGTTTTGAATGGTGTTTGTACAGATCGAGCACGTGAAGGCGCGCGGCGTGGTGTGTACATACGCGGCCTGCGCCATCGAGAAGCTGGTGGGCGGCGGCATGGTGGACCGCGAGGCGCTGGCGCCGCACGCGCCCGCCGCGCTGCAGGCGCTGTTCGCGGCGCTCGGGCTCGCCGCCTCGCCGCAGGACTACAACGAGTACGTCATGAAGGGTGAGCCACACACACACACTTGACAGTTTTCAGCTGCGACCAGCTCGAGCCTCGCCCCTGACCGTGTCACCTCCTATGCGGTTGTGGCGATGACTCGCAACCACCGACTCGACAGCGCCCCGAGTGTTAGACAGCGCGACCATCTGACGGTGCGCTACATCGCGCTAACGAATTTTGCCCGGTTAGATGACACACACAGCGGTGTGGTGGTCCCATAATTATAGTAGGGGAGCCCGAGAGGAGATTTCGGGATTCACTCGAGCGCGGCAGAGTAACATAAGGGGGGCATCCTTGTCCCCTGTCGAGTACCTCCAGCATATATGAGCGCTTTATCCTGGAACGCGCGTCCAGGATAGCCGATCAGAATAGTAAAAAAAATCGATAGCTTGAAATACTCGAGCGTGTCAGATTAAGTTAAGGTAGGTTAATTACACGCAAAAAAGTATATATTTCAATAATCTGACTATTTAAGCGTAACGCAAGGGGGTGGGAGGGTCACAACTTTGCAAAAAAAAACGTTACCTTGACTTTCTCGAGCGCGGTCGTTTTTTATTTTATTTTGAAGGAAATAGTTCAAGAATGATAGAATAATTAATTGTTGCAGAGGATAGAAAGTACGCGATTTTTGGACGAGTCATATAGAGGGCCGAAACGTAGTTGAGGCCCTCTAGTGTACGAGTCCATAAGTTGCACTTTCTACCGAGGCAGACATAGTGCTTTTCACAAGTACTGAGAGGAAATAAAATAAAAAATCATATTCAAAACTCAAATTTTAATTCATGTTAATGTGACATCACCGCCAATTTTACCATAGATAACTTTTTTTTAATCTGGATCTCTATTCTCGTGGCACTCGAGATTAATAAACTAACATGCGAGATGAAGATGTCAACTCCGTATAAAATTGTATTTGTTTCGCCGTATCTCCCATGTAATTTCATCTCTAGTGGTTCGAGATTAGGGGCCAAGTTTGAATTACATTTAAAAAAAAAACCAGTGACAGTTTTTAGTCTGTGTATCTTTTAGCAAAAATACACCTAATATTTTACGACACAAAATGGTGTGTTCTGATTGGTCGATCTCAATTTTTCATTTTAAGGAGCTATGACACAACAATTGATTGATTGATTTTCATTGGTTCTTAAAGTTGGACAACAATGTTCTCGACCAATCAGCAAACACGCCGACAAAAACATTCTTGGTCTGTCCTTATAAGTGACGTTTTGTGACCCCAAACAAGACCATCTCTGACCAAATTTCTGAGCAGTGTTGTGAAAAACAAAAATTCTGACGATTTCCATAAGCCGAAGTATCAAAAATTCTCATTAAAGTTTAGCGGTCATATTAGCCTTTATCCAACCTAAATTATAAGAATAGTTCATAGTTCATAGTTATTTATTCAGTAACAATATAAATTGTGTTTGAATGCATACATTTACACTATATAACATTTATTACTTATTCTAAATCAAAACAATTAATTTGTACAACCAACAAATAAAACTAATCATAGATATACAAAAAAAACATACAAGTTTCAAAAAAAGTTTTTAATATGTCAATCCGGTTCCTAGTTCTAGTTTAAATATTATGTCAACGTTAAAATTACATACATTTAAATCATAACAAATGGAATTATTGTGAATATCAAATGAAATAATTAACGATTCCATTATAATTTAAATATTAAGATTACCAAGCAAATCCATGATCACAGAAATCCTTAACCGTATAATAACACTTCTTTAGCAAGAAAGCCTTCAATTTATTTTTAAAGGTGAAGTGATTAGTAATTGACTTCATATCCACCGGTAGCTTATTAAATAGGAAAATGGCCTGGTAACTCTCAGAGTGCTTGACAACTTTCAGTCCGGTACTCATGGTATGTGGCAGGTCTCTCCGCCTCGTTGCGAGTCGCTTTACTCTCTGCTCTTGTGTTTCTATAACGTGTATGTGCTTAACGAAATCAGTAAGCACCACCAAAATGTACAGGCAAGGAACAGTCAGTATACCGAAGTTGCATAGAGGCTGTGATAGCTAAAATCTCTTATAACAACTATTACAAGGGGAATTCTTATTGTGGTCTCATATTACTCGGCCATATTAGCATTTATCCAACGTAAATTATAAGAATAGAGGCTGTGATAGCTAACATTTCTTATAAACAATTCTTACAAGGGAAATTCTTATTGTGGTCATATTTCTCGGCCATATTAGCCTTTATTCAACCTAAATTATAAGAATAAAAGCAGTATTACCCAAAATCTCTTCTAATGAGCTATTCTACTTAAAGACATTGGAACAACTTATGCTTTTATAAAACAATTACAAGGGTTTTGGCCATATAAGCTTGATGTTATAAGGTTATTTTGTTAGTTAGGCTATCAATGCTACAAGCCTTCCACGGGAAAACATGAAGTCGTACTATTCGAAGCCGGTACCCACACAGCTAAAAAATAAATATTAGTAACAGTTTGCTATTTTTTCAGAAAATATATATGAAAATAAAATGAAATAGTTTTTTTTATTTGCATGCTATTCTCCGTGCATTTTTTTATACATTAATATATTTATAAAAAAAAAACTTGTTCAAACCGTCAGATTAAGAAAACCCCTCCAAATAATCGTCAGATTATGGGTCAGCACATCTTAGACATCAAGTTGAACCATCTGTATAAAAATCTGACGCGCTCGAGTTTTTCAATATTTCGATATTTTTTTGCGTTTTCAAAAAGCACCCAAGAGCTTGCGTCACGTCCGAATCGTCAGTCATTGCAATGGGAGGTTCTTTCGGGTTCACTTAACATCCCCTCTGAAAATCTGACGCGCTCGAATATCTTTTTTTTTCCATTTTCAACCCTTCCGGTACGGCCACCCCCACCATGCAAACCGGCAGATTAACATGCCTCCGTTATCAGATACACGTGGCAGTTATACACTATCAATATCTGACGCGCTCGAGTATTTCAGTTTGACTGTTTTTTTTTAACATTTTTGAAAACCTGTACACGCTTCCCTCACCGCTGAATGGGTACACATCATATAACGTTTTTTCCTTTCTACCATCTAATCTTCAAAATCTAATAGGTCCCCACGACGCTCGAGTAAATCCCCAATTAGCACCTCGGGCTCCCCTATTATTAGGCACGCTCGCGTTTTTCCCATACGATTCCCTATAAATATGACTTTTAAATTTTGACAACTAATCAAAAACGACTGTTCCAATTTTTTTGTTAGTTACACTATCGTTAACTGATAAACTAGGGTGTAAAAGTATGTAGAATTTATTTACTATAGGAAACTCGACCATATTATTGTAGAATGTCAGATTGACTTTGGACCCAAGGCGGGTCCCAAATTGAAGTTGTCGCCAGGCGTGTCATCAAATGTTTTTAACGTGTAGCGAATGAGACGCCAGACGTGCCATACGCCATAAGCATCGTCCTAATAGAACACGATTGCGCGATCATCGCAAGTTCGCGCAACTGTTTATGACAATTTACATGTAAACAGTCGCACGAACTTGCGATGATCGCGCAATCGCGTTCTATCAGGACGATGCCTATGGCGTACGGCACGCCTGGCGTGTCATTAAATAATTGTTCGAAAATGGAAGACGCAAAGAATCGGTTAAGTTAGTAAAGAGTCCCCGTGTCGTGTGCAGCGATCCTGCGCGTGCTGGCGCGGCTGCAGGAGGCGGCGCTGCCGTTCGTGGGCCCGGCGCTGCCGCAGCTGGCGCGCATGCTGGCGCTGGTGGCGCGCAACCCCTGCAAGCCGCACTTCAACCACTACCTCTTCGAGACGCTCTCGCTCGCCGTCTCGTCAGTACCACCGCATATTATTTATATTACGCTTTCTCCTTCTCGCTTCACCCGCGCGTTGTTTTATCAAGGTGCGACCCCGCCGCTGCGTAAAATACGGTGTCGTTGCGTAAAAGACGGGGTCATAGTAACCGCATGGCGCCGTTTTTGACGCACCGTAATATCGGTGCAAAGCAGCGGTGCGGTCGCACCTTAACACGTCGTCTGTTTACGTACTTGTCTAAATGTATACAGAAAAACCACGTGACGCCTATGCTATCCAACCGAGACAAGTGCGACAAAGTATTGTCCTTTTTTATATGTCGCGACTTCTGCCGTCGTAGGGACATACGAGGGGCGGCTGAAAAGTAATCTACCTAACAATGAAACAAAAGACTGTCGTGGCTAATTTTTTTTTATTTTTCTATATAGTCCCCTGCTAGTAAAATGCACTTATTAAATTTTTCAAATATTGAATTTAAACCATTAAAAAAAAAATCTTTCGGTTTGTCGTCAAAAAAGTCAGTAACCGCAGCCTTCATTTCGTCATCGGTCATAAACCTTCGTCCCCTGAGGTCTTTCTTGAGAAGTCTAAACAGAAAATAGTCACAGGGGGCTAAATCTGGACTATAAGGGGGGTGGTCAATGGTTTCGAAGCCATTGTCTTTAATTGCTAGCTTCGTTGTGCGGGCGGTATGCACTGGTGCGTTATCGTGCAAAATCAGAATACCTTTGTTTAGTTTACCTCGCCGTTTTTCTTTTATTGTCTCTCTTAGTTGGTATAGTAAGTTTGAGTAATAATCAGCATTCATTGTAGTTTTCTTCGGTAAATAATCTATGAGCAAAATCCCTTCTGTGTCCCAAAAGATTGTAGCCATAAGTTTACCTGCCGATGGACAGACCTTGAATTTCCGAGGCGGCTTCTCATCCTTAAATTTCCACTGTAACGACTCTTGCTTACTTTCCGGGTCCCATTGTCGAATCCAAGTCTCATCACATGTTACAATTCTAGAAATTATTTCTTCCTCTTTCCCTCGACTCATCTCCAAAAACTCTTCGAAACATTTGACACGCCTCTCCATGTCAAATGCAGTCAACATTCTGGGGACCCAACGTGCACTAACCTTGGACATGTTCAAATGCTCATGAATTATTTCATTGACTCGCTCTTTACTGACGCCCACATCTCTAGCTATCTCCCACTGCTTCACTCGTCGGTCCTCTAATATAATTTTTTTCACCCTGGCTACATTTTCATCGGTGACGGCCGAAACTGGTCTTCCGCTACGAGGATCATCTTCCAGACTCTCACGACCTAACTTAAACTGCTTTGACCAAAACTTTATAACAAATTCGGAAGAACACAAACTGCCAAACACACGTAACATACGCTGTCTGATCTCCGAAGGCGTATTCCCTTCTTTAGTCAAAAACTTAATCACCGCACGCTGCTCGATTTTATCCATTTTCACTTTTTCTACCGACATGTTTGAAACAATTGTAGGAGACAAATAAACGTGATGCAATAAACAAATGAATGTAATACATTTTGAAAATAGAATAACAAACGAATATAAATCCATACCAGCCAGCATTATTTTTGTATATATTTCTGACCAAGGAGATTACTTATCAGCCGCCCCTCGTAAAATAACCAAACTTATCTGTTTGGTCTATCTCTCTGAGATATCTCTCAGAGAGATTTAAGAGATAGCTTGAGTCCAAAGGAAAGGACATAAAGTAACTAAAAGTATCATACATAAACATAATATACAAATTTCAAAATACATAATACATATTGGTCATAATATATAAAAACTGTAGGTTTTTCGGGTGACAATGACCTTTTAAAAAAATCTTGAAATGTTTACGGTTTCAAAAATAAAACCATTATATATTATTACCATTACGTATTATGACCCATTATGTATTTGGAACTTTATATATTATGATAAGATTCCTATTTAAACAAATCTTTATTTCTTTCAGGTTAGTAACAAAGTCTAATCCGGACGCTATAACCGCCTTCGAAGACGCCTTGTTCCCGATCTTCCAAGAAATACTGCAGAATGACGTCCAAGGTACAGTAAACCCAAAATATTTATAGTACAGATGTAGTAAATAATCCTTTCTCCTCGTTTCTTATCAGATAGGTATTTAGGTATTTATCTTGCTTTCTCAATTAGCTTCAGTACCCATCACTAAGCAAACTGAGTAAGCAAGATAAATACGAACTTACCTGACAAAAAAACGATGGGAAAGAATTATTCACTACAGTAGCGGCATCGAGTGATTTTGATAGCTGACAAAATTAAATAGTGTTGTGAAGTACTCATTTTATTATCGTAAAAATTTCAGTCAAGTGCGAGAAGTATATTTTTTCAAGAAATAACGCATAATAATAAAAGGCCATAAATTGTAGATCAAACTCGAAATAAACTGTGTGGCTAGAAGAAGACGACGTTGTCAAAAATTTGAAATATTGTGTCAAAATATACAAAATGTGCAATCATTGATAAATGAGTCAATAAATAATCATTAAACCACGTTAACTCACAGCTAGGACGCGAGTTTGCCAGCGGCGATGACGTGAAAGTGCAGTGACTTCATTGTCATACCTTGTTGTACCAGTCAGCGGTCCTTTGTTACCATCACGTGAATTGTTTTTTTGAGATGAATTTTGTTAGTTATGTTTAAATCGATGAACGCTAGAGTGCGAGCAAATAAAAACAACCTCAAGATGAAGCTAGTTACGAAATGCGTTTCGGTAAATTACGGCGCCAGCAGTACATCATTATTCCGGTACCTGCAACAATGAAGTTTGACATCTGTTCCTTGATACTTGCTGTTAATATTTAGGGAACTTCATGAGCGAACAAACTTCAAAAATGCCATAACTCCTTGCCGCTACTTTACATCTGTACACGGCTACTCTCTTTCATAACAAATATACTGATAGATGCCAAAGAGTGTGACAGTGATAGAAAGCCGATTAATTTTCATATTCTGGTTGTAGACTTGCACTCGTAACTGACAGCATATTTTGTCACTTGTGTTTCATAAAAAACCGATCGAGTTTCGAGCGAATCAGAGCGAGCCCAAGTCGCATTTCACTTTTTTTTTTGTATTTATTTGTTTTCTTCAGTGTTTTAATATAATGTTGCCAAAGAGGCATGTATGTTTTGCGAAAACTTTTGTAGTTTTTTCGATACACATCCCCTCTGGTCGAATGCGAACACATGGACATGGAGCATTTTACACAAAAGGTTGAGAGTCGAAGAACAGTATATAGTATTTTAGCGTGCTACTCATTCAGACAAACGACTACAAGAAAGCCCGGTGCTATACGATACTATGTTACTTAAGAAGAATTATTATTTTTGGTTCATTCTTTCGATTGGCATCATAAAAATACGGGTGTTTTTTTTTTCACATTTATGTCGGTTCGATTCCCAGACGAAGCAAGTAATTTTTAGAATACCTTTGAATGCAGTATTACTAACCTTTAAAAATAACATAAAGTCTTCTTTCAGCAAAATATCCTATCTACGATATTTAAGGTACTTTCCCTTCATGGCCCAGTTTTGGGACGCCCTGTATAGCGCTCAACCAGATCTGTGAAAAAAGCAAATTCGGTGAGCCAATCTTTGCTGGCGAGTATTTTAAAGTCGTTCTATTTTCAATGTTCTTTAGAAAGTCTTCTATTTCTTGTTTTAAGTTCCAAGCCCGCTCAAATTTGTTGCCACGACTAAAGGTCGTATTACACTACGCGTCATTCAGGGCCGCCCGGTATTTAGGGATGCCGCCAGTTACAAGGGCGGGCGTTTCCTCCCTTTCTCCTATCACACCGGCCCGATTTAAAGAACGAACGAAAGAATAATAGCGAGTAGTGTAATTAATTATGCCCTTAGGTTGAGCCATATTTTTTTGCACTTCTACTTTAGAAGAGACGTCGACGGGCCGGATTAAAACCCTTCGCGGGCCGTAGTTTGCCCACTCCTGACTAGACTAGTCGGTTCGGAGAAAGGTATCCCGTCGGTTGAGTGTAGTGGTCGGTTGCAGAGTTCATGCCGTACGTGTTCCAAATGCTGTCGCTGCTGCTGGAGCTGCGCGGGTCGCGCGCGGCGGGCGACGCGGACCCGTACGGCGCGCTGCTGCCGTGCCTCGTGGCGCCGCCGCTGTGGGAGCGGCCCGCCAACGTGCGCCCGCTCGTGCGCCTGCTGTGCGCCTTCCTCGCCGCGCGCGCGCCGCTCGTGCTCCGCGAGAACAAGCTGGTACTGCTGCACAACACTAACTAAAACCCCGATATAATGGCGACCCCTTCATTCAGACCTGATACCTCTTAAACGGCTCTGATTTCAAATAACACAAAACGCATCCAAATCGGTTCACCCGTATAGGAACTACGGTGCCACAGACAAACAGACAGACAGACAGACACACATACACGCATACACGCATACAGACGAACGCGCACACACAAACACGCACGAAAGCACGCACACACGCACGCACGCACGGACGCTCACACACACACACACACACGCACGCGCACACACACACACGCAGACACATTGCGGTCATAATTATAACACCCTTCTTATGTACGCTTACATTTACGTTATGTTATAATTAAGTTTACGCTTAGACCTTATTCATAGAAACTTTTACCTAGACATGTCGCAAAATCATCTGATTATCTAGACCAAACAAACACACTTAACTTTCCTTTACTTTTTCAAATTACGAATCATGATTAAATCCAATCCAATCCAATGGAGTGGCCACCTTCCGACTCCATCATCAGATTAGCTCCTAAATATCATACGAAATTGCCCTCGGGTATACTTTTGTATTACAAAATTTAAGCCCATTACAATAATGGAAAGAGGTTTATATCATAACTAACTTGCAAGATTTGAACCGGAATGTCAGATACGGACGAAACAAGTTAATGCTTGTAGCCAAATAGCGTCAATTAACATACATAAACCTCTTTTTAAGGCCTTTTTGTTTCATTTCGTCCTGTCCGAAACCAAATCCTACTTTTTTCCGCCTGATATATTTACCTAATTTGACAATTGAATTCATTATATATTAACGTTTTGTTCGCAGAACGCCATGTTGGGAGTGTTCCAGAAGCTAATAGCATCTAAAACGAACGACCACGAAGGATTCTACCTGATACAAACCATGCTGTTTAAGTTTGGAGAGTGAGTATGAGTTCTGTTGATTGTATTAATTGAGCCAGATCGTCGTTTACAACAAAATAAACTTAAAACTATATCTAAATTTTCACTTAATTAATTATCACATTGCCTCTTCTGTTTCTTGTATACCTACCGAGAACTAAGTACTTATTAAAATCATTAATTTGATACCAAACTTAGTACATAAACATATGTAGGAAAAAAATATAATATGCTAGGCATTTTTTTGCATGTGAAATCCGCCATGATAGATTTATTATGACTTCACAGGACACTAAGACGAACCAACGACACCTCATTTGTCAAAATATGATGTATAGACTAGGAGCTACGAGGGAACAGATGAATATACAGCATACTAACACTACATAGACTGTTAAAATGATTATTACCCTCACTTTGCTACGCCGTAGTTGGATAAATAGCTTGCAAATTCAGTCCTTCAAAATGACAGCCAAAAACTATCAGTAGCCTATGTCCTGAAATTAAATGTAGCATTTTAACCAAGAAAATTTAATATAGTTTCCTGCTGTATAACGTTAAATGACTTTATGATGATATTAATAGAAAAACTAGGAAAATTAGAGGAACCCGTATGTCTTGCTCCCCAGGTCCACGATGCAGCAGTACACGAAGCAGATAATGACGCTGCTGTTCCAGCGGCTCTCGTCCTCGAAGACCACGAAGTACGTGCGCGGGCTGATCGCCTTCCTCGGGTTCTACGCCGCGCAGTTCGGCGCCGACAACCTTATAGACCTGGTCGACTCCGTGCAAAATGGGTGAGCTCTTTTTCATTAGAAGCCGTATTATAAAACCAATAAGGTGCTTTCCTACCGGCGAGGCGGGAAGAGAATTGGAGTGACTATACGGCAAAATTACAATTGCCTTGCGAATTTTCGGCTAAAATGTTAAACCTTATTACCAGAGATCGGACAAGTGGGTGTCATTACTCGCAATAATGTGGACATGACTCCAAAGATTTTAATTAATCAAATTAAATTACATTAATTGATTACTTACTTACCCTAAAAATAATTGTGACCCTATGCAAGGCAGTTTCAAATAAAAAATACAATGACTTGTTATTGTGTAGATTTATTAAAGCAAATAAAAGTATTTTTTATAATTTTTTCGTGGTTACTTTATTCGTTTCGCACGGCTAAAATAGACTTATGAGGTGAAAAGCTCCTTTCGCAATCCACGGATGTTAATGAAGCAAACTTAAGTAGATTAATATTAATGGCCACTCCTCACGTCTGTATTATTTATTTATTACTGTCCTGCAAAGGATCAAGATTAAGTTCAGGTAAGAAATCAATTAATGTAATTTAATTTGTTTAATGAAAATCTTTGGAGTCATGTCCACATTATTGAGAGTAATGACACCCAATTGTCCGATCTCTGCTTATTACTGATTCATAATGTATGCGTGCAAGTGTCTGCTGTCCAGCCAATTCTCACAATTGCTCGGAAGGCATTTTTTTGGAAATGTTTTTTTCGTCTTCGTCAATTTGAAAACACTGCCTTAAGGATGATGCAGTAAATAAGTGTTTTTAACTACACACAAAGACTACACTCTTTTCTCAAAGACCGGAAACTCCTGGTGTTGAATGGGGCGGCGGTGACAACTTTCCATCAGGATGATCATTTGCATTAATTAAACCGGTTGTTTTGCAGGATGTTCGCGATGTACGTGGAGCGGGTGCTCGTGCCGGACCTGCAGAAGGTGGACGGCGTGCTGGAGCGCAAGGCGGCCGCCGTGGGCTGCATCAAGCTGCTGTGCGAGTCCAGCCACTTCCGGCAGGGCAGCCTGGCGCCGCTGTGGCCGCGGGTCATGCAGGTACTACTCGTGTGGTCGCTCTGTACGTGGAGCAGTGCTCGTGCCGGACCTGCAGAAGGTGGACGGCGTGCTGGAGCGCAAGGCGGCCGCCGTGGGCTGCATCAAGCTGCTGTGCGAGTCCAGCCACTTCCGGCAGGGCAGCCTGGCGCCGCTGTGGCCGCGGGTCATGCAGGTACTACTCGTGTGGTCGCTCTGTACGTGGAGCAGTGCTCGTGCCGGACCTGCAGAAGGTGGACGGCGTGCTGGAGCGCAAGGCGGCCGCCGTGGGCTGCATCAAGCTGCTGTGCGAGTCCAGCCACTTCCGGCAGGGCAGCCTGGCGCCGCTGTGGCCGCGGGTCATGCAGGTACTACTCGTGTGGTCGCTCTGTACGTGGAGCAGTGCTCGTGCCGGACCTGCAGAAGGTGGACGGCGTGCTGGAGCGCAAGGCGGCCGCCGTGGGCTGCATCAAGCTGCTGTGCGAGTCCAGCCACTTCCGGCAGGGCAGCCTGGCGCCGCTGTGGCCGCGGGTCATGCAGGTACTACTCGTGTGGTCGCTCTGTACGTGGAGCAGTGCTCGTGCCGGACCTGCTGGTGGACAAATCAATTAATGTACGAGCGTGCGTACTGAGTCTTTGTACCTACCTGGTATTTATACCAGGTTCAATATGATTACACGTCGTAAAAATTACAAATGCATTTAATTACCAAGGTGTAATACCTGTGTATTATGTATTACATTATAGGTATAAATACCAGGTACTTATTTACAAATACCAAGTTTAAATACCTATCCCCGACAACTTGTAAATGAATCGGTTTTTTTTAAACCTTACACATCGCAAATTCGCAATTGCATATCGTTTGCGATGTATGAATATAACAGTTTTTTTTGGTGAATTATATTTTGACGACGCGTTGGCCTAATTGGTAGTGACTCTGCCTACGACGCTAGCGGACCAGGCTTTTATTACCAGCATGGGCAAATATTTGTGTGATGAGTTCTATTTGTTTCCGAGTCTTGGATGTTTTTTTTGTATTTAAGTATTTGTATCGTCTACTGTCCATACTACAAGCTTGGAGCTTAGGTTAGGACTATCAACTTGTGTGAGATTGCCTCTTGATTATTTATATATTTATATATTTAGTATCTTGCGAAGTTACGGTACGAAGAACAAGAGGTAATCATAAAACAGTGGTGGTGGTCCGTGTGTTTATTCGATATAATATTTAATTGCGTCCCGTTCCCCCCTTGCAGGCGCTGATCTCCCTGTTCGAGCTGCCGACGGATGCGAGCGCGCTGCCCGACGACCACTTCGTGGAGGTGGACGACGCGCCGGGCTACCAGGCGCAGTACGCGCAGCTCGCCTGCGCGCGCGGCGCCAGCGCCGACCCGCTCGCAGGTACACTCAAACACTTCGATTCGTGACCCACTAAGTACCTAACTAGGTGGTTCTAGGTAGGTGACCTAAGGGTCCAAACTCAATCTGACATTCTACACCAATAACGTCGAGTTTCCTATAAATGCATAAACATTAAAAGTAACGCTGTGTCGTGTGGGCTGCTACGTCATCGCCTGCGGTCTAAAGTGCGCTACGCGCCCCCTAATTACCTCTGCGCTCCTGGTACTTTATTTAAACATGCCAGCTCTTCGGTCGGATGAATGGCTTAGAACAAAAGCATATTTAACAAAAATGGAAAAGTAAAAGTCACTAGGACGAAATATCCACCATTCCGCACTAGGCCGCAATAGGAAAAATAAAAAGCACTAGTTCGAACGAGTCCTCCTTTCCGCTCGATATACAGCTACGAAAAGTACTACTTTTTGAGCAACTGCATTAAAAAGTATGTTGTCTGTTGTCCGGCAGCGGTGTCGGACCCGCGCGCGTGCCTGGCGGAGGCGCTGGGCGCGCTGGCCCGCGCCGCGCCCGGCCTGCTGCCGCCGCGCCTGGCCGCGCTCGCCGAGCCGCACCGCGCCGCGCTGCACCACTACCTCACGCAGTACAGCGTGCAGATCTGCTAGGGCGCACCTCCCGGTGTGTACACACTAGAGGCGACCCCGAGCGCACATGCCGAGGGCCGAACCGTCAAACAAAATGGCGTCGATCGTTTTAAACAGCTGATCGATTTCACTCCGCGGTTTTGATATCCGCAGCCATTTCTATTGATCGAAGTAACTTATCTTTCGATCAAATTTATATAAAGTTGACGACAAAGTTGTTTTGAATCACTCTATCTCTATGGAAATTTCATTGCCTCAATTAAAACCTTGTCAATTTACGTTCAAACTCGCGAGGCACATACGGCGAGGCACCTTTGAGCACAGACCGAACACCGACTCCCGACGGCTCGCGCCGCGGCAGCTTCATGTTGAGGCCCTCCTCTGGCTGAGGCGCGTAGGCATTTGAGAAAACGGGACGAACCGGGCGCGCCCCGCCCGAGGCTGCCTCCAGTCCGTACACAGCTTTAGGAACACACGCCTAGAATTCCGGCTTTATAAGCTCATCTGGACGCCTACCACATATTGTTCAAGAGTTATAAAATTACACGGTGAATCATTGATGGTTCTCCTTCTGAAATCAATATTGGGGTCGTAATAATTAACCCTCCAGACGCAATTATTAAGGTGCGCGCAGATTCGATGAAAACGTGGCGTGAGTGGCGCGTCGGTCACGCAGCGTCGCGTTTTCGCCGGCTTCGCTTTCATCTCGCATCGGCCATCATTTTTAAGCAAAATGTCGTGCAATTTAAATGTTGAGGAGTTTCTCCCACTGTTAACTGTATTTAGAACCACGTCTACATTTTAAGTCTTACTTAATTATAAAATGTTAATTTAAGAACGATTCATTTCCACCCATTTGTTTCATATTAAAACTGTAATTACAAATGTAAAAAACTTCAAGCTGGATTAATTGTTTTCAACTTGGAAGCAGACATTATAATCAATTTTAATTCACGAAGGCCGGCAAAACTTTAATTTGACGGACAATTGGCGGAATCGTGCAATGTCAATTTAACTGGTGGGGCGCGCCTTCGAGATTTAGAAACGCTATTACACAATTGGTTTTTGATTAGATAATATAAGATATGAAAAAAAGTAAGTGGAATTTGCTAATGAAGTGGTTACTATCATTTCGAATATAATGATAGAAACGAAAATAGAATGTGTGAAATTTCGACTAATTTGGTTTATACAATAAATGGTAACCATGGTATTTTGTATTAATACTATTCAAGTGCTGACAATACTATTAAATTTATAATTTACAGTGTGTAAAAGTATTTCATACTACGCTATACAAGTAAGAAATGAACCCTGTATTCATAGCTAGTTGTTACGAATGTGTGTTACTACTGAGAGGTGGAGAAAGAGATGTGTAAATTTAGAATGATAAGTGTGAGAGAAAAGTAAATGTGATATAAACGTGTCTTTTACGCCGGGCGTCAAACTTATTTAAAATTGTAGTATAAAAAATAAACCTGTAAACATCGCTGACATTGCAGTCCGCACGTTCGTCCACATCGTCAATATTTTAAACATGGCGGCTGTACTTGCTGCGGATCGAAGTTTCCCATGGCATGGCCAAACGACAGTTCTGTTTAAATTGTTCCATAGATGCGTGGGACACACATTAAACCAACTAAGAAGCGCTCGGAGATGGCTGGCCTGTTTCGAGCATGATGGGCATTCGAAGCTATATATAGTTGTACTGTTTTTAAGTAAACAGTGTTGTAAATGTGTAGATAATTTTGTATGAATGAGAAGAATGAATGGAATAAATGGAAAAGTAACACTTTTCTTATATGTTAATTCAATTAGGTGCAAATGTGATTCTGAAATCGAAAAGTGTGAATGTTGCTGAGAATGGTCGTACTGTATTTTTGCCATAATTATGTCAGATTTGTAAAAGTTAGTATAAATGGCAGGCCAATTAAAATACTAATTTTAGCTGGGTCCTTGTTCTTTTTACAAATAGGTACGTTAGGCGTAATTCTTGATTTTTTTTATATTCTTTTGATGACCCAGCATTACATAAGCGGCGCCATAATTATTATATTGTATATTGTGATGAATACTGCAAGAATCGATAAAGAAAAGAAATACATTGAAAAATACGCTTAATTTGGTATGAAATCCTCTTATTTTCTCCATCGGTTCTTGCAATATTAGGAGTCACCATATTGTAAAAAAATGATTTTGCATATTGTGTTACACTTGTTAACATCCTACTCGTCATTTGTGTGTTTGTTAACCTTTTCAACGCCACAGTCGGCTCTGGCCGTCAACTAAAAGTCGTGCCACTGACGCCACGTCGGCTACAGCCGACAAGAGCTTAAGATTAAAAGAGACTTTGTTTGGTAGCAATAAGGTGTAATTTGCATAGCATAGCAAACATGTTTGGCGTGTGGGTGGCACCACATTTTGTATTCGACGTATGGCGTTCAAAAGGTTAAACATTGGGTTTTATAATACAATAAAAACTTCCCTATTTTAGTTGTATTTTTTTATTCGCAATTAAAAGTAAACCACCGCTTTGGATTGGTAACCTTTATAAAATAAGATTGAATCGAGTGAACGTCATTAAACACGTGAAAATGTAAAAGATTTATTTTACAGCGATGCCACACGAGCGTTGCCGATGTGTTGTGTCCTCGCAACACTGATTTTAATATGAGCGACGCGCGTATTTCATCGCATCGTGTGTGTCGCTCTAATTTAATTTATATCAACTGTCAACTGTTAAATTTAATCTTCACTAGCCTTGATATGCTGTTTTTTTTTAAGTTTTTTTTTACGTCGGGAGTTCTGCGGGACAATAGTACATAGTTGTAGAGGTTAGAAAGTAAGCAATAAATGGACGAGTTAGTTAGGACGGAGTAATTCAGGATACGATTACCGACTGTTTTGCATATAATATATAGCACCTTAGCAACGTGCTATATATTATATGCAAAACAGTCGGTAATCGTATCCTGAATTACTGACACTCTTATTACAAGCACATATTGTTACAAGTTCTTGTTACAAGCGCATATTAGGATATTCAACGGCATGTTCTAGGATGTATTCTAAATTCAAGTTAAGCTTATATCTAGTTTATTAATCCTTAAGTGTAAAGAGATTCCTAACATAGGAAGTGGTTTCGCTTGTCTCTTATTATAGGAAAAGAGTTCAGCTCAACCTAATAGCCTGAAAAGTAAAGGAGTAATTGTACAGTCGAGTTCATAAATGGGTACACTACATAATCTCGTTTTTTTTTTCCAAATTAAATAAACACGAATTTCATAATTCCGATTTTGAAATTTCCGAGTCATTTCTATTCCGAATTATAGTTTCACTAGGCATCACAAACACGATTTATTAAAAGCCTCCCGAAAAATATTTTTCCAAATATCACAATTCAGAATTTTCTATTCCGAATCCCGAATATACATTATTCCGAAATTTTAGCAGCCTAATTCTCTAAGATTTTTTAATTAAATGAATCGCCTGATAAATTATTGTATAATACTGTGTATAATGTTTAACATGCATAATGCTCAAAAACTGTAAAAAATGTCCGACAAAACTCATGTTCCTCATGGCTTAGGCGCTTCGCGCCTTGATGTAACTAGCCTGACCTAACCTATTAAAAAAAAAAATGTGCTCGTCATCTCACAAATTTTGTTTTAAGTAGAATACTTCAATTCAATTCAAGTGGTTAGTTTCATAATTCAAAATTTTACGTTCCCTTACCGATCTGGTTTGTGGATTTTCGGAATTCAAATATTCGGAATTATAATTTTCGTAAAAAAGAAATTTGCGATTTTAATATTCGGTAATATAATATTTGAGATTTTGATGATTCGGTCTTATATTTTTTCGGTATTGTAAAGATTCCGAATTATGAAATTCGGTATTTTCAAATTCGGAATTAAATAATTCGAGATTTTAGGGTGTTTCCGTTCATAAATATGTGTACAAATTAGTACCTTGTCTATTTAATGTCATGTTTAAACTGCCATATATACGAATTGTCACAGCGATGAAAGTGACAAGGTAGTAAAGTGTACACATATTTATGAACTCGACTGTAAAGTTCTAACACAATTGTTGTTGGACCGCAATTGTTTACACAACCAACAACAACAACGATCAACAATCGTTAACAATCCTTCACAAAGAAGTGCTTGTATTTTCGGTTAAAAATAACCCTATGATGTTGCTGACGTCAACGAAATATCCAATTATCTAGTAATATACGGGTTAAAGAGTTATTTCCTATTAGATACATTTGGTTTCTATATATTTGTCTTTCTGTTCGAGGCTGCTCGTCAGTTGGTTAGGTTTTGAGTAGTCTGCGTCGAGAGTGGGGGGTCAGCCAGGATCTTCTCGCAGTCGAAGTGTACGTCCGCGAAGGGCTGTGTGTCTTTCAGTTCCAACCTGTAAATATATAATAGTAAATTGTACAACTAGGGTCTAAAATAAACCATACTTAGCACCACGAGATGGTTATTTTCCCGAGCAAAGCGAGGGAAAATTGTTCGAGGGGTACCTAATATGGCTTTTAGACCCGAGTAATACACTCTACTTTTCACTTCGATTGCGAGAAAATAAAAACATTACCTATACAAAGGTAAAAAATTAGCAAAGATAGCACCACATATTCTACGGCGAAAATATTGATTTAATTTGGCGGCATGTTTTTTTTTTCAAAAGTACTTTAACACAGATACAAAATATAGATACCGCAAATAAACGCCACTGACCGTGTGAGTATTTAGCACTTCAAAGCGTTGCACAATCGATTTAATCATATTTTAACGATTGTAAAATAGGGAGGGACTAAAAAACCCCTAATATTTTGAGAAATTAATTCTGTTCCCTGATTGGTCGATTTTAATATAGCTGTATTCTGGTTGGTTCATACCAAATAAAAAGTATTTTTTTTAAAGAGTTAATATAGTTAAAGAGTATGCGCACCAAAGAGAACCTAACGTTCCGATTGACAGTCGATGTGTATGTGATAGGTTGATTTAATTTCGTGAAGTACTTTGATTGGTGGATTTAATTTGGTGAAGTATTATGATTGGTCAAATTAAAATGTTTTGTACAAATAAATCATTCTATTTTCCATTTCATATTTTCCCTAGGGGAAATATGAATATAATGTTTTCTCTAGGGTTTACATGTACTACTTGAGTCTCGCTTGATAAGTCTAATATGACACACTTTTTGAGCATGAGAAGTGAAAAAACCTTTATTACGCGGACTAGCACTAGTATCGCTGCGTCATTCCTATAATATTTTAACAACAAAGTCGCTTCCCGCCGTCGGCCTTTTATGTAAACTTACATTTTTCAAACTACTGAACGGATTTTAATGCGGTTTTCACCAGCAGTTACATATTTTTTACGAAAGATTAAGTAAATTCTAGTTTATATTACAGAAAACTCGCATAACCGAAGCCAAGCGAGGGCGGGTCGGTAGTATAATATAAACTCGTATTAAACATCCAATCCAAGCCTCGGGAACATATCTGTGCCCATTCCTCAAATATTTACCTTTACGAGTACCTCTACCTCCATTTAACATGTTAGTTTGCCCGTTGCTCTAAAGAGGTTAAATAAGAGGTAATAAGGGGCAATATTAGGTTATTGTTATAGCACCTTACCACAGCTCCTTCCCCACGAAGGTCCTGACCCGGGGCAGCGGGAACCCGTTGAACTGCGAGCTGCCGGGGATGGTGTAGGCGCCCATGTCGCGGAACAGCAGGCAGGAGCCCACTGCCAGCGGTGGCAGGCGCGCCGCGCCCAGAACGCAGTCGATGGCGTCCAGGGTGGGGCCCCACAGCGAGCACGGGCGCGGGCTCTCGGAACTTGCCTGAAGACATTATTTCTTCGTTAATTTTTCGCCAAACCATTACCCAATTTGGCGAGTTAGGCACTCAAATTTGTAAGCTAATCATGCACCTGGGTATAGTAATAATAAAATTACATCCTGTAATAATAATAAAAAAAACATAATAAAAGAGCTTTATCTTTAAAAGGCACTACGTGTGGCTGTTCACGCTTTTTAAAGCATGGGGAAGACAAACGAGCACACGTGCACTATATTACGTAGACTCTGGGTTCTATACAAATTTGCAATCTCAAAGTTGGCTGACGTGACGATGATGTTGGTAAAGGGTCTCACGTGCAGCAGCAGGGGCTCGGGGCGCAGGCCGTACAGCACGCAGTCCTTGAAGGAGCCGTACACGCCGTCGTTCAGGAAGTACATCGTGTGCGCCTCCTGCGCGGTCTTCGGTGGCAGCTGTTCACGATAATAACTATTACATGTTATCCCCCGTGCGGTCTCTCAGAAAAAACCGCGTCTGCATCAGTCCATCTGTATGGGATCTACGAGGCCACTGACAGGCAGCACCCTGCTTTTTGCATCGGGGGCAAAAAAACTTTATGCATCTACCTAAATGTGAATGCTTCAATTTGTGCTGCTTTACCGCTGCACCTAGAGTTACCGATTTACTTTGGGGGACGGGCGGGACGGGCGGAACTTAAGAGGGACTTCCCGACTTTCAGGGGTCAATGGAGTCGTCCCGATTTACCCTTGATCGGGACGCCAATTGTCCCGATTTTCAGCACATCACTAGACCGATCATAAATAGGCAAAAAACTGGAGGTCAAAAACGGTAAGCCAGATAGGTCATTTTAAGACGGTTGTACTCGTTATTCGCGCGATTTTTTCCAATATTTGATCATATGTTATGGCTGGTGACTGTGCTGTCCCGATTTATCTGGTAACACTAGCTGTACCCGAATACTGAATTTTCTTAAGGATTTACTTGTGCTTCAAGTGTAGTTCCGTGGGCTCACCTCTCGCTTGGCGTACACCTGGACCACGAGCGTATACGCGGCGGCGGCGAAGTACCGGCCCGGCTCGGCGATCACGCGCAGGTCCGGGCAGTGCACCGCCAGCGCCGCGTTGATCACGTCGGCCATCTGCAGCAGCACACACACTTCACAAACGGTTGAAATGTATTGGGGAGCCTGGCTACTTCATTTAAATCCTAAATAAGCCGCCATTTTGGAACAGTAGTTACCTGATATTAAGTGATGTGATGATCATTACTAATCTGTGGGAAAAGCAACTGCGTTGCCGGCTTCCGAATAAAGAGATGGCTAGTTTTTGTTTGAAGATCCCTGAGTCGTCTTCTTTCGGATTAATAGACGCCGAGAACTGGTTCCACAAAGACAATGGCGTGGCTCTCTAAAATGGCATGGTGGTGATGGCCAAACTGTCTACTTATATGATGGGATAAAAATATGCGCTAAATAAAGGATCAAACTTAAAAGTGCGCCTCTTAGGTAGGTCTGCGCCTCGAGCATACCTCCCGTAAGTCAGTGTGCGAGTCCCCCGGGAACCCGCCGCCGAGGTCGAGGGTGTGCATGGCCAGGCCGAGGCGGGCGCCGCGCGCGCACAGCGCCGCGCCGAGCCGCACGCCGCGCGCGTACGCGCCCGCCTCCACCGCGCCCGACCCCACGTGGAACGCCACGCCCACCACCTACCATAAAGTGTATAAATCGCATATAGATAATCGAAGTTAGATTTCTCCGCCCAAGAATAGGAGAGAAGCTTCGCTCCGGCCTCGCTGAGAGAAGCTTCGTCGATTAGTAACTATTTAGGTGTGTTTTAGTTACCTGTGTTTTAGCATAAATAAGTACAGATGTAGTGAAATATCCTTTCACATCGTATTTTCTCGGAAATGTTCGTATTTGTCATGCTACTTCAGTCTGAGTCAGTACCCATCAAGACAACGTGGGGGAACGGCGCATCGCGAGAGTGATAATCGATATAGAGTGGTTAATACCAGAGTATTTTTTTGTTAATTAAGATTAAGTTTGTTTTAAGTTCTTTTTAATAGTCATGCCGAAAGCGTTAAGACCTGGGAAACGTTTAGATCGAGAAGCCTGTGAAATTATTTTCAACATTTATTTATATTTCTTCTTGTTTACCTACACCTAATTTCTATATATTTGATCGTGGTGGTTTTAACATCTCGGGTGTGATATACTTCAAACTCATGGTTTGGCATTTGACACTGATAACTAAAGTACTTTATTTATTTAATACAAGCATGTCACTTAATAATTCAATAATTCATAGACACGTCGGCATCATTCGGAAGTAGACGTGAGTTCCGAGTTTTCACGATGTGAAACGATTATTATTAACGATTATACGTTCCTCCTAGGGCACGTTTTATAAAGCTACAAATTGCAATTTACAGGTTACAAGTTTCCATTTGACACGACCTCGACCAATGACGACCAGCCATTTGAGCAGTGTTGCCAGTTTAGACCTGTAAAATTGTAACGTGTAGCTTTATAAAACGTGCCCCTGATGGTAGTTAGGTAAGTGCTACTCTCTCAGGCAAATTGACATTTAAAATTTCAAGATTGCTTGCATAGCTTTGCCAAGCCTCACAACTAAGGTGGGTGGAACACCTCTACACGAAACGCAACAGCACCAACAACTGCTGTTAGACGGCAGTTAGGGTTAGATGGTAAATAGTGGTAGCGATCTAGTTGACCCCGCATCAGGGCTATGTTTTTAGTGGCGGGTACGCGATACTAACGTCCATGCTCAGCGCGGCGGCCAGCTCGAGCAGGCGCGGCGCTTCGGAGACGGGGTCGCAGCCGAACTTGCTGCCGAGCGGGCATTGCGCCTCCGCCGCTTCGCACCGGAAACGCAAAAGCAGCCTAGGCGCAAGATGCGTGATTATTAAAACTGTGTCTGGCTGTAACTGTCTGCGTTATCACCTAAAACCTGAAGAAGTCAATCGAATTCAATGTTTTCTTTTTTATATTTTATGAATTTTATATCCCGTTGGTGGTTGTGAGCCAAGTTTCATTAAAATTTGTCATTCATAAGTTATCTCTTGAAAGTTAATACGGTTAGCCTAGATTTTTTGTAGAACAAACACTTTGCTGCCTTGGTGTGCCACAAAGCCTGCCAAGACGTTGAGTGAAAAACACATTCACACAATTATACACAGAAAAAACCAGATCAACTTGAAACACGTACTGCGAGTGCGGCACGTGGCGGTGGGTCTTGCGGAGCTCCTCCTCGCAGTCGAAGGTGGTGAGCGAGACGCCGGCGGCCGCCGCGTAGTGCAAGTGGGAGAGCATCTTGGTCGGGTTCGCGAAGATGATGCGGCTGGCGAGTGGAATGTTATATCTTTGTAGTCCAAAAACTGAAGAGGCAAGTCCTACGGTCCACTTATGTATTTTTTATTTATTATAAATGGTATTGAAAGGAAAGCTCAAGCCACCTGATGGTAAATAAGCTCTGAGGCTAGAGTCTGGAGACTGCAAATGCACTGCGAAGTCTGAGGAATAAGTTGGATACTCGAGGTAATGAGCAAACAATCAACCTTTTTGGTAATGGACTCTAAAGCACATAACATAAATATGTAGGTATGTACCTAGGGTGACGGCACCAATGATGGACACTTTTAGCTGACAGGCACCAGTAATGGACACTTAATTCACTCTTAATTCAAATTGTATTCGGACCAAAATCGATTGTTATTCATTTGTTGCAAAAAAAATAATCCTTATCCTCTGTAAAATAAGAATCAAGTGTTCAGTATTGGTGCCTTGTCCATTACTGGTTCCATCACCTACTCGTACCTAAGAAGAAGATGATAGTGTGAACTAAGACAATTCGCTGACGTTTGACGTCGCGTATAGTGGTTCTAGGGAACCTAAGTCCATAGCGTCGGTACTCACTCCGGGGCTACTCCGAGGCCAGTGACGAGCTCGATCTCGGCCTTGGAGGCGCAGTCGAAGCCGGTGCCCAGCGCCGCCAGCGTGCGCAGCAGCAGCTTGTCGTCGTTGCACTTTACCGCTGCACAATTTGAATGAGGATTTAAGGCATTTTCGTTTCGCACTCTTAGGGGAGGAATACCTTAAATGGGAAGGGTACTTAAATATCGTAGAATTATAATGGGTATGGATGGATGATATTGGTAAAATAAAAGTAGCGTTCGCCAGACCGTAGTAGGGCTCGACGCGCGGCAGCAGCGCGCGCCAGCGCCGCAGCCGCGCCGCCACCTCGCCCACGTCCATCACGAAGTAGGGCTCCTCCGCCGCCCGAGCCGCCGCCGCGGGGCGCCAGCCCGCGCCAGTCACGCGCACGCTGGTCTTCTTCATCACTCCCTCTGTAACAAACAAAAGCTGCGTAACCTGTTGAACGTCACAGCCAACTGCATATTACGTGCCCTAAGGACCAGGGGGCAGGTCGCGAAGAATTTTCTGCTAGGATAGAAAATAGAATACCTAGGTACCCAGTTGTTAAAATAAAGTCAATTTAGCTGGACGACATAAAAGCAAATTGGGCAAGCAGAATAAGGCCAGGCTTTAATCCACATAGTTCGAATACCCAATTCGTGGCTACTTTCTTCTTGTACGTATAATCTGTTCTTTGATATGTATGTCCCGAATAAATGATTCTTTCTTTCTGTCCAATTGCTAAAAGTTAATTAGTGGGAAGACATTCAGTGAGAGTGATATTGTGGGATGTTGACTTTACTATTATAGCAACTTTGACCCAAATCTAATGGCGTAATGAAACTGGATAAATATGGTTTTTTCAATCTTCATTAATATTTGACCGGACATTTTATATCCAAACTTTAGGTTACCTACATGTTATACTTACCGTTAATAAAGCACTAATATTATTCTACCGGTAGACAGGTGTCCAGCTATACACGACAAGAAACTCACTATAGGTATGGATGCCTATATTACTTAATTAGTTACTTTTATTATTTTAAGTAAGCGTCCTGACGAAGATGGATCCGCGAAACATCTGCGAGAGTCGTATTTAACGTACGCTGGCTGTTTTGTTTGAATAATTGTTCATTGAACAAATGAATTTAACCATGGTAATCAACACCTCGACTTCGCCAAATTCTTTTGAATCACGCTTGTTTTTTAACCGACTTCAAAAAAATGAGGAGGTTCTCAATTCGTCGGGTTTTTTTTTTTTAATGTATGTTCCCCGATTACTCGAATACCACTGGACCGATTTGAAAAATTTTTTCGTTGTTCGAATGGGTACCTATACTTTCTAATTGGTCCAATTGTCACCACGTCAGGATCTGATGATGGGATCATGGAGAAATCAAGAGAACTCCTCAAATATTATAGGCACACCTATAGCGATTTTGGTATTTTTCACTGTAACTCATGCATTTGCTTTTGAAAAGTACTATATGGTGAAGTGGAACTGATGATGAAGACCACAGATGGCCACCGGAACTCCTTAACGGTACCTATTTCAAGGGTGGCGATAAGATATTTCGATAAAGGAAGTTGAGCGACTATGACGAAGCACATTTAGGTTTAAATATGACTATGACATTCCCGCGGCGTTGTCTGCGGCGAGCTTGAAATGTTCTATAGTTTCTTATTAATATTTAGAAGTGGAGCTACGTAACAGCATAAATAGGATCACTAAAAAGCATAAAATAAAATAAATGTTTGTGTAAGTCTGCTTTTGGTTAAAATATTGTTGGACGCCGACTTCAGTTGGACTGACCTATTTACCTACCATTTTAAAGAAGTTATTTTTTGCTTTTTGAAGGCGGGTTTTTGTTTTTTTATTACTCATTATACTAATTTTATGCAAAAAAAACAAGTGTATACTCATGGTTTACAAATCTTTGTTTCATAGGACCGTGGAAGATGGGCGTCGGCGGACGCGACTGGGACAAAAATAGGTAACTTACGTTGTAGCGAATAACAACATTCGTTATTATTATTTTTGTATTCGTTTGTAAAATCACTCCATATTACCGATTTGCCAATGCGTTAACAAAAGGAGGTCAATTTAGTGGGAACATAAATGATTGAATTTAAATACAGCGTCGAGTCGATGCCCTCGCTCCGAGGTTATTTATTTAGAATATCAAAATTTTTGGGATCAGTCCATTTAAATTCGGGACGCAAGTCCCAACCGCGGGGTCCTAGAATAATTTACGAGAATGGAAAGCTCTAACCGCCGTACGCAGAGACATTTTGGAGACAATTAGGTAACTCGTTCCTTTTAGTTCAGTATTCTGTTTTTTGACAAACAAATTAATAAAGTTTCAAACCCTATGTGACATGATACATTTGGGTGTGGTGTTTAAAGTTCACTACACTCCCACCCCCTCCCCCTGACGCTTCACCCCCCCCCCCCCCCCCCCCTTCAGTCCCCTCCGTGAAATGTGTCCCCATTATCCGTTTTTTAATTTTCTTGGGACAACTATAATAGAAACGAAAAAGGTGTCAAGGGCAAACATGTTCCTAATTAAATTCTAAAAAGAAAAGGTTATATGTATTTTTTTTGTAGGCTCGACGGTATTCATGCTATAGCTACAGATCCGGCCACTTATATATCACCTTTGTACTTACATATCCATCCGGCCAAACGCTGTATCTAAATGTGGTGGTTAAATAATTTAACTTCCTCCTGTCACCACGACAAGCTCTAAACTAAATAGTTTGCGCGAGAGACGCTTCCAAAGTAGTAAAATATGTGTCCCCCCCCCCTGTAACTTCTAAAATAAGAGAATGATATACCTAAAAAAATATATGTTGTACATTACCTACCATGCAAACTTCCACCGAAAATTGGTTTGAACGAGATCTATAGTAAGTAGTTTTTTTTAATACGTCATAAATCGTAAACCGCAATTTACCTTTCACGAAACCCTTCATGGCAGAGTCCGACTCGCACTTGGCCGCTTTTTTATTTAATTACTGATTTTAAACCACTTTCGCTATCGTTAAACAGCGTTAATTATTATATTTAAGACGTGACTTAGTTAATAGGAATATTAATTAAGTGCTCGTAGGTACCTACTTATCACAGGAACAACCAACATTGTTATGGTTATGTACAATATCGTTTAAACACCATCCATCTTTAATAGCAGATTAGCCGTGCAATTCTCTTAAGGAAGTCGCTTTCAAACCCGACGGCCGAAATATTAACTGGCGAGTTTAATTTGTCTCGTCAGAGTCTACAGAAACATTATAAGTCGTGTATTCTCAATTAAGGTAGCCTTCCGAGATGGGCTGCAGACCGCAAACCGCAACAGCAAACTACAAGCGACACCACTTGTTACTATGAATCTCTATGAAATTGATTCCGAGCGCGGCGACACTTCGGCCTGACCATCTGCACAGGCCAGCCGCAGTGTCGCCTGCGGTTGCGGTCTGCGGCCCGTCTCGGAAGGCTACCTTTAGGTAGCCTGCCCGTCGAGTTAGCTCGTTCGCTCGAACGACCGATCAACACGCCGTTTTGTTTTAGAATAACACCTCTTTCAGATACCGCAATATCGCATTGAATTGTCATCTGGTTTACATCATGGTTTACATATGCATGCCCAAATTTCATCTCATTCGAAATAATAGAACTGGTTCAAAGTTTCCTTACAAAATGAACGTTGTAAAACAAGCAAACTTGTACCTAATTGAAAGGTCTTCCTTGTTCTCAAATTGTTTTTCTCGTTTACGTGGTAACGTAGGTAAACGTACCAATATGAATCGATGTCACGCATGGATATTACCGTGACGTTGTTTTGTTCGTTACTTGGAAGAAATTCAATTTCATTATGTAGCGCTTTATTTACTATTAGTGTTTCGAGTAACCAATTATGATCCTTATTCCTATGTAACCTTACTAATATAACTCAGTGGCCAATTAGATTTTTCAGAAATATGCAAACACCGCTTTAAAACCAATGATATTTTATATTAAGATACGTTATGCTCATACTACGAGTAAACGCATTCAAAACCCGTGACCAATTACTGACAGAGACAAAGACTACAGTCCATAGCGAAAGCTATTGTTAGAAAGAGATAAATAGATAAAAAGTAAGGCAATTTGCCTTCCTTTTTGAGGAACGTTTTTGCGCGCAGATGACGTATCTTTATATAAAATATCATTGTTTAAAACATAAAAGAAGTAACCTGGGCACATATGTTCTACATCATTGTTGTCATTATAATCGAGTTTTTAACCGACTTAAAAAAACACAAAAAGGAGGATCTCAACTCGTCACGTTTGTATTTTTAACCGACTTAAAAAAAAGGAGGAGGTTCTCAATTCGTCGGGATGTTTTTTTTTTTTTTTTTTTTTATGTATGTTCCCCGATTACTCGAAGACCACTGGACCGATTTGAAAAATTTTTTCGTTGTTCGAATAGATATACTTTCTAGTTGGTCCCATTGTCACCACGTCAGGATCTGATGATGGGATCATGGAGAAATCAAGAGAACTCCTCAAATATTATAGGCAGACCTATAGCGATTTTGGTATTTTTCACTGTAACTCATGCATTTGCTTTTGAAAAGTACTATATGGTGAAGTGGAACTGATGATGAAGACCACAGATGGCCACCGGAACTCCTTAACGGTACCTATTTCAAGGGTGGCGATAAGATATTTCGATAAAGGAAGTTGAGCGACTATGACGAAGCACATTTAGGTTTAAATATGACTATGACATTCCCGCGGCGTTGTCTGCGGCGAGCTTGAAATGTTCAATAGTTTCTTATTAGTATTTAGAAGTGGAGCTACGTAACAGCATAAATAGGATCACTAAAAAGTATAAAATAAAATAAATGTTTAAAAAAACAAAAAAACCGCCTTCAAAAAGCAAAAAATAACTTCTTTAAAATGGTAGGTAAATAGGTCAGTCCAACTGAAGTCGGCGTCCAACAATATTTTAACCAAAAGCAGACTTCAGTTGGACTGACCTATTTACCTACCATTTTAAAGAAGTTATTTTTTGCTTTTTGAAGGCGGTTTTTTTGTTTTTTTTACCTTAAAAATTACGATCCATTACATCCGCCTGTTGCAAGTGGCCGAGGCAGAGGCACGCAGTGTCTGCAAAATAAGTGTCATATTTGTTTGGTCCAGGGGTCTTCCGCTCAGTCCCGAACTATAGGTACCTAAAGCAGCATTAATTTTATCGTCTCTCCTCCCTTAGTACTGTAGATCCCGACATTTTACATAGCCTTTACGTATCAAACATTAAGTGCTGCGTCATGGTCGAAAATGAAATTTGAAGGCAGCGTTTCATTTTGATATGTAATGCGTTTGGGGATAGCTGGGATGGAGTCGTAAGAAGTAAATTGTTTGGGGATCAAAGGATTAAAGACGAAATTCCATTTTGCAACGTATAATGACAATATCGTTATTATTAACGTTCGCAGATCAAACATGGCGTTAGAGTGGATACGTAGGTACTTTAGGGTTGTCATCGATATAAAATACGCCTTATTTTATCATATTTTTTTTAAATAATTGTTTTCAACAATATTTACAAATCGATTGTACATCACTTATATGACACTATATTTTCGGAAACGGCCCTCGTCCCCTTCCACCCTGTATGAATGTATTTGTCTTTCTGTTCTAGGCTGCTCGTCAGTGGTTTAGGTTTTGAGTAGAGTGTGTCCTGCGTCGAGAGTGGGGGGTCAGCCAGGATCTCCTCGCAGTCGAAGTGTACGTCCGCGAAGGGCTGTGTGTCTTTCAGTTCCAACCTGTAAATATATAAAAGCCTTTATTACGCGGAGGGAGCGGAGAGAACTATTTGTTAAAAGGTTTTTCAAAAATCGGTAACGTAGCGTTATGTATCTTGACTAGGCCCTCAGTTCTAAGATATGCTGCGCAGTGTTGTGTACTTTGCTAAACAGCAACCTGAATGCGCTAGTATCGAGAAACTGCGTCATAACTCTATATCATCGCTCCTACATATTATAAAACAGAGGCCCCCGCCAAAGTACTGCCCGGATTTTCATGCGATTTCACCATCAGTTCGATTATTTTTACGGAAGGTTTTTATTCATTCTGGTTTATGTACGGGTGTTACAGAAAACTCACATAACCGAAGCAAAGCCAGGGCGGGTCGCTAGTATAATATAAACTTGTAGAAAAAATCCAATCCAAGCCTCGGGAACATATCTGTGCCCAGTCCTCAAATATACCCCTACGAGTACCGTTACCTTCATTTAACTTGTTGGTTCGCAGGTTTGCCCGTTGCTCTAAACAGGCCAAATAAGAGGTAATAAGAGTCAATAAAAAAAATTAGGTTACTAGCTTCTGCCCGCTACTTCGTCCGCGGAGAATCTCCATTCTAAATTTCATCCAAATCCGTTTAGCCGTTGCAGCGTGAAGGAGCAATAAACTAACACACACACACACAAATGTTAGCATTTATATTATTATTAATAGGATTGTTGTAGCACTCTTACCACAGCTCCTTCCCCACGAAGGCTCTGACCCGGGGCAGCGGGAACCCGTTGAACTTCGAGCTGCAGGCGATGGTGTAGGCGCCCATGTCGCGGAACAGCAGGCAGGAGCCCACGGCCAGCGGCGGCAGGCGCGCCGCGCCCAGCACGCAGTCCAGCCCGTCGCACGTCGGGCCCCACAGAGAGCACGGGCGCGGGATCTCGGAACTTGCCTGAACACAGGATAAACTGAACTATTGTTGGCCGCCTACCGATTATTGTCCACATTAACTTTAACATAAGGTAACAGAGACGATTTACCTTACATTTACTGATTCATGGATGTTCTCTATGTATTTAAGTATATATTTCTCTATATAAGTATTTATATCGTTGTCTAGTACCCATAGTACAAGCTTCGTTTGGGACTAGGTCAATTGGTGTGACATTGTCCCCTGATATTTATTTATATATAGAAATTTGCAATCTCAAAGTTGGCTGACGTGACGATGATGTTGGTAAAGAGTCTCACGTGCAGCAGCAGGGGCTCGGGGCGCAGGCCGTACAGCACGCAGTCCTTGAAGGAGCCGTACACGCCATCGTTCAGGAAGTACATCGTGTGCGCCTCCTGCGCGTTCTTCGGTGGCAACTGTTGGTATAAATGTGATCTCTTAGACAAAGCCTCGTCTGCATCAGTCCATCCGTTTGGGAACTGCGAGGCCACTGGCAAACAGACAGAGATATTTGCATCAAAACTTAAAACCGCTTTTTGCATGGGGGCTTGTCTCGATTTTTGTAGGACTGGACCTGGTAACACTAGCTGCACTAGAATACTGGATTTCCTTGGTATTGACTTGTGCTTCAGCTGTAGCTCCGCGGGCTCACCTCTCGCTTGGCGTACACCTGGACGGCGAGCGTGTACGCGGCGGCTGCGAAGTACCGGCCCGGCTCGGCGATCACACGCAGGTCCGGGCAGTGGGCCGCCAGTGCAGTGTTGATCACGTCGGCCATCTGCAGCAGCACACACTTCACAGACGGTTGAGATGTATTGGGGAGCCTGGCTACTTGCTGGCCAGACTTAATTTAAATCCTAAATAAGCCGCCATTTTGTAACACCCTGTACGAGCAGTGAGTTGCTTGATAGTAAGTGATCACCGCTAATCTGTGGGAAAGGCAATAAAGAGATGGCTAGTTTTTGAAGATCCCTATGTCACCTTCTTTCGGAATAACAGACGCTGAGAGTTGATTCCACAAATGGTGCGTGGCTCCCGACAAATGGTGGGGATGTTATGATATAAACCTGATAAAAAAATGCGCTGAAAAGGAACTAATTTAAAAATGCGCCTCTTAGGTAGGTCTGCGCCTCGAGCATACCTCTCGTATGTCAGTGTGTGAGTCCCCCGGGAACCCGCCGCCGAGGTCGAGGGTGTGCGTGGCCAGGCCGAGGCGGGCGCCGCGCGCGCACAGCGCCGCGCCGAACCACACACCGCGCGCGTACGCGCCCGCCTCCACCGCGCCCGACCCCACGTGGAACGCCACGCCCACCACCTAACATAAAGTTTATAAATCGCATATACTATAGCTTGGTTAGATTTCTCCGCCCAAAAATAGGCGCCTCGCTGAGAAAAGCTTCGTCGATTAGTAACTGTTTAGGTGTGTTTTAGTTACCTTTTTTTTGCATAAATAAGCAAACGTTCCTCCTAATAGTAGGTAAGTGCTACTCTCTAAGGCAAAGTGACATTTTAAATTTCAAGATACCTTGCATAGCGTTGCCAATCCTGACAACTAAGGTGGGTGGAACACTTCTACACGAAACGCAACAGCACCAACAACTGCTGTTAGACGGCAGTTAAGGTTAGATGGTAAATAGTGGTAGCGATCTACTAGTTGACCCCGCATCAGGGCTATTTTTTTAGAGGTTGGTATGTGGTTCTCACGTCCATGCTCAGCGCGGCGGCCAGCTCGAGCAGGCGCGGCGCCTCGGCGACGGGGTCGCAGCCGAACTTGTTGCCGAGCGGGCACTGCGCCGCCGCCGAGTCGCAGCGGAAACGCAGCAGCAGCCTGGACGCAGGATGCTTGATTATTAAAACTATGTCTGGCTGTAACTGTCTGCGTTATCATTATCACCTGAAACTTGAAGAAGTCAATCGAATTCAAGGAGTTTTTTTATATTGTAGACTTGGCTGACAGCAAAAGTTATCTCTTGAAAGTTAATACGGTTAGCCTAGACTTTTTTTTTTTAAACCTTGCTGGCGACCCACAAATCCTGCCAAGACTTATTGTTCTAGCCGTTGAAAGAAAAAAACATTCACACAATATTACACACACAAAAATTCGGATCATGTTAGTTCACGTACTGTGAGTGCGGCACGTGGCGGTGGGTCTTGCGGAGCTCCTCCTCGCAGTCGAAGGTGGTGAGTGAGACGCCGGCGGCCGCCGCGTGGTGCAGGTGGGACAGCATCTTGGTCGGGTTCGCGAAGATGATGCGGCTGGCGAGAGGAACGTTATATCTTTGTTGCCCAAAAACTGAAGAGGCAAGTCCTAGGATCCCCTGATGTATTTTTTAATTATTATAAATGGTATTGAAAGGAATGGCTAATCCACCTGATGGTAAATGGCCTCTGAGGCTGGAGTCTTAAGACTGCAAATCCACTGCAAAGCTTGAGGAATAATGTGCGGACTCGCACCTATGACTGGTTCATGAGGGGTTGGCAGGGCAGGTTCGGTGAAGAAAATGCTCGGTGGATTGATCAGACGTTTCGGAGAGGGCGGAGGCTCTTCTATGTTGCCCTGGCTGGGAGTGGCTCTTGAGTGCAAAGTCTATGGCCGAGGGTCCCCATTTTATACAAATTTTCCGAGCCTCCGTCCCCCCCTCCACTTTTCTTTATTTTCACAGTTTTCCTTATTATCTAATACATTTGGGACATCTTATACAACGGAAAACCTTACGAACTATCGGCGCTACGATTCGGTATACAAAACTTATCTATTTGCTTACAAACTAGGAAAATATTTACAAAAGACAGTTTTCGCGCCAGTAGGTATTTTCCCGCCATTTCCATCCGGTCGGGAAAACACCTACTGCGCAGGCGTGGCTACCCCCACTCCGCATGGTGGCCCTCCCTGGTGGAGGGGAGCCACGGCGCATGCGTACTGCCGGGTAGGTTTGTTTACGTTCTGTAAACTACGGCAAAACCTACCCGGCAGGGGTTCCGAATAAAGATAACACAATTAAGAAATTCTTTATTAACCTATCTGCCTATTTACATACTTAAAAACTACTTATACGCTAACACAAATACGAGAAAACTATTACTAAACCTAACCATCTGTTCGCGTATATACAAAGCCCTACTATAAAAACTAACTGCACGTTCATGTATAAACAAAGTCAGTCAGTCTACATGATTTTGGTCGCCGTGTGCGGTGTTTTGGGGCGTTCCGCACATCTCTCCCGCCGTGCATCGCTCGCCGTCGGAGCGTTGCATATCTTCGTGGTGCGGGTCGCCTGGCTCGGTAGGTAGCACGACGAGTTTCTTGGTCGGTCTGCGCAGCACTCCTCCTTTGGTCCGGACATCCACGGCGCGTGTCACGCCGTCGGGTCCCGGGTATACGGCGACTACTCGTCCGCGCGGCCATGTGTTGCGCGGGAGTGTCCCGTCGGCGATGAGGACTATGTTGCCGACCTCGATCGGAGGCCCGCGGCCGTGGGGCTCCCGCCGGTCTTGCAGTGTGGGTAGGTACTCCCGTACCCAGCGGCTCCAAAAGTGGTCGGCTAGACGCTGCGATGTTCGCCACGTCGCGCGGCCGACCAATGTTGAGTCGTCGAAGGTACCCGGCACGGGTACCCTGGCGGTACCTCCCAGCAGGAAGTGGTTCGGCGTGATGGACTCGGGTTCGCAGGGGTCCACCGACACGTGTGTGAGCGGGCGGCTGTTGACTGTGTACTCCGCTTCGGCCAGTAGCGTGCTGAGGGTTTCGTCGTTCGGGTGGCGCTCTTCTAACACGGCGTAGAGGGAGTTTTTGACCGCCTTCACCATTCGTTCCCAGGCCCCGCCCATAAATGGGGCGCTGGGGGGGATGAAGCGCCACTTGATGAGGTGCTTCGCGGCCTCTTCTTGTGTCGCCTCGTCGAAGGCGTGGCGCAGCTCCTTGTCCGCGGCGTGGAAGTTTGTGCCGTTGTCCGACCAAATTTCCGTAGGGCAGCCGCGCCGCGCGATCATCCGTCGGAGCGCCATCACCGCTGAGTCCCCGCTGAGGCTGGGCACCACTTCAAGGTGCACGGCTCGTACTGTGAGGCATGTGAATAATGCGACGTATCTCTTCTGAGTACCCCGGCCCACTGTGACAGTTAGCGGGCCAAAGTAATCCACTCCTGTATAGGTGAATGGCCGCTCGTGATGCGCCAATCTGCTCCGCGGGTGATTCCCAGTGGGCGGGACCGCAGGCTGTGATTTCTTGATCCGGCATGGCAGACATCGGTGCAGCACCATTCTTGCGACCGGGCGTAGTCGCAATATACAGTAGTGTTGCTTACATTCATTGATCGTCGCTTCTACCCCGCCGTGTTGTAGCTGTCTATGTACATAGTCTATGTACAATTTTACGGCTGTGTGATTGCCGTCAAGCACCGGAGGGCGTTTCTGTGACTCGGTGATTCCGTCGGCGGCGGCAATCCGTGTCTTCAGAGTTATCGTCCCGTTGACGAGTTCGACCGCCAGGGGGCGTAGCCGGCTGCTTGTGGGCGGGGCTTTGTTGTTCTGTAGGCATCGTAGTTCTTCGGTGAAAACATCGTGCTGACTCGCTCGCACGATCAGTTGCTCCGCCTTGTGTAGATAAGTTGCGTCGAGCTTCTTGTAATTTCCGGCTTCGTGCAGGTGTCTTGACGATGTTTTCTTTTTCTGTTTTCGTTCGTTGCGGGACCATTCTGGATCGGTTTTTTCGTTCTTCGCTGTACGTTTGTAGTACGACTTCGCTCGCTGGGGTCGACACAGGTCGACGAACTGTAGTACTCTGGCGACTGTACGTAGTAGGCGTTCCCAGCGTGAGAAACGTTCGGGGGCCGGGAGCCAGCTGTGTTTGCAGTGTTCGGCGATCAAATGGACCTTTTCTTCCCCGGTGTTCTCGCTATGCAGCTGCGACGGTTCCGTCGGCCATGTTGACGGGTCGTCGCGTAGAAACTCCGGTCCCGTGAACCACCGATGTTTGCTGTCGAACTCCTTCGGTACTTCTCGGGTCGCCTCGTCCGCGACATTCAGCTTGGTAGGTACCCAGCGCCATTCTTGTACCGTACTATTTTCTTCAATGGCGGCTATGCGGTGCGCGACGAATGGGCGATAAGTGCGCGCTCCCGCCCGTAGCCACGCTAGTACTGTGCGGCTGTCGGTCCAAAATGTCCTTTTCGTTGGCTTGTCGTCGTGTTCGTCGACGACGGAGGCGGCCATCCTGCTTCCTAGGACGGCGGCTTGCAATTCCAGGCGTGGAATTGACGTGATTTTCAGCGGCGCGACCTTCGCTTTGGCCGCTATCAGCGACACGTGCACTTCGTTGTCGGCGGTTATCAATCGCCAGTAGAGGGCGCTTGTATAGGCGGTCTCGCTGGCGTCTACGAAGATGTGTAGCTCCCGTGCTACGGCGTAGCTGTAGTGTGTGTAGCAACGTGGGATAGCGACTTCTCGTAGAGCTTTCAAGTGCTGTGTCCATTCGGTCCATTGTTGCGTTAAATCTTCATCTAGCTGCTCGTCCCAGTCCGTTCCGCGCCTCCATACTTCTTGGAGTAGCTTCTTCGCGTTGATGGTGACGGGCGTGGCTAGGCCCAGCGGGTCGAATACCGACATCATTATCTTCAATACGTGGCGCTTGGTCGGTTTCTTCGAGTCGAGGGCGTCGGGCGGCAATCGGGTGAGGTCCAAGTTGAAGGCGATTTCGTCGGTTGCGGGCTTCCAGATTTGACCCAGTACACGTTCGTTTTTCATCTCTGTCTTGTTCAAGTCGATGTGTACGGGTTGCGTGGGCTTCTCGGCGACGGCGGCTAATACTTCCGTAGAGTTCGACGTCCATTGTCGTAGCTCGTAGCAGGCTTGCTTGTGTATGTAGCGGACGTCGCTCGCTGTCTGGATCGCTTCCGCTTCTGTCTTGAAACTCTGTAGAT
This sequence comes from Acleris literana, assembly GCA_946894065.1. NCBI lineage: Eukaryota > Metazoa > Arthropoda > Insecta > Lepidoptera > Tortricidae > Acleris > Acleris literana. The sequence continues at coordinate 9,814,562 of OX335688.1, read as the reverse complement.
AGTCGTCTACGTAATGATGACGTATTATCGACTTCACGGCTTCCGGATGCGTTTTTTCAAACTTCTGTGCGTTCGTGTTCTTTATGTATATGGCGATCGACGGTGAACACGTCGCTCCGAATATCAATGACGTCATCCGGTATTCTTGTGGTGGGGATGAGTCGCGGTCGGCTCCCCTCCATAAATATCTCAGTGCGTCTCTGTCGCACTCTCGTATCTTTACTTGCATGAACATTTCTTTAATGTCTGCTCCTACGGCCACCGGGTGTTGTCGAAATCGCATCAGTACCCCTGGTAGCGATTGAAGTAGGTCGGGCCCGGTGAGTAGGCGATCGTTGAGGCAAACTCCTCTCGTTCTGGCTGCCGCGTCGTGTACTATTCGTACTTTCTCAGGCTTCATTGGATTGATCACGGCGAAATGTGGCAGGTACCACACTCTATTTTCTTTGTGTGGCGGTGCGGGCTCGGCATAGCCCTTTTTCAGTAAGGCGTCCATTTCTTCATGGTATCGTTTCTTGAGCTCTTCGTTCCTGTCGAGTTTCTTTTCTACATTATGAAGTCGTTTCAGCGTGTTGTCGTAGTTGTCTGGAAGTAGTACATTTTCATCTTGCCATAGTAGCGGGACTTCGTAGCGGCCATCTTTGTTGATCGTAGTGAAGTTTGCGAGTGTAGTTAAGGCTCGCTCTTCCGGGTCGGATTGCGGTCGCTTCGGCTCGACGAGTAGTGACTCCAGTGCGAAGTACTCGGCGAGTTGTTTGTTCATATCGTCGTCGCTTTGGTTGATGACACAGTTCATAGTGTGTACTCGCTTCCCGATGGTGCGCGTGTGTGCCCCGTGTAGTACCCAACCCAGTGGCGTTAGGGATGCCACCGGTTGGTGTCGTTGACCCCGGCGTGTCTCGCTGCTCACGAGTAGGTGCCAGTTGTCTTGACCGATGATCATCTTGGGCTTCGCTGAGTTGTACTTCAAATGTCCTTCTATGTCTTGTAGATGTTCGCAGGCGTGTAGATCTTCTTGTTTGATCGACTGTGGCGACAGGTGAAGGTCGTTGATCGTGCGGGCGTAAATCCTATGTTCTTGATTTACCCCGCGGATGTGGAGCGTGACACGGCGAGATCTTGATGCGTCAATAGTCTCGTTCGTGATGGCTTCTATGCGTAGTGGCTCCGTGGGCCCGTCTAGGCCCGCTTCTTTCGCTATGTCTTCATGTATAAGCGTCACCGTCGATCCGTCGTCCAGTAGTGCATATGTATGCAATACTCCCGCCGGTCCCGAGATTTCTATGGGCAGTATCTTCAAATAGGCTCGTGACTCGGCCGGGGCCCATGTCGAGGCGACGGACTCGGTGCTTCGTTCTTGAGGCTTCTTATAATGAAGTAGCTTGTGGTGAAAGTGTTCGCAGCTGTCCTGCTCGCACTTGACGCGTCGGCAATTGTGCGTCTTGCTCCGGTAACGTAGGCATCGGAAGCATAGTCGTTGTTTCTTGGCGGTCTCCCAACGCGTGTTGATGTCTTCTTGAAGAAATTTCTTGCATTTTTCTATTTCGTGTCCCGCTTCGTTGCATACTGCGCATTTGTACGTTGGCCTCTCTGTGGTTGTGAAAGCTTTCTGTATTCGTCTCGCATGTGGTGTCCCGTGGATGTCGATGTTCTCAGGTTGTGCATAGGCGGCACAATTGTCGGCTTCCCGCTGCAGGAACGCTGCCAGTTTGACGAGTTCGGGTTCTTCATTTCGCTGCGTTGCGGCGTAGTCGAACCATCTGTAGCGTAGGGCGGCTGTGAGCTTATCCATCATGGCTTTCGTAGTCTCGGGGCTATGTAGGTAGTGTATGCGATCTAGCGCTTTCAATGTGGCCATCGTGTTGTTCAATCTGCAGGCGAAGATGCATATGTCTTGCGGCGCGTCGGTGAGTCGGGGCAGTGTTCTGAGGCGTTCCAACTCGGCGCGTGCAATTGAGTCTGTTCTTCCAAATCGGGATTCGAGGGCTTTCATGATTTCTTCGGAGTTGACGTTGTAGATGAGGAGATTTTCAACGGCTTCTTTTGCTCTTCCTTTTAGGCTTTTTCTTAATCTTGCTACGTTATCGGCATCGGAGTAGGTCGTGGCGGACCCGGCGTAGGCTGCCTTGAATGACAGCCATTCTTGAGACGACCCGTTGAATTGAAGCAGGTCGATGTTGTATCGCGATGAATTTCTATGACCGGACTGGGCGGCGATCGCGATGGCTGAAGCTAACTCGGTGATGCTGATGTTCTGTTGGCTGAGGGCGATCATCGAGTTATTCTTCGGTTCTTCCTCCTTGGCATATATCGGAGGCGGCTGGCGGCCTGTTTCTTCGTAGCAACGTCGTTGTGGTGGCGCGGGAACATAGACTGGAACGTAGGCGGGAGCTTCGGCGTTGAGAGGTGCGGTGGCCCCGTCGTGCTCGGCAGTGGCGGCGGCGGGGCGGGCCCCGGGCCCATGACGCTCGGCAGTGGCGTGGCTGGGTCCGGCGGCGGCGGGTTGCGTATCCCTGGCATCAGCTGGCGGCCGCGGCGGCGGCTGGTTCTGTGGGGTTGCCAGCTGGGGATCCTCTTCATGGTGCGGTTCATTGGCGATGGCTAGCACGTGTCTTCGGTTAGACGCGAGCCACTCGTCGACTCGCTGCTCCGTTTCGTAGGTCGACATCACTGTCTTGTCGTCCTCTTCGCTCTCTTCGGCTTCTAATGTTGCGATTCGGGCTTGAGCGAGTTCCAGTTTTATTTTCAAGGCTTCTTCCCGTGCCTGCGCTAGGCGAAGCGCACGGCGGCTTGACGTTGTACGGATTGATTTTGACGTCGAAATTGCAGGGCGGCGTGGCGGCTCGGCGATTCCCTGTGATTGTGACGTCGTCGTTGACTCCTTGGGCGTAGAAGTGTCTGTAGTCTCCGTTGTTTCCGTAGACGGGATGGTTGCTTCGTCCGACGAGGATGGGTCCCCGGCGCCACCAAACATTAATTGGCCTAATGTCTGGCTTCCTGAAGCGTTTCTGGTTACCGGCGGCATTTTCTTCCTTTTCTTTGTTCAGTTGTGAAGGACCAATAATTCGCAGAAATCCGGTTCGAAGTTGACCAACATGTGCGGACTCGCACCTATGACTGGTTCATGAGGGGTTGGCAGGGCAGGTTCGGTGAAGAAAATGCTCGGTGGATTGATCAGACGTTTCGGAGAGGGCGGAGGCTCTTCTATGTTGCCCTGGCTGGGAGTGGCTCTTGAGTGCAAAGTCTATGGCCGAGGGTCCCCATTTTATACAAATTTTCCGAGCCTCCGTCCCCCCCTCCACTTTTCTTTATTTTCACAGTTTTCCTTATTATCTAATACATTTGGGACATCTTATACAACGGAAAACCTTACGAACTATCGGCGCTACGATTCGGTATACAAAACTTATCTATTTGCTTACAAACTAGGAAAATATTTACAAAAGACAGTTTTCGCGCCAGTAGGTATTTTCCCGCCATTTCCATCCGGTCGGGAAAACACCTACTGCGCAGGCGTGGCTACCCCCACTCCGCATGGTGGCCCTCCCTGGTGGAGGGGAGCCACGGCGCATGCGTACTGCCGGGTAGGTTTGTTTACGTTCTGTAAACTACGGCAAAACCTACCCGGCAGGGGTTCCGAATAAAGATAACACAATTAAGAAATTCTTTATTAACCTATCTGCCTATTTACATACTTAAAAACTACTTATACGCTAACACAAATACGAGAAAACTATTACTAAACCTAACCATCTGTTCGCGTATATACAAAGCCCTACTATAAAAACTAACTGCACGTTCATGTATAAACAAAGTCAGTCAGTCTACATGATTTTGGTCGCCGTGTGCGGTGTTTTGGGGCGTTCCGCACAAATAAGTTGGATAGACAAGGCAAATGACCAAATAAAGCCACCTTTTTGGTACCGTAAAATGTTCCTACTTTGCTCCTCCACGGGTAACTATGCTCCATAGTGACTACTCGTATTTCGTTTGTTACTTCTAAGTCACGGTCGACAGCAAATTTGCTAAAAAGAAATGAAAAGAGCCACGAAGGGATTGAAAGAAATATAATTATTTACAATACGGATTACCTCATTATACCTAACCATGGAGCATAATTACCAGCGGGGGAGCAAAGTAGGCGCATTTTACGGTAATGGACTCTAAAGCTCATGGACATGATATAATTATGTAGGTATGTACCTAAGAAGAAGGATGTAAGTATAAATGATAACTAATAGACAATATGCTAACGTTTGACGTCGCTTATAATCTTTCCTGGGAACCCAAGTCCATAGCGACGGTACTCACTCCGGGGCTACTCCGAGGCCAGTGACGAGCTCGATCTCGGCCTTGGAGGCGCAGTCGAAGCCGGTGCCCAGCGCCGCCAGCGTACGCAGCAGCAGCTTGTCGTCGTTGCACTTTACCGCTGCACAATTTGAATGAGGATACATTTAAGGCATTTTCGTTTCGCACTCTTAGGGGAGGAATACCTTAAATGGGAAGGGTACTTAAATATCGTAGAATTATAATGGGTATGGATGGATGATATTGGTAAAATAAAAGTAGTGTTCGCCCGACCGTAGTAGGGTTCGACGCGCGGCAGCAGCGCGCGCCAGCGCCGCAGCCGCGCCGCCACCTCGCCCACGTCCATGACGAAGTAGGGCTCCTCCGCCGCTCGAGCCGCCGCCGCGGGGCGCCAGCCCGCGCCCGTCACGCGCACGCTGGCCTTCTTCATCACTCCCTCTGTAACGAACAAAAGCTGCGTAACCTGTTGAACGTCACAGCCAACTGCATATTACGTGCCCTGAGTTAATGTAAAGTCAACTTAGCTGGACGACATAAAAGCAGATTGGGCAAGTAGCATAAGGCCAGAGGGCTCAGACAAGATGCACTACGCTAACTAACGTTTCTATTCGATTCGTTTTTAAACCAATCGCGTCACTGGAAGATGACGTGATACGAAAAGTCACGTGGTCTACCGGTGACGCGATTGGTTTAAAAACGAATCGAATAGAAACGTTAGTTAGCGTAGTGCATCTTGTCTGAGTCCTCAGGTGTTAATCCACGTGGTTCGAACACCCAATTCGTGGCTACTGTCTTCTTGTACTTATCAATCTGTTATCTGTTCTTTGTTGTTGTGTATGTCACGAATAAATGATTTTCTTTCTTTCTTTCTTTCCAATTGCTAATAAGTAATAAGTGAATTAGTGGGAAGACATTCAGTGAGAGTGAGATTGAGATTGTGGGATGTTGCCTTTGCTATTATAGCAACTTTGACCCGAATCGAATGTTGATTAAACTGGATAAATTTGGTTTGTTCAATCTTCATTAATATTTAAACGGGTCCTTTTACAAAAAAAAACGTATTCGCTCCGTATTTAAAATTCATCAGAAAGTTATTAATAAATAGTTATAGTGTAGTCAATAAAGCATATTGTAATAGTGTGAGTGTTATCCTGGCCAAACATGAAGTACCTAATTTAAAAGTTATAAGTGAACCTAACATAGTGACAACATTCAACTGATTTTTCTGTTTTTAACCATAAACATTATAATTATAGCAATCCTGTGTACTAAAAACAAATATGTGACCCTTAATATTACATTCCATTCATACAAAATAACATAATTTTATATGGTTTTATCAAAATATGTTAACTAACCGCACAAATTCAAAAAGTGTAAACAACAATCTTAACAAGTTTCTGTCAAAAAATTCATTTTTGGGACAAGTTTTTGTTGCCGACTGTACTTTTTTTGCAGAGTCATTATCTGCTTATCAAGACCGAACAAATGAGTCCCAAGTTCCAACACGGTCGGTCTACGTTAATTATAGCGGATATTATGTCGCCACCTTCCTCCATAATCAGATCAGCTCCTTGTAATAATATATAGTATTCCATCGAGCTTCATCGGTAACCGGGAAGTGGGTCAAATTTAAGTTGCAAGATACTTACATAAATAAATATACCTTCCAAGTTAAATAAAAGCTTGTAAAAAGTTCGTTGCTCGCGCGCAACTGCCCCGCCAAATACCGAGTGAAGCGTGTCAAAATGGGTAGGTAAGTGCTAGTAATTGCACGGCGCTTACGACCTATTTCTCGCCACCGCATCAATAAACGCGACGACGCCCTTAGAATAGAGTCCATGATTAGCATACTATGCGAGCCTGCCGTTTGGTCACAATATTTGTGGTCAAATGTATAATTTACCAAAAAGCATTTTGTATTATTTTTGCTTTATATCCGGGATATCGAAACCGCTTAGTCCTATATTACACTGTATTACCTCTGTAAATACCATAGATGCAATAAATTGAATATGAATATATACATCCAAACTTTAGGTTACCTAAATGTTATACTTACCGTTAATAAAGCACTAATAGTATTCTACCGGTAGACGTGTGTCCAGCTATACACGACGAGAAACGCACTAGGTAAGGATGCCTATATTACTTAATTAGTTATTTTAATTATTTTAATTAAGCGTCTTGACGATGATGGATCCGCGAAACATCTGCGAGACTCGTATTTAAGTACGCTGTTTTATTTATAATTAATAATATAATGGGTCATTGCATTATTATTGTCATGCTGCCTCTCTTTTCTATCTAGGCGGTAAAATCCAAATCGTATTTGACCTGCGCGTCTATTCTAGGCGGTAAAAACGATATCGTAGTTTGCCTGTTAATGTATTGTTATGACGTCAGCCGCCATTACTGTCAAGAAAATAAGAGCTATCAAAACGTTGACAATTCGATAACAGATCAAATACGATATTGTTTTTACCGTGTGGAATAGAGGCGCTGTTATAGTATTGTATACAGGGTGGCACATTTAGATCGGTCAGTATGGGCAAGTCTGTAACTATAAAGACATACAGTCAAGGACTTTAATTGTTATGCCACTATGGAACCCTGTCATAATGACAGCGTCAAACCACATGACAGAAATTACGCTTAAATGAATGATTAACGCTATGTGACAGGGTTCCATAGTGGCATAACAATTAAAGTCCTTGACTGTACAAAGATCTGTTCTTAGGAACCATGACATCGACTTTAGTGACAAGAAAAACTATAGATCGATTTAAAAAAAACTTTTACTTTGTTCGGGAATCAAACCTGCAGGCCTTTCGCGTAAACACACTCGCAATCACAATCGTTTTCATTTTGTAAATCGAAGGCTTGTCTGCATACAAAATGAAACCAATTGTTTTGTTTTGAAGCCGATCGCGATTGCGAGTGAGTTACGCGAAAGGCCTGCAGGTCGTATTGAAGAACCCTTTTCAATATGAACGGGTTCGATTCCCGAACTGAGTACAAGGTTTTTTTTTAAATCTATGTAAGTATGCAGTTTTTCTTGTCACTAAAATCGATAACATGGTTCCAAAGAATAGATCTTTGTAATTATAAGTATCTTATAGTTACAGACTTGCCCATACTGACCGATCTAAATGTGCCATCCTGTATTGTACTAGCTGTCCGTGCCCGGCACCGCCAGGGTGTATGGGTGCGGCTCCACTGAGGCGAAGACGAGAGGAGCGGAGCGGAGTTGTGCCAATATTAACCAATAGAAGGCGCATGCGGTCACGTCGAGCGCGCCTTGCGCACGTTAGTTTATATTCTATTGGTTAATATTGGCACAGCTCCGCTCCGCTCCGCTCCGCTCCGCTCGTCTCCGCCTCAGTGGAGCCGCACCCTAATTGTTTCATGCAAACCTTGTCCTAATAATTACTAATACAAAAAAAAAAGAAATTGGTCGAGCCATTCTCGAGTTATGGCGTGACTAGGGCATGAACTCCGAGATCTCGGAACCTCGAAATCTCGGAATCTGGGACCAATTTTTCAGATATTACAATTGCGAGATTAGACGGAGCAATACCGGAACACTTTCAATATCGAAATTGAATACCGATATTTGGCCTATCGATATCGTAAATCCGATATTCATTACCTTTTAATTCCGGTATTGTAATATCGAAACAAACGTAGTATTTCGACGTTATCTGTGGAGTTGCCTGGTTTATTTTCAAGCTCCAACACATAGATGACAGCACCTTCTATGCATTACATTATGCTTTCAGCGTAGCGAGTATCCATTCCTTTTTAAGTTTATGTTATACAACCGATCCTAAAAATTTCATCTTTCCTAAAATTACGTAAGTCAGCGCGGCTAACACAAGTTGCCCGCGACTTGTTTGTCGCTCGGATCTCCCTTTCTATCTACTCAATAACGATAGAGACTCACTGATTACTACACCGTCTAAAGATCGTACTCTACTGATTGCGACATAAGCTTGCCATATAGGGTCCAAGATATATACCTACCGCCTTATCGACTGTAGTGCCCTGCGGTGTTATTCTGTGAACGAGTGAACGCGCCACACCGGCTAAGTAGTTCAGAGCGCGTTTTTCCAGAACCTTAATTGCATAAAAGATACACTCGCTGGAGCTATGTATATCCAACCATTTTCATTCTGACGACTTCTGCCTATAGAACGTCCATCAAATTGAACTAGGACTTTCTCCGTCTTCCAACTGGTCTTTTCTTAAACCTGCCCACTCAAATCCCAGAACCCATGCTGTCATTGACTAATCCTTCGCTGACCTTAATATTCATTGTTAACATCACTCGTGTAGGGTAGACCGGGGACAATAGTAACGCGGGTCAACAGTACCATCGCCTATATCTCTGCAACTACATCGAAATATGGATGTCTTTGAATACACGAGTGTACCTTGAGCGTGTCTCGACCTGCTCACTAGCCGCCCACTTGCTGCGCGCGAAACGCACGAGCTAGACGACGATTTGTATTTTTGACAGACCAAAGTAGGTATTTACGATTTACGTTTTGTGCTACTGTTTACAATTAAATAGTCCTACTGTGAAAGTTTTACAGAATTGTGATTCTCTAGTTATTAAAGATTGTAATATGCCACAGTGTGCGGGTCAGTTAGATATAGAAATCGAGATTTGTGAAGATTAGCGAGTGCGAGTAAAAAAGGACAATTGTACCACCACATTTGGGGTCAATTTAACGTTACAATTGACCCCGTGCTACAATTGACCCAGAGTTTTTAAGAATAAGACAATTGAAGCAAATTATTTTTGTAACAAGTTCCATCTCGGGTATTTAAATTTGTACCTATGATTCATCCCGACGATTCATTTCGATACTTCGGGATGTATAGAAATTAATATAATACCCTCAATGTCTTCCGTTTCAGTAGTATTATTTAAAAATAATTTGCTTTGAAGGATGGGGTTGATTGTACCAAGGGTCAATTGTAACTGTATGGGATTCGTATTGTTAAATTATTCGATATTTTTGTTGTATTGAGGTATTGTTATTGCTTGAGAGGTGTGCTTTGAGCACCCTTAAGTGATTTTTATAATAACTCGTCACAATATGTTTAAAAAAAATGGAGTATATTATTTTTTCTATAGTTCATTTCATGCTCGCTTTGTCTAGTCTAAATACGAGTCTCTATGTTTAAGACTGATGTAACGTAACAGACTGATTCGTCTAAAGAAATTAACAATAAATACTTCTTAATTAGTCTATTATTTTGGGTTTTATTTACCCGTGTTTTTCTGGTACAATTGACCCGTACTGGGGGTCAATTGTAACACAAGGACTTCATGAACAAAAACTCAATTTGCACCATTCTGATGCGATCAGATAAAAATTATTTTCTAGATTCGGATAGCCAATTAGACTAGAATGTTATATGCTAGGCGATTTTTACGTGGTAGCTTTAGATTCTGAGTTGCAGGTCGTTATTTCAAAAATGGTGCTATTGTCCCCCCCGGTCTACCCTACCTACCTAAACCCAGCTTTATGTGTGATAGGTACTAGGCCTCCAGTGTTATTTGGGTCCACTGGAACCTCCAGTTTTTGACCGCTGTTATTGGGTTCCCTAGACTCATCTCGTGCATTTATCGCGTCCAATTTCGTTGTTAATCTAGACAACATTGTCTGATTGTACGCATTTACGAGTTGTATGGTGGATTATATCCGAACAATTTCTCCGTCGGCAAAGCTTCCTTCTTATGGAACACTCTTCTCTTCTCTTTAACGAGTATTGTAGAGCTGCGCCTCAATGTTTTGTTAATCATATCTACTTATTATTTTCAATCTACGTACCTAATGATATCGAGTTGAGAACAAAGCCCCGGGCAAAGTTTAGTCGTAAATACTTATAATTATGATTACTACTAAATAAACTATATCGATATTAGACTAGGATCATTTTTGAAAAATTAGAATGCAAGCGGCAAATCATTTAACGGTTGGGGTGACAACGTTATCAGAGAGTTTTGACCATGCAGAATACGGATCTGCCTGTCGCCATTCCGAAATTCGAACCGGAAGTGCGCTATAACGGAAACGGTAAAGCCCATACAAAAAAAACGCTCTAAATTAAGTGAATTGTTGTTTCAGTACCCTAAAAAGGGTCCGATTGTTGTTTTTTCGATATGTTGTAACGCACAATCTAGTCATGGTAACCCAAATTTTTCGTTCCTCTAGCGCTGTCTTTCTCCGCCATGTTGGAAAAGCTGTCACCTTTTTTTATTTTCTGCCTATAATGTCGTCAAAGTTCATTCTAATGCTAATCATGGTTATTGGGCAATATTCAACTTCACTTCATCAAAACCCACTATATTTCCATTCTAATGACCCTCGAGGCCGTCCTCAAAGCCTGCACGGATATTGTATCTTTAAATTGATCATCCCAGTACCTGACTACCATGTGCTCGTGCATGAAGAACCAAGAACCAACCAGATGCCACTGTTTCCGTCAATGTTTGAATTTTAACTCCATTTTCTAAGATGTGAGGGTTTGAAAGTCACCATTTTTAAAAGGTTTACGAGCTAAGCCTGAGAATTCCATATTGCTATTACTAGGTATCGTAGAAACTTTGAATTTGTAGATAATTTTTTCTTCTAAAAGATCGCAGAACTTCGTTTTGCGTTAAAATGCACTAAAACATAAATATGGGAAGAAAACTAGAAAAGGAAACAATTTTTGACGGTAGCACTCCATAGATGATTCCATATCTTCTTTCCTTCTGTTTGAAGCCAAAAGTTACAGGAAATTTTGTGATCTACAATATTGCCTAAGTACAATTTGCGCTAAAACGCACCAAAACGTAAATATGTAAAGAAAACTAGAAAAAAGCAATTTTTAACGCTAGTTCACCTTAGACGATATTTTCGCGTTCCAAGGGTCGTGAAAAAATCTTTGAACTCAAAAGTTTTAGCAAATTTTGTACTCTACAATATTGCCAAACCATGATTACGACTAGAATGACTTCAACGACAGTATAGGCAAAAAACAGAAAAAAAGTGACAGTTTTTGCAAGATGGCCGAGAAAGAAATAGAGCTGGACGGACGAAAAATTTGGGTTTCCATGACTATATTGTCCTATACAACATATAAAAAACCATAACAATCGGATCTTTTTTAGGGTACCGGAACAACGATTTACAAAATTTAAGACGAAATATTTTGTATGGGCTGAACCTTTTCCGGTATAGCATACTTCCTGTTCAAATTTCTGAATTGCGACAGGCAGATCCATATTCTGCAGGGTCAAAACCCTCTGATAACGTTGTCACCCCAACTGTTACATGATTTGCCGCTTGCAATGGTTTAGAGACGCGATTTTCAGTTTTGGGCCTAGTCTAATAATTCCGAAGAGACATATTTTCATAATTCAGAAAGCAATGTTTTGAATGAAGTGTGTGTGTGTGTGTTCTTTGATGTTGCTTATAAATTAAACCTGACCTAACCTACATATCACAATTCAATTATTCATTTAATCTTAAATAGATCCAGCATAACATAGCTTACCGAAAAATGAAGATTCGGACAAATTAATATTCGGAAAAAATAACGGAGTTTTAACGGTGTTCCTTAATGGCAGCCGAGTTAAAAACAATACTTACGATAATATTTCAAAAGCAATATTATTTTGCCGAGTAGAATAGAGCCCCTGTTAGGTATGTTTAAATAGAAGCGTAATTCCAACTTCGTGATATAAACTATTTGTAATGGGATTTAATGTTTAAAATAATTTTTTTCTGATTTCTAGTAACCATGCCAACGTGCGACATGCCACAATACTAATTGTACCATCGATAATTGCAATTCTATAACAAATTACAGTAATAATTGCAATTCTATGACAAATTACAGTAAGTTGTGAACTGCAAGCGTTTTAAAACTGTTACACGCTGACACGACAACATTCCTTCACGCATAGCCAGTAAAGCAGGGTTTCCACTGCGAGCGAAGCGGGCCCGGTACGGACTCTGTTTAGCATACAACGGTGTCTTTAAAAGGTTTGCTTGCGGTGGAAAAACTTGAAGGCACCGATGTATGATAAACCGAGTCCGTACGGGGCCCGCTGCGCTCGCAGTGGAGACCAATCCCTGCTTTAGCTTATATATATAGTTCTAATTCCATTATTATTGCCGCGTCCTGTATATTTAGAAAACATATTGTAGTCATAACTTAATTTTCGATTGCTGTCTAGCATATACGCATATTCGTATTTTATTGTATCTGAGTACAAGATTTCTACCCTCCAGTTATACATGTTACTTTTCATCACACTTTCTCGTAAATAGTGTCCTAACATTGTAGAAAAATCGACCGTAAATACAAAATAATACCCGCGGGCCTTTTTTTACCATTACGCCCTATTGTGCTTTTTTTTAAATTATACGTAGACTCAAACTATCAAAATACGCCAGAACCCCGATTCTTGTGCCATTCGATATGAAGTTTCATTCGAGATGAAATGTCAGTTGCATACAATTTTCAAAAAATCTCGCATATAAACTATTGATCTCGACTGTCACTAGAATCGGACTCCTGACCACGTTTGACATTATCTGTGGTAAGTCATAGACAATGATGTAGTCTGCCGCAAATTTATAAATACTGATTATATAAACTGTGTGATTCTAAAATAATAATTAAAAGGGTGTCTTTGTGCACATATTAAAATTTATATATCAATAAAAACATGTCGTCATCAGAAGAAATGGATAATGCGACTTCGCCGGACATCGCCAACGCGGCTAAAATTATTAGTGAGAATCGTAAGTTAAAATATGATCTTTTTTCTGATTTTATTTTATTTCCTCGCAATTGTGATGAATAACATTGTATGTTACACGGGTGGTAAAGGTAATACAAAGCTCGAGTCATTAAAGCCCTCAGCCTTCGGGTTCGGGCTTCTAACAGACTCGTTCGTAATTCTGCCTTTACTACCCTTAATACACAATGTACTAATAGTTTCCACAATTTAAAGTGGGTATTAATATTTGTGTGGGTTAAGTTTACTAATGAATTTCTTATTGAATAAACAGTCATTATAAGTAATTATGTGTTCCTATGAAATCATGTTTCCCCATTAATATGACAAATAGTCATTTTTATTAAAGTGCATCAAGTTATTTTCTATCCCATTTAAAAGTTGATTGATTCCGATGTTTGGAGTAAGATAGTGACAAATAGTTTGAAAATCTAATCGAGGTTGATCGCGGTACCTACTCAGGAGGTTATTATAGTTATATATACTTATATAGTACAGGCGGTAATGACCAAAGGTCAAAATTTTTGTATCGTATGAATTCACTTGGCAAAGATGTACCTATCCTAGGACAATCTGAGCTGATTTAGCCCGGTAGCCATCAGCCAGATATGAACTATAAATATATATCTCTCTCTTTTATTTACACGGGAGCGATTATCTTTTGTTCGATCCTTGGGCAAGAAAATCGCCGATAGTTCATCGCTTACTCGCCGGCGGTGGGACCAGTGCCTTAATCAGCTCAGTCTGTCCTAGGATACATCTGTGAAAAGTGAATTCATCCGATACCAAATTTTTACCTCTCCATACATTGGGTGGCACTACCGCCCGTACTATTATTGGAATTTATCAAACAAAGTCTGTTTACGGTCACGATTTAAATCCTGAAATTCATGAACCATAGTGGCATCTGTCGACCGCTGTGTCGTTGCGTGTTGATCATCAGTTGCGAGGTGAGCTGAATCTGGGACCTTGACCCAGTGGCAGCTCGGCGCAGCTCTGCTCCGCCCTCTGCCGATGATCTGAATCCGTTTGGTTCTGAAAGTCCTCTTTTCCTTTTGATGTAAACAAAAGTCTGGACTTTTTCAAGGGTTTTCTCTTTGTGTTTGTTGAAATTTTTGTGTCAGATTTCCTTACAGACGAGAGATAGATTCTTTTTAACGTACGGTTCCGACTTATATATGTAAACTCGGCTAATTACGTGATTCGAATAATTCCGTGATCCATGTTTCATGCTTATTTTGGAGTTACTCGAGCTACTTTTAATCTTATAGTGCGGTAATTAGTCTTCTTTTCGTTTGAAAAAGTCGAGCGATTAGGTGAGCAGAAAAGGAACAATTTGTAAATTTGTCGCTCAATTCGTAATTTCGTCAGTGGGCGCATGACAAGCAGTCTAGTTCAATTATTGTTTTAAAATACGAAATAGAAAACGTGCATGAATAGCCGTGTACTGACTGAGCGAGCAGCATCGGTGAGGCAGCTTCGGACGTTTGCCGCGCGAGGCAGCCTCGATCTGTAGGATTTGTTGCACTAGACTGCCGCGCGCGGCAAAGCCGAGCCATGGTGAGGCTGAGCCAACATCGAGCGCTCAGTTTAACGTGAAGTCGTATTAAGTTTAAGTGATATTAGAATAATCGGGACTTTTCGCATCCCATAATCGTCTATATTCACCATATAGTTGTATTAATTTAAGGCACTGTTCTTTATCCATGACGCTAACATGCAACGAACAAGCGATGCAAAACATAACAGTCTTGAGGGAGCGCGGCAAATGTACTGTGGCGCCTTTGAGCATGGACAAAAACCGACAACGCTCGGCTCGGGCCGAGGCACGCTGCGTTTGCCTCGGGCGAGGCACGTCCTAACTGACCGAGGATTTGCCTCGCGAGGCTGCCTCACCGAGGCTGCTCGCTCAGTCAGTACGAGGCTAATTACGCAATTACACTAATATCTTGTCAAAAGATTGGTCAAGCTTAATTAGTATCCTAAAAAAATAAGGACATTCACTCACATCATTCTCTCCTCCTTCCTCTTTTCCTTCTTCCTTTTGTATTGTAGATGACGACATTTTGCATAGCCTAAGGGTATCAAAAATTAAATGCTGTCATGTTCGAAAATGAACTTTGAAGGCAGTATTTTATTTTGATATGTAATGCTAATGCATTTGGGGATAGCTGGGATGGAGTCGTAAAAAGTGAATTGTTTGGGGATCAAAGGATCAAAAGACGAAATTCCATTTTGCAACGTATAATGACAATAAGTACAAATTTTTGCGAAACCCATCGTGGTTACTCAAGAAACAACAAACTATCAAATTGGTGATAAATTCTTACAATTTAAAAGATGATTTATTCGAAAGGAATGTCTCCTACACTACTGTGATTAAGTTCAGAAGTAAAAAGAAAACATTTTTAAATACAATTGGCAGTAAAATCACCATTAATTAAAACGTTTAAAAATATATGTTAGATGTAAAAAATGACAGCACGAGTATAAAATGAAAAGCAAATGATTACGATATGACATAGCTGGATCTCATGAAAATGATAATGCGTTTAACAGACTACGTTCAAAAGGAGGTCCAAGGAGCGAGCTAATAATATTGCACTAGTTTATTATAAAAATGCTAGTATAAGAAATTTAGCAAAAGTTCTACAAGATAACATTATTAACTATAGATTTAAGCAATAGATTCCCTTTTCAACCATAAATATATTAATAAATAAAAACAATATAGAAACAATTCATGATAAGCTTACAGATGTGGGGTTGATATAAAACAACATAAAAAATATTTCAAATTGAAAGGGATATCTTGAAATTGAATTTAAAATCAATGCCCCCAAGGAACCTCAACCGAATGTAAGAGAATAAAATCAAAACATATCCGCGGTAAAGAATAGTTTTGGAGAGATTAGTCGTTGTTCGAGTTAAATAAAGCAGACACTTTGTTGTTCACTGAACTGTTAGCAACATTATCCAGTTGATAGGCTCGTTGCTCCCAAAAACTATTCCTTACCGATCCATTCACATCCCTCCTCCCGACGAGTCAATACACAACTTGCGGCGCACAATCTTAGTTACACCTCTGCTTTTGCGCTAATAGGTATGCTGTTTAAATCGACCCCAATCACTTTAGGGGAAATATTCAATATGGCGGAAGCCGTGCGGGTTGAATTTATACTTCCCTGAGATTAGGAAATTACTGGTTGTTTCAACAGAGCATTATGACGATGTCGGTGTTAGTAGCGGTAACAGGTCTCTACCAGCGTTTCAACGGCCATCCCAATCATGTAGACATATTCTGCGAATATCTCGATAGTTTGTGTCTGACGTCAGTCGGCCTTACGCCTAACTCACACACTCGCTTCTGCGTGAGACCTGTCGATTTCCTGACCGCGCTCTACCCTCGTCTGGCATGCTGCTGTGATCTTCACAGGCCTCGCATTCTTCAATCATCGGCGAAAATAGATGGGCTAGTTGAGTGGTGACGATCCGGCGTGGTCCCCGTCCGCAAGTTGTGTCGACTCGTGGCGCCTAGCCCGCGGCGCGTCACTTGAGCGCGCACTCGACGAACACGGCGCGGTGCTCGTCCACGGCCGGCGGCGCGGGCGCCGGGGACGACACGCATGCGTGCTCCACGGGCGTGTCTTTGAACGGCCACAGGTTCTTCAGCACCGACCTGGAAATGTTTACGGTTAGATCGGCCGCATATGTGGAATGATGAAATTTTTAATTATTATTGGACAGCTAAAGGTGTGAATACTATTTTGATTCACAAGGCCTGTTACGAATGGAACGAATGATTTCATGTCGTTAGCGATTGTATAATTTCGAAACGAAACCGTGTTGGCAAATTTACTAAAATTATATAAGGATATAAATTCCAATCTCAGTCTCCGTCCAGGAATTCTACGGGGCGGCAGATAGTAGGCGAACGACCATAAAGATCACCTGATGGTAAGGGGGCGCGGGGCCCGTACACATTTATAATTTTACGACTGCAAATGCGTCGTCAGCTCAAGGCGAGGTCGTCTACGTTCGCCGCGACTTCGTCTCGCAATCGAATTGAATTCGCAACGGGAATTCACGGACGACCTTGTGTAAACGCGCCCTTGAGTACTGATGGAACACAACCAGCACTAATTCCACATTTAACGCATTTGCAGTGTCGAGATCGGCGATGTCCGCTCGCCCCGGCACCCGCTAGCCGCCAGGCGGCACTGACCAGAGGCGCTGGTCGACGAGCGCGCGCACGCGCGGCAGCGGGAACCCGTTGAAGGCGGAGGCGGCGGGCAGCGTGTAGGCGCCCATGTCGCGGAACAGCAGCCAGGCGCCCACGGCCAGCGGCGGCAGGCGCGCGGCGCCCAGCACGCAGTCCAGCCCGTCGCACGTCGGGCCCCACAGCGAGCACGCCGCCGGCTTCTCCGCGCTCGGCTGAGGCACATCGTCATACGTACAGCTACGTACTTTATTGCCATACATTACAGAGTTTACGAATATGTTTTAGTATGGTAAAAATAAGTAAGCATACAAAATTTGATGGACCTTCATAATAGGCAGAATACAAACGAATGAATGAAAAAAAAATGTTTCAGGGGGTCGATTATTGAATCTCATCATAACAAGCTCGGCAAAATAATCG
Organism: Acleris literana; assembly: GCA_946894065.1. NCBI lineage: Eukaryota > Metazoa > Arthropoda > Insecta > Lepidoptera > Tortricidae > Acleris > Acleris literana. The sequence goes on along the minus strand of OX335688.1, from coordinate 9,796,803 downwards.
ATTTTTAGATATTTTTTTTATCAAACTGATGACTTTTCTTTTCTTCGAAATTCTCACACCTATGATATAAAATACGATTGACTCCACCCACTCGTAATCAAATCACCGCGTGACTTAATTTCAATTATGATTTACAATAATTAGTGAGATTCAATTTTTTTTAATGAAACTTTAACTCAACACTCATTTGATAAAAGCACACTGTAGCACAAAAAACATCAAACATTTTGACAGAAAAAACTAACTTAAAGGATAGAAGTCAATTAGTAAACTCACGTAGAGCAGCGTGGGCTCGACGGTCTGGTGGTCGTAGAGCACGCAGTTGAAGGAGCCGTACACGCCGTCGTTGATGAAGTACATGGTGTGAGTCTCCTCCTCGCCCGCCGCGTCCTTCGACACGACCTACCCAACACAACGGTTAGTCAGCTCTCATAGAATCATAGAATCATAGAATCATTTATTGCTATCAAGTTCATTACAATTATAAGGTGGTTAGTAAGTGGTTAGTAGTAGGTACTTGATACCCTGTCAGGGCACTGCAATGTCTTATTAACTAGATTATTTTAGAAATTAAAAGTTGAAAGTTTCAATTTATACAATAAAGTCGTGTTTAAATGTTCGAAAAATAACATCTTTGAAATTAAAAGATGCAATATAGTTAGGAATGTTGCATTAAATCTATCAATCAAATTACAATTAATTAAGAAAACACATAACATCAAGATAACATTAAGATACCTAGAAACATACATATGGAAGAGTCCTGCTCTATCACACAAGTTCAAATAGAGAGCCGAGCTATTTCTTGTAAGTTTTCAAGGCCTTTGAGGAATACATATATATCCACACTACAGATTCTACGCCAATGAAAACGATAAATCTGTATAAAAGTTATCAATTCTAAAAGTAGGGGTCGCCATTATAACGGGAGTTTTATGTATTTAACAGTTAAAATGTGGCATTATCTATGTAAAGGGACCTTATAGCGGATGGCGCTTCCGCCATTTTTAAAGATGCTCCGATATACATACAACATCGCGTGACGCAGTGCGGCGTAAGCGCCATCCGCCATAAGGTCCCTTTACATAAATAACGTCACAAATAATCTCTGGTTTTTAACTGTCATTGGTGTACGAGTGACATTTTTGTATTTTATATATGGCGTTGAAATAGTTAGGCGCCGATTAGAGTAGCAATCAAAATTACAGAAGTTGATTGCTGTCTTACTTCAGATTTTTTGATTAGTTGTTCAGCTTTGACGTATCAATGTTCTGCTCCTATCGGCTGTCAAACTATATCACGTAGTTTTATATTTATATTTGGTGAAGTGCTTAAACTAATGGAGTATAGTCTAATCCGAGGTTTACGTTTAAATGGGTATGAGTATTATCGTCTCACCTCTCGCTTGGCGTGCACCATGACGGCTAGCGCATATGCGGCGGCGGCGAAGTAGCGGCCCGGCTCCGCGATCACGCGCACCGAGCGGTCCGGGAAGTGCGTCTCCAGGGCAGAGTTGATCACGCCTGCCACCTTCGGAAGTTTATTTATCATGAGTTGGTGATAATATAAGGATGTGTTGGTTATTGCATTTCGCTTATTTCTGAAACAAAGCAAGGAAATTTTCATAGTGAACACAGATCAAATGAGAAATGAATGATGGGACAATATTATGCATAACTAATGGTGACAATAGGTACAATTTATCTGTATACGCTGTATCGGTTTTATCGATAAACTGGCACAGCAATAGTTAAGGGGATCGAGATCAGACAAAAAGCCGCGGGGTACTTTCACGATAATACGTAGTAGTATTATTTGGGTTGTACATTCTGGGCATGCCCTCTGACCACCACTGTGCGAAATCTCCAGACTTACCTCCTTGATGCTGGAGTTGGTCGCGCCGGGGAAGCCGCCGCCCAGGTCGAGCAGGCGCATGCGCGCGTGGCCCAGGGCGCCGCCCAGCGTGAACAGCGCGCGGCTGTACTGGATGGCGCGCGCGTACACGGCTGTCTCTGAGGCTCCCGAGCCCACGTGGAATGAGATGCCTATTACCTGGGATTAACAATTTTCATTTTCATAGTTTTTTTTATGTGAAAAAGAAGGCAGACGAGCAAGCGAATCGTATGATCCATAAACACCCGCACCTCCAGAGGAATTGCAGGTGCGCTGCCGACCTTTGAGAAAAGAGTAGGCTCGTTTTTTGAAGGCCCCCAAGTCGTATTGGTTCGGAAATACAGACAGAGAGCTGATCCCTCAAGGATAAGGTCATAAATGTTATCCTGTATACTTTAGTGAAACCTTGTCTATTATCAATATTGACGCAATGATTGGAGCACCTCCAGGGCCCATTTCTCAAAGCGTATTAGTCTAATAATATTAGTGTTTTGTCTCGTAAATAAAAGTACAAACCGAGACAAAACACTAATATTATCAGAGTAACAGTTTTCGAGAAGCGGGCCTCAGCAGGCAATGTAGATACTCACTTCCAGGCCGAGCACGGCAGCGTACTTGAGCAGGCGCGGCGCCTCGGCGACGGGGTCGCAGCCGAACTTGATGCCGAGCGGGCACTGCGCCGCCTCCGCGTCGCAGCGGATGCGCAGCACCAGTCTGCGGCACCACGGGCACGTTACACTCAATCATGTACCAAATCTAATGAAAACTGGCACGATAGATAAACGCGATCGACCAATAAAATGGTAACCCAACATTTTATCCAATTTCTCTTCATCGATTGTATTGTATCATTTCATTGAACGCTATTTTCTACTGAAATCTGATGTTTTCAGGATATCTTAACCCCCTTACTAATAAACGTTGAGTAACGGTGGCATAGCTATACAATGTTTTGTCCTTATCTGTCAAATTCAAATGTCACAATGACAGATAAGGACAAAACATTGTATAGCTATACCACCGTTACTCAACGTTTATTAGTAAGGGGGTTAGTATGTAATAGGTTACTTTTGCCTAGATTATTTTTAACTCATTCGATAAAATGATAATTCTACGTAATGATACACTCGTTGAAAGTTGTTTCGATAAAATAATAAGTAAATACCCGATTAAGCCATATTATACACCATTTTAATTCCTAACATAAATAAATAGTTAAACAATGTACCGATGTGTCCAAGATCGAATTTCAGTTACTGTTTCGATTTTCGAAATTTTCATAAGCTATATTTTTTTCTATAATCTGTTAACTTTCCTGAATTGTTATAAAAAAAGTAACCTAACCTACGGATTTTGTAGGTATCTTTTAATATTGTGTAAAGCAGTAAAACCAAAAAGCAGTATTAGCACATAAACTCTGTACTCTTATACTGCCTTTTTCTATTGGAGAGTATTATAGGCGTATAAACTGTTCAGAGATCATCCTACATCGACTTAGGGAGGTATTTATTTATTTATTGGGGTGTGTAGGTGTAAGTACTGACTGCGCATGCGGCATGTGCTGCTTGATCTTCAGCAGCTCGGGCTCGGAGTCGAAGGTCATGGTGTCGACGCCGGCGCCGCGCGCGTGGCGGATGTGGGACGCCATCTTGGCCGGGTTCGCGAAGATTATGCGTCTGTGGAACAAACCTGATTTAGCAACGAGGTTGTTAATGTTAACTGTACAAGGGATTAGATTAAGGGCCGATTTCACCAATGAAATTAAACGCGATCAATTTACACTCGAGTTTAGTAAACGTCAGATTCATACGAGAACTGTCATTTTAACTCGAGTTAACACGTGAACTGAGTTTATCGTAAATTGATCGCGTTTAATTTCATTGGTGAAATCGGCCCTTAGTTTGATACTGTCAAGAGCTATAATTGTGGTGCATAATACATAGAACTGCCGCAGAAAGCTGATGGCATAATGTGGGTATAATTTGTTTCTAGAGACATTTAATACTTTTAGAAAAAAAAAGATATATATCAGACTTCAGATATTAAAAGCGCGTCATTCACATTTTAATAACAATTGCCAATTTTACTTGGTACAGCAGTTTTATAATTTGTATTTCTTTTTTCTTTTAATGATTGTTGAAGTACTCACTCCGGAGCTACTCCGAGGCCAGTGACGAGCTCGATCTCGGCCTTGGAGGCGCAGTCGAAGCCGGTACCCAGCGCCGCCAGCGTGCGCAGCAGCAACTTGTCGTCGTTGCACTTCACCGCTGCACACCACATCCAATCAGTATACACTCATAGAACCGACTCTCTAACACCACAGCATTTAAAGGTCAATATTGTCTTTTATCTATTCTGTGACTCCTTTTTATATTAGTATTTCAACCCACTGAAAAGACTCGCCAAGTGTATATAGTGCGTATGTGTGGATGTATAGTGCAAAAGGCAGTGTAACTTGGGAAAAAGAGTTAAGTTCTTTTGGGTAAACATGCTGCCAAGTTCACTCCAAACAACTATGAATTTCAGAAATATTGTATGTAGTTAAGGTCTCAATTAAGATTTTTTTTTATCCTTTTTGTAACGAATATTAACCATGAACTGCATGACAAATTTCGTTGAACAATGGAGAAAGTTCTCAAAACTGAGAGTCTGTTGATGACGATAAAGTCCTTAGTGACGATTTTTCATGCACAAGTTTGAAACAGGAAAGAGTTAATTGTCTCTCTGCAAGTTGTTAACCTGTAAGTTGTCAAGTTATAGTTAGTCAGGTTGTGTGTGTGTTGTCGACTGACCGTAGAAGGGCTCGACGCGCGGCATGAGGTCCAGCCAGCGCGCGTGGCGCGCGGCGACCTCGCCCAGGTCGAACACGTAGAAGGGCTCGTCCTGCGCGCCGCCCGCCACCACCTCGCGCGCCGCGCCCGCCAGCGACCACGCGCCCTCCATCACCGTCACCAGGGGCTCTTCCGCGATCACCTGCCCCGCACACATACTTGTACCTCATATTTCATCTATTACCTTTTCGCCCGCTCAGAAACGCGTACTCGCATTTGTTGTTTTATGATAGTTCACTAGGTCTGTATTGAATACCAGCACTAGCGCCAAATAACAACAGTTCCGTCTCATCAGAAATAACTATGTCACCTGACCATTTCGATAGGGCCTTAATTGTCGTTCAAATTTTGCGTGCAAAATTCCATTTTATGCGTGGTAAAGTAATTCGTGGAAGGAAGGAAACTGAGGCTACAGTTGTGCGAATACGAACATGACATGTGATGCTCGTGAAATTAATTGAAAACTTTGAGACTGACTATTCACACAGCAGCTAAGTTTTTTGCATCTCGTGCTTATGAATGTCTCACTGCACCTATGAGCCCATTTTTAAACTTTGATTTTATTGTCTTTTGTTCGACAACTTTATGAGACTCACTATGCATTCAATATTTACCAGCACTCGGGCCGAATACCAACCTCTTGCATAACAAATAACTGTAGTTATGCAAGGCTACAAAGTTGTTATTTGGTGCGAGTACTGATATTAAATCCAGAGCAAGTAAAGGTTCCTGATAACTAATTCTTATTTGTCTAAAACTGGCTTGGGCTAGTATTCATTCTCGATATTGTAGAGAATGAAAACTCGAATGCAAATGACCCCCAGAGAAAACCCAGATTTAGTGTGGGACCAGGGTGACAGACGTGTGAGATTTATATTTATTGAAATTGAATTGATTACCTTCATCTTCAAGAGTTTCAAGCTAACAATCAAGCCGAATCGTGTGCAGTCGGTCCGTTAGCGAAGCGGGACTCCGGGTGCTAGTAGCCACAGCCAGCCGTGCTCAGCGCGCGGGGGGTCAGGTGTCCGTGCCCGGGAAGGGAGGGCCACTAGCGCTAGTCCACAAGTGTCAGCTGCAACAAACAGTTTTTCTTATACATGTACGTAATTGCTAATCTGAGGCTAATTCCAGTCTGTTTTTGAAGGAAGGAAGGTTTAGAAGTCCTGTCCTACATCACTGGATTTCTTTACTACAAAATATATACCAATATGACACCTGTATGTCGCCTGACTGTGAGTTTGCGGTATAGTGTCAGGCCAAGTCTTCTCCATCACAAAAAAATAACGGTCGCGCGACGCCAGAAGACCGCCGACGCATGCCCTCAGAATACGAGAACATGAAATCTGTAGCGGTTTTAGGAATGTTGGGAGGTGCGGGGTCAATGAAGCAACGTGCTACTTGTCAGCACACAACTGCAGAGCCAGAGCGGGTGGAAAACGGATGCCAGTTGACGCATGCCTCCAGAATATAAAGCGTGTAGAGCACTCACTCGTGTGGGGAGGTGTGGCGTCAGCGAGGCGGCGCGCGGCGGAGCCAGGGCGGGTCGACGTTGAGCGCGCGGCGCCAGCAGCGCGGCGCGGGGCGCGGGCGCGCGGCGGCGTGCGGGCTCGCGGGCCCGGCACTGGCAGTCGCGCCGGACTCACCCGGTGCTCCCTGGAACAACAAACGATGCTCGTTCAACTCATTGCGAGGAAAAATGTCCTTTGGGTAGTGGTCAAGCCGACCGAACCCTGATTTAAAACAAACTTTAAGTCCGACTAGTTGCAAAGTTGAAATTCTCATCATTTGTAAACACATTATTATTCATAATTCTATAGAAGTTCCCAAAGGATATGGCTAATGGTAACAGAGCGTAATCACTAATCAAGTTACATTGCCTAAGAAGAAGATGGTAAATGACTAGTCTTCAAAGTGTTAAATACATGATGGAATGTTGATGCTATAGGTATGCTAATGCAACACAACATTCGTCTATATTACCAACTGACTCTGATCGATGCCAAATATAGAAACTTATTGCATTGAATAATATGATTGTGATAAATACGTAGAGAAGTTGTATGGGTGGACATAATACTTAATGAGAGAATATAATATAATCATATCAATAATCTTTGGACCTTGCATAGCAAATGGAGTTTATGATTTAAAAGTAGTTAAAATATAAATAGAATGTTGTTCAAACGGCAACATTGAAATAAAATAACAATATAGTAACCTATTCTCTGCTCTAATATTATTAAGTTTGTGTTCAGATGTTTGTCCCTCACGACTGAATGGGGTTAAACTAGATTACTTTTATCCCGGAGATTTTCATAGCTTTTGAAGGAAACAGAATAATTAAGTTTTAGGTGAACGTATTCGCAGGCGGGTTGTTACACGCTAGTACTTAATTAAATGAAAGACGCTACTTAAGTGCCTGGTTTAGAAAACCTATTGGTAAGGAGACACGACAAAACACTCAACCGCCTATTGAAAGAATTTGAAGCACGTATAATGCTGAGGTTTAATAATGTATCGAGTAACTACACCGAATGAAAACTGACAGCTGACTATAAGATTTCACCCAGCTCGGAGCTTCAGATCAATCCAGATATATTCAGTCGAAGCAACAGGATTCACTTAGCAGAGTTCCTCCCCAGCAGCGAGCTGTGCTCGACATTATAACGGCAAAATAGACCTATATATAACTAGTCTGTAATAACTAAACTACTCGTATTTACTAACTGATCTTAAGAGGATTGTGAAACAATGCTGAATACTCGTTAGCTGCAAAAAAAATCCATACAAATTTAACGTTTCTCGCCTTTTTTTTTTAAAATGTTGTAGTAGTTATAAACAACTGGGTTTGTACTTTTCCGTTTTTTATTTAAAGTCGTTTTTTTTTCAAGAAATGTAAACGTACAGGACTTAGTTTTTCATAATATACATATTTAAAAAAAGGAATCCCTTCGACTCCCATAATTTTATTGTTTCTATTTTCGAAAGTCAGAAATTGGTATCCATATTACTTTTAGTCATAATAATTGTTAGTAGGTATAACGCGAAATAAATACAATAATAAGGACCAGCACACAAAAAAGTATGTTAGGTTAGGGTATAAATGCGACCGTTTTTTTACAAATAGTACCAGCTGACAGGAAAGTAGGTTATGTTAAGTTAGAACTGCGACCCCTTACAAAATATCATTAATGCATAATACTATTTGTCCTTTTATCATTATTCAACATAATATTATATTCCTTATGAAATTACTATAGGTATTTATATTATACGATAGGATAGGCAAAATGATGATGTACTAAAATTATCTGATTAATAATTTTCATTCTTGTAAGCGTTATTTAAAATAATAATAATCCTTTTGAATTTCTACCTTCCAATACAATCACCACATTGAATGTTATGACCAATAACGGTTTGAAATTCAATAGTAATGACTAATGAAAGGGGGGTGAAAGAAAATTATGACTATTGATATAATGACTAAAGACAATATGACGAGCAACGATTATGGAAAACAACGGTAGGGATAAACCAAATCAAAAGATTAATGTTATGGGAGTCAATACCCATTCAAAAATAGTAAAAATCATTTTGCATGGAAATTTTAAGTCTCACAATCCTTTTTAGTGAAATTCAATAGTCAGAAAATTGTCAATTCTCACGCGTATCCAATTTTTTAAATCTAAATACAGGGATCGATTGGAGAAGCCTATTCCTCGAAACGGATTTTAAATTACCATACATTGCCAAAAATTGGTGTATCCCAATTGCTTATGTCACTTAAGATTAGTTTATTATCACGATTCTAGAACTTGCATTATGAACGAATTGTAGTTGCATGAAACTAGGGAAAAGCATTGTATTTTTGAGGCAGACATTAAATCACATATTTGAGAATGTGCCAATTGCCAATAAAATATGGTGAAATTAATATTTCAGTAGTGCAACAATGGGTGTTGAATTCTCCTCGGGAAAATTTATACGAAGCAGTGGACGTATTTCGGTTGACGTGATGATAACGAGCGGAATCGTCCCGTTCTTCGTGCTTCTCTAGTAGAGAGATTGCAGTGATTTTTGAGCATTTCATATTTTCACCATCATGTTAATCTACGATAAATTTTAATATCATTCGAGATTGCCAGTTGTTTGCTACGCTGTCACGACTAAACCGGTAAACCAATGTTAATGAAATTCGATATGGATAACATAGAAGATAAGCCTAATTTTTTTTTATCCACGCCGACGTATATGTACCTATATGAGACGTATAACAGCTAGTGTTATATAATTAAATTATTATGTCAGTGCTATATTTAAAACATGCCACGTCCCAGCGAGTTGGCAATATCCATGGATTTCAAACAATCTGGTAGTAACAACGTATAGTGGCCTTGAACTGATAAGTGATAACGATTTGGCAAGCGGTGCATATGCCCGGCGACAACTATCTCTTACGTAATATATACCTACCTACATTTAAATTAACGAGCTTAAGATAAGACAGTAGTCAAAATATAGGTGATAATTGTAATAAAGGCAACTCATGCGACTATAGATAAACTGGGGCGAATCAAAATATTTTAAAATCCTGATTATAATGTAAGTGTAACTTTATCATAAGCATGGGGGCATAACACGTACAAATTATAATTCGTGCTTATAATTTGTACTAGATGGCACCACCAGTATCATCAGGAATATTATTTTCTTCATTTCCGTTAATCAAGGAAAAGTTAAGCTTTTATTAATCAGATATACCTTAATTTAAATGCAAACATCATTCTTTACATAAATTTAAGGCTTTATTTTAGAAACTAAGAATGGCATTTTTTTGCGGTACACTGAACGGCCATCATTAGCTATTGAACTTGCTACGTGATATTCATTAGATCCGCTAGATGGTGCTTATACGAGGACGTTAGCGCCGACTTGTGTCGTCGCGGTCACTCCCGGTATAGATATTCAATGGAACAACATTTAATTAAAGCGTTTGTTATTTCTTATTCCAAAAATACGAAAGTTTATTTATTTTAACACCACAATAAATAACTTCCCAAGTATTTTTCACTATGCGTTTGACACAAACAAAACTAAAAGTTATCTTTCTTACTCTCGTGTTTTTCGTCTTCTGTCCATCATTCATTAGTGAAACAAGTGAACATAATTGTAGTTTGTATAGCTATCTATATGCAACTGCGACTATTTTTAACCGACTTCAAAAAAAAAGGAGGTTCTCATCTCGATTTGTCCTGTATGTATGTACAATGTATGTTCGCGATTATCTCGCGTTTGGCTGAACCGATTTTGATGTGGTTTTCATAAAAGTATTTGTTACACTAAGGAGGTTTTAGTTATTTAACCGACTTAAAAAAAAAGTTTCTCAGTTTGAACTTTTTACAGAGTTACATTTTTTTTTTGGTTTGATAGAGTAAACTTCCTAGGTAATCCCATTGTCACCAATCATGAGTCTAAATCTGAATCTGATGAGGGGATCCGTGAGGAATTGAGGGAACTCCTCAAATATCATAGGCATAGGTACATACAGCGATTTTAGTATTTTTAGTAACAAGTCCGGCATTTGCATTCAGCAAGTATCATTTGGTGAAGTGGAACTGATGATGAAGACCACAAATGGCCTCCTGAACTCCTCAACGGTAGGTACCTATTTCAAGGGTGGCGATAAGATACCTCGATTAAGATAGTTCAGGTTCAGCAATTGTAACGTGAATGTTTAATTGTTTAAATATGACTATGACTTTCCCGAGGCGTTGCTTGTTTAATTAAAGGTCCAGCCACACCGGATGCGTGCGCGTAGACGTGACGTGCGCTTGCGATTTACACTGCGTTGTATAGTGACATAGGTGGTCACATTTGCCTACAAATACCTACCTATGACTTCGATTTAGACAGTCAAAAGTCCTTAAACATTTTTATTGTTAGTTACCTACATTTATTGTTACCTACCTACTTAAAAGTAAGATATAAATTAAGGACAATTTTATTGACTATTTTAGATGAGTAAAAATAAAATATATTTTGTGCACGGACCTAAAAAAAAGGACGTAACGTTGCCTTAGACAGGAATGAAGCTTGCAAGGTCGGCAATTTCGTTCGTTATAGGTAGATACACGAGTTACCGCATGCACACAGATACCTACACTAAAAACGCACGCAGTTTACGTGTATGCCAATTTGCATTCTTGACTCATGATAAGACGAGGAAACACGTCCGTATTTTTTTAGGTACGTACTTTAATAGTGTTCATAAAAGTTGTTGGTACAATGTTGTATGGACGCGTGACGCGTCATCACTTAGGTTCTTTAGCTTTTAAATCCCAATATAAACTACTACTAGCTGTCCGCGCCCGGGCCGCCAATACTTAATCGATTACAATTTTTTCACAATCGATTATACATGTGCATCCTATTTTATTAGCATGATGATGATGATGATGACGATGGTGATTGTGATGGTGATGATGCTGATGGTTATGGTGATGAATTGATGATGATGATGGTGATGACGATGATGATGATGATGGTGATGATGATGATGATGATGTTGTTGATGATGATGATCAAGATGATGATGATGATGATGACGACGGTGATTGTGATGGTGATGATGCTGATGGTTATGGTGATGAATTGATGATGATGATGGTGATGCCGATGATGGTGATGATGGTGATGAATTGATGATGATGATGATGATGATGATGATGATGATGATGATCAAGATGATGATGATGATGATGATGATGATGATGATGATGATGATGATGATGATGATGATGATGATGATGATGATGATGATGATGATGATGATGATGATGATGATGATGATGATGATGATGATGATGATGATGATGATGATGATGACGATGGTGGTTGTGATGGTGATGATGCTGATGGTTATGGTGATGAATTGATGATGATGATGCCGATGATGGTGATGATGGTGATGAATTGATGATGATGATGATGATGATGATGATGATGATGATGATGATGATGATGATGATGATGATGATGATGATGATGATGATGATGATGATGGTGGTATCGATGATGTTTATGATGACGATGATGATGATGATGATGATGATGATGATCTTTTATTTTCCTTATAGGTGATGTGAAAAGCAGTATGTGTCACACAATAGCAAAATTATTTCCACCTTGGGCGTTAACACTTGAATCCCTCACTACGCTCAGGATTCTATTTTAGAATCCCTCGCTACGCTCGGGATTAATTTATAGAATCCTTCGCTTCGTCACGCTTCGTTCAGGATTCAATGTACGCCCTCGCCATAAATATGTCATTTTGCTTCCTTGATACACAAATAACTATTACGACCTACCAAATTCATATAAGTACCTATCCATCTATATAAATAAAAATAAAAAATTATAAAAATCGGTCGAGCCGTTTCGGAGGAGTTCAACCACAAACACCGTGACACGAGATTTTTATATAAGTAAATAGATCAGTTCGTTTTTAACGGAGGTTCAAACCGCATCAGTTTAGAGCTAAAGTACTTACGTAAATTATATATGTACATATATGTAATTATATATATATATATATATATATATATATAATTACATATATATAAATATATATAATTATATATATATATATATATATATATATAGTACAAGTATAATAAATAATTATTCTGTTCTTTCACTTACTAGTCTAACTACGGCGATGCGCATCGTTTGCAAATCACTAAGAAAGTGAATAAATAGATAGGCAAACAAAAGGTAGTTCACGCCAAAACTTGATCACAAGGACCCAATATTTTTGCAAAGATATGCTTAAAGAATGTAGAATCAACGTTTAGTTTTATATGACGGCGCGCTGCGACGGCGGCAATTCATAAAGCTTTGACAAAACTGCCATCTGTCGAACTGATTGCGAGGTTACGTGCCGTTCATAGCTTAGCAGACATGTCGATTGTGCTGCCACTGCTGGCGAAACCACAGAAACTTATAGTGGCGGCGGCTATCGACTTTAGGACGGCAACCATTTTCGATTCGCGACTGAGTATCTGTAGAGTATAGTAATCTGTGTCATAAGTAAGCTATTACTATTAATAACGGTCGTTTGATTATAAATTAGATTGTTTGAGGTAATGTGAATGAACTGTTTTTTTATTAAATCTAATTTAACTGACTTTACTTGAATATCTGGGAATCTCATTTGACTGTGATTCCTTAACCATCATTTACTCGGTGCAATGGAATAATTGTGTGGTTTTTTTAAATATTTAACTTTATTTTATACCATGTAGAGATTATGTCTTAGATTACTATCTAGTGGTGCCAAGTAAAATAAAGGTTGATCTTTTAACACAACTGCAACCAGTAGAATGATAATATTATCATTAAGTAACATACCTATAGGCTATTTTTTTTACGCGGACTGAATCGCGGGCAGCAGCCAGTAATGTATAACCGTGTTCAGAGTTCAGGACGACAGTTTGGCTGAGATGTAACAAAAATAATAAAACGCTATTTAATTTAGAGGCGGCGGATCCGAGCAGTCAGCAATATAGGACGCACAATGAGAAACAAACTAAACTGTACCAAACAAGGGCTTAACCAAACCTACGTGAATACCTAATTTACAGTACAAAGGGAATAGTAAAGTGAGCTCCGCCATTTGGACTTGGAATCGCTGTTGTTTCTCAAGAACTGGTTCGACACGTACTTAATAATTCAAGTGATTTGTTTATACCCTTTACATCGTGTCAATTTAAATTAGAATTAAAATGGCTATGTTGCTAGTAGATACGTTTCTTTATTTGGATCAATATAATGTTGAACTGTTTTAAGTACACGATTTCATTTTTACCCAAGAACTGTTACTCGTATGCTGGCGTTTGAGAATGTCGTAGTTCCACCTGTCACCACTTTCAAAAAAAAATTTACTTAGCTATAAGTATTAGCTACAAGTGTTATCGGTAACACATTGAAGTCTATGATGGATTGCTAAAATCTGGAAATCGGGTCGTATTTGTATAATGTACTAACGTGCAATGATATTTTATATTAAGATACGCTCAGACTAAACGCATTCAAAACCCGTGACCAATTACTGACACAGACAAACACGGCAATCCATAGCGAACGCTATTGTTAGAAAGAGATAAATAGATAAAAAGTAAGGCAATTTGCCTTCCTTTTCGAGGAACGTTTTTGCGCGCAGGTGACGTATCTTTATATAAAATATCATTGCTAACGTGACTATTTCAGTATTGTGATTGTGAAACAATAATCAAAATCAATTCGTAGAGGCCCAATGCAAATCAATAATAATCGAGTACCTACGTCGAGCACAAATTCCAAGAACCGAATCGTTAGGGCAATCCCATTGATTGAAATTATCTGTGACAACAGCTCAATCAAATGCGCGGGAAATGTGGCGTCACGCCGCCATGTTTGCTGCTGTGAATTCGCGGCCAAGGCCAATGTTTTACGCCAGATTTAGGTGGGAAATTTTAGACAACTTATGTAACAAACTTAAAAATAGACAAGGAGAGAGCCAGGCTCTTAGTATCGTAAATTATGAGACTGTGAGTGATTTTCCGGGCTTTTTAGGTTTATTGTCTTATAATATTTTCCTACTTCTTATTTACACAGCGCGCCGGTGACACCTCATCACCGTAACGTAGGTAATTAAACTCTTTTCAGTTACCAGCTGAGAGTGATTTTGAAACATTCAGAATGATGTCAAGCTGCAAATTTTCATACACAATGCGGTTTTAGCTTTTTATTTTATACCCACTTAATGTTAAAGAGATAAGTTTGCCTTTGGACTTTTCTGTTAAGAATACTTTCTTCGTACTTTTTTATTTGCTTATTCTATCACTTCTAAGATCCACGTTGTGTAGCTTAAATGAAGCATGGTATTATTAAAGACACTAACATTGAATTTTAGGAAGTCCATTTACTGAATTTAAGGAATTATTATAATTTGACAAATAATAATCTGTGTACTTTTAATACATATCTGCATGTCAAATGGATTATTTAAATCTTTACTCAGGACGGTACTTTTCCTTTGTTTGTACAATTGGTTAAATCTTGAGATAATTTTAGCGTTTAAAAATTACTTCGCCGAGTTAGTCGGTCCAACTGGTAAAACTTCATTTAGAGGCAAAGTATTTAAAGTATAAATAATACCTATAAACTGCCAGTTCTAGGAAAAAAATGATTAGTCTTGTTCGGAGTCTGATTTACAAAGTTCATGTCAATAATGGAACCGTGTTCTTCCAAAACAGCCTCCGAGACCCGTCGACGTGCAAAACATGATCAGCTGAACACATACACATATTGAACAATAGGTCCAAGTGCAATTTGTTCAAATAGGATAATAACAGTTTTAACAAACAAATGCGTCACAATATGACTAACGTATTCAACGAAATTGTTAACGTATTAAGCTGTATACTTAACACTCCCAGGACATGTTTAAGAATATTGGAAATAATTACGATACACTGCAAGTAATATTATTAGAATTTATTATGTAATTACAAAGCGGGTAAGTATGATGCTTAAAATAGTTAATAGATTCAACGCGTAACCTATTACGGATAGATATATTAATTCCAAAATTAAAACTATGATTGCTTTGACGACAATTTTCAAATTCTTACCTTTAAGAGCGGAATTCTCAAAGTTTTTATACACTTCCAAGCAACAACCTGCGGTTGTTGCAAATCTTCATTAAGCGGGGAAAACGGTGACTCGAACAACCCGAAACAGAATCGAGAAGAACGCGGACAAAGTTTCAGATTCGAATTACGAATGCGACGGACACTTGAGCGCTGGGAGGCAAACTAATAAAAATGGCGGGTGCCACAAGTATTTATATGGCCTGTTATCAGAAGCGCGTTATCACGAGAAGAATATGCGTAATTTGATGTAGGGGCGGGACTCGTTCTAACCGCTTTCGTGACGTTGCATGAAGGAAACGCGGTCTCGCAGTTAGTACATACATGAGAACGTGGTCGCTCAATTAGCCTTTGATTTCTTGTAAATTACCGTCTAAGTCATAAGACTCGTTATTCAATAAAAATCGACGTTGAAGTAAGTTTTCCTGAAACATGGCTCAGTATTAAAAAAACTCAATCTACTAGTAACTACGGATTAATAAATTATACTTCAACGTAAAACACTTCGCAGCAGTTCTTACCATGAAAATAATTTTGATTTCATGATATAAGTACTGGCTGTTGAAACAAAAGACCAACCTTTTTTTATTTTAGATGGGCATACAAAAAAAAGAAGATTTAAGGGACATATTTTTGGCCGCATGTTATTCCTACCCTAGTTCCCCAAACATGAGCAACCCTGTCAACAGGAAAATTACTATTGTTAGTATAATTATTTACACAAGATAATACTAGAGTAGAATAGAGCTTTTAATGACTGATAGTCAGATTTCAGTAAACAAACATAATCTCGCAACTCTTGCGATTCTTCTGCAGGATGATGCAATTACAAGATGCTTTACGGAATGCAGCCTTATCTTTTAATATGGTAATTAGATAAATATTCTAAAATCTCTGAGAAATGTGTTATTTCAGAAATGAATAAGTATTAAAATCTTCATACATTTGACCTCTTCAAAGGTAAATAATATTGTAGCCAATACAAGGCACGATATCGATTACGACCGAGCCCATTGTATTCTGCGCAATGCTCTCTTCTGATGTCTCCTCGCACACGTGTAGCCTATTGGAAACTAACCAACGGCGACCGAGATCATTATAACATGACGCCAATACCACATACTGGCTAGATCCGCGTGGCATTCATTTAAACATTACGCACATTGACAGCTCTAATTACACGTGGTTTTAACAGTATAGAGCTTTTGTACCCGAATCATGGATATTTCTGAAATTAATAACTTTTATCTACACTCATATCATAAACCCTCTATGATGCGTTCAGAAACCGCAAATTATGACCAGCATAATAATCAACTCTGTTGTTAGAGCAATTTTTTTATCTGCGGCAGTAATCTTATGGATTCTTAAAACATCAATTTCGATGTTCTTATGACATTCAAATTTCGAACATCTGTGAAAAACAAACAAATTTGATTTGACCTCTATTCTAATATCAGTCGAGATGACGTTTCGTTCGAAATGAATTGTAAATTTGCATACAAATTTGACAAATGTCGCACGTAAGTAAGATATCGAACGATATGATAGTTGGAGCCGACTCTAGTTTTTTAAAAAAAAACTATGACAGCTGCCAGAAAACTATTCAAACTTTTCATTAACGCCATTACCGGTTAAAATTTAATATGCGGCTCCTGAATGCATCATAGAGGCTTATGATACGTGGGTAGATAAAGTAGTGTATGCAACTGTACATAATTAGGCCTTAAAACAGTCGTGTGATCCTAGTATGAAACTCGCTGACGCTCGTTTCATAAAACCACACTCGTATTTTAAGGCCTCTCATTATGTATCAGTTGCATAAACTACTATTAAAAGATTCTAAAGCCCCGACGTAATTGTGACTTCTTCTTTTAGAGCTGATAACTCTTGAATCACCCAACCGACTTTAGTCAAACCTGGCTAAGAACCAACCCTAATTAACTAGCATAAAATTTTACAAAAAATGCATTAAATTCGTGTATCTGTTTGATAGCTCGGAAGCCACCAACCACACAGACAAGACAGATAGGCAAACTACACCCCCATTTTTTAATATCACCGGCACTAGGGAATCCTAGAGTGAAGATACTCGTATTAGCCGTATTCTAGAGAGCTTTGGCAGCCCTGATCTGTCTTACCTTGGCAGTTTCCAGGCCATCAATCGTGGGCAGGAATCAATACACACGATACCCTTTGGCCCTTTTATCTGTTTACTGGCCTGGGGGTGGCGCGTGCACCCGTATCAAATTAGTCTCTCGATCTGGACTCCAACCGCCCTTCGGTAAACAAGTCTTTGTTTGCCCACGTGACCAGCATCTTGAGATTATGTAGGGATTCCAACGATTTCATCTCCCTATTTTAATTGCATTACTTCAATCTGATTTGTCGATTGGCTTTTTATTCTTTTTTTAACTGTTGTGTGTTTTTAACATTGTACATTTCCTTCCAAATTTTAAATTAGGTAGTAAATTCTATATTTTCTAAATTCTATATATTCTATATATTCTATCTATACATATAGTCTGTTATATTAAGTCAATCAAAAGTTTTGTCTCATTTAGTAGTACTTATAGTTGATTTTATCTGATTTAAAGCGTCAGTCAGTACCCACTTTTTATCATTACAACGCCTAAGTTCAGCAATCTATCTTAGGACAGAATACCAAATTACATAGTAGAAACTACATTATAGACATCAAAACGTTATCGTAGCATGATAAAATAAGTAACGTAACAATAATTCCATTAAATGATTATCACTATTTGCTAACCCGCTCCAAATCATTATCTTATTTGACTACGGCACGAGTATTTTTATTTAATAATGATTTATGTACTTTGTTTGCGTTTATCGGCCGTAAGTTATTACTTATTTATCTCCAAGTAAATAGAGTACGTTCGCGTTGCGCGACATAATATAAGTTGGAGCTTCGAAGCCTGAATCTTCAATGGAAAACCTTCAAACTTTCACAACTCTATTAAAGGCGTCCCTGGCATACTGTTCTATAGACCAAACCAGCAGTTTTCGAACTTTAATAACATAATCAGGATACGTTAGATACCTGTTCGAACGCGAGTAACATAGATTAGATAGGTATGCGTCCCTCGATCGGGATTCTAATTATATGGGCCAAGGCTATTTTATTTTATGTAGCATAGTGTTTTCAGTCCACGAAGACTCGCCCCAGGGGTCGTATAATGAACAGTTAAACCTGCCAGGTTCCAACCAGCTTCAATTCCAATTTATCATTATGATTTCAAGGATAAATAAGTTATCATTGCAGTGGATTTTATCTCCAGCTCTGTCACCAAAATTTAGGGTGGTTTTTTTCCACCTTTTCCAGGCTTATTGAGGCCTACAAATAAATACTGTGACATTACGTTAGTTTTGAAAAATTGGATGCAAATAATCTAAGAGAGTTTTATAACATTATTCTATCAGTTATGTTATGGGAAAATATTGAAAATAAGCTGAAGAAAAAAATACGAATTTGCGCCAGGAATTGTGCTTCAGAGCCTTCTAAGTGACAAGGCTGCTCTTCGACCAAAGATCAGAACTGATAACCGCTCTCCCCGTTATTTAGCCCTAACTTTCGACTACTACTTCTCATTCACTAATGTTCAAAAACAACTACATAAAAATCATTAGTGAAGGTACCTACAAAATTTGACCATTTTGACCTCCAAAAGTAAAATTATTTTTATAGTGGTAAAATAAAACAATTTAATGATGATGTTTGGAAATATAGAAATTGTGCTTAATCCAATTAAAATATAACGATTTACATATCTCCCATTTTTAATACCTACCGATTATCAAAACTGAAGCGTAACAACTGGAACGTAAAATGAAGTAGGTACCTAGTAGAGCGGGAGTTCTTGTTTGATCCGTCTCTAAATTATCATATCAACACAAATTTAATTATCGACATGAAAAATACTGAAAACGTCAGGATTTTGAAGGTTCATGTATTCTAAGAGTTCCTTGTCGAAGCGTTTGTCTAGATGAAACCTAATAAATTTCTTTTTTGGTCAAATTATACAAGGATTGCCTATTTTATCCAATCAAACCCGTTTCATTGTTCACAGGAAATCGAGTGAAAAAGGAAGAGCTCTGTACCTACTTCCGTCTAAAACAAAAGGCATTATGAGAGTAAGTAGTTCATATACGCATAATGTCTTTTTATTTTAGTCGGCAGTGTACGTGAACTCTGGTAATAACCGCTCAGTAGTTACTGGTTACGAGTCCAGCCCAACAAAACGTGTACATCATCGAACAACTTTTGTTTGCACACGTTTATTCACGTGTGCCATCCTCTTATCAGTGAATATGAATAAGAAACACTATATTTTTATTAGTATTATCATGCGCTTAACAAATTCAATGCTAAGCGCTCTGATTTCCATACAAAACGGACCCAACTAGCGGGACGTTGGTAGCGAATGTGTCGAGAACTTTTAATCACCGCTATCTAAGACTGAGATTGCTTGTGTCAAGATGGAATAGTCAAGATTAATAATGATGTGGGCGTCTATAGCACGTCTAACTCGAGTGATGCCGTCGCAGGAAGTTATGTTGATTGAGCGCTATTGTTTTGCGTTCAAATATTTAGATTTTATCATGACTTTTATCGTTTAAAGGACGGTACGACACGTGCCAATACTAAGCTATTTTATTACTTTGTAAATTTGAGATAAATGATTAGACTTCAACTCTATCTTGAGCAGGTCTCTCTCTCTCTTTATTTAAGAGCCATGCTCTTGTCAGTTGAATAATAATCACCAACCTTCCTCTGCCTCTCTTTTCTTTTTGAGACGGGTAACCATCCAGAATTTCGGTGGAGTAATAACCAACCTTCCACTGCATCTCTTTTCTTCTTGAGACGGGTAACCATCCAGAATTTAACACTGCATGTTATGTTTTCAAACCAGCTTGAGTACCTACATACGCAAATTTCGTAGTGAGACGTCTTCGTGGATTAAAAACACTAACACATCTCAACCTCTTTTGAATAAAATAGTATAGAAAACATTTATTTCACTTAATTTTACTCCATTGCTTTATTATTATCCTAGCTCATCGCATTTCTGGGATTTTAGTTGCGTTTTTAGCATCCCATAAATCGATCTTACGACGCTTACGTTAATAAAATATTAAAAAATGGCTCGTGTGTATCACAGGTTATCAAAGCCTAGAGTTCGAGGTCAACGCTTTACTGAGCTCCACATATACTTGGGTACAACCGCCGATCTATGACAGTAGATCACGGTTGACACCAGTGGTTGATAGTGTGTATTTTTAGGGTGCTGTACCGCATGACGAAAAAAAACCTTTAATTGTTACAGTTTGTCCGTGTTACTGTTAAGACTCCTTGTTTCAGAAACGCGCGGAGGTATCAAGTTGAATTAATATCAAAATCTTTGGTATAGTACGGTCTCTTGGAGCTAAAAAAACTGCTTTTAAATCAACGCAATAGTAAAAATGAGCCCATTTGTCACATATTTTGACACAAATAAATCAAAACCTGTAAGAGCAACGAGTAACCATTATAGAGCAAGGTCTAACAGCAGCAGCACAAGTATAGGAGAACGTTAATTTGTAGTGAGGTAGGTATATCAAGTGAATTATTTTTTAATATCTACGGGTCACGGAGTTATCGATCAGCCGACGGTTTGGTGCCGATAGGTGGGCGCCTGCGGGTCACGTGTGCGTAAAACTGATACATAATAAGTGACGCTAATTAAGTCAGCGATTGTTATCAATTATCAGTTACCATCGCCTGGTTAGGAGATCGAATCGTTTGTGATGTGTAAAATATAAATATTATACTCGTAGGTATCTTGATTTGAGTTACGATTCTTTCAAAGAAATAATTATAAATATTCTCGTGCTGAAATCAGTTTTCTTCAAGCCGGATCATCATCATCATCAGCCTATATACTAGTCCACTGCTGGACATAGGCCTCCCGTAATGAGCGCTATAGCGCACTGTCTTCAGCTTGCCGCATCCAGCATCTACCTGCAGTCTTTCGCAGATCGTCATCCCAGCTGGCCTGAGGGCGTCCTACACTACTTTTGCCGAGACGTGGTCTCCACTCAAGAACACGTCTACCCCAGCGGTTATCGGTTCTTCGCGAGATGTGGCCGGCCCACTGCCACTTCAGCTTGCTGATTCTTTGAGCTATGTCGATAACTTGGGTTCTCTGTTGGATGTATTCGTTACGAATCCTATCCTTCAGAGAAACTCCGAGCATAGCGCGTTCCATAGCTCGCTGACCGACTTTGAACTGGTGGACCGGCCCTACCGTGAGTGTCCACGTCTCAGCTCCGTAGGTCATAGCGGGTAGGACGCACTGATTGAAAACTTCAAGCCGGATCAGTTAGGATTTACAGGTACTACAGAGTAGGCAACAATGCTACTTTAAAGGAAACAGAGAAGACGTACTTCTTCACCCCATTTACCTATAATCATGTACAGATGTAGTGAATAATCCTTTCCCATCGTTTTTTGGCTTATAAATTCGTATTTATCTTGCTTTCTCAATTAGCTTGAATACCCATAACCCATCACTAAGCCAACTGAGAAAGCAAGATAATTACCGGAAAGGATTATTCACTCAACTGTACAGTAAAGGAAAATTATTCCTTGACCACTTTGGACTATGTCAAAGTGACTTAATCAATCAAAATGTAAGAGACTTCTTATGATTTATTTACAGTGTCACTTTGCCGGAGTCCAAAGTAGGGAATGCAAATAACCGGATATTTTCATACAAAAACGTTTTATAACCGGTTAAATTTCATTCCCTAGTCCAAAGTAGTCTAGTAATCAATTTCCTTGACTGTACCTACTCAGATGGGCTCAAAATATTTTATACGTTCTTATGACGTGTTTTACTGTTTTCCTTGCTCAGGTACCTACGCATGATATTTTATTTTATTTATTTATTGTTTTATTTAATGCTTTAACCAAGCATAAAATATCATTGTCATAAATAATGTTAAAAAATTACTGACACGTCTTTGAGTTTCTCGCGGAGCTTTTTCTCAGCAGTCAGTGGTCTACGTCTTGGGAAGCGCTGGCAGATTGTTGACATAGTTAAAGTGCCTGTGAAGAACGCCCTTCTTACTGAATAAACATATTTTATCTTATATCTTTTTATTACTAGAGGCATAAGAGCGTGTCAGATATTATTGTGCGCACGCTCAGAGCCAGAGAGCAGTTTGATAACATTGATTGTTTATAATGAAATAAACAATAGTAATATCGCTTTACGCTTAAGTAAGTTACAACCGACGTGAATGATGGTTCTGCACGCATTTCAGAATCAAAGGTTTCATAGCGTAGCGGGTCTGTCTGTATTACCTACTCGTTAACAATAATGTAGACGCCGACATATCGTAGTGGTAAACAAGAATTTCCTGGACGATGTAACAATGCTAACACACCGGGGATTGGGCCAAACGATAGGGAAATGTTACAATTTCTACTACGCAAGCACGGGTAATTTATGTCATGATTATATTTGGGCATTATACGAGTAAGGTAAAACATTCAATTATTGATATCCAAACGGATGATCCTTGTGACAGCTTATATAAACACGTATTAAAATTGTTTATTTGATGTTAATTTTTTTCATAAATATTACATTAATACAAACCGCTATATGCCTTGACCGAATTATAATGATTGTAGAATTTATCTCCTTTATTATAACTTTTGTATTACAAGGATGACATGGTCACAATGCATGTCATGTACCAAAAGATTTAAAAAAAAACTGTGTCACCAATAGGTCTAGGTCTAGGTCTTCTTTCTATCGCATATTGTAAATTGACATTTTCGGGCTATCGCAATGTGGCTTTATTTCGACAAGAGAGCTTATCGATTAGGTTATTAAGACTTAATTAAGGACGGGGATGTCCAGTAAGATCACCTGGTAGGATCCCTCACGTACAAAATTAGTAGGTAGGGCATCCTACCAGGTGATCTTACTGGACATCGCGTTAAGGACAGCCACGGACCGATCGTTGTAGCTATCTTTAAGTTAGATTGAAGTCTAATTCTGCACCACCTCTAATTGCATAGCTATTGATAAATAGAGATAAATCATCATATGTATGTAAATGAGAGGGTGACGCATGGTTCGTTTGCATCTATCCACGGCTGTGGACGTCTTCCAGTTGGTATGTTCATGATGATGTCTCGATTTCATTTCGTGTCATAAAAGATAAAATACGGCAAATTGTGTTAAAGCCTTAAATAAATATATAAGTGGCGAGATTCAACATACAAAACGAAACTTATTATATCTGCTACCATGGTTCGTAAGTCGAAATTATGCATGATACATGACTGACTGAGAATGTAAATTCCATTTATACACATCATAATAATAATAAGGTATGCACCTATATGTAGGATAACGTTATTTTTAGTTCCATTGAATGTTTTAATGCGGGTCGTTGCTTTAATCCGTAGGTATTTGTATTGTATACCCGAATAGGCCCGGCCGCCCAGATTCCCGGCGCGATGCGCATGCGATATAATTTTGGATGGGTCTCCATTCTCCAGCCAGCAGTGAAGTCGTGTCAATCACGCTCTGACGAATTTTATGCTCAGTAATTGCCCAAGTAAATGTTCCAGCGGTTCACAAGGGAAAATGCTAATAGGGGAAACTGCACTTTTTATGGCAGCTTACCAATTATTTTGGCAACATGCACAGGTATTTCAAGGTAGAAGCTATAATTTACAATCACTAGATACGTGCCAATAACTAGTACTTTGGATGTTAAAGGTTAATAATTCTAAAAGGGTATTTCAGCTACATGATCCTTATGGGAAAATAATCCATAAAATGGGATATGCAAGCATATCCGTATGTACTTTATTATGTAATTGTTTATCATACTGCATTAACGTTAATAGATATTATTCTGCAATAGGTATATGATGTAAACACTATCACTGGCTAGCGTAAATACTCTTTTAAGATTATAATGTAATTAATGACTACAAATAAATGAATTAACTGACAGCCATTATTATACAGTACCATATTTTTCTCGCAGCAAATGTTTTCTATAATTTTCTTTTAGAACCGAATATGCCGAAATAAATGGAAGAACTAACCTTCTTTATGAAAGTTAAATAGACACGTTAAATGCGGCATTCAACGTACTATAAATTATTCTAACCTCTCTAGGCCTTTACGTAATCAAATGGCAACATTTCATCAAAGTGGCAAAATAGTCCGACGTTATCACAAGAGGCAAACCTCCGTCTAGGACACTTGGCACGGACCCAAATGGCCAATTCGCGTGACCTTTCTTTCCAGTCGATCCGGCCGTACATTAACTACTTTTTAAATTAAAAGGTAGGTATTTCCTTTGTTTAAGAAGGCTTTTACTATGTACTTACTTCTGTCGTCTTATAAGATTATAATTCTATTGTGCAAACCTACAGGGTTATAATTATTGGATATCTTCGTCGATTATAGTCAAAATCTGCCTTGTAAAAAAAAAAGTAGAACTACTTACCTACGCCACTAATTTCGTAGGTAAACCTTAGATCCTACTTTTGGTTAAGTAAATACAAAATAAACTACTTTCCGCCCGGCTCATTTAACCCCTATCAAGACATCAAATCATCTTCGTAAATAAAGTCAAGTGCACGAATTAAGGTCGGTTTAGTGATAAGCCCCTTTTAAGTGTCAAGATACAACAGACATAACAAAGTCAATGTAATACTAATAGGTCTATCGAAAAACACGCTTCATGGCTTTAAAAAGTTTAAAATAAAGGCAGTGACCTAAAAACTTTGAATGCTCGAGGTCAATATCTGGTGGCGTAAAAATTTTATTTGGTTGTGAATTTTCGATTCATTGTTGCATTATAACACTAACTTCTAATCTATTGTACAATTGTTATCTGCTCCTGTACGACAACGACAAGAAGTTTTCTACCCCAGATCGCCTTTGCTCTGACTGTTATTTAAGTAATATTCAAAAGATGAAATATATAAATGCGTTATTGTAAACCTTTTTTACAACGGCGTGATCACCGCCATCGTCAACGTAGGAGGTACGTTCTTGTCCTGTCATTAATGTTGTTAAAGCACGAAAATGTTATATTTTAATGACTAAAAGTATTAAATTCAATTACCTGTTAAGTATAAATCGATGAACTCACTTTCACTTTACAAGTCAAAAAAGAAACTTCAACATATTGCTTTTTAAATGTATTTTACATGCAAAGAGAATATCAATTTCATGGAAATAACATGTTCACCAGCCAAGCAATAACTAAGACTAAAAAATGAAATGTGTCTGAAATTCTAAATAGGTAGCTGAATTCATGTACCTAGTTGAGTTCGAAAATTGGAACTGATGGTCTAATAAATTAAAACAAAGAGACTTTAGCCGTTGTTGTCGTCGTAATGTTGAACGCAATTTGCCTGGATGAGGCAATTTGCATTGCCATTCATGTGTGGATACTATTATGATGTAGACTCACAGTAAGAACAGAAAAAAATACAAATATCTGTAATTGGTGTCTATTATCATTTCAAATTCATATGTAGTACAAAAGTTTAGGCAGCATAGAACAAGATAAGTTAAAGTAGCAACAAGAAATTACTAACATAATTATCCTAATAAGGCATAAATCAGAATGCTATACTATTTTTTTCAAATAGCAATGCTTATTACTGTTTCTGTATCTTCTCCAAAAGCAATTCCAACCTTCCAGTCATAACAGGCTGTCCCTTTTTTGTCTTCCTACTCAATTTCTTGAATTTCTCTTGTTTTTTCTTCTTGTACTCTTCCATTTTCTTCTTTTTCTCCTCAATTGCCTTCTGCACTTGTTGTTGCTTGTCCAACTTTTCCTGTTTGACTTTTTCTTGTCTCTCTTTAGCACTTAAGAATGTTTTCTTCTTAGTTGCTACATTTTCTTTATCTAATACATCAGGATGTCTAACAAATTTGCCAACCACCACTTGGCCATCAGTTACATCCTCATCAAAGGTTTTAGGTTTGTACGTCCCAGCCACTTCGTCATGCTTCAAATCTCTTTGAAGGTTTCTTAGCAGCCTCTTTTTACGTTGTTCCTCCCATTGCTCAAGCTTATACTTTTTACTATATTTCTTCAGTCTGTAAGCCTTCTTATCAAAAGGTTTTTTTTCATTGTCATTTTCTGCCTTGGGGGCTCGGTTTTTATCAAATTGCTCTCGTCTTTTCTTAGCGAAAGTTTGCTGTTTGTTTTTAGGGTTCTTCCCATTATCTGGTTTCTTGCCTCTTAAAGAGAAGGAGTCTTGCTTCTTCTCCATGATTAATTTATATTCTTCTTCTTCTTCTTTAAATTAATGGCGGTCCACCAAGGATTATTTTATATGTCAGTCAGACCTATAATGAAACGAAAAAGCGTGTTTGATAAATTAACCAAAAAGAAGCATGCATAAATTTCCTTTTTTTATGTGTGATTGTTTAAAATTAAATAGGAGTACAAATAATATTAATGAAAAAACAAATTTATATAGAAACACGCTTTTTCATTACACTACAAATCATTGGTATAGCTTTTGTTAGCATACCCAATGTTTGATAACATGTATACAAGATATTTTTATTTTGGTTTAACAAATCATAATTTGTAATTACAAAAACACATTGTGTTGGTTTTATTGTTTGTTACTGGTCTAAAAGTTCTTTAAAGTAATAAGTAAAGCAAAACACTTTTAACTATATAATAATACCTAATAGCTAATATATAAATGTAAAAGTTTGTGATGTTGTTAAGGTAAGGCTGAACAGATTAAAATAAAATTAGGCTTATAGATAATCTATTTCCTGGTTTAGAACATACAGTCAGACAGACATCAATTTGGGTTCCTTTTTTCACATTTCAATACAGAACACAAAAAATTGGTGATTATATACATTCAGCGCCAATGACCTGATAGTCGGGTATACTGATTGTTATTTCAGAAAATGCTCCTACACACTACAGCATAGCACCCATAGCATTGGCTGGCGGTGAATGTGTTAACACTTTCATTGCCAAGGTCTCTGATTTTCACACAAAATGGACCCGCCTAGCGGGTCAGCAGCAATGAAAGTGTTAAAGGAAAAATTAATATAAGAGTTCATGTAAAGTAGGTACCCTAATATCACTAATATCAATATTGGTTTATCTAGGTATTTTGGATTTGTATCATATTAGGAAAAAAAAACATATATCTTCTAGTATTTTTAATACTTATTTTTGGTTATTTTATATTAATACGTAAAATACAAAACAATTAACATAGGCAAGTTTGGAATGGGCTTGTTACTAGATAGTATACAAAAGGTTAAACCCTCTGATTGGTTAAGCACAGATCTTTAACATTTTCACAATATATCTTTAACTGAAGTCGATTCTGAACTGACTAGAACTCAATATTTTTTGTTCCTCCTTCCCTTGTTTTTTTGCAAGGCTAAGGCAAACAAGCACACGGGCCAACTGATGGTAAGTCAATCTGAGACCCATTGAGATTTGCAAGGGTTCAGTATGGTCAAGGCTATATGATGAAACACTCTATTGTTCCTTCAGGAACATGGAACATAATCCTGTAGATAAAACTACTATGCGTAAAAGAAAACCAAAATACCTATAAAAAATATTTAAGGACAAACAATTAAGAATATTTTTACAACGAAATCCATTTCATCACCAAATTCACGTACGGCCGTCCGTCATTTTGTCTAGATATTTCTTTCCTCGGTATTGGCAAGTGGTCTAGTGACGTAAATTTCGTCATCTAGCGAGAAGAATAATTCGATGGTTATGAATGGAATTGACTATAATGAGGGGTTGAATCACATTCAAATCATGACTAATATGACGATATGGCACTGAATGCTCAAAGTTCAATGAAATGTAGCATACTGAATACCAAAATATAGAAATGTTTCAACTTTTTGTAGCAGCTGCCATGTCCTCAAGGATGATCGATACGACTATTTTAAGACGCTGAATATGTCAAAATAAAGCTTTATTTGCCTTATTTAATAGAAATAAATAGAAACTCACCAAGCTAAGCCACCCACTGGGTAGGCTTTGAAGTATCGGCGGAATCTTGATAGCTTAGTTGCACTTGGCACGAAAAAACTTAACCACGATTAGAGATTTTAAATCACGGTTTTTCGTATGAAAAACTTTACCGACCATGCCCTAATGTGATTTTTAAGAATAGTTTTCACACGAAAACGTGATTAACGTTTCGCATAAATGTCACAAAAGGAACGAGTACGGAAACTGCGCCAACAACGCCATCTACAACTTTTTTTTGTGCAAAAACTAATCGATAAAATGGAACATGCGCAGTATAAAAAGTTTGCTTAAGTAATAAATTGTAATGAAATCATTCAAATTACTGAAATCTTCGGGAATGCCAGTCCCAAAAGTGTGTAGCGTTTACAACTACGCTATGAAAGTATAGAGTAGATTAGTAATAAAAACAAAATAATGATGGTTCGTGCGTGTGACGGAACGGTAGACACAAAACACTATCTATTTTGTGCGGTAGACCCGTGATAATAGCGCACTCTATCGGTAAACTATGAAAAGATTAGGCTACACTGGCTACATGACTTAATTCGTCTATGCAACAAGTAATTAAAATAAGTCACAGGTGGCGTTATTGGCAAGTTTTTTTTTGACACATTCATCCTCAACATTCTCTTGCCCTTATCCTAACTTAAGGCCCAGCCACACCGGATGCGTGACGTGCACGTGCGCGTGCGCGTTCGCTTTCCACTGCATTGTATAGTGACATGTCATAATGAGAATTCATACTATACAACGCAGTGGAAAGCGAACGCGCACGCGCACGTGCACGTCACGCATCCGTTGTGGCTCGGCCTTTAATATTGGGGTCGGCGCAACATGTCTTTTTCTTCCATACTTCTCTATTGGTCGTCATCTCGGTAGGTAGTCACGAACATGCCATATCCATATACATATATATATATATATATATGGTTCTAGCCATATCTTCTTTCACACATCACATCACACAGTCCATCCATCGTTTCTTTGGTCTTCCTCTACTCGTATAGCCATCCACATTCATACTCAAAACTTTCCTAACGATATTTTCCTCATTCCTCCGCATCCCATGCCCATACCATGATAATCGATTTCCACACACCTTTACAGTCACCGGTGTCACTCCTCTTATATACTCATTTATTATTCTATCCTTTCGTGTAACACCCACACATCCCACAGCATTCTCATTTCAGCTGTATGAAATTGCCTTTCGTGGCCCAACATTCTGATCCATACAAGACAGCAGGTCTAACCATTGTTTTATAAATCTACCCCTTAAGTTTAACGGGAATGTGGGAGTCGCAGATTGTTCCCGTGACCTGCTGCCAAGTTATCCATCCATTGTTAATTCTGTGCTTAGCAGCCCGATCTACTTCGCCATCGCTTTGCACAAAGTGAACTGTGATACCGGAAGTCGGACCAGACCGGGAGAAGCGCGCCATCAAGCGCTCACATGCATTGGACCCGATTCTATGTGCACATCGCTTAAATAGCCTAAAACTAAATTGTCTAATTTTTAGACATAGTTTAGACGGCAGATTTAACAAGTCCAGAATGTCAATACAATATTGAATGGACCGCCTAAAATAAGAAGCGTCAGATTCAAATTAGCGCTTGTCATTTGATTATGACAGCTGGCAGCTGGGGCCTATTGCATAATAAAGTACAAGAACATATTATTAGTAAAAATCCATGCAAAACCACTAACACTATTAAAGTCTGTCTAATGAAAGCTGAACCTGGATTTTTCTTGGCTGACGAGTCTGGCAACACTATTTAATATGTCGTTTGGACTTTGTTGTTGTTAGAAACTTGTCAATTCGAGATCTAAATTGATAAAAATACGGAGTAATCATGCCGTCGACGATAAGAGGCGGTGTCCGGGAGATTCTGTATACTATTATACAGAAGTACAAAGAAAAACAAGAAGAAAGAAAAGCATTATTGATGCAAAAAATTAATTGTTTAGTTACGGTGACCAAATTTATAGGTTAGTACGGCTTTAGTACGGCATGTTCATTTTGATACTTCTTATTTCTCTATGTGCAATCCTAAGTTTAATTTACCTTTTTCTGTCTATTATACGATGAGATTAAGAAATTAAACGAAATTAAATTCGTTTCAGAAAACCTGGACGTGCACGTTGACAAAAGTGTGCTGGAAAACGTAAAGCAGCTGAAAGAGGTTGAGGAAACTGAGTTAGCCTGCCAGACTCAGACGAAATATTTGGAAGAAGTATCTTCAATGACCGGTAATTACTAAAATTATCATTGTCTTTCCCTATATAATAGGTGTAGGTACCTATTGTCTGTCCCTATATCATGTTGAATCTCTTAGCATTCACAATTTTATTAAATTAATTTAATAGACAGATGATTAATGTAACTGACACTCATAGTTTCAATAAAACAATAAGGAGGTGTTTAGTTAAAAGATATCATAAACATATTATTTGATATGTATTTTCTGTGTGCGGAGCAAACAGCATTTTGTTGTTTATGAACCAAATGTACACTGTACAGTCGATTTCATAAATATGTGTACACTTTAGTACCTTATCTATTTATTTAATGTCATTTTTGATCGGCCAGATATAAAAGATGTTCGGGTTATATGAGTCTTCCTTGTTCTTAAACCGTTGCGATTAGAACCTCACCGATGCAATTTCATTTCACCTAAACCCAAATGTTTTTAGGGCTGTCGGACTGTACAATGGGGCTGTACTGCGCAACCACACAATGTATTTCTAAATGGTGTTCTGTTTATTTAACACTTTCTTTCTTCTTACAGATATCAGTGTTTCATCTTTAAAAAGAATAAGTAATGAGGGAAAATTAAACAACGGTGTCTTTAGTACTCCCGGAAAAAAGCGATTTGGAGCGAAGCGACATTTGTAACGACTAAGTTTGTGTTGTTAGAAATAATTATTAATTACTTTACTACCTTGTAATGTTACTTTTAAGAATAATTGTATTTTATGATTGGAAAAAATGATCTGCTGGAGTTTCTTGCGGCGCTTCTTCTCCAAGATATAATTGTCGTTAGATAGAGGTGTAAGGGTGATGAGAATAATGTTACCTCTAATTACTTTATTAAAAAGGTTGAATATAATATTCCTCATCATCATTGTTTTATTATGCTGTGTGCGACACAGACGAAAACCTCTCGTATCAATGAAATCTATCAACAGCACGACTAGCACAAGTTGCTCGTGACTTGTTTGTCGCTCGGATCTCCCTTACTATCTAGTCTGTTACGATAGAGACGCACAGAGCGACAAGCGAGAAAATACAACTTGTGCTACACGTGCAGATCACTATATTTTCATGTCAAATATATTTCGAAAAACCAAATGTGCTCCAGTCACTGTCATCGTATTTTACCTAAAGTGCTTTTCATCAAAATATAGCGCTCGTAATAATATATATGAAAATATAGTACGCGTTTCCTCTTCCTTTGTGCCCACCAAAATAAATAAAATAATAAAAGTATCAATATCGTTTATTCCTTCATTGATCGGTAATACCATATCAAGATTTTTTGAATTTGCCGCTTTTTCCCAGGTTCAGCTTTCATTAGACAGACTCTAGCTTGTACTTTATTATGCCCCTGCTCGTAGAATAGCAAAGTGTTTTAGCGACACCTAAATACAATTAGGAAGTTTAGAGGCCACTGTAGAATCGGGTCCATTATCCGGTTTAAAATCTGCCATAATATAGGTACTGGATTAAAATGTAAGTTTTTATTAAATTACCTACTTAAGTACTAACTTTTATTTAACTGAACGTTTTAGAGTCCTTTGGGTAAATTCTAAAACTATTATTATTTTATCATAAATAAAATTATTTTATCACTTAACAGTCAAGTGACACTCGCGAAACAAAAACAAATAGAACAACAACTCGTTTGTCGAATTCGATGCAGCCATTTAACCTCTACGAGGGCACAAAAAACCAATCATAATACCTACAAGCCTACATACATACATACTCGTATAGATCGAAAACATTACCCTCCTTCGACGGTCAGGTAAAAAAACTTACTTAAAATAAAATACGTATCTATAGATGACAAAAATATTTATGTATAGCTACATGGCTGTGAGTCGTAATTTAATCCATCCATCCATATCCATACTATACTATACTATATACTATATATACTATAATATTATAAATGTGAAAGTGTGTATGTTTGCCCGTATTTCACGCTTCAACCACTGAACGGATCGAGATGAAACTTGGCATACATATTGGTTAGGTCCTAGAATAGAACATAGGAGCGTTTTTAACCCCGAAAATTGAACAGTTCCCGAGGGAGCAGCGATAAACGACTTCTACGCGAACGGAGTCGCGGGCGAAAGCTAGTTACTTATAAATATGAAAGTAACTTGGTCTGACTGTTTGTAATGTAACGCTTTCACGTCTAAATCGCTTGATCGATTTCGATTAAATTTGGTGTTATAGCTTGAACCCCGAGAAAGGACATAGGGTACCTACTTTTTTCCCGCGAGTAGCGATGAACGTCTCCTACGCGGACAGAGTCGCAGGCAACAGCTAGTATAACTATATCAGTATAGAGAGCATATACGTATGCGTATCTGTATGAAAGCAGCGATGGTACAGTTAACAGCATAAATAAGTGATCATTTATGTACCTTGTCACTTTAACGTCGTGTTTGAAATGTCATACAAAATTGTGAAACGATTGAAAGCGACAAGGTACATAAATGGTCACTTATTTGTGCTGTTGACTGTACAGGGCATGTCAACGTACGCAATGCCCCATCGATACGCGTATCGGGTTACTGCAACAGTATTAGAAAGTACAGGCTTGTACAGAAGTTTCTTACGACACGGAGATTAATGATTTAGAGATAATAAAGTAGCAGAAGTCACATGACAAACAATTATACGTATAATCGGGACGTTTTCATTCCGTCACTCATATAAACAAATCAATTTACCATTATTACTCTATATTCGCGTACTTTTGAAGGTTGAGCATGGTCATATTATTTATTTATACACTTAAACATTGTCTTCATGTTTATTTTGAGGTAGTAATCTCTAATTAATCTTGTATTTTTTGCATAAATGCATAAATATGCATTTTCTGCAGTGGTTTTAGAAAAATTGGTGGTGGTATCGCGGCGTTTAGGTAACCGGTTCTTTTGATATCTGAAAACCACGAGACGCTTTTCCGACACGGTTGGCGAACTTAGTAGGAAGAACCCTGGATAACCACAAGGCTAACGGTCCCGGAATTGATCCCCAATAAGGGAAAATATTTATATCTACGCGATGATTGTTACGTGTATAAAGGGCAACAAAGACTACCAATCCTTCGGCCGATCTGCCGCGTAATACCAAAGAAAGCGGCTAACTGCATAGTAATAGTAGGGTGACGGAACCAGTAATGGACAAGCACCAATGATGAAGACTTGACTCTTATTTTACAGAAGATAAGGGTTATTCATTTGTTTAGCAACAATCAATTTAGGACCGTATGAAATTTGAATTAAGAGTGAAGTGTCCATTACTGGTGCCTGTCAGCTAAAAGTGTCCATAATTGGTGCCGGCACCCTATAATGATTTTAAACTTAATTTGGTTACCAATAGAGTATAGAATGGTTCAACTACTACATTGCAGTTAACCCCCTTTTTAGGTATTACCGCAGCGGACATGCACCCTTACGGCCTGACGATCGTCGATCTCGTATTTGAAATTTGACGTAAATTCCATATTAGTTTTGTACACAACTACATGCAACAGAGGTGCTACCTAACGCACTCGCAATCGCAATCGTTTTCATTTTGAAAATCGAAGGCTTGTCTGCATACAAAATGAAATCAATTGTTCCGCTTTAAAGCCGATCGCGATTGCGAGTGAGTTACGTAAAAGGCCTGCTGGTCATTCACTTTGCGTATTGCGTATACATATGCACATATACTCGTATATCTATATAGATGCATCAATTGCATCATGCATGCCCTATTAAAGCTAAAGCTACAAAGGCAAATTATAGTATTCTTCCCAACGCACAACGTCACTGTGTGTCGTTAACAATCGCTTATTCTGGCTATCAATAGATATCATTCACTTTATTATAAAGTACAGCACCTATAATTAGTTTCCTTTTTTAAAATTTCATATAAAAATATATATTAAAAGTTTTTATCTACATCCATATCATAACTTCCCTACAATATGTTCAGAAGCGATAAGCAAATCGCCTATATTAAGAAACCTGTATCTGTGGTTGCATGTTAATGTTTACTTTAAAGTATATTGCATCGTAATGTTTACATTAAAGTGTCGGTACCTAAACATTAAAGTATCGGTAATACTGTACCACTAACTTGAAAATGCAAGCCATTATTATTATTATTATTTATTTATTTTAATGGCGTCTACAAGTTATGTAATTTTGCCAATGTCAAGTATATATGCAATTGTACGTTGAATCGTCGTTGTCGTCGGCGTCTTCCAGTCCCAGTCGGCACACCATTGAAGATGGCGGGCATCCACTAATGCAAGCCATATCTGTACATTATAAATTTTATTTTTTAGTTTTATTAAAGTTTTATTTTTTATTTTATTTTATTTAAGCTTTGGTACTACAAACAAGTTAACAGTAACGCTAACTTAATAAAAATACAGGCCATATCTGAACATATTATAGAAAACTTATGATATGCATGTAGATAAAGTTATGTATGTAATTAAATGTATGTAATACATAATTAAAAATAAATGTATGTAAGACATAATTAGGCATTAAAACACTCGTGTGATCTTATTACCTATGCACCGGCCACATAAACTACTATTTTGTTACACCTTGATTACTTCAACAATTCCAAAAATGTAAGTGGAGAGACGCGAGATAGGCAGTACTTAATTAAAATAGTTACTAACCTTGCAAAACCAGATTTCCATTATCAAAAATATACTTACCTATTATATGCAAAATCAAATTCATCAAGGTCATGATATTTCGTTCGCTAATGTGAATTCCGTAATTATCTTTTTCTTAATAAAACATTTTACATAAATCTGCGTATTCTAAAACAGGTTGGTCTCTTATGACTCTTAGTAGATAAGTTATAAATGCCATTTCCATTATAAAAACATGCGAAACTTTGTGGTTGCGAGTGTACACTGCACAGTGGAGCGAACTAACTAGGGTATGTTACACATAAGCCGGGCTGTAGACAGCGTGCAGCGGCGGCGGCCGCACGACTTAGAATCTATGTACTCGTGCTCCAAAATTAAAAATATCATTTTTTTTTAATTTATGTCTGTACTTTGGTATTGTTAAACTGCCTGACCGAGGAAACTTAGTAAAATATTTTCGTTAGTGCGATAACAATGAAAAAAACATTTATTGTGACTGTGTTGTACATTATATAAAAATAATATGAGGACATAATATTGTTATAAACAGTGAAGTTAATCTTAAAAACAAGGAGAAAAGGGTAAGTAAAGGGTGCAAGTGTAAAAAGTGAAAAAAAGAGTTACAATCATTAGTTTAGAACACAATCAAGAACGAGTAAGACACTTACCGCGCCGCTCACGAAGAGACATTTAAGAGACAATTAGACTTGTTCCTTTTTTTAAATGTGTATGTTAAATCATCACCAACTGCTGCATTTAGAGACATTTAAGGGTGTTTTTACTAAAACGTGTACCCCAATTAAGGACTGAAATTAAGAAACTTTTACTTTGGCAGTTTCGTGACGAAAATTAGCGATACGTTGCGGCCGTCAATTTAAAGCTAATTTTTGTCACAAAACTGACAAAGTTAAAGTTCCTTAATTTTAGTCCTTAATTGGAGATTCTGGGTACACGTTTCAGTGAAAACGCCCTTAAGAGACAATTTAACTTGTTCTATTTTCAATATCTAGACCTCGTTATCTCAAGGCAGTGAAATGTGACAAATGTCAAAATAGGGGAGTAGGGGCCAATTGGAACAATTTTATATTTACTTCAAGTTTATTGGCAGTCTGAATACTTAGTATAAATGGCACTTTAAAAAAACAATGAAAGGTACTTAACCCTTTTCAAAACACAAAATACTATTGGTGCAATTGGGAATCTGATATCAAACATAGTCATATACACTTTCGCATTTATAATGTTAGTAGGGATAATAGGGATATATATATGCAGAATTAACTGACAAAATATTATGAATTTTACATTTTTTTGAGACACGGCCCGTGTCACTCGGGTGACCCACAGTAAAAAATCGTCTTGTTTCAACGCATGTTGCAGCCTTAACCACAGAAAATGGATGCTGATGGTCCCGTTTTGAATTTTGTGATAAGTCATAACTAATATCATACAACCCCCTGCTTTTCTAGTGCTTGAGCCAGCATTTTCTGCAAATTGGTTTTATTGTTACGCAGTCTGGTAATCGCCCTTATAACTAACAATAAAGTGTCACCAGTGAAATTGAAATCACATAAATCTGTCACGACGTAAATATTACACACGGGTGATACTTTTAGGGTTAACTGACTTTG
Source organism: Acleris literana (assembly GCA_946894065.1). Classification (NCBI taxonomy): domain Eukaryota; kingdom Metazoa; phylum Arthropoda; class Insecta; order Lepidoptera; family Tortricidae; genus Acleris; species Acleris literana. The sequence goes on along the minus strand of OX335688.1, from coordinate 9,759,756 downwards.
AAAAAAGTAAGTTTTTATCATTTAAAAAAAATGATAAAATTAAAAATATTCGACACATACTAGCAAAACATGTGGTAAAACACTTAACTCGACTTGGCCATCAACTGGTTTAAAGAGATGGATTTAGTATGTTTACATACTGTATAATACCCGTTGGAATATTTTCATCTTCATATCTTAATTTTAGAGCCTTACAGTCCACAATTTTTAAATAGTAATGTTCTTGTAATTTTTGATTGTAATTTTTTAAATAACAATTACTTTACTTTCAATAAATATCAAAGTGCCAATTGCCCCCATGTTTCCCTATTTTGACGTCACTGCCCTGAGATAACGAGGTCTATAAATATCGTGTATGAAAAATCGTCTCTTAGGCCCTGTTGTTTGATCAGTAGTTAAACTAATTGTTAAAATTCGAAAAAGGAATGGAAAATTTTGACACATTTCCTTGAGATTTTAACCATTAGTAACGATTTTTGACCATTAGTTGGTTTAACTACCGATCAAACAACAGGCCATTAATCGTCATTAACTGACTCTGAGTGCGACAGGTCGTCATAGCAATTCTAAATTATAATCCAGTAGTTAATAAAAGTATAATTTCAGTTAATGCTCAACTCCTCAAGAAAGGGTTAGATAAAATAAAATATTTAACAAAAGCTATAAGTAGTTTAAAGGTAAACTATTTCCAATAATCTACAAACTTGACTTAAAGTTTAAAGTGTGTGTATTTGTGTTTGTGGGTGGGTGTTATATATTGACCTGTTTTTTTAAACGTAAACCGTCAGGTCAGTCTAAGAAGAGCGTTTGAATGAGCTCTAGAGTCTTGACTAACCTAAATACCAATTATTGGACGTCGTCGTCCTATAATTGGTTGACTCTGGATTACAAGGCTGTCGTCCGAAACAAAAAGGCAATATGTGCATATGGACCTCATACTATTGTACTGCCTTTAACTATGGCGACGAAATTATGCTCTATTCTTCATACTCTCGCGACTGCTTTATAGCGAGTTAATATTTATATATAAGTAGAGTCGTCACTAGATGTCTCCTACACGGGAGCCCTTTGTTTCCCATAATTTTATTGGTCATAATGTAATTGTTTACATAATTTTTGATAGTCATAATTTTTTATATCGCTGAAACTGTAAACTTTTCAGAAGTTCTGAAATATCTAACATGTAGACAAGGCTAGGTTAGGTTAGGTTTGATTTATAAAAATCCTGAAAAAGTAACAGTTTCTTTAAAAAAACACGTCATGACTTGAGATGATTATGACCTAAAGCACATTATGACTAAAAATAATTATGTCATTGAATATAGACCCCTCATACACATATCTGTGCCAATGTTTTGTCGTTGCCAAATAAACAAAATTGAAAAAAGAAACATCGAAACGACAGATTATTGTTTCCAAGATAGATTGGAAAAAAGGTGGGTAGTGCTGTAAAATATTAATGCTAACAAAGAAGTATCCTATTAATCCAGGGCTACGTTTAACTGGACGAAACCATATATCTTTTGGTATGTTATAGTAATTAACTCGGTCGCCATCAGGGCGCGTACACATAGCGATCCGTTTTACAGGTCCGTTATTTGATGGCGTATGTAGTTGTATGAGCGAGTTCACACCCAAAACAGTATTCTGGATCCAGTAAAAAAGAAGATTACAAGGCGAAAAGATCCGTTAAAACGGATTCTGTAACAACAAACGTTCTATGTGTACGCGCCCTTACTGTCAAGTAAGAGTTATCATACCGTTGACATAAATACGATAACATGTCAAAAGCAATAAGGTTTACAGAATGGAATAGAGCTCCAGGACTAAGTAGCCTACCGTATGTCAAAAGCCGTTTAAGTGTGATTCTGAAAATGCGTTTATTTGCTGGAATACAGTCATAAAGGTAAAGTGTATACAGCCTGCATGCAGGCGTGCAAAATGTTTATAATAACAGATGAATTTATAAAGTCAAAAATTATACAATAAAAAGATATAAAATAAAAATAAAATGTCAACTTAATTTATAATTAAATGACAAACATCGACACATTATTGTAAACTTCAACTAGTCCAGTCTGACCGGACTAAATGAAAAGCCAGCTTTAAAACCCCGACTGCATTTTTATATTGTCGTCTATATAACTATGTTAATAATTGTCATTTTGCCATTGTTGTTACCTATTACAATTTTGACAGCTTAGGTATCCTATGTCACCCGGGATGGTGAAAGGATTCTAACGATAGGTACAAACACATCTAAATCGGCACAGGCGTTTCGAAGTTATGGTAAAATAAAGCATCGTAAGGTCTGTTCATCCTTACTTGTCTTATACATATAGTAAACAACTTTCTAACCTCAAAATGAACCTTTTATGGCTAAAACAGCTATTTTAAACAAAACAAAGCAATCACAGACAATACATTGGCCAAGTCAAGGCCAAGTGATGTAATTAAATGTTCACTCAGTTTACTTTATTTACTATGAAAGAGCTGTTTTAGCCAAAAAAGGTTCATTTTGAGGTTAGAAAGTTGTGTACTATATAAAACAAGTACCTAAGTATGAACAGACCTTACATACATACATGAACCCTGAAAACATTACACTCCTTTTTTTGGGCAGTCGTGTAAAAAAGGCCTTCGCGTTACAAAAGGTGGAGCATAGGTTTTTTTTTACGGATATTGCTAAGGGCAGAAACCTTGCACAGAAACTTATGAATTAGGCGATTTCCACTTTTAATTATCCTAAAAACCATATAACAGACCAGAGTATACATATAATTTTATTCGTTTTGATACGTGGGTAGGTTAGAATTGACAACGTAATTATCATCGGTAGATTTTTTTGTCTCATTCTCTGTGGTTTTAAAAAAAGAGGCTTCGAGTAATGAAATTTTGAAATTTTTGTCCTCGTGATTTCCTAGTATAGAGTCAGGGAGGGAACAGTAGCTCGGTGGGAACAGTGGCTCGAATGTGAAAGAGCTTTATGTCTGTCCTCTACATAAATCGGAAGCGTTCGGTACCCGATCATGCACGAACTAGTTAGTAAGCTGCTCCGGCGCCATGAGGACGAGTTACTATGCGTTTTTGTTTTAATCCCTGATAAATTACATTTTCAGATAAGTTTCACTTAATTTTTTTCGTAACTCGTACGGGATTTTTAATTAGTTATGTTTTTGTCTAAGAGTATGTCTAATCAACTTAGTATTGGCTGATAATTCAAGGCCCTCAGCTTTGGTGTTTGCTTCTAGTTTGATCTAAAATCCAAAATGGCTACAGGGTCAACAGTAGTTCGTTTCGGAAAAGTACACAGTCGCTCTCGAACCACTGTGTACATGCAACTCTTTATATTACATTATATTAAAGATGTATTAAATTGTTTATTATTATGTTTTAATTATTTATTTAATTCACAAGAATATTGATGTTCTTTTTATTTTTGCCTTTAGAGGGATGGTTGTAGATGTACTAAAATGTGATTTAATATTTGTGACAATTATTTCTAAGAAGGTAGTAGATACCTAAGCATTATAACTTAAATAAAAAAATACCAATCTATATCAATTTTTAATTTTTCCTAAAGATGTCAGAGCCTATTTTGTCATTGATTATCAAAACGTAGCCACTGTGTACTGTAAGAACAACTGTGTATTAGCGAGTGTACACAAAGGTTCGAGCCACTGTGCACTGTTAGAACCACTGTGTACTTGGGGGTACTAGTGACTGTGTACAGGGGGTACACAGTGGCTCAATTCCCATTTGTTTTTAAAGACTGGATATTTCTTTTTTGGTAATAGTAATAGCCTATTTCCTACATATGAAACTTCAATATTGCACTGTGCTTTGTGCTTGCAATAACTATTTCAGGGATTTATATTTTTCATGCAACAGCCTGTTGAAAAAATCCTAGCCACTGTTCCCTCCTTGACCTATGTAGTCTCTATCCTGATAGCACATTCTGTCAAAAAAATATTTTTTTGCTCCTGCCTCTGCTTTTTATTACACAGTCATCATCTGCTTGTCGACACCAAGCTAAAGAATCGAAACTTCGTACATAAGTCTACTTTAAGTACCTACAGCGCAGATGCCGCCATAATGTTTCATTGTTATCGGGTTAACGTATGTATTCCAAATATTAGCCCATTCCAATAACCATAACTGGTTTAACTTGCGAGATGTGACGTGACCCAAACATAATGCACTACAAAAGAAGTAAAAAGATATTAGTAGGTACGTAGGTATAAACACGTTAGTCGCCTGTATCTCAGGAACCAACCAAGTACTACCTAGGTTGTGGCGGGTTCTTTTCCGCAACTCGACGACTTAAAAATGCGCCTATTTTACGTGAAGTTTACTTAGTTGTGATAGTTATTATATGTGCTTTCATTTAAGATATTTTTCTGATTTTTATTACTGGTATAGTTTTGGCTGTAGGGGGGAGGAGACACTATAAGCCCAATTGAACCTTACCCACCATAGAACTGTGTCACAGTGACGTTATGATTCAAGTCGTAAGAAGTGTCATTTTTATTTTTCATCTCTCCTGTTCGGAAAGTTTAATTTAAATGGGTAGATAGCCGGGTGGAAAATTGCGTTTTCACCTCTAGGGTGGAAAGTAATTTATTTTTAATAGTTACGATTGACCACGGAGTGTAAGATAATTGAGCTACGTCAGATTATTAAAATAAAAGCTTTTCATATATATAAACTCGGCTATACGTTAAACGACGTATTTATTACGATCTATAGGTTCATATTAAAATCATATTACGACTTGTCTTTTTTTTTGCAATTGGGTCATACACACTCGCAAAAAGAAAAGTTGTCTCTCCTGTGGTCAATAGTTAAAGGCTTGTGTACATATAGGTTATGTTTTTATTTTCTAGGACTAAAGTAGACCTGACGGCGCTTAATAGCATGTGGGTTCAGCCAGCAAATTAGGCCTTAAAAACGTTAACTTCGGGTATGTCCACAGGAGAGACGGTTACCTAAATCTGTGTATGACCCAATTACAGAAAATCAACATTTAAAATTATTCCTCTATTCTGCTGCCCGCCATAATGCCATGATAGCATAGCATGACACTTTAGAAAATACACATACTGCCAACATTAGAAAAGTTTAATGGAGTTGGTCACGACCAAGGAGCTTATATACAACACTGGAGGTTGAACGCCGAACATCCGTTCGAAACAAGAAATTTGACCTTTATAACGTCACGAATATACGAATAACGTCTCTTTTATAAAATGTGCGTGTAGTATTTTACTTTCCTCACAGTCGAAATTAAAAGTAGAGTCTAACTCGGGTGAAATTACCCATTTCCCCTCGAACTATTGGCGCTCTAACTTCGTTCGAGCGCCAGAAATATCTCGGGTGAAATGGGTCACTTTCAACCCTTGGTTATCAATCTACTATATAATGTCACTGTGACACCGTTCTATGGTGGGTCAGGGTTCCGTTGGGCTGATAGTACATATAACGAATTTAAACTAAAAACTATCACGATTAAATAGACTTGATCGGTTCCTGCGATAATAAATAAATAATATCAAGGGACAATCTCACACAAACTAAGCTCTATGCTCTAGGCTTGTACTATGGGTACTAGACACAGGCGAGTAAATTGTTTATACCTATTAAAAATCATCTAATGGCCTGTTGTTTGATCGGTAGTTAAACTAACTAATGGTCAAAAAACGTTACTAATGGTTAAAATCGCAAGGAAATGTGTCAAATTTTCGATTCCTTTTTCGAATTTTAACAATTAGTTGAGTTAACTACTGATCAAACAACAGGCCCTAAGGCCCTGAACTTTCAAGAAAATGTGTCAAATTTTCGATTCCTTTTTCGAATATTAACAATTAGTTAGTTTAACTACCGTTCAAACAACAGGCCATAAGACAACACCAAATAACTCGTTTTTTGATGGCTTTTCCGGAAAATAATTATGATTGCGAGTCAACGCCCAGGGCCTGTATTCTAGGCGGTAAAAACCATATCGTCATAGACCTATTATAGTATTGTAAACGTTTTTATAGCTCTGATTTACTTGACAGTAATGGCGGCCGAGTTAAAAACAAAACTATGACACGTCAAAGGCAATATGATTTTTACTGCCTACAATCATCCTAGAATAGAGGGCCTGAGTTACTAGTCTCATATTGAGGACTAAACACTGATAAGGTTGCCTGATCAATATCGGCTCTTCACGTGTTTTACGCCCCCCGAGCATGATTGATGACTAAATATCTACAACACTATCTATACTCGAACATCTAATTAAAGATCAAAATCTGACAGTTCCCATCTTGATTATTTCGTTACCTATTTTAACATTATTTCCTAAAAATATGAATGAGAAATCGTGTAACCAGTAATATTAGGGTAAGTTTTATTGATAAAAGTACCTACACTTAAACCAAAATGCAGTAATCACAGCGAATGTGCGCCGGTTGAGATTAGGATTTTGGTCTTAAATCAGATTTTCGAGTATACAACATATTCAAAAATCGTAAAAAACGGACTAGGTTTAAGGCTTCACAATCTTCTTAAAGCTATTGTCGAAACGCCCGGGGGCTTTAGTCCGTGCAAGTCGGATATAACCCACCCTGGGGCCTGTTTCATAAAGCTACAAATGACAATTTACAGGTTACAAGTTTCCATTTGACACAACCTCGACCAATGAGGACCAGCCTTTTGAGCAGTGTTGCCAGTTTAGACCTGTAAAATTGTAACTTGTAGCTTTATAAAACGTGCCCCTGGTGGCTGGGGTGGGTTTGCATAACCTCCGAGTCAACAAAGAGGTTACAATATGAGTTATATTGGGCGGCATTGGGCCGCAGTGGCAGTCCCGAATCAAGACAGAAAGCGTTTTTATGTTATTGCCTTTTTACATTAAATTATTAAGTTCATTTGTCCGTCCGTCTATAAATTATATTATAGGTACCTACCTACTAATAGATCAGTTAATTACAAGACATTATGCCATTTCTTGATACATCATATTAATTGATTTTATATTACCGCATTATCGTTAAAAAGATTCACGATTTGAATTAAATGACGTAGGTACTCGTAATTACACTACATAAGATAGCAAAAGCTATTAATTGTAATTGCTTCATTAGATCACTAAGTGTTCTTATTTAGAGCACATATTAGAGCATATATTTAGCACTTGTAAATTGTTGTGTAACTCTCCAAGGCCACAAAGGCAAGTTCATCGACGAGCTCAACGTCTTCAAGGCTCACTTGACTCTCGCTATGCAGCTCTAAATTCGAAACTTCGGATGCCCCGCTTCCTTTTCACAAAGAAATGGAGCTAACGGAACGATTTGTAAAGTAGGGCTCCTAAGTCCTGATACGCCGGCAGTTTTCAGCTCTGGCTCGTGCTCTCGCCCGATGACCTAACAGTAGAATGCCAAAGAGCAGACATTAGCGACATCTGGCTGATGGTTCTCTATCGTTTGACCGAATTTCATATGCAATAATTTCATTTCCCCGAATTTCATATGACATAATTTGATATGCTATAACGATCACGTGCCATAATATTCAATTGTCATAAAGGCATTTTCTCTGAAACCGTGAACTATTCAGAATTGTAATAAAACAAACCTAACCTAACCTATTGGGCTCTATACGATTGATTGCATGTAAAAATTACCTGAAAGGTTTACGATTTCAGAAAAATGTCTTATGACAAATGAAATTATGGTACGTGATATTAGGGAAAGTGACCATTATGGCAAATTAAATTAGTGCAAATGAAATTATGAAAAATGAAGGGATACCCTGGCTAAAAGACAGTAAGCCTTAGCTAGACTAAGGTCACTCAAATTACAGATGTTTCTTTATATTTCAGTTCGGGCTACTCCGTCCGTCCGTTCATTTGTCTGTTGAACTTATTGCAAATGAATTAGTTTAAAAATATTTTTGTTTTCTTCTTAAATGGGTTCGAAATATTACCTAAGCTGGGACAACTAGTTGAAGTTGCATATATATCATAGTGATGAAAGGGCTTCATTTGTACATTCCAAAACAATGATGAAAAATGTCCAAAGTTTGTATAAACAAAACTAAAATAGGTAACTTATATTTATTCAGGTTTATGTAATTTTCACAGGATAACTGGAACGTGACGGCACATCTAAACTCGGATTCATAAATAGATTCCATCAAATCTACCAAGAAATGTCACTGTCACAATAACATCTTACAATGTCAGTATGACGGTCCAGATGCCACCAACCCTTTCGTAATAATAAAAATATAATTATCTTACTGCAGGTGAAAAACTTAACGAAAGTCTTTGTAGTAGTGTAGAGAATTAAGGGAAGTTACGTCCAAATTCAAATGTTGTCCCCATTTTCTGTAAACAGACACTGTGATGTCGGGCGCTAAAGGATACAATCGACGTCTGTATTGATAGGTGTCTTTATTAATAATGTCTGATGTTACAAATGATAGTAGTTTATAAAGGGTATGAGAGGTGCACGAGTGTGAGTGCAAATCACACTACACCTCCCCCATTAAAGAAAAAAAAAAACTTACTTAGCCTTTAGTATATTTGGTTTTACAATATAAAATGGACAAGCTAAAATTTATACATTTTGTTACGGAATTTAGAAAGCAATTGTTATGAGTTGTGGGAAAGGAGGACTTTTATATGCTTATAATGGTAACTAAATAATTTTCTAAATTAAAAAAAAAATTACGACAACCAATTATTATTTTTTTACCAATACCGTTACAACAACCCATCTTATAATTTTAGTACCTAACTACCTAAATCTTAGTATATTTTTAAACATGCTAAATATTTGATGTTCATAAAACCTAAACTAACTGATGTGTCACCAAATATATTTTTTACCTTTTTTAATTTTCTATTACAAAAAATACATTTAAAAAAATACAGTTTTCTCAGTTTTCTAATACAAACACACTTACTTCTAACAGTACTCCTCTTCTATTACTGATAATAGATTTGAGACCGTTGTCAATGTCATTGATACATTTTATGCTTACTTAATTAATAACGCTTACTTAATTTGCTGACGAGATAAGACTTACGGACGAAGTATACAGCAACTGATATTTTTTGGTTAAATTTTGTTATTTAACTTGTTCAAAATGACTTAATTAAAATAATTGCGCCCTCTTACTACGATTAACATAAAACATAATGAAATAAAATACATTTCTTAGATTAACCACAATAATCTCGTGTAATTTAATCATTGCACATAATTGTGTACTCCAAGAAATATGTATGTTTTTTACGTCTTAATCACTGTGTCAAGTCAGTTTACTTTAGAGTCGTATCCTAGGTACCTAGTCCTTTACTTTTTTCATTGATTTATATCGTATTTCTTCCTTATTTATACATGCTAGTATTTTATTTAACATGACGTCATCTTTCCTACGTATTCCGTTTCATTTCACAAGCTTATAGCTTCAATATAAATACATATAATAAGAAAGTGTGTAACAATGTTATCACTTCGACAAGGTACACAGCACATTTTTAAACGTGGTCGGCCGACCTTTTTTTTATATACATTTATTTATTGTTCAGGTTACAAGGATATTTTTATTTAAGGTGCGCGCACATAATATTATTGTTTTATAACATTGCATACTCAGGCAGTTCTTTTAACATGTCCTTTCTTTATAACTTTACCATATGTCCAAGTATCTTCACGACTGGTAGCTCGACCGAGTCATGATCAGATTACAAGGATTCCGTGCCTGCCTTGTAACCTGGTGTACCTTGCATAATCCTCTTCGCTCAACAGCGCATCTCGGGCTACTGTTGATAACGAATGGGGTATTTACCCTATTAGTCCATCTCCTTTAAATAATTATCAATCTAATACCAAACAAAAAAAACTCATTCATTAAAAACCTTAGCTCATAAGTATTCCAATAACTTTTAGGTGGCCGGCCTAATCGCTCGTTGTAACACTTATTCGCCTCAGCTTTCCTTGCATAATGCACTTTTCTAAAACAAACCTTAACACACGTACGTAATAAATACCACTCTATTTTTCCTCTCTCTTTAAAAAAACAATTTCTCAAAAAGCTTCTCAAAATTCTTTTAAATCTTGAATTATAACCATTAAACTCTACCAAATCTTAATTTTTGCATTCCTAGATCCTTCTGAACTCACATCTGAAATCACGACCTCCTTTCATAATAATTATATACGTAATCCTTTCTATCTATCTATTTCACCATTTCGCCCTACTGTTTTTTTCTCTTCTGTCTTGTCACGTCCAATGTCAATTCCGAATAAAGTATTTTATATATCTACGTCCCTAAATTAATTATAACTATTTATACGAAAGTGGGGCAAAACAATGCAATAACCATCAATATTTATCTTATAATGTAAAAATAATCATTTCATATTGCGTAAAATTCATTGATACTTTGCTAACAAAGTATTGTTTAATTACGAATTAATTTCATATAGGCATGTATTTTACGAAGACAAGTCTGTCTTTCTAACTTGTCATGTAATTCGATCTGTAATAACAGACGGGTGCACTCGCTGAGTTCCATTTATGTTTCTGTGAACTGGATGAGATCATCCGTCGCAATATTGTTTTCTAATATGGTATAAGTAGCTACTTTCCTATAGTTTATTGTCTAAAAAGAGAACATAATTTGTGTAAAATCTATTAAACTTTTACCAAAATAAAAGTGAATACCTATGGGTTACGTGCTTAACTGCTAAAAAAATGTAAATCATTTTAAATGTTAATTAAAATATCAAATGTTTTAATAGAACTATTTCTCGAATTTATCAATGATAATACCTCAATATTGACGACATTGCGAAATAAAAACTCATTCTGAAATATTTACAAACAAGGATTAGCCAAATATATTTTAAACTTTTGTCATTACACTTACCGCTCTATACCATATCTGAAATTTGGTATAGGTATATTATATATTTCTCTCGTTAACAAACGTCGATACACACGAAAAAAAAGAATGCTTGAAATATTCACTTAATTAATAATTTATCTTTTTTTTATAAATTCTGTACACATTTTTCATTATTCTAAAAAAAAGAAAAAAAACTAATTTAAAAATTAAACTATTTGATTTTAACATAATATTAAACGTTCTGTCTTTTGTGGTATTTTTGAATGGCATCAATATGAAAGAATAATTAAATATACTTAATTGAGTCTAACAAAGTAAACTGTAGATCCTAGCCATCATTTCCTGTTTCTTCTTCCTTCTTGAACGCTCCGTCCTCATTGACCCCATCACTTCTCCCGGCAGCAACACTCGCACACAAAACTTGTCACCCAGCTTCCGGCGGTAAACACTCCCAACGGGATTGCCGTCTCCCGACACTACGCAGAATCATTAGATTTATCCTCTCCACTTGCCACATCTTCCTTTATTTTCTGTTTATCCATCTTCTTATAATATCTCTCAGTCCAGATTTTTCTAATGTAGTAAATTTAGCACTTTAATATCTTACCACTAGGTCCGAATACTGGTTACATTAACTTTAATTTTATATTTTTAAGTCTCTTGTAATCACTATAACTGGTCGGCGCGCTGCGCCGCCAGCGCCGCGCGAAGGCAGCACAGGCAGGATCGCCATGTGATGTCGGGCGCTAAAGGATACAATCGACGTCTGTATTGATAGGTGTCTTTATTAATAATGTCTGATGTTACAAATGATAGTAGTTTATAAAGGGTATGAGAGGTGCACGAGTGTGAGTGCAACTCACACTACAACACTATACAAATACATAAACGTAGGGGTTTCGTTTTGTTGGTCGCCTATACTACTTTGATTCTTAGATGTTTGTTATGTATCGAAGTAAACATATATATTCATATATTATATTTATATTAATCGTTTCGCTCTAATTAGTGAGATGGTTTAACGCCTCTCCTCCAGTTAGGATGCTACAGTCAGGATGCTACAGTCAGCCAGCACAACTAGGTAGAGGTTATTTTTTTCGTATTTACCTATTTTAGGTATAACAATTAATAATATAAGCACATCTTCAAACTATAATATTATTGTACCAAAATGGATGCCAAATGTTATCGAGACCTGAAGTTTTACCATTGCAATATGAATATTTCTACCACAAAATTGCTTCAATTAAATAATTATTTATACAACAGGTTTTTATATAAGCATGTTGATTGAAACAGAGCATTTAAATGTTATTCTTAAATTTACTAATTAACTAATTACTTAAGTGCATTCTTTCGCCAAGAGTAAATTGACTAATGTTGGAATGTTTCATTTCAATGGCAACACCGTGGTAGATTCAATGGAATCTAATTATAAATCCGAGTTTAACTAGCGCGGTTTTTTAGAAATCTTTACATAATAACACAAAGTCGCTTCCCTTCGTCTGTCTTCTTTCTGTCTGTACGCTTAAATCTTTCTAACTACGCAAAGGATATTAATGCGGTTTTCATGAATAAATAGATTGATTCAAGAGGAAGGTTTTGTATACAATAAATTCTGGTTTATATATGGGTGCTACAGAAAACTCACAGAAACGGAAGCGAAGCGAAAGCGGGACGCCATTTATCAAACAAACCGTCAGAATAAAGATGTTAAAATTTATATCTTAACATTTTATTAACGAAATGGTTTTATTTAATGTAGAACATTAATATTTAGATTTTTTTAATATTCAAAGCAAATGCCAGAGCCTAGACCTGTTTTCTATGTTGAATATTGGCTACAACCTTGATCTTGTTTAAAAAATATGAATAGGTCGTTTTTAGGGTTTCGTAGTAAACAAGGAACCCTTGTAGTTGCGCCATGTCCGTCAGTCCATCCGTCCGTCTGCGGTTTAACTCTGATACTAATACATCTGGTACCTCCCATACACGTAGGTAGTGTAGCGCTCCATAAAGAATAGGAAAACGGAACACTACACGGGATGGTTGCGATAAAACCACCAGCACGTTAATTTGGACCTGTAAAAGTAAAATAAAACCGAACGAATTTCAACAAGGTTATATAATTAGGGAACACACAATGATTAGATTAAAACAAATTACTTACAATGCAACTATAAAAACTAGATTACCAGGCTGACACAGATCATTACTTTGGTAACCAAAACGAATTATCATGAAACAGTCTGCGGATTGTCACGCTAATAAAGCTATTTTTAAATTAAAACACATCGCCTAATAAAGGTAAAAGTCCACCTTAGAACACGGTCAGGCCAAAACTTGTATAGAATTTATAGGTAAAACTAAATCGAACTATGATAGAATAAATCAGATAAAGATCAAGAAGCGCTTCATGATTAAAACTGATGAGTTCGAAGTATAATGAAATATGGATATCAATTTGAGGTGTTGAACGGTAAAAAGAGGTCCTGATACCTAATTAAATTTACGGCCAAAATACAACCAAATGTAACCTTACATTGGTTAGGGTGGAGTTCGCGGACTCATTTAGAATTTAGATATTAATAAAAATTAACGAAATGTGGGACTATCCTGTAAACTTCCGTCGTCGCCGACTTGCCGCCGTACGAAGATATAGCCGTAACGCTGCGTTCGTCGCAACTGACGCAGCGGGAAAAGTCTGCGGGCACTACCGCAGACGACGAGCCGTCGCCAGTGAACTCGTTGGCGAACCACACGGTGATCTGCAAAGCCACCCGTCCAGATCTTCCGCTGGGTGGCGAAGAGTCGCGTGATATGGGGTAAGCGGAGGTGCTGCAAAGAACACCTTTACTCACAAAATAGAACGAAAAGGACGGAAGAAAGGCTTCCTAAAGATGGGGGGCAGTGAAAGCTGAACGGCAACAAAAACCAACTCACCCGCTATCCGGCCATACAGAAGACAACAGCGCTATCTCGATCGGTCAATAATCGACACCACGGCGTTGTAGGAAAGGCGTTCGCGTAACATCATTACCGGACGCGGCACTCGAAAAAAGCTTATGACTCCATGCAATAATAAAACCTAGGAAGAGCAGAGACTCTATCAAATTTTCCGAAGTATCAAGGCGAGAGAACGAGATTGAATGACAGTACCATTACAAGGAACGGATTTAACAAAAACGAATTCAAAATTCAAAACTGTCAGTAGAAATAACAAACTCTAACCGGTCAATGAACAAGTCCGCAATACCAAAAAGGCTGAGAAACGAAAAAGGCGAAATAATTTAGCGATAATTAACGCGAACCAACGCGATTTGTAGCGGTAATGCTACAATTGGTACTAAAACGGGGATGATTTTTTTACTTTTCTACGTTTGGGAACACCTTAAATTTCCGAATATTCATTTGTCCGAATGCTATTTTAGATTAAATGTATAGTTTAATAGTCATACGTAGGTAAGGTTAGGTTTGATTTATAAGCGATAGCAAAAAGTTAAGTCTTCTGTCGAAAAATTGAGTTCGGAATTATGAAAATTCGGAATTTTGATCAATTCGGAATTATGACTCTTCGGAATTATGTAGAGCACCCTTTGGGGTAACTTGGACAGCTTTATCAAAAAGTTAAAAAAACAAAAAAACTGCCTTCAAAAACGCAAAAAAATAACTTCTTTAAAATTGTAGGCACCTAATAGGTTAGTCCAACTGATGTCGGCTTTTTGTTGAAAATATTGTGGTCGCCGACTTCAGTTGGACTAACCTATTAGGTGCCTACAATTTTAAAGAAGTTATTTTTTTGCGTTTTTGAAGGCGGTTTTTTGTTTTTTAAAACTTTTATTTTATTTTACACTTTTCAGTGATCATAATACGCTGTTACGTAGTCCCGACTTCTTAGTTGATTAAGTTATTTCAAGCGCGCCGCAAGCAACGCCGCGGGAAAGTCATAGTCATATTTCAATAACCTCCTTTTTTGAAGTCGGTTAACAAGTAAATATTCTTCGTTGTAGTCGCTCAACTATCTTAATCGAGATATCTTATCGCCACCCTTGAAATCGGTACCGTTAAGGAGTTCCGGTGGCCATCTGTGGTCTTCATCATCAGTTCCACTTCACCAAATGATACTTACTGAATGCAAATGCTGGACTAGTTACTAAAAATACTAAAATCGCTTTATGTTTGCCTACAACATTTGAGGAGTTCCCTCAATTCCTCACGGATCCTCTCATCAGATTCAGATTTGGTGACAATGGGACTACCTCGAAAGTATACTCTATCAAACCAAAAAAAAAAATTTGAAATCGGTCGACAATTGACGGAGTAATCGGTGAACATACATAAAAAAAAAAATACATACAGTGGAACGTATAACCTCCTCCTTTTTTGAAGTCGGTTAAAAATAGTGGGGAATGAGAAGAACATTTCTCGATTCAGGGATCAGTTTGCGAAATATTAAGCTTTGAAGTTGTAATTTTTAGTCTAGTGTCCCCCCCCAGGGGTCCAGCTAAATCGTTGTTTTTAACCGACTTCAAAAAAGGAGAAGGTTCGTTCCACTGAATGTATTTTTTTTTATGTATGTTCACCGATTACTCCGTCAATTGTCGACCGATTTCAATTTTTTTTTTTGATTTGATAGAGTATTCTTTGGAGGTGGTCCCATTGTCACCAAATCTGAATCTGATGAGATGATCCGTGAGGAATTGAGGGAACTCCTCAAATATTGTAGGCAAACATATAGCGATTTTAGTATTTTTAGTAACAAGTCCAGCATTTGCATTCAGAAAGTATCATTTGGTGAAGTGGAACTGATGATGAAGACCACAGATGGCCACCGGAACTCCTCAATGGTACCGATTTCAAGGGTGGCGATAAGATATCTCGATTAAGATAGTTGAGCGACTACCTACAACGAATAATATTTACTTGTTGAAATATGACTATGACTTTCCCGCGGCGTTGCTTGCGGCGCGCTTGATATAAGTTAAAGTTTCATTTCAACTAAGAAGTGGGACTACGTAACAGCGTATTATGATCACTAAAAAGTATAAAATAAAATAAATGTTTTAAAAAACAAAAAACCGCCTTCAAAAACGCAAAAAATAACTTCTTTAAAATTGTAGGCACTAATAGGTTAGTCCAACTGAAGTCGGCGACCACAACATTTTCAACAAAAAAGCCGACATTATTCTGTACGAGCATGCCGTGGAGACAGTATATTTCTTTAAATCATCGTAATAATGGCTATTTTACGGATACGTTTTAGCTTTTGCCTTACTAGGTATATCATATCAATATCACGGTACAACACGCCCGTAAGATCAAAATGATGCGCTCATATTGACAGCATAGATGTTTCTGGCCAGGAAATTATGGTCTACTAGTGTATAATCTGTGTTACGGTGTAGCCAGGGTCGTCCGCTCACGAGGGTTCTCCTCAACAGTTAACCATGATGATGATGATTTTGGAAAAAGTCGTCGTAGGTATAATTTTCCAGAGTTTTAAAATAATGTCCAATTGCAAACTCAAGGTTTTGATAGTGACGTCTTTTCTGGATTTTAAATAGGTCATCAATTCCAGAAAGTACGTCATTACGAGAATCCAGATAACACAAAAAGTAGTAATGCCCTTCGAATAAAGGCCTTACCTACTAAAGATTCAAGTTTCATTTTCCTCAGCAGTCATGAAGTACCCGACGGGCATGAGGCGGCTAGGCTCGCCCAAGCCGCCCAAGCCGCCCGTGGTCCCCGACTACTCCACCCCCCCCGAGGAGCCGAATGGTGGGCTGAGCGTGTTCTTCACGTTCCTCTGCATCGTGGATCTGTTCGGCGTGTTTCCTGTTGTTGCACTTCCTAAGAGCGTTATTATTTGCGGTAAGCACATCTACTTACCGCCAAATATATCCGCGTTATTATTTACCGCTACAGCTATCGCGTCAATTTTATTTATTAATTTATTTCTTGTAACTTATAACTGTAGATAATGACGATTCGAGTTCTATGTTGGCTTCCCATAAAGTTCACAATATCAGAAGTATATAGCTGTACATTTTAGTACCTTGTCGCAGTTAAGTATTAAAGTGCCAGTAGTTTGAATTTAGTATGTTAATAGCTGCGACAAAGTACTAAAATTCACCATTGTTTATCATACCCAGGTATTTACGGCGTTCCGCTGGTTCTGGGCGTGTTCGGGCTGCAGCTGTACACGGCGGCGCTGCTGGGCCGCTCCTGGCTGCTGGCCCAGGAGATCATGCCAGCCATCCGGGAGAAGAACAGGTAGTTTCAGTAAGCAGCAGTACTCGCAGTCGCGCTATTGTACTTCGGTGTGAGGGTTAGACAGCTAGTAGGATTACATATAATATAACGCGAAGGCCTTGGTTTTGGCTGCATGCTTGCAAACTCCAAAAACGTGTTCCACTCCGAGTAAACGACCACCTGCTACGCGGACGGAGTCGTGGGAAAAACAAAACAATACTTAAAAGTCCATTACAGATTATTTTTTCCTGCACACAAATATAAATGTTACTTTATGTAGTACAATGTGATATATTTTTTGAGCTCAATGTAGGTATTATTTAACATTTCCAGATTTCCATACGCGGCGGTGGCGGAGCTTGCGTTTGGTAAATACGCGCGGTGGCTGGTCACCTTCCTCATCGACGCCACGGTGTTCAGCGCCGGGGTGCCCAACTTCATCGTAGGTGAGACCTTCACGGAGGCAGGATTCGGCCAGAAGACGGTCGGTGGTTAAGGGCAATATCAGATTAGTGGCCAAGGCAAGGTAAGTAGTCAGCAGTCCACCTGACCGATGGTCTGATGATGAAAAAAAGGCAAAAACGGAACACTTTTAGTATCTTCATTTCGTCCGTCCGTTCGTACGCCACAGGCTTTTTACTCAAAAACTACAAGGTGTCGGTACCTATATGATGAATGTTCACGAAATTTGGAGTATGGAGAGGTGTCTGGCATATAATATAAACCGTTACTTAGTTTAGTAGTTAAATAGCAAAAGTAAATATCTACAATTTTGGAAATAATCGCTCCGAAAGTTGCATAAGCTATTCTTTTTATTTTTTTAAGTGTGTGTCCAAAAAATATGATAAATATGTAAAGAAAAATTTTCAACATGATCGAATATTACCGATGTTGAGTTATTGCCAAAGAACTGCGCTTCTCAACAAAAGGAAGTAGGTAAGTGACATGAAGATACGCTTCTATGTCTGGAGTAACGGCTTCTGAACCATACACTGAGCAGGTCACCTTGCTCTTGCCCGGTTTTTAAAATCGGTTTAAAAGAGTTTGACGTGGTGACAAAGTACAAGTTAATCCGCAGTTTTTTGGGTAACAAAAGATACATTTTCTTGGTGCAGCGGCGCAGAGCCTGCAACTGTTCTGGTGGAAGATCTCGGACGGCGTCATCAGCGTGTCGTACTGCGTCTGGATGCTCGTCATCGGCCTGCTTCTGACGCCCGTCATGTGGCTTGGCTCACCCAAAGATATGAAGTAAACATTTCTTCCTTCCTAAATAATATTATAAATGCAGTGCGTGCAGTGTATAGTGTGTTTGTTGGTTTCGAAGCCACTTGATTTTTCGTTGCCAGATAGTCAGGCCAGAGAGTGACATCTAAGCTCTATTTATCAAAAAAAAACTTCACTTTTCCCGCGGGTATATCCATAAACGAGTTATACGCGAATGAAGTTGCGGGAAATAATCTAGTAAAATTTATTGTAAACAAGCCTTCATAAGCCAGCCTATTAAAATCTTGGACAAAACCCAGTTTTACTCAGGTAGGTGTAGGTGTGATTAGTATTACCCCGAGTTGTTTCTCCAGACGATTCTATTGGACATCATCGTGCCGAATCCCTTAATTACGCTGCTGAAGTGCGCTCCCACACGGTGTTGGTGTTCATAGATCGCTGGCCCTGACGTCGGCGTGCATAGTGACCAGCGTGGCCGTCTGCATCTGGTCGTGCATCCTGCTGGACGACGAGTCCCCACCCAACGACATGGATCTGCTCACTTACCAGCCCCAGTGGCGGGACCTTATCGTCGCCTACGGGATCATTACTTTTCAGGTGTGGCGTAGGTTCCATGTTTTAAATAGAATAAAGAGCTAGCGGAAAGCATCGCTCTAGTTGCCTAAATTACCAATTGAATAGGTAATCAACGCCTTGGCACCTTGATCCCTTTTGACCCCGCGGGTTTTACGATTGAAAGGGAAGTCAATATATCCTTCGTTTCAAGAGTAAGCCATTTTGAGATTTCATTGCAAATGCGGATGTGGGTGGTTTGTCAATATACTATACAGTGATGTAAAATGTAAATGGCCTCTATTCCATATTGTATTACTTAGCCTATCTTGTTTTGATTAGGTAATCCTATTGATGTTGTTTGAAGTTATGATAGTCTTATTCACTTGACCGTAAGTGTTGTAATAACGTCGACATTGTGATTACGATGGCGAAGCAAGATGGTTTAAACCAAAAAGGAATAAAGGCCGATTGGGAACAAGCTACGGCTAAAAATTGGAAAACAAAAATAGGTTTTAATCGTTGCAGGCTCATAAGCTCATAACAACAGTGCCGTTAGCTCCGACGACAACTTTATAAATTGAAGTGTTTAGGTACAAAATATGATTTACTTCTCAGTTCGACATCCACCCAATGCTTCTGACGATCCAAGTGGACATGAAAAACAGCCGGCAGATCAACCGCGCCGTGTTCTGCGGGTTTGGCTACACGGTGGCCCTGTTCGCCGTCACGGCAGGCCTAGCGGCGTACCGCTACGGGACACAGGTCGAGTCAAATATTTTGCAAGGTACGATAAAATATATTGGTGGCTTCTTACAAGATTGTGATAGTTTTGACTAAGCATCTTGATTCCATACAAGGCTTTACTCCATTTACTTTAACGACCTAGTACTGGAAAAGTGCAGTTGCACCATCATCATCATCATCATGTCAGCCGAAAGACGTCCACTGCTGGACATAGGCCTCCCCCAAGGCTCTCCACTCAGACCGGTCTTGTGCTTTTCGCATCCACCGCGTTCCCGCGATCTTTATAAGGTCGTCACTCCATCTTGTTGGAGGCCTACCTACAGCTCGTCTCCCGGTCCGCGGACGCCACTCAAGAACCTTCTGACCCCATCCGCCATCAGTCCTGCGAGCAATGTGCCCCGCCCACTGCCACTTAAGTTTGGCTATTCTTTGGGCTATGTCGGTAACCTTAGTTCTACTGCGGAGATGATCATTTCTGATTCTATCACGCAGAGAAACCCCGAGCATAGCCCTCTCCATAGCCCTCTGAGTGACTTTGAGCTTCCTTATAAGGCCCATTGTTAGCGCCCACGTCTCAGATCCGTAAGTCATCACTGGCAAAACACACTGGTCAAAGACTTTTGACTTCAGACGGCAGTTGCACGTGATTGGCTAATGAGAATCCGCTAAAACCGCACTCACAATGGATGGAGCAGGTAGTCGGCTGTTACATCTGTACGGTGCGGACGCGTTTGTTTCTCGTTCTTACGACTTATGTTTATTGTTTACCTGCGACTTGGCTTTTGAAATTGACCGATGTCTCCTTAATCTGCACCATTGTGAACGGGTCCTAAGAAGATTATCATTTATTGCCGCCCACTTGGATACCTGCCTATACTAGGTCGGTAAAGTAAATGGAGTATAACAAGACAGACATCAACTGGATAGTTACCAGGAACAACTATATTCGAAACTTTGAGCGCTGAGTCCCCGTTCACGTCACTGCTGACTAAATCAAGAGAAAGGGGTGGAGCTAACGTAATTCCAAACTTCGATTTTCAAAGTAGGGCCTCTGTTGCTGTTTTTAGTTTCAAATTTGGTTGAATAACTAGGCAATATATTTAAAAATTTTGGCTCTGTATCGTCTTGGGCGAAATATTTTTCGTCAGAGCGTACATGTCACATATTTTAATTTACCAAAAAGTAATTTCCGCAGCAGTTTACGTTATGTAGTCACTATTCTAACCCAGCCGCGGATCGTGATTTTCAAACCTAGCCTAGAAATAAAACAAAATAATAATTGTAAATACCTACCGTAAAACGGGGCTATTTGGCATATTATACTGTAAATGACTTCCTAGATGATAAAGACGTTTTTAAGTAGTGTGAGCTATTACTGATATTACGGTTCTTTTTAAAAAACTTTTTTTGAATAGTTATAATAGCTGAGCGCTGAGCAGCACTTATTGCAAAATGCCTTTAAGCCAATAATGTAGACACTTTAAATTTAAGTATACCTAATGTTTTTTTTACTTTTTAATTGTATGGTTCTTGTGCACAAGTCACTTTAGAAGTGAGAACACATTGTGATTTTTCTCGCCGGACAACTACATTTTTATTGATATATTTTGTCCGGCAGCATGAGCATGTCATGCTCACTTAAAGGTCTTTGCTTACGGCGGCGTCGTTGATCGGGTCGCCACCTTCCCGAACACATGGTTGAGGGAGGCGATGGCTGAGATACGCGTCATACTCGTGAACGGGTGCTGTCTGTGGGGTCCGGTCTGTTCACGCTTGCAAGGACCTGTTTTCCAGTTAGTTATTTTAATTATCGTTCCTGACGTAGAGACCTCGTCATGTTGTTCTCCTAGTCACTATTTTTAATTTAAGTAATTTAGCTTACATTTGTAATGATTTTATTTGTGTTAGTTTTAAAATAATTATTTATTACTGTATTACCTTGTAATGTTACTTTTAAGTATTATTGTATTTTATGATTGGAAAAAATGACCTTCTGCTGGAGTTTCTTGCGGCGCTTCTTCTCCGCAATGGTGGTCTTGTCCGAAGCGCTAGTAGATTCACTCCATGTTACCGACGTGTAAAAGAGCCCTCATGTGGCCAATTTACTGAATAAATATTTTGAATTTTGTTTTTATTTTTTGAATGACGAGGCTATTTGGAACCAAGTAATTATAAGGTTTTAGTTGCTATATTTTTTGGCATAGCAATTGTAGAACTGAAAACTTCGCCTGACAACAAGTTTAACAGTTCTATCAATTAAAAGATAGGTGGCGCTAGTTGCCACAGTAAGTTTGCGCTCCGTATTTAAAATCAAATTAAAATAGAAAAGTAGTGTTTTTGGGAAACACTACTTTTCTATTTAAAAATAGTATCAGTATTAACAACAGTGTCTAAAGTAACAGTGAAAGTGTTATCTCGATCAAACAATACTTAGTTTTATTGTAATAAGTGATTATAACCTGACTAACCGTGCTGTGTTTTAACTCTCGATTTTATTTACTACTTTCCCAGTTTAAGTTCTTAGTGCAATAATTTTTAAACAGAGAGTAAGCCTGTGTAAATGCTGTCTAAGTAAAATAATAGTGTGCTGCAAAGATACAGACTTACTGGTGTTTAAATTCATTAACATAAATATGAATTAACATATTTTACCGTGATCCATACTAAATGCGTACCAAACTCTTTAGTGCTTTACCGAGACAATAATACCAACAACGAATTAACATTACCACAATTGCACTTTTAAAACGAGTTTGTTTGGTTTTTGTTTTTATGCCGTTAACAATGTTCGTAATTTTGAATTCGAAATTGTAAACAAAGTGCTCGCAATCAACGCCCTGTTTAAAACTCTACATACAGCGCCATCTATATCTTTTGTTGGGTCCATGCCATACCGTCGCCATCTGTGTTTTTTATTGAAATTAACCTGCGCCCTGTACTACCGCGCTACGTACTAGTTGTTAACAAGTTACACCGCGTAAAAACTACAATTTTGTAACGAAAGATGGCGCCATCAGTTTCACCGAGTAAAACTTGTGCGGGATGTTTGCATGTAATCGACAGCCGTCGATTTCTTATATGCAATTTATGCACTAATTACTATGACCTTTTGTGTGCAAATGTAAGTGAAAAGCGTTTCCTTAACGTAATGACCACTGAGCACAGAAAAAATTGGAAATGCCGAGAATGTTTACATCCGAAACCCAAGTTCGATAACGCCAACACACTTGCCGCCGCTGCCTCTACTAAATGTGCGACCTGCTCGCGCTCTCGACTGTCTCCACCCCAAGATACGTCTGATGCTGAGACTGAGATGTCAACCGAGCTCTTATCTGAAATACGTCTGCTACGTAAAGAAGTGAAAGCTACACGCTCTGAAATGCAAGAGTTTAGGAGTGCTATCTCGGGTCTCACCGCTGCTGTTAATTCATGCAATTTGAGAATCGACGATCTGTCAGCTCGCGTGGACGCTGTGGAAAACCATCAGCGAGAAGAACATTCGACCAACGACGTCGCCGACTTGCAGCAAACTATTTCCGACCTCAAGTTAGATCTCAACGACCGCGACCAGGAAATGTTATGTAACGATATTGAAGTTGCCGGTATCCCAGAGGAAGAAAATGAGCGTGCGTTACATATCGTACTTAGTCTATCATCTAAGCTAGGTGTTTCATTAGATGAGCGTGATATTGTGAGCGCGGAGCGCACCGGCCCCGTGCGGGTTGCGAGCAGGGAGGGCAGCGGCTCGCCGCGCCCGCGCCCCCTCGTCGTGCGCCTCGCTCGGCGCGCGCATCGAGATCAGCTGCTGGCTGCGGTGCGAGTCCGGCGTGGTGCCACTACGGAGGGCCTTACGTCTGCTGTGTGTCGTTTTTATGTAAACGAGCGGCTGACCCGACTAAACCGACAAGTGTTTTATAAAGCGAGAGAAGATGCGACCCGCGCGCAGTGGAAATACATATGGACGCGCGACGGAAAGGTTTTCGCGCGCAAAGAGCACGGGGCGTCTCGATGCCGCATGCGTTCAGAGGCAGACTTAAGCAAATATTTTGGTTTTTAGTATGGTTTGTTCTAACTCTTTTATTTGTTATATTCTATAATAGTTTTTTGTTATAGTTACAATTCTCCACGCTACGTGCAATATACAATTATTTATGCCATGTTTCAGTTGTAAGAATGTATATCTTTTGTTATTACTGAAAAGCACTCTGTTTACTCAACAAGTACATAATATAACAAGTAATGGAAAGGTATTTAAGTATTTAGGCATACTCTATAAAGCTCGTCGAAACAAAATGTCACCTAGTCACAAAATGTACACGTATATGTTACAATATTTTAGAGCGATTGATGTTTTATATTCACTGTATATGTTGCTAGATTGTCTGATAGTTTTATGTGTATGCTATAGCAAAATAATACTTTTATGTCTGACCTTTCTAATGATAAAAACATATTTTTATAATAAGTATGACACCAATTTAAAAACCACTCTATTTATTCAGATTTTAAACCTCTATATGGTACGAGTGCATGATCTTACTGAAGCTAGAGTGCAACCCTATTACTATAATGTCAACTTGTGTGTATCCTCATTGGTCTTAATCTCCATGTTCTTCAATTTGTTTACACAGGAAGAAATGGCTGCTCGATGGTCTCTAGAAAACACTTTACCTAACAATACTTATTTATTAGTATCATTCAATTATTTATATATTTACTCTACTTTTACTATTTGTCTACTTCGGAGCTCTAAAGACTGGCGCCACGCGACAATTTGCTGTAAATTCCTCTCATGCTGCAAGTTTATTGCAGAAGTTTACTCCTTTGTCATACAGTTCATTAAGCCTAAGAATGTGTCACTTGGTCTTTTAAACCCCGGATCTCTCGGAACACGCCACGACGAGTTTGTCGCGGCCATGGAGCGGTATAATGTGGATCTTATGGCTATCAACGAAACTTGGCTGCGTGAGGGCGAAGAGGCGCGTGCGCCTGCGCCGCCTGGATACCGACTACGGCACGTCCCGCGCCCCGCCAGCGTGCGCTCGCGTGGAGGTGGGGTCGGTTTTTATATCAAGCATGGCATTACTGCGCGGCTTGTCGCGCATCCGCATACGCCCCAGGTAGAACAAATGTGGCTGAGTCTAAATTTAAACGGAATTAAACTGGCTGTAGGTACTGCGTACCGCCCTCCGTGGTTGAACATCGATACATTCATTGACGCACTCAGTGACTCTGTTTCGTCCCTCTCTAGATTCGACCATGTTGTACTATTGGGAGATTTAAACGTTAACATCTTAAAAACAAATGAGCTACATACAAAGAAACTGATTGACTTCTTAAATTGTATGGAGCTAACACAATATGTCAACTGTCCGACTCATTTTACCGAACAAAGCGAAACATTAATCGACTTAGTCTGTTCTAATACATGCATACACAACTTAAAAGTTAACTATATACCTGATCTTAGTAGTCATTCATTCATTACCTGCGAATTAAATATCAGAAAAAGTAAGCCACCACCAAAATTCATAATTTATAGGCCTTTAAAGGATATTGATATAGAGGTATTTAGGGACATCTGGAGTCTGATAGTGTGAATGACATGGTGGAGTCTTTCAATCGGTGTATATTGCAACTGTTTGATGAGGCAGCGCCCGTTACGCGAGTTCTGATTAAAAATCATTCTTTTCCCTGGATTACTTTTACGGTGAAGAAAATGATGAAGCTTCGAGATGACGCCCACGCTCGTTGCAAGTTAACAAAGTCAGAAGATCATAAGAAATACTATAAGGAATTGAAGAGCATTACCACATCTGCGCTCCTTGCTGAGAAGAACGCATATTTTAACCAGCGTATCAACAATAATTTAAAAAACTCGCGTGTCCTCTGGAAGAATATTAAGAAAGATGTCGTTGATTTTAAATGTAAAAAATTTGATCTGCCGTCGCATTTAAGCAACCCTAACCATATCAATGAACACTTTCTCAATCTGCCCGGAGATGGTCAGGTTGATGATTCCCTTTTAGCTAGGTACAGGGCGGAGCGAGTTGGCACTGCAGTGTTTTCTCTTGAACCGGTTAATGAAATTGCTGTCTTTAATATTATTAAATCTTTTTCAAGCAACGCCCAGGGATCTGACGGCATTACCCTTAACATGATTATTTTAACATTGCCGCACACGTTGTCAATAATCACAAAAATTGTCAACAAGTCTATATTAACTGGAGAGTTCCCTGAGCTCTGGAAAACTGCAAAAGTTAAACCGATTCCCAAAGTTCATTATCCTAGAACCTTTAAAGATCTGCGCCCCATTAGCATCCTGCCTTTTCTTTCCAAAATTATAGAAAAAGTCGTTTGTCTCCAGCTCACAAAGTATTTGGAAAAACAATAACCTGTTGCCTAAAAAACAATCAGGCTTTAGGAAATCTCGTAGTACTACGACTGCCTTGCTCGACGTAGTGGATGAGATTCTGGCTGCTCAGGATATTGGTGAGGGCACCTTATTAGTCTTGTTGGATTTTTCACGGGCTTTCGACACAATCATGGGGGCATAACACGTACAAATTATAATTCGTGCTTATAATTTGTACTAGATGGCACCACCAGTATCATCAGGAATATTATTTTCTTCATTTCCGTTAATCAAGGAAAAGTTAAGCTTTTATTAATCAGATATACCTTAATTTAAATGCAAACATCATTCTTTACATAAATTTAAGGCTTTATTTTAGAAACTAAGAATGGCATTTTTTTGCGGTACACTGAACGGCCATCATTAGCTATTGAACTTGCTACGTGATATTCATTAGATCCGCTAGATGGTGCTTATACGAGGACGTTAGCGCCGACTTGTGTCGTCGCGGTCACTCCCGGTATAGATATTCAATGGAACAACATTTAATTAAAGCGTTTGTTATTTCTTATTCCAAAAATACGAAAGTTTATTTATTTTAACACCACAATAAATAACTTCCCAAGTATTTTTCACTATGCGTTTGACACAAACAAAACTAAAAGTTATCTTTCTTACTCTCGTGTTTTTCGTCTTCTGTCCATCATTCATTAGTGAAACAAGTGAACATAATTGTAGTTTGTATAGCTATCTATATGCAACTGCGACTATTTTTAACCGACTTCAAAAAAAAAGGAGGTTCTCATCTCGATTTGTCCTGTATGTATGTACAATGTATGTTCGCGATTATCTCGCGTTTGGCTGAACCGATTTTGATGTGGTTTTCATAAAAGTATTTGTTACACTAAGGAGGTTTTAGTTATTTAACCGACTTAAAAAAAAAGTTTCTCAGTTTGAACTTTTTACAGAGTTACATTTTTTTTTTGGTTTGATAGAGTAAACTTCCTAGGTAATCCCATTGTCACCAATCATGAGTCTAAATCTGAATCTGATGAGGGGATCCGTGAGGAATTGAGGGAACTCCTCAAATATCATAGGCATAGGTACATACAGCGATTTTAGTATTTTTAGTAACAAGTCCGGCATTTGCATTCAGCAAGTATCATTTGGTGAAGTGGAACTGATGATGAAGACCACAAATGGCCTCCTGAACTCCTCAACGGTAGGTACCTATTTCAAGGGTGGCGATAAGATACCTCGATTAAGATAGTTCAGGTTCAGCAATTGTAACGTGAATGTTTAATTGTTTAAATATGACTATGACTTTCCCGAGGCGTTGCTTGTTTAATTAAAGGTCCAGCCACACCGGATGCGTGCGCGTAGACGTGACGTGCGCTTGCGATTTACACTGCGTTGTATAGTGACATAGGTGGTCACATTTGCCTACAAATACCTACCTATGACTTCGATTTAGACAGTCAAAAGTCCTTAAACATTTTTATTGTTAGTTACCTACATTTATTGTTACCTACCTACTTAAAAGTAAGATATAAATTAAGGACAATTTTATTGACTATTTTAGATGAGTAAAAATAAAATATATTTTGTGCACGGACCTAAAAAAAAGGACGTAACGTTGCCTTAGACAGGAATGAAGCTTGCAAGGTCGGCAATTTCGTTCGTTATAGGTAGATACACGAGTTACCGCATGCACACAGATACCTACACTAAAAACGCACGCAGTTTACGTGTATGCCAATTTGCATTCTTGACTCATGATAAGACGAGGAAACACGTCCGTATTTTTTTAGGTACGTACTTTAATAGTGTTCATAAAAGTTGTTGGTACAATGTTGTATGGACGCGTGACGCGTCATCACTTAGGTTCTTTAGCTTTTAAATCCCAATATAAACTACTACTAGCTGTCCGCGCCCGGGCCGCCAATACTTAATCGATTACAATTTTTTCACAATCGATTATACATGTGCATCCTATTTTATTAGCATGATGATGATGATGATGACGATGGTGATTGTGATGGTGATGATGCTGATGGTTATGGTGATGAATTGATGATGATGATGGTGATGACGATGATGATGATGATGGTGATGATGATGATGATGATGTTGTTGATGATGATGATCAAGATGATGATGATGATGATGACGACGGTGATTGTGATGGTGATGATGCTGATGGTTATGGTGATGAATTGATGATGATGATGGTGATGCCGATGATGGTGATGATGGTGATGAATTGATGATGATGATGATGATGATGATGATGATGATGATGATCAAGATGATGATGATGATGATGATGATGATGATGATGATGATGATGATGATGATGATGATGATGATGATGATGATGATGATGATGATGATGATGATGATGATGATGATGATGATGACGATGGTGGTTGTGATGGTGATGATGCTGATGGTTATGGTGATGAATTGATGATGATGATGCCGATGATGGTGATGATGGTGATGAATTGATGATGATGATGATGATGATGATGATGATGATGATGATGATGATGATGATGATGATGATGATGATGATGATGATGATGATGATGGTGGTATCGATGATGTTTATGATGACGATGATGATGATGATGATGATGATGATGATCTTTTATTTTCCTTATAGGTGATGTGAAAAGCAGTATGTGTCACACAATAGCAAAATTATTTCCACCTTGGGCGTTAACACTTGAATCCCTCACTACGCTCAGGATTCTATTTTAGAATCCCTCGCTACGCTCGGGATTAATTTATAGAATCCTTCGCTTCGTCACGCTTCGTTCAGGATTCAATGTACGCCCTCGCCATAAATATGTCATTTTGCTTCCTTGATACACAAATAACTATTACGACCTACCAAATTCATATAAGTACCTATCCATCTATATAAATAAAAATAAAAAATTATAAAAATCGGTCGAGCCGTTTCGGAGGAGTTCAACCACAAACACCGTGACACGAGATTTTTATATAAGTAAATAGATCAGTTCGTTTTTAACGGAGGTTCAAACCGCATCAGTTTAGAGCTAAAGTACTTACGTAAATTATATATGTACATATATGTAATTATATATATATATATATATATATATATATAATTACATATATATAAATATATATAATTATATATATATATATATATATATATATATAGTACAAGTATAATAAATAATTATTCTGTTCTTTCACTTACTAGTCTAACTACGGCGATGCGCATCGTTTGCAAATCACTAAGAAAGTGAATAAATAGATAGGCAAACAAAAGGTAGTTCACGCCAAAACTTGATCACAAGGACCCAATATTTTTGCAAAGATATGCTTAAAGAATGTAGAATCAACGTTTAGTTTTATATGACGGCGCGCTGCGACGGCGGCAATTCATAAAGCTTTGACAAAACTGCCATCTGTCGAACTGATTGCGAGGTTACGTGCCGTTCATAGCTTAGCAGACATGTCGATTGTGCTGCCACTGCTGGCGAAACCACAGAAACTTATAGTGGCGGCGGCTATCGACTTTAGGACGGCAACCATTTTCGATTCGCGACTGAGTATCTGTAGAGTATAGTAATCTGTGACACAATTAATACGACATTGTTGCTAGCCAAACTTTTATACTACGGGTTTGACGCGCGGACAGTGAATTGGTTCTCAAGCTATCTCGTCGGCCGGAAGCAGTTCGTAGAGGTTTGTAATGAGACTGGCACAGTATTGACCTCGAATACTATGCCGATAAATAGAGGAGTCCCACAGGGGTCAATTTTGGGACCGCTTATCATTATTCTTTACAGTAGTGACATAATAAATAATATTTCTAATTGTAATTACCATTTGTATGCAGACGACCTTCAATTATATTTATCTTTTAGGCCAGCGGAAACAACCTCTGCAGTGAGTAAACTTAACATTGATCTGCGTAACGTAGCTGATTGGTGCAATAAAAATAACTTGGTTCTCAATGCTAGTAAGTCAAAATTACTTCTCTTTGGTTCCAGAAAACAAATACGCGACATTACCTTTTGTGATCCGCACGTTTCTATAACGGATGATCATCTGGAGATCGTTTCTGAGTCTCGCAATCTCGGCCTCCTGATGGATAGCAGGCTACGTTTTGAGGGACACGTGTCAGAACTTGTTCGTAATTGCTTTTATAGGCTTAAGGTATTATATCAAGTGCGCAACCACATAAGTGTTGACCTGCGTATTAAATTATGTGATTCCCTGATTCTTTCAAAATTAAGTTACGCCGATGCTGTCTTTGGTGGTCGTCTATTAGCTCGTACGAGCAAGATGGTGCAGCGTGTTCAAAACGCTTGCGTGCGCTATTGTTTTGATGTTCCTAGGCGCTCCCATATCACACCTTTTCTGAACAATAGCAAGCTTTTAAACATGTCAGCGCGGCGTTCCTCTCACCTAGCTACATTGCTATTTGGAGTTATAGACAAGGGTGAACCATCGTACCTCTTCGAAAAGCTCAAGTTCCCTAATTCAGGAGTTCGGGGTGCGCCACGTTTGATTTGCCCACGACACAAAACAGCTGCTTTTCGTGGCAGCTTTCGCTATGCTGCCACGAAGTGTTGGAATAATCTTCCACCGCCAATCAGAAACGCTAAGTCTTTGATCTCTTTCAAGTACAACCTCAAAGAGTATCTGATTGGCCTACAATTATCCAATACATAGCAGCTACAGCGTGTCCGAATTGCACTGTCGCTTTCACGTCGTTTTATTTTCTATTAAAGCACATCTCTGTAATAATATAAACACACGTATTCACACGCACTCCAAACACACACACACACACACACACACACACACACACACACACACACACGTACACACACAAACACGCACTTATTCAGAAGTCTGGAATAAACTCTCTTCTCTCTCTTCAACCCGGCGGCCCTGAAAACCA
This sequence comes from Acleris literana, assembly GCA_946894065.1. NCBI lineage: Eukaryota > Metazoa > Arthropoda > Insecta > Lepidoptera > Tortricidae > Acleris > Acleris literana. The sequence continues at coordinate 9,728,769 of OX335688.1, read as the reverse complement.
GCGTCAAGGCTAGTAAGCCTGACACCATGCTGAGTGGCAACCTTTTCGGTGTTAATTTTAGATTAAGTACTCTAAGTTTGTGTTACCTACTCTACTTTTTTATGTTTTGCTGTTGTTTATGTACATTTTTATTTTATTTTAGCACCGAATAAAGCATTTCTATTCTATTCTATTCTATTAAAAGCTTATTATTACTTTGTTCTAAATAGCCTCGTGATTCCAGAATAGCCCCGTTTTACGCTACCTAACTTTATGAGAAATTATACATTAAAACAAGAAATGTATTCGCGAAATAAAGAAAAAAATAATGTATAACTATATACAGGGTGCCTCTCACCTTGGGGCTTTAAATGTATGGATCGTTTCTACTCCTGAAACTGAACCTATTTTGTTCTGTAAGTTGTTATAAATATGTCAAACTTAATTATTATTTTCGTACAAGTTAAATGTAATTCTCAATGTACGCGATCCAATTCTCCATTTTCCTTTAGCCTGTATGTATACCTATTCAAAAAGACCCGCCCACCTTATTAAAAGTACCTAAAGTATTAAGGAAACAACTAAAACAGGAAGAACATTTTTATAAATGTGTGTGTTTGCAGCGATCCCAGGGTCGGCGACGCTGTTCGTGGTGTCGCTGCTGGTGACGCTGCAGCTCCTGCTGTCCAGCGCCGTCGGCAACTCCGCGCTCTTCCTGCATTTGGAGGACCTGCTCCGCGTGCCCAGATGTTCGTGAACAGACTTTAATCGTTGCTCTACCATAGAACCTTTAATAACGTATATGAATCACGGATTAATTATCGAGCTGTATAAAACCGTAACGCAGAAACCCAATGATAAACGACGTAGTTGTATTTTGTAAGTGTCATGAACGTAAACTTATAAACTTAGGTACCTACTTTTATTTATTAAGTAGCCGGAAACGATTGGAGTTCAGCCTCAAGCGAGCGTACAATTGGATCCATTGATCACAGATTATTACAAGCCAGTCATGGATCCAAGTGTAGGAAAAATAACTTGTTTTGTTCTAGATTTCTGCATCCAGCGCTGCCTGCTTCGTTCAAGCATCGTAGCCATCGTCGTGTTCCTGGGCGAGGCAGTGCCTCACTTCGAGGTGGCTATGGACCTCGTTGGATCCACACTAACAGGCCCCCTCATGTTCATATTCCCTCCTCTCTTCTTCCTAAAACTCTGCCACGCAAGGTCGAATTTGTCAAGAGAAAAACGAAATGACGCGTTGTCTAAAAATGGCGCACTATTACAAAATGGAGGGCTTTTACAAAATGGCGGACTTTTACAAAATGGCGGTTTAAAACATAGCGACGCGTTGGAATACCCAACCATTGAATATGCTTTAGAAACGAAGTATAAGACTTTTATTAGTTTTCACAAGGATGTGTTGTTTAAAGACGAAGTATCCGCTCAGTACAGGGTAAAATGGTATGATGTGTTCCTGGCTGCAGTAGTTGTGTTTTTGGGAGTGGCCGCTACTTCAATAGCCACATATTCGAGCTGGTCTAATGCCATTAAGTATGCTGAGTTCTCTCCGCCGTGTTTGGTTAATGCTACAGCAGCCGCTCAAAGTTTTATAGATTTTACTAAATCAACGTATCTTACTTAACCTCGTAAGGCCCACCGTACTACGAACAGACAGTTTTTTGTCACTTGGACTTTGAATCTACCATCAAGGCAATAAAGTTCAATTACGTTTGTTCGATAATGCCATTTTCAATTTATGAGGAAAGGAAAATAAACTTTATTTCCATTGCAATACAGTTCAAATGGAATTGCCTTGATAATGTACATCCAATTGCACACTGGGTCTTACGAGGTTAAATTGTACATAATCCGTCATATTGATGGAGCATACAATGTCCTGTAAGTAACAGGTTATGTATTGTTCACCAAGATGGCGCCTAGATGCAATCAATGCCTTATAAAAAAAGCGGGCGATAAACGGATCGAGGGTTAGAGGATGGTTAGACGGTATTAAAATATCAGTCCGCTAATTTTAACCAAAATAACTAAGCAACAGTTTGTTAGTTCGTCCGATTATCAATAATGATTAGTATAGATTGAACGCCTCGATTCGATTGCCTCGTGTGGTTGCCGAGTGCCTCGTGTGGTTGCCGAGTTAGAATAGTGCCACTCCATGTCTTCCCGTGGATGTCGTAAGAGACGACTAAGGGAATAAAGGCTTGTAGTACTGTTAGGCGATGGGCTTGCAACCTGTCACTGATACGCTGGTAAACATCTTAGCCTAATTGTGCAAATTGTGGTTATTGAATTATCAACAAGTTTTTAGAGATGTTTGTAATTCTGTAGTTCTGCCTACCCCACTCTGGGAACGAAGGCGTGAGATTATGTATGTAGATTGAACGGTTTTCGACCATTTTGGTAGAGGTTACCTAAAAATTAAAACTTGTCTTTTATATAGGTACATAACTACCTGCACTTCCCAAGATAGATCGTCCAATTCGAACACGAAAAAACCAACTTTGTAAATATTAAATAATGCCCCTATTTATCCAATTTTGAGAACCCAATGGAAATTGTTATTTAAGTAAAGATAAAGTAATACTTACAATAAATAAAACAATGATGCTTACTGAAACAATGGCTTTTATTTAACAAAGAACAGTCGTTCAGGAGGTAGCACTAGGTGATCCAACGGAGTATCTGTACATTATGCGTTGCTTTAGCAAGCAGCCTCGCCGACCAAATAACAAAACATGATTCAAAATCAACAGAGTGGCATATTATGCATCAATATATTAAACAACTACTTATCTTTATAAACATTCAAATAAATCTTTGTTTTTTTATTGCACAATTGTCAATTTTTATACAACCAATGTATTTACAAATAAAAATAAACATTCTAAAAGTTGATAAATATATTTTTTCTATTTTTAAGGCATTTTGAACCGTATAGTTTTTTTTGTGACAGTCTCAACATCTTCTAGTCGGTATTTGTACTGAATATGTATCTTTATTTAAAAACTAAACACATTTTAAAGCGCTTACGGGACAACAACGATATTTTATGCTCAAAAAACACGAAATCAAAAATCCAGGCAAAGTTAGGCATGGTAATTTACATACTACCCTACGTTATTTTAATATCCTTTAAATATCAAACTGGTGACCCTGCCAAGGTGCACTACGCTAACTAGCGTTTCTATTCGTTTCGTTTTTAATCCAATCAAGTCACTGATAGATTACGTTGTACGAAAAGTCACGTGATCGACCAGCGACGCGATTGGTTATAAAAAACGAAACGAATAGAAACTCTAGTTCGCGTAGTGCATCTTGGCAGGGCCTCCTGTTCTGTTACTGCCTGAAATATGAAATAGACGAATGTAAAAATATATACTCCTGTAGAGCTAGCGATATTAACATTGAGCAAGTAATGGCAATAAACTTCCTTCCAACAAATTTTCTTCAACTAGGAAGTATCACACAATTGAGGAGACAGAAAAGTGAGCTGTACATCACGTCCAGTGGAATGGAAAGCATGCCCAACGGAAACAATGAAAGGACGCGACGGGAATCAAATTCTACGTGTACGGTCGTTGTCAACCTGTTGTTTATTAATGTTGAAAAACGCCCTAAATCGAACCAGACTGGGAATTAATATTTCTTATCTCACCTTGTTTGATTTCATTTCATTTCAAAAATTACAAGTTTATACAAACCCCTGTATAATAAAAAATATTCCCGAGACCAGTTTTATAATTAAGTACTTATCTTGTTCCACATCAATTTGTAAACGTCAAAGCGTATCCATGTAGCTTCTTTAGGGCCTTCTTATCAAGTTTTCCCATTATATTCCTCGGCATTTCATCCACGATCAACAATTTTTGTGGCACTTGGTAGGGCGCGAGTTTATCCATTGCGTAATTCTTTACCTCTTTCAAGGTAATTATCTGGTTGGAATCTTTCAACACGATGACAGCCGAGACAATCTCGCCGTAATTCTCGTCTTCAAACCCTAACACTGCCACGTCCGCGATTTTTGGGTGCTCCAACAAAGCTGACTCCACTTGTAGAGCGCTTACCTGCAAAAAATAACGAAGCTTTAGAATTTATTTTCCACTGGCGTACTATATTAGTCTCTTTAACGGTAGCAGAATACTACCTATAGCGTAACCGAAGCGTGAAACCAGTTCTATAATGAACTGATAGTAACAGTTCTTTTATAATTATTATGGCATTGTTATTAAAGCACAAGATCGGTCTGAGTGGAGAGCCTTGGGGTAGGCCTATGTCCAGCAGTGGACGTCTTTCGGCTGACATGATGATGATGATGATGTTATTACCATGGTTACGCGCATGAACAATGTCAATGATGGTGTTTGGTGATAAACAGACATCTAAATTTTTATATTAAGTATACTTGTCAAAAACTGTTTTTACAACAATTTAAATAATTATTGCAAGCTCGCAGTTTCGTTATGTACCAGTTAAAAAAACAACTATTTTTTAGCCGAAAGAAGAATCGGTGCAGTACTCGTCAACAGTAACGGTAAAATCTGTGTTTTACTGGGGTCGACTTGGTTGTGTGAGAGTCACAAGTGTTACCTAACAGAACGTAATCAATGTTCAGGATTTCCTGATAACAACAAGACTTCCCCAACTTTCGGTGAAATATGGTTCGGTGAAATTATATTTTCTATAAAACGTTATCGGTAATCCAGTCGGTCGCCGTTTACAGTTACCTGTTGCCAAATGTTCAAAAGCATAGGGATGCTTTTCCTTTGAATCACCGACTCTCATTTATAGAATATTTTACTTCGCACATTTTTTCGTGGTCCCAGGTCCAACCTTACCTAACCCATGTATTCTTAAGATAACCTTAAAAATAGGGATTCCAATCCCGGTATACTGGGATCCCGGTATTCCGAGATCCCGCGCTATTTTCCAGTCCCGCTTGTTGCGTTTTCTGGTGGTCTTCCTCCCAAGCTCCGGGGTGGTTGGTCGATTACATATAAAGCCTCAAAAGGAATACCGCGACTAGTGTGAAAGCCGAAAGGGCTTTTTCTGCTGCTGGCTATACTACCTTTAAAACACGCAGTAGTTTAGCAGAAACATTAGATATGTTATGTTTTCTTCCCAAAAACGTTCAACTGAATGCTGACCAAACTATTTAAAATTTTAGTTTTTTCAACATATTTTTTTCTCATATTTTTTGGTTTTTGTTTATTGTATGTATGATTTTGTTATTTTTTCTCATTTTTGATCTGAATAAAAGTACAATTTGATTTAATTGATCTCTTAATAGTAAAATAAGGAGTCTAAAATAGGTACCGACCTTGTACCCGCCAGTCTTGATGATGTCGAGCGAAGACCTGCCGAGGATGCGGAAGCGGCCCTGAGAGTAGGCTGCTGTATCGCCCGTGCGGAACCAGCCGTCCGCGGTGAAGTCTAAAGGGTTCGTCTCCCGGTTGTAGTACCTGTTAACAACGACATAGTGAGGTTATTAGTGTTTCATACAAGATGGAAACAACATCGTCATCACGACGACACGTTAGACTAGTTGGTAGTGACCCTGTCTACGAAGCTAGCGGTTTTCTTTGTGTTTAAGTATGTATTTCTCTGTATAAGCAAGTTTAAGTTTGTGTATGAGATTGTCCCCTTTTTTGTTTTTGACCTGTTATAAGTTAGCTCAATTCAGGTCAAGATATTCAAGGTCAACTCTAAAACAGGGTTGTTATAAATGTTGTGTTACCGTTGCTCATCCAAGACGAATACATCATTCTTTAACTATTCCGCGCCTTTTTTAGGGGTTTTTCTTTTCGAGATATATTTTTGCGTTTGTGGTAACGATTTCGGAATACTGACTGAGCATAGTCTGACATTCTCTTGCCCGGTTTTTAACTTATGGTTACCTAGAGAACACTCCAGGTCCTTTCAGCAGCAGTTCGCCCTCAACCTCATCTTCTTTCAACGTGTGACTCGTCAGCTGGGGTGTATACCGGTCCACTTCTTCGGGCGCCACTTCTTTGGGCTGCAAGCCGAGCCGCTCGAGAGAGATCTATAATTATAGAAATTAATATTAGAAGAAAAAGTAGACTTTTGTGACTTGATGTTGGCATTGTGAGCAATTGCCCCCACTCTATATTAGTATTAAGATTTTGTCTCATTTTCAAATATAAAGTTACTTTATCATAAGTCCTCTAAAATGCGTTCAGAACCCGTTGGCAATGACCAGCCAGCATTTCAACAAACAATTTTACTATGTCAATTTTCTTATCTGTGGTAGTAGGTAACAGCAGTAACGTAATGTTCTTACGATATCAATGAAGTTATGAATTCGAATTTGTCTATGTCCCTGTTACAAACGAGCATTACCGTGGCATCGGGCTCCGGCGTTGAGGCGGTGACCAGCGGCTTCAGCGTGCCGTCCCGTTCCGGCTCGGACTCCGCGATGCGCGCCGACACGCCCGGCAGCGGAGCCCCCACGCAGCCCACCTCACGGGCCTCCGCCGGCCGGTACGGGTTGCTTAGAGCCATGCCCACCTCCGACATGCCATAGCGCTCCAGTAGCCGTATGCCGGATATCTAGAAACGTATAGATTGCGGATGGTGTGGCATAAAATAGATTTAGCCAAGTATCGCAACTACCGTAAAACATTTTGCGCAGAAACGGTTTTGGTCGAAAATCATTTTGTAACCCAAAACTCATAACTCACAAGACTTGAAAAAAAAGTCCGTATAAAGAAGCACCCACCTCTTCCCACTTTTGAAACAGCGTGGCGGGTAGCGGCGCGGAGCCGGCGCACATGAGGCGCATGCGCGCTCCGAGCGTCGCTTTAACGTATTCCGCGGTCTTTGGTTCGGAGAACAGGCGCTCGTGGTCGGCCACCAGCCGCGCATACATGGTCGGGACGCCGTGGAACACTGTCACCTTCGCCTCCTCGCCCATGCCGAGCAATCGAGCCCACACGGTGTGCGAAACGAACGACGGAAGCATTCGGATTCTGGAGATATTTCTTATTTTTATGCAAGGGAAGGGACCTTGCAATTACATTTTATATTATTAGACAAGAAAAATAATTTCAATATGGCCAGCGTGTGAGTGAAATGGGCGCGTTACCATGATTTGCAATACAAAGAGCACAGTGTTGAGTTGCGGAAACCAGCCCGCCTATAAAATACAAAATATACGAATTCAAAAAATTGCTGTTAAGAAGCATCACAATAATAACGATCTGAAGGCTCAATCAAGGTCATTAAAAGTAGAAGTCATCTTATTGCTCACAACTAGGAATGAATTTGTCAAGTGTTAAAAGACAATATCTTATTTTGCGTCTCATAGCTTACCGCTTCCACTTTACAACTCAATGTAATGCAATTAGTATATATAAGTATGGCACTCAACATCATTTAATAAAGTGTATTTTTTGTAATACTTATAAGACTGTATGTTGCCGAAATAATCAAAAAAAAAAGTACTCATGCCCATACTTTATATGCTCTTTGTGGCAAATGCAAGGTAAAACTTGATAAAAAAGTGGGCAACCACTCATCAAAGCCGAGCTGCAGGGTCAGCAACAAATGAAATACCTCTTGGTCTTTCCAATACGTCTTCAAGCCTATCTAATACTCCAACATTGGGTATTAATAGCTCAGACGCAGAAAATGAGATTCCCGGTCGAGCAGAAGTCATGATTAAGGGGCCTCACCTCAGGCGCCCTGTGTGCTCATTTCATTCGCCTTCTAAATACCATATAAAAAATGAGATTTAATTTTACGCACCTTGCACCAGCGGAGAGGGAAGCCAGAAGAGAGTTGAGCTGGCCGTGAATGTGGTGAAGTGGTAACGCGTGGAGCACCACATCTTGGCCGGAGTAGCGCCAGGCCGCGTGCAGCGTTGCGATTTGCGAGCTCAGCATGCTGTGCGTCCACACCACACCCTTTGGCTTGCTCGTTGTCCCTGGCATTGTCGAATGGCATAATAGAAGCGTCACATAGGCGATATTCGCAAGGAGAGTCATACGATATCTAATTGTTCTAAAGGTTCGGTTTTGAGATTTTACTAATGTACAGAATTTATAACCTAGTCAAGCCAAGCTAAGAAATAAATCCCGTCAAATCTGTCAGGCATCGTGACAACGTTACACATAAGATATGTACCTGTACAGTTACCAGCAATAATATATTATCGAACATTGGGTGCAAAAATATCTGACATCTTATACCTCTAGTAATAAAGTCATGACATGTCAGATATTTTTGCGGCCAATATTGGATACTATATTACTGCTGGTGACCGTACCATAGAGTAATATTTAAAAAAAATTTATAAAGTAAAAACTAGACTGGACTTGTTTTACATCTAATAAGTAGATACACAAAACTGGAGATGAGGATTAAAAATGAACACGGCAGGAACAATGGACAAATATCGTTCGGGACAAGACTCCACCGCTTCCACAGACGCATTGTGTAGAACGCTTATTGGAGCGGAAAGCTACGAAGTACTCAAGAGTTTATTGTCACCTACTTTGCCGAGCACGAAAACTTACAAGGAACTGGCAGATATTTAAAACAACATTTGCTGCCAGATATGATTATTATAGAGCATTAACAACATAGAAGAGTTACGGCTAGTAGTTAAATAGCCGTAAGTGCCGTAAATCTTCTTCTCGAGATGTGTGGGGAAACAAAAGCAAATAAAAATTAACGGAAATTTTACGCATAATGATTATTGATTACACAATCTATAATAGAATGCTGCAAACTGCCACTGACAAAAATAAAGGAGATTGTTGCCATAAAAACCAGGAGACAGTAAAAAAAATAAGGAGTACTGATTTTTTTATATTTATAGGTGTAATTTAATGGAAACAGCAAGCACTCAAAGCATTTTTTAAGTATATTCATTACAGAATAGTACATTATTGCCTAGGCATGGAAGTAGGCAATTGCGGGCCGAGTATTGGATTAAACGGACGAGCTTGCGAGTCTCGGAGCCGAGATATTTAAATATTCATACTTGGGCGTACTTTTGTACTAAAAACTGAATACTTAAATGATATTATTTAACGCCATAAATTATATATATCTTTGTGTATTTAGAGGTCCTCTAAATAACTATGTAAAAATCATCCGCGGCCGCTGAAAAAAAAAATTACAATATTCTTCAAACAAATTTACCCAATGCCCTTTGTGTTGGAGTCAAATCTTCATCGCTTGAACTCATTTTTTGAATTGCATACAAATAGAAACTTCATGTGAAAAAACCATCACTCCTTACCGCCTTTTTGTTTATGTTATGACAAGGAGAAACGCAATTCTTGTTTTTTAAAAAAACATAAGCTATTCCAGGCACAAATAAAAAAGTTATGTTTCGAGTAAAATTTGGATGTATAAGACTTGTGCCCTCATTTTAATACGGCCCTTTTCAGAGTAAAGGAATTTGTATGCAACATTGCGGGCTTGTGTTGCGAGCACGCAATGTTTTTTTTTTAAATATGAGAACTGTCAGTAAACTATGTACTTCGCGTCTCAGTATTTAGATAGGAATGTCACCATTTCCGGACATTTTTGAGAAAAGCACTTTACTGACGCAAACAGTCAATCACTTCAAACTAAAACGTTCCATTCAACTATAATCGAATAAATAAAAGCGTGGTCGTTACCAATATAACACAACCACATAGAAAGGAATGACAGTCAGTAATGTCAGTGTTTTAAGGATACGAGTATAACTGCATTTCCTCGTGCTAATTTCAAAAATCAGGAGATTTTGTTGATATCTTAAAAAAATCTGTAGGCCAGGTGTCTCCTGGTCATTGAGCACTGTCTAGGCTAAAAATAATGTAATCTCCTAATAAATCAGGAGAGTTTGCAGCACTCTATTTAAAACCTACGGCTAAATAAAGTTGATATCGACTTACCGCTAGTATAAATAAGTAGAGCGTCATTTTGCCCGTACCAAGCATTCGTCTTCCCGACATCAGTTAAGCTCTCTAATGCCTTGGGTTTCATAAACAAGCTATTAGGTTGGTAAAACTGCGCAGTTATCTCCTTATCACGTCCCGTTACTAGCAACGGTTTGATGACCTCATCGGTTATAGGACTGAGAATTTTCTCGTATTCTGACGTACAAATGACGATGCTCGCGGAGCTGTCCTTTATGAAATAACGAAGCATATCTGGAGGGTGCAAAGGGGTCAAAGGCACAGCTGAAAAAGAAACACCTTGATAACTAACTGTACCTACTTGGTTCCTCGCTATTCTCAAGTACAATTTAGCAGGGCCTTCGGCTGCAAGCTGGGGTTATGAGAAAAATCACACATTGGACGCTTGGGCTCTCCTACAATCTTAGTCAAGTTACAAGTAGTATACGATCGATTGTCGATTGATAATTGGGAAATATTCAATAATTTCAGACATCAATAATTGACATTCCATGTCTGCAAGTTTTCACTTTTACTTGTCGATTAAAAATAAAAGTTGAACTATAAGAAACCAATGCAGTGAGTTGTCGCGCACATACTGTAGACTCTTTAAACCCCCGAGAGTGCAAGTCTAATGGAGAATGCTGCGGTAGTGGATGGTAGTGGTACACGCTGTGGTTAACCTTTTAATCGCTGACAATTATTTCTTTAAATGTTTTACTTCACCGAAATTTCATTTCATCGACAGGCATTTACACGTGCAGGAGTTAACATTTTTTGGTGTTCACAGATCTAACGTAACCTACGTAACCCATGCTTAAAATAACCTAAAAACGACAAGGTATCCGCAGAAATAAGCTATCGATTAAATGAAAATTCGGCGAAGTAAAACATTCTATGAAATGAGTGTCAGCGATTCAAGGGGATCCCATGAAAAGGCCACAAACCAATGTTTCCTGTCATCCAGATAGCCCACTGCACGATGACATGCGAGGCATCATTGCTGCACATATACGCGATCGTTTTCTCCGAGTCGCCATCTGAAAATGAAGAGATATCTGTCTATGATTGACAGAACTAGCGAAGCTACTATTGTGACCGTTTAGACGTATATAAACTGCTCTATCGCTATAAAGGTATGCCTGTTGCAGTAAGTAAAAAAACCCTGTGCAAGAGCATGACGGACCATAGCCTTTCGGCCGCCCGCCACCGCAACGACGGTTAACGGACGAAAAAGTGAAGGTTGTTACGTAAATTTAATAAAAAAGCATTTATCAGATTGCGAAGAAAAGTTCATTGGTTACTTTCGGAATAATTACGTATTAACTCAATTAAGCTTTGGTTTTGTGATCGCAACGTACAACGCTGCGGTGCGCGGTACGAAGCAACGTCATGATGCGGCGTCCTCTGTCTATGCATTGGAGCGGTCAGTTGACTTTACGCAGCCATCCATGTAGACGTCGTGCGTCATGAACACTATGGAATTTTTTGCTGTGCTTGAAGAAGAAGAAGAAGAGGAATTTACCGTGCTTCGTGACAGAAAGAGAGTAATATGTTTTTTACGAAGAAAAAGTGAAGGATGTTACGAAAATTTTATAAACAAGCATCTAGTTGTGCGTTGCGATCAACAGACAACAAAATTTGGTAATAGAAAATAAGTGATTGTGATAGACTATAAAACAAACTTCTTACGAAGTTGATCAGAGATCTCCTTGCTTAGCAGGCTGGCAGCGCGGTGCAGCCCCGCGTATGTGTAAATGCCGACGTCATCTTGTAAGGCGACTCTCACGGGGAAAAGCAGCGCTCGTCTGAACACGGGAACCACACCACCTGCACGAAAAAATATTATTTTGATATACCAACCTCTATAATTAATTTACTGCACTAGGAAGAGTGGTCACAAAACGAAACATCGCGTTTTTTATGTTGTCCTGAATTATGTTCTCCACTAAAAGTATATAACATTTATAACGATTTTGGGCCTTGATACGCTAGTTAGTGGAACAGTTTCTTACAGGGCTTGTTAACTACAAATTTAGATTTCGAGGAGCACACCAGAAATATAATAAACATCATTGGTATTGCGGTCCCTCGTATAGGCAGTCGTCTATACAACAGAAAGCAGTTTTCTTTGGCTGTTTGTCGCACCAGTTTAGGTAGACGTGCACCTCTGTACAGAAGGTGCCTCATTATATTCATTGACGCCTCCTCTGTGTTTACTATGTAGTCATGTTTATGACGAGACAAACCACATGAATTTTTTTAAAGAAATGTAGAAAAAAAAAAAACACTCGCCGCCCCAATATCACTAGCAACACCGCCTCCTGTCAACATTGTGTTTTTTCGTGCCGAACCACGCGGATTGTTTAACAACACATTCAAGAATTTTATAACAAGAAAGTGCTAAGTAAAAGAAGAAAATGAGTAAAAGAACAATATTGAAGACACTGATGAATATGTTACAAGAAGAAGATTGCTCCGAAACAAGTAAGACTCGATCAATTCATAAAAATAAATCACGAGACCGCCATTTTTTCAATCACATTTTCAAGAAAATGAACGATAAATGAATTTCAACTCTGTTTTTATGTATGTTTTTAGTATTTGTTAAATGTTATTTTGGATTATAGTAAAAGATTTACCTTGAGGTGCCACAGGGCGCTCACACTAGACATATTTACAATATGGCGTCATACTTTACGAAAGATAGGTACCTATGTTTTGATTCAGGAAATCTTACGGTGTCACGAGGGGGCACATAAGATCTTACAGTTTATGCGGTAGAACGTGGATCTACGCATAAACTTAGCACCATTATAATAACGACATTGACAGACTTCTTGGCAAAATTATCTTACGGTGTCACGAGGGGGCACATGAGATATAACGGCTTATGCGATAGAACGAGGGTCTATACGTAAGCTTTATACTATAGTAAAAATGATATTTATATATGTCTGTACCTAATCTACCAACTTTTCTTCGGACAATTAACCTCACGGTGTCAAGTGGGGGCACATGAGGTATATTGGATTATGCAATAGAATGGGGGTTTATATTTTATGTAAACCTTATAAAGAAATTTGTTATTGACAAGTACAGTAGTTGACCAGAGTATCAAAGTGGTCTTGCTAGATCACAAGATAGCATTTTAAAGCAGACCCTCAAACAGTATATATATTTTTTCAGTTGTTAAAAGACGAAGAATTATATATAGCTCCAGTGACGATGAAGATGAAAATACGATCCCAAATCAGGATGATTCAATCCTGGATTTAATCGGCGAGCCTACAAAAACTGAAAACAGCATAGAAATAAACAAAAAATTAGCGGAGTTATGGAAATCCATCATGGCCAAAGGGTTAGACCCTAAAATGAAAAGTGATATAGAGGACAAAATACCTAAAATTACCAATTTAGAATGCGGGGCACCCAAATTAAATGCAGAAGTTCTAGCTGCATTGCATAATAATGCCAAAACAAGAGATACAAAAATATGTGAAAAGCAAGACCATATCGGGTTGGCCATAAGAAACCTTAATAAGGTTCTAATACAACTGATTAAAAACAATGATAAAGAAAATATTGCAGCTGTCAGTGACACAATCAGATTGCTGTGTAATGTCCAATAGTTAGAATCACAGACAAGAAGAACAGTAATATTACCAGGTCTAAGCAAAAACATGAAAGAAGCTCTGGAAAAGATAGAAACATCAGATTTTTTATTCGGTCCTGACCTAAACACAATCAAAAGATCAAAAGACCTTGAAAAATCATTAAAGGAGCTGCAGGCCCCTAACTTAAGATCCACACAGAGCAGCACGGCTTTAAACTATTGGGGCCCGTCCACGTCACGCACTCAGCCCCTGGGCGGGCAAAGAGGCAATTACCTGCAGCGAGTGAGGAACATGCAGAGACGGTACAATCGTCAGACAGCTCAAATACCGCGGCCAGCAGCTCGCACTCCAGCGACACGTCAATAAAATTAATAAACAGAAGTTCATACATGAGTTCTTTGGACCTAAAAGATGCTTATTTTCTACTTAAAATACACCCCAGTAGTCGCAAATATCTTCGTTTTTATTTTGAGCAAAAAATCTATGAATTTCAAGCTCTTCCTTTTGGATTATCTTCAGCTCCATATGTCTTTACTAAATTAATGCGACCAGTCACATCCTTCCTTAGAGAAAAGGGCTTTAGCTCTGTTAATTATTTAGATGATTTCTTGTTTGTTGGAAATTCATTAAAACAATGTCAGAGTAATACTCTGGAAAGTTACCAACTTATAGAATCTCTTGGCTTTATTATAAATATAAAAAAGAGCTCTCTTCAGCCATCAAAGGAATGTAAATTTTTGGGATTTATATTAAATTCTGAAACATATACTATTTCAATTCCTAAAGAAAAAAGTATAAAAATTCTGAAACAGATTAAAACATTAAAAACAGTAAAAACATTAACTATTAGATCCTTTGCCTCACTTGTAGGTCTTATCTTATCTTACAGATGGGCCCTTTCGGATACACTTCGACCCTTTAGGATCTTTTGTGCAATTACCCTCTTACACACTCAGCTGTTCGAATGCGCAGGTTTCCTCACGATGTTTTTCCTTCACCGTAAGAGCATCGGGTAATGCACTTAAGTTAGAAAAACTCATTGGTACATGGTGACCGCGGGGGTTCGAACTCGGTACCTTACGATCACGAGTCGACCCTCTAAGCCACTAGGCCACCGACGCTCTCTCACTTGTAGGTACTTTGATATCAGTTTGTCCTGCAATACCTTATGGTTTAATGTACACTAAACGACTGGAACGTTTGAAGTATCTAAGCCTTAGAGATAACAATAATGATTTTGAGTCAAAAATGTTCCTTAATAAGGAAATAATACAAGATTTGAAATGGTGGGAAGAAAAGGTTGTAGGCTCAAGTAATCCTATTACAGATGCTGTATATGACATGGAAATATTTACTGACTCTTCACTAACTGGTTGGGGTATTGTATGTGCTGATAAAAAACTACATGGGTTTTGGAATAAACATGATAAAAAACAACATATTAATTATTTAGAATTGAAGGCCATTTACTTTGGATTACAATGTTTTGCAAAAGAGTCTAATAACTGTGAAATATTAATTCGGTGTGATAATACTACTGCAATATCCTATGTTAATCGTATGGGCGGCATACAATACCCACATCTTAGTAACATTGCAAGACATCTGGCAATTTTGTGAATAGAGAAACTTATTTGTTTTTGCGTCACATATAGCATCAAAAGATAATTATTTGGCAGATAGAGAATCGAGAAAAATTAATGAAGAAACTGAATGGGAATTAAGCTCTTATGCATTTAATAAAATTGTATCTAAATTTGGAATACCCAGTATTGACTTATTTGCAACTTGGGAAAATAAAAAGTGCAAGGACTTTGTCTCTTGGCATATGGAACCCAACTGTATAGCTGCAGATGCATTTACCATTTCATGGAAAAATCGTTTTTTCTATGCTTTTCCTCCATGGGCTCTGATTTTAAAATGCTTAAAGAAAATAGAAACTGATAAGGCAGAAGGAATAATGGTTGTCCCTTTCTGGCCTTCTCAAGCTTGGTTTCCATATTTCATGTCTTTAAAGAAAACAGATTTATTAAAGTTTTACCCAAACAGATCTCTTTTATCCTCTCCTTTCAGCAGCTGCCACGTTTTACACCAAAAACTTACCTTGGTTGCCGCAGTACTATCAGCGAAGTATACATGAAGAAAGGCTTAAGTAATGAAAGCATATTAATTATGATAAATTCTTTATCTGAAAATACTTTAAAACAGTATGACTCTTGCCTTAAGCAGTGGTGGAATTATTGTAATAGTGTAAATATTTATCCTTTTTTAATGACTATTCCTAGAATTTTGACCTTCTTAACTAAAACATTTGATGAAGGTTCAGCATATGGCACCCTCAATTCGATACGATCAACATTATCTCTCCTATTCGACTGTGACTTAGGATCACATAGAGATGTGAAACGATTCTTTTCTGGTGTTTACAAAATGAGACCTAATAAACCAAAATATAATGAAACTTGGAATCCAGCAGTTGTGTTAGAGTATGTAGAAAATTTATATCCAAATACTGATTTACCTCTAGATATTCTATCAAAAAAATTGATTATTCTTTTAACACTTGTTACTGCACAAAGGTTACAAACTATGTCCTTAATTAAATTAAATAGTATAGTATTTAATGAAAGTGGCATAAAAATCAAAATCCCAGACACAGTCAAAGCATCAAGAATAAATAAATTTCAACCCTTACTAATAATTCCATTCTTCAAAGATAATATCAAAATCTGCCCAGCTACTACCTTAAAAGATTATATAGAGGTTACAAAAAAGATTAGGAAATCGGAAAATTTATTTCTTATTAGTAAAAAACCTCATTCACCTGCATCTACACAAACATTAGCGAGATGGATAAAATGTATCTTGTCAGAAGCAGGTGTAGATACATCTATTTTCACTGCTCATAGTACGAGGCATGCCTCGACATCACATGCCAGCAGAAGTGGTGTTAATGTTGATGTAATAAGAAAGACAGCAGGTTGGACAGACACTTCAAAAACTTTGCAAATTTTTACAATAGACCTTTAGTCAATGAGAACAGTTTCAGTTTAAGTATTTTAAATAGTTTATAAAATAATAATAAAAAAGACAGTATCTAATAATTTGAGGCTTCTTAGTTAAGTAAAGTTAAGTTAAGTATATACTTGTATCATTCTGTTCCTTTATTAACATATGTACAAGGTGCAGATTTTAAGGTAAACACTAATGTGTAATACTATACTTTGTTTGATTTCTTTCACATTAAATAATTAAAATTGAGCAATCTTTAACTTTCAACATCTACATAGTAAACACAGAGGAGGCGTCAATGAATATAATTGATTGATCAAAGTAACTTACCTGTAAGTGTCCTTCGATCAAAATTATATGAAGTTGACGCCTCCTCTGTGTACAACCCTACCCATTAAAAAGATTTTCTTTATCCCGCCCGAAGGGATTGCTTACAATTTTAAAATTTTATGATGTTATTCTTTAAACTTACAATGTTGACAGGAGGCGGTGTTGCTAGTGATATTGGAGTGGCGAGTGTTTTTTTTTTTCTACATTTCTTTAAAAAAATCGTGTGGTTTGTCTCGTCATAAACATGACTACATAGTAAACACAGAGGAGGCGTCAACTTCATATAATTTTGATCGATGGACACTTACAGGTAAGTTACTTTGATCAATCAATTATATTTTGGCACGTTTTCCTGCTTAACTATGAGTACGCATGATATTTTATTTATATTCATGGTATTATATAATGCTAAATTAAGTATTACAATTTTCATATTACCTATTAAGTATGTAATAATTATGTGGTAGTGTTTATTGAAAGGTAGGTACCATTTCACGGGTTTTATTTTCCGAGTTACATGCGTTTTTGTAAAAGTGGTCGAAAAGTGGCTTTATTAGGTTTTATGTTATAATTCGATTATTTTCGCCCTTAGGAACATATGCACATAAGAATATCAGTAAAATTATTGTTTTTTTTGTATCTTCATACGGTCTCAACGTTTAGTAAGGTACACCCGGGTAAGACCGGATGGAAGGTAAGATCGTATGAACACAATTTCCACCAAACAGGGAAATATTTTTAGTATGCGACGCCATATTTTAACCTAGCCCCTCTCGCCAGAGTCGCCAGTCCGTGGCAACCGTTTCGAAGTGTCAGTCGCGTTTGTCGAAAAGTTAAAAATTTAAATGTCGAACACCACATAAATAACTAATCTATACTAATATTATAAAGAGAAAAAGTTTATGACGTTGTAGGGGGTAATATCTGGATCTACTCAACCGATTTTGAAAATTCTTTTACAATAGAAAGCCACGTTATTTGCGAGTGTCTTATATACATACATACATACATAATCTCACGCCTTCGTTCCCAGAGTGGGGTAGGCAGAGCTACAGAATTACAAACATCTCTAAAAACTTGTTGATAATTCTATAACCACAATTTGCACAATTAGGCTAAGATGTTTACCAGCGTATTAGTGACAGGTTGCAAGCCCATCGCCTAACAGTACTACAAGCCTTTATTCCCTTAGTCGTCTCTTACGACATCCACGGGAAGACATGGAGTGGCACTATTCTAACTCGGCAACCACACGGTTGGTGTCTTATATATTAACCCGTAAAAAGTTTATTGCCCAACGAAGTAGGCACGGAAACAGCTAGTATACATATATGAAAAAAAGAACAGTGCAAAGATTTACAAGTAAAAAAAATACTCGGTTTTTAACCGAAATTCGGTTCAATTCGATTTTAAGTTTTTAACCGAAAAATAACGGATATTCGATTTAAGGTTTTATTTGCATTCCATTCTCTAATGCGATGCGGCATTATCAAAATCCCAAAGAAAGTCCAATAGAGCTACTTCTTATAGCAAAGAATATTTAGAAACCGCTATAAGAAGGGTTAGAAAAAAAGAGCTTACTAATTATGCTGCATCTCAATTATATAGCATACCAATCTCAACCCTCAATGACAGAGTACAGAAAAGATCAGGAGTCCCAAGTCAAAGTTTAGGCAGACCTACAGTAATTCCGATCGAAATAGAGGCTGAGCTGGCAAATTTTCTTCATACGCTCGAAAAATGGGGTTGTGGCTTGTCAAAAGAAGAAGTTCTAGATACGGTTGCTGCATTTATAAAAAGAAACAGCATCAAAACTACATTTAAAGATAATAGACCGGACGAACCTCGGTTTTTTGCGTTTCGTAAACGTCATAACTAGTCGGTAAAGTAACCCCAAACCGTAGAATATCTAAGAAAAAGGATGACTGATCCCTTTGTGGTACATGAAGATTTAAATATAATAGAAGAAGAAGTTACGATGAGCCTCGCAAAATTTGCAATCTAGATAAAACGGACACTAGATCGTTCCCTCACTATACGTTACTTAGTTTTTTTGCTTAGTTCTGCTTTATCTTTTTCCGAGGGTGGCTCGGCTTACCGCCTCGTAAAAAGAATTTAATAATCGATTGAGGTCAAATATTCGACGTCCACAAAAATATGATCCCCGTAATACACTGGCCGCACCTTTTTGCTTTTTTTTTTTTTTTTTTTATTTATTTATCCAAAATAACTTGAATATAAAACATGGAGTATTACAGCGAGCGAAAACCGCTTACGGTTTATCTGTCGCTGTTCGGCGCTCGTTCACACCGTATTTGTTTAGTATCACTTATTATGACCAAGGCTTTGGCTAAGGTCCTGGATTCCTTGATCATATGTTAGAATTTATATCTAAAACGAAAGATGCATGAATTGAAATCGAAACGGGCATGAATTGAAAAAATCTCACGTGACCTCTAAAGATATGTGAGGGTCTTCTTTTAAGTACGGTGCTTATATTGCTAAAGCATCGTATTCTAGTCCAGAGCCAAGAAGGACGGCTCCGGGTGGCGGCTTGTTTAGTTCCTCGCTTGTTAAAAATCTTGATTGTGCGGGCAGTTGCGCCGTCGTGTACAAGCGACACTGCCGTTATAAATAGCCCGTTAATGCTCTCTTCTATTTGTTTGCGATACGAGATACGACTCAAAGGTCAAATATGACTTCGCAATCAAACGGCACAGAGAGGCGTACCCGCAGGTGTTTTTAATTAAAAGCACCGTGCCGCTACGAGAAGTAACAACTCTCCCTGTACCGTTCCTCAGCATTCTTTTGGGGGCTGGTTTAACTTTATTCTCAGCTGTGTCAATATCTGCCGAAGGGAGAGCTGTTAAATTCTCGCGGTTCTCGCCAAGACCCCGCCAATTTTCTTTTTCATTTAGCTCTTCCACAATATGTTCAACACTACCTTTGTAGCCATTCTCTACTCCGAATACATCATTATCTTTTTAAGAATAAGAATAAGAATAATCTTTATTGCCACAACCTTAAAACTATTAAATATAAAAGAATCAAAAATAAATGAAAAACCAAGTGAAGAAAATAAAATAAAATGAAAACTAAGCTAGGTTGAGCAAAGGGTCCCAATCTCAGCATGTGCTAGGCAGATATGCCTGGCGCTGGTTTTCAGACTGGTCCCTAGAGACGGGATGGTCGCAAACTGACAAAAGAAAATGTTTGATACAGTAAAGGTAGATAAAAATAAATAAATATAAAAGTACAATAAAAAGTTCATGCTTCAAAAAGTTAGGTGAAAAAGGAATAAATTACAAAACCACAAATTAAAAAAAAAACAAAAACTATTTAAAAAGTGCCACGCGATGTGTAGTGTGTGAGTGTGGGTATGTTTGTGCATGCAGGTATGCATGTGTGAGTGTGTGACTGTGCCGGCGCGCTGTGCCTTACGTGTAAAAAAACACAACGCTAAGATTATGCCGTTATGAGGGAGAATTTGCTCTGAGTAGCTATTAGGTGAGTTTGAAGTAACCGCTTGTATTTTTGCAGAGACATAGGTTCTCGCAGTGGCGGTGGTAGGTCGTTCCAGATTTTGGCAGCAGCAAATTTAAAACTTTTTGAACGCTGCCTTTGTAGCAATTCTCATAAAAGCAATCTGCCTTTATGTCAGTCAGTCAACACGCACCTTCAATTGCTTTTATTTGAATCGCCACAAATTTGTCGACTATAAATGGCTTCGATTTCCTCTATTAAAATATGGCACTTTAAATCGGCAAACTCGCTCTCAATTGGTGGTCCCAATCTGGTGGTGGTTTTAAAAGGGGAACCGAAATCTTTAGTCGTAACGCTTGACCACAAAGCAAATTCTGCAGCCATTGGAGTAAATTCCTTTGCCGCGCCCGTCAAATAAGAGACCTGGGTTTCTTCCATGTGCAGAACTTTTCCAGCGCTGTCTCATTCTCATTCGCAGGGGAAACAGGCCACCATCAACAAATGTCTAAATAATATTGAAATGTTTCGGCTTTGTCCCAAAACGCACTATTAGTCAATACACTCTAATTTCGAAAGCCCCTCTTCTCATAAGAAACTAGGCCCAAAACACCATATTTCCAAAAAGGCTCATTCTCGATTTACACGAGAAGCATTGAGAACTAGTCCCAAAATACACCTTTCCCAAAATACCCCAAATTGTGTTCACCTGTAGGTGGCGTAATACTTCATTCTCATAATGCATAGTTCTCAAAACACTCTAGTTCCAAAATACCCTTTTTTTTGTTGTAATTCAAAAATATTAATAAGTATGTTTCTACTTAAACCTATCATTGGCAATACTCTATGACTTAAAAGAAATAAAGTTTTGTCTATTATCGTTCGTCCAAGCAAAGCGTTGTTTAATTTTAGGTTATGGGCCCAGTCCCGTTTTTATCTACAGTATTCATTGTCAGAATTATCATAAATTAATAGTATGATGGACAATGCATGTGGTGTATTATTCGCGGACTTGTAAAACAGTGAAAAACAGTTTTTGGGCAGTGAACGTGTTTCGACCGGCGCGGCGTGACCGGCGTCATCCATTATGGCGTCTAGCTCTAATTATTTAATTAGTGTTCCTAAGTTAAAAGGACGGGAAAACTACGCAGAATGGACTTTCGCCGCGGAAAACTTTCTAATATTGGAGGGAATGTTGCACTGCATTCACCCAGACACCAATAAGGAGAAGAAAGTGGAGCCCGCAGATGATGCGAAGACTAAAGCTAAGCTGGTGCTCACTATTGACCCGACTTTGTACGTACATATTAAGGATGTAGCCACGTCTCAGCAACTATGGAACAAGCTGAAGGCTTTGTTTGATGACAGCGGGTTTGCAAGAAGGATAAGCCTTTTACGTACATTAACATCTATACGCCTAGAAACGAGTCCTAATATGACTACATACGTTACGCAAATAGTCGAGACGGGGCAGAAATTACAAGGTACAGGGTTCAATATCAGTGACGAGTGGATCGGATGTTTATTGTTGGCCGGATTAACCGAAAAATATTCGCCAATGATAATGGCCATCGAACATTCAGGGATGTCTATTTCCACGGACGCCATTAAGTCAAAATGAATAGACATGGAACCGGAAGACAATGATTTGAGTAACGCTTTTGCGTGTTTCCGATACCAACATAAAAATAAGTCTATGGCGAAAAAAGTTAGCGCGGGATCGCAGAAGGTGACAACTGTCAAAGACAAATCAAGTGTCAAATGTTACAAATGCAAACAATTTGGGCATTATCGCAACCAGTGCGGAAACACAAATAATATGCAAGAAAAAGAAAAAGGTTCGACTAATGCGTTTAGTGCAGTTTTTCTTAATGGACATTATAATGCAAGTGACTGGTACGTGGACTCCGGGGCCAGTATGCATTTAACAACAAACAAAAATTGGGTGATCAATGCGTCTTATTCTGGTTTTACGAAGGAAATTATGGTCGCTAACCAGGATAAAGTGCCAGTGTTATGCTGTGGAGACGTAAAAATCACGACCTCGACTGAAGAGTGCGATTTTGAGGTTATGGTAGAAAATGTTTTGTGTGTTCCAAGCCTGACTACCAATCTTTTGTCAGTCAGTCAGTTGTTAAGACAAGGCAACAAGGTGTCTTTTACAAGCGATGGGTGTGAAATCTTTAATAGAAAAGATACATTGGTTGCTACTGCTTCACTTGTAATCAGGGCTTGAAATACCGGTATTTTTGAGAACCGGTACCGTGACCTTGATGGGGAACCTGTACCAGTCTAGGTACCGGTACCGTGGGTACCGGTACCACGCTTGGTACCGGTACTCGTTGTACCGGTATTTTGTAAGAAATACAGGTATTTTACCGGTACTATACCGGTACCAATAAGGCTCGAATACCGGTACAAATACCGGTATTCAGTAATAGTAGGTATAAGTGCGAGGAAGGGATAAAAAAGACAGAATAGTATAGGCATGGTACCTATGTTTCAAGCGGCAAATGGCCTGATGGTCGGTCAGTTAGATTTAGGTTACTTGTCGATAGTCGACGGCTTGAGGCACGCTAACATAATATTATTTCGATTAAAATTTTGACATTTGGTGGTGATGGTGGTGACGGTGGTGGTGGTGGTGGTGGTGGTGGTGTTGGTGGTGGTGTTGGTGGTGGTGGTGGTGGTGGTGAAAATAGTTTGGAGCAGAGCACCGGTGATTGGTGGTGATGGTGGTGACGGTGGTGGTGGTGGTGGTGGTGGTGGTGGTGGTGGTGGTGGTGGTGGTGGTGGTGGTGGTGGTGATGATGATGATGATGATGATGATGATGGTGATGATGGTGGTGATGGTGATGGTGGTGATGGTGATGATGGTGATGGTGATGATGGTGGTGATGGTGATGGTGGTGATGGTGATGATGGTGATGGTGATGATGGTGGTAGTGGTGATGATGGTGATGATGATGGTGATGATGGTGATGATGGTGGTGATGGTGGTGATGGTGGTGATGGTGGTGATGGAGGTGTTGGTGGTGATGGTGGTGACGGTGGTGGTGGTGGTGGTGGTGGTGGTGTTGGTGGTGGTGGTGGTGAAAATAGTTTGGAGCAGAGCACCGGTGATTGGTGGTGATGGTGGTGACGGTGGTGGTGGTGGTGGTGGTGGTGGTGGTGGTGGTGGTGATGATGGTGATGATGGTGATGATGATGGTGATGATGGTGATGATGGTGATGGTGATGATGGTGGTGGTGGTGATGATGGTGATGATGATGGTGATGATGGTGATGATGGTGGTGATGGTGGTGGTGATGGTGGTGATGGTGGTGATGGTGGTGATGCATTTATTATAGCAAACATTTCGATTAAAATTTTGACATTTGGTGGTGATGGCGGTGACGGTGGTGGTGGTGATGGTGGTGGTGGTGGTGGTGGTGGTGGTGGTGGTGGTGGTGGTGGTGGTGTTGGTGGTGATGATGGTGATGATGGTGATGATGGTGATGATGGTGATGGTGATGATGGTGACGATGGCAATGATGGTGATGATGATGATGATCACCCCTTTCATCATTACCATCATCATCACCACCATCACCACCTCCATCACCACCATCATCACCATCATCATCATCACCATCATCACCACCACCACCATCATCACCATCACCATCATCGTCATCACCATCATCACCATCATCACCATCATCACCACCACCACCAACATCACCATCATCACCATCACCATCATCACCATTACCACCGCCACCACCACCACCATCATCACCATCACCATCATCACCATCATCACCATCACCATCATCACCATCACCATCATCACCATCATCGTCATAGTCACCATCGTCACAATCATCACCACCATCATCACCATCATCACCATCATCACCATCACCACCATCACCACCACCATCACCACCATCACCACCATCACCACCATCATCACCATCATCACCATCATCATCACCATCATCACCATCATCACCACCACCACCACAATCATCACCATCACCACCATCACCATCATCACCATCATCACCACCACCACCACCACCACCACCACCACCACCGCCGTCACCACCATCACCACCATCACCACCAACACCTCCATCACCACCATCACCACCATCATCACCATCATCACCATCATCATCATCATCATCACCATCGTCACCACCACCACCATCATCACCATCACCATCATCACCATCATCACTATCACCATCATCACCGTCATCACCATTACCACCACCACCACCACCACCACCACCACCACCAACACAACCACCACCACCACCACCACCACCACCAACACCACCACCACCACCACTTCGCACTTTTGGTTAGTCTTTTTTATTGCTTTGGTACACCCGGACCTTCGGATTTAGATTCATTTTGACGCGGCGCTGCCAAGGTCGTACTTCGTAGGACTAATGACACGATTGAAATTTGAAATTGTTCAAAAGCTGCAAGCCAAAGGCGCCGCCCGGCAACAACGCCGCGTTCGGTGTAGGTACATGGTGACAAGTCGACAACCAAAGCAGCGGCGCGAGCATCGAGCCGCCGACGAGACTTGACCTTGTTGCACAAAACGGCAACGTAGCTGGAACCTTTATTAGGAACCGGTATTTTAAGGTACAAATACCGGTATTCGTATTTACCTGTTCTTTGGATTACCGGTATTTATATTTACCGGTTCTCTCGAACCTAAATGAAAAATACCTTTAAATACCGGTAAAGTACCGGTATTTTTGGAACCGGTTCCAAGCCCTGCTTGTAATTGGAGTTTACAAATTAAATGTGCCTACTTGCTTGATGGCTGCAGTAATGGAATCTCCAGAGAAATGGCATCGTAGATTGGGACACATAAACAGTAATTACATGAATAACATGCAGAGTGCTGTTGAAGGAGTAATTTTAGACACTAAGGCCGATATAAGCAAGACAAATTGTGTAGTGTGTTGTGAAGGCAAACAAAGTCGATTGCCTTTTTCTCATGATGGCAACAGGAGCACAGAGTTGTTGAACACGATACACGCTGACATCTGCGGGCCGATGGAAACTGTGTCTCTTGGAGGATCAAGATACTTCCTTTTGTTTATTGATGATTACAGCCGCATGACTTATGTATATTTTCTTAAAAACAAAAATGAAGCGCTTAAATGTTTCAAGGAATATAAAGCCAAAGTTGAAAATTTAACATCAAAGAAAATTAAGATTCTAAGAAGTGATAACGGCCGTGAATTCTGTAATAATGATTTTGATAATTATTTGAAGAAAGTGGGAATAATTCATCAAAAAACAAACCCCTATACGCCTGAACAAAATGGACTTTGTGAGCGTATGAACAGGACGGTTGTAGAGAAAGCTAGATGTCTTCTGTTCGAGGCAAAACTAGATAAGATTTTTTGGGGTGAAGCCGTTAACACTGCTGTTTATTTACAGAATCGGATAGTAAAAGCTGGATTGAATAATCGTACCCCGTATGAACTGTGGACAAACTTGAAGCCAAATCTTAGTCACATCAGAGTATTTGGCAGTACTGTCATGAAACACATCCCTAAAGAAAAAAGACACAAATTTGACAAGAAATCTGAGAAATGTATTCTGGTGGGTTATCCTGAGGATGTCAAAGGATACAGAGTATATAACCCAACCACTCGTGCAATCACAACCAGTCGAGATGTCATAATTATAGAAGATAATGTAGTGAATCAGGAGGTGATTGAAGTTCAAGAGTCGGATATTAAGTTAGAAGACAGTATAGTTGTTTGTCAGGATTCAGTAAGGGATGTCACAGGAGACGATGGTCAGCTAGATGATTCTTTTGTTTCAACTGAAAACTTGCATATAAATGATGAAAGTTATGTACCAGGTGAGGAGTCATTGGCAGGTGATGAAACTGTGGATGTAGATATAACCCCAACAACATTACCTAAAAGAATCAGAAAAATGCCTGAGAGGTATGGATTCTTAAGCACAGACAGCAATAATATTGATGTTGAAGAATTGACACTGGAAGATGCATTACAGGGACATGAGAAGAAGCAATGGGAGCTAGCAGTCAAAGAAGAGCTGCAAAGCTTCGAAGACAATAATGCTTGGGAACTTATGGATGCTCCAAAACATGGTTCTGTAGTGAAGTGTAAGTGGGTTTTAAAAAAGAACAGTGACAATAATGTGCAATATCGTGCAAGACTGGTGGCTAAAGGTTGTTCACAAAAATATGGGGTGGATTATGAAGAGACATTTTCTCCGGTGGTAAGACACACTACATTAAGGTTATTGTTCTCATTATCTGTACAATTAGATTTTGATGTAGTACATCTTGATGTTAAGACAGCTTTTTTGAATGGGGACCTGGATGAGACAATATATATGCAAATACCTACTGGTTTTGTTGGTGCAAGTGATAATAAAGTTCTCAAACTAAAAAAGGCCATGTATGGTCTCAAACAGGCCTCCAGAGCATGGAACAAAAAAGTTGATAACTGTATGATAGCAGATGGCTACAGTAAGTCAAAATTAGAACCTGGTTTATATACTAAAATTACTAGCGATAGTAAAACTATTGTTACATTATATGTAGATGATTTCTTTGTTTTTTCAAATGATGAAAAAGAAATGAAACATCTGAAAGAAATGTTGAGTAATAATTTTAAGATTAAAGATTTAGGGCATGTTAAAAATTGTCTTGGAATGTCAGTAAATTTTGATAAAAATAACAATAGTGTAACTTTGAGTCAAGAAAGTTATATTGTTAAGTTGCTGAATAGGTTCAATATGGCTGAGTGCAAAACAGCTGATACTCCAATGGAGGCAAAGTTATCTATTATGAAAGGAGATGTTTCTAAAGGTAATAATCCTTATCAGCAACTTATAGGTAGCTTAATGTATTTAGCTGTTATCACTCGACCAGACATAGCTTTTGCAGTACATACATTAAACTACTACTAAACTACGGGGAGCATATATATCTTTGTGGACGTCGAATATTTGACCTCAATCAATTTCTTGAGAAATAATAAAAGCACTGCAAGGTTGTACCAACCTTCAGAAATACCTATTACTCCCCGGGGATCAAATCAAATTATCCGGCCTAGTGCACTACGAGAGCTTTCACTATATCGCATATTATTTAAGCTCACAAAACTGGACAAAATTTTATACCTTTGCGCAAAGGATGCTAGCGTCCGTGAAACCACAAAAGTTTGGCACTTGTTACTGATGTTTGGACCTAATAGAAAGCGAGTTTGCCGATTTGCAATATTTTAAAAGAGGAAATCGAAGCCGCTTAAAGTCGACACATTTGTGGCGATTCACATTTATTTATTTATTTATTTATCAAAGTACATTTGTAATTAAAAGCTAAGTGCCAAAAAATTCCAAACTTAATCTTTATCATTAATGCAGCCTTTCATCTTCTAGCATACCGACATAAAGACAGATTGCTTTTATGAGAATCGCTAAAAAGAATAGCGTTCACATAGATTATGATTTTAACGGAGTAGAGAATTGCCACAAAGGCAGTGTTTAGCATATTGTGAAAGAGCCAAATCGAAAAGAAAATTGGCGAGGTCTTGGCGAGAACCAAGGCAACAAGCGTAAAAAGTATTTAACAGATGACTTCGCATCATCAAAATAAATAGGTTATGCGAAGTCATTGGTTTAACCAAAAAAACTTTCAACGTTATATTCACATAAGAGGAATGGCATAAAATTTAGCCGGCGGGGGTTGCGTATAAAAGGAAAGATAGCACGGGTGTGCGTGCGATAGGTGTTTCCGCAAAATTATTGAGCGAGTGTTATCGTGAACAAATTGTGGCAGTCACATATAAACTGCCGTGTCCGTATTCTTTCACTCGTAGCCAAGTATCGTATACTGAGGGTACAGACTACGTAACAAATTCTGAGGAACGGTACAGGGAGAGTTGTTACTTCTCGTGACGGCACAGTGCTTTAAATCAAAAAACCTGCGGGTACGACTCTCTGTGCCGTTTAATAGCGCTCACATATCTTTAAAGGTCACGTGTGAAGTTTCAAACCATGCCCTTTAGATCTTTAGTTTTAGATATAAATTCTATCATATCAAGGAATCCAAGGCTTTAGCCAAAGCCTTGGTCAAGCCAAAAGGTGCGAGCAGTATACATGAAACTACGGGGAACATATTTTTGTGGATGTCAAATATTTAACCTCAATCGATTTCTTAAGAAATAATAAAAGCATTGCAAGGTTATACCAACTTTCAGAAATATCCATTACTCCTCGGGGATCAGAGGTACAAATTATCCGGTCTTGTGCACTACGAGAGCTTTCACTATATCGAATATTATTTAAGCTCACAAAACCGGACATAATTTGACGACTTTTGCGCAAAAGATGCTAGCGTCCGTGAAACAACAAAAGTTTGGCCCTCGTTACTCTTGTTTGGACCTAATAGCCATATTTTAAAAGAGGACTTCGAAGCCGCTTGAAGTCGACATGTTTATGGCAATTCACATACAAGCAATCGAATGGTTGGCAGTCCACAACTGTGCGTTTCACTCGGAATTTCCTGCCTCGCACAACTAAACTGTGGAATGGTCTGTCGCCTGCGGGATTTCCGGATCGTTAAGACCTTCAAACCTTCAAAAACAGAGCGTACTCTCATTTGAAAGGCCGGCAACGCACCTTCTTCTCCGCTGGTGCTGCAGGTGTCTATGGGTGACTGTAATCGCTTACCATCAGGCGATGCGTCTGCTCGTTTGCCTCCTATACCATAAAAAAAGGTGCGTGTCGGTCGACTATGAGAATCGCTAAAAAGGAAGCGTTCAAATAGATAATGATGTTATCGGAGTAGAGACTTGCCACAAAGGCAGTGTTTAGCATATTATGAAAGAGCTAAATCAGAAAGAAAATTGTCTGGGTCTTGGCGAGAACCAATTACGTACTAAGTATTTAACAGCTGACTTCGCATCACCAAAATAAGTGGGTGATGCGAAGTCATAGGTTCAACCAAAAACAACTCCCAACGGTATATTCACATTAAAGGAATGTCACAAAATTTTGCAAGCGGGGGTTGCGAATAAAAGGAAAGATAGGACCAGTGTGGTGTTGCCGCAAAATTATTGGGCGAGTGCTATCGTGAAGAATTTGTGGCAGTGGCATAAGCTGCCTGTCCGTATTCTTTCACCCGAGGCCAAGTACCGTATACTGAGGGTACTACGTAAAAATATTTGCGAAATGCAAAGAGTGCGGTGCGTCTGCCACAGGAGTGATACTTTGCGTGCCCACAGAAGGCGAAAGTGTATCATTTTTGTGGCGCGCCCGGAACACTATATCGGTCCCTCACTATACGTCACGTTGGGTCTCGGGTGATATATGAAACAATTTAGGCATAAAACTACAGCGCAACTGCGCCTTCCAAAAGGACATGGAAGATGAGACGATGGACCACGGTAAAGCCCTATTATTTGCCGGAGGCGGCAAAGGAATTTACTCACATGGCTGCCGAATTTCATCTGTGGTCAAGCGTTATGACTAAACATTTCGGTTCCCCTATCAAAAGGGTACCAACTTCGGTACCAAAAGAACGTTTTTAAAAGGGGAACATTTGAGGCGATTCATACAAAAGCATTCGAAGGTGCGTGTCGACTCACGGACGAGGACTGATTGCTTTTATGAGAATCGCTAAAAAGGCAGCGTTAAAATAGATAATTATATAATCGGAGAAGAGAATTGAAACAAAGGCAGTGTTTAGCATATTTTGAAAGAGCTAAAACAAAAAGAGACCAGGCGGGGTCTTGGCGAGAACCAAGGCACAACCGTACAAAGTATTTAACAGTTCTCCCTGGGGCAGATATTGACATAACTAAGAATAAGGTTAAACCAGCCCGCAAAAGAATGCTGAGGAACGGTACAGAGAGTGCTGTTACTTCTCTTGACTGCACGGTGCTTTTAATTAAAAACACCTGCGGGTACGACTCTCTATGGGGTTTTGCCAACTCATATTTGTCCTTCGAGTCGTATCGCAACCAAATAGAAGAGAGCAACAATGGGCTAATTAAAACGGCTGTGTCGCTTGTACACGACAGCGCAACTGCCCGCACAAACAAGATTCGAGCCGAGACCCTCGCTGCGGTACTGGAGCCAATAGGGGAACTAAACATGCCCCCAACCCGTAGACGTAGCTTGGCTTTGAAATATGATTCTTTTAGCAATTTAAGCACCTTACTAAATATTAGCCCCTCACATATATTTAGAGGTCTTGTGTGAAGTTTGAAGTCATGCCTCTAGATACTAATACTAATTATAACATATTAACTGATCAGGAAATCCAGGGCCTTAGCCAAAGCCTGGGGCAAGCCGAAAGGTGCGAGCAGTGGACATTAAACCATACTTATGTGGACATCACAGGTACGCTGGAGAAAAAAAACCATACAAGTTTACATAAAAGCGGACATATATTTTTGTACGAGGCTGTTGCGACGACAGTTTCTAAGAATAAGTTGACCAATTTACCGTCATGCCAAATGCTGTTCGAAAGGCACGATACCAACAGCATATTTACATGCTAAACGAGTGGCATAGGGCCGGGGCTCCCAAACCGAACGAAAGCTGCGGAATGCTGAGGAAGAAGGAACGCTGTACAGGGAGAGTTGTTACTTCTCGTGACAGCACGGTGCTTTACATTAAGCACACCTGCGAGTACGACTCTCTGTGCCGTTTGAACACGACCGCGCAACTGCCCGCACAAACAAGAGTCCCTAGGCTCTGAAATACGATGCTTTTAGCAATACAAGCACCTCACTTAAAAAAATATTTAACCCTCAGATTTTTTTAGAGGTCACGTGTGAAGTTTCAAATCATTATTAGAAAAAAATTCTAACATAATTAACTGATCAAGGAATCCAGGGCCTTAGCCAAACCCTTGGTCAAGCCAAAAGGTACGAGCAGTGTACATTGAACTACGGGGAGCATATTTTTGTGGACGTCAAATATTTAACCTCAATCGATTTCTTGAGAAATAATAAAAGCACTGCAAGGTTATACCAACTTTCAGAAATACCCATTACTCCTCGGGGAAGAGAGGTACAAATTAACCGGCCTTGTTCACTACGAGAGCTTTCACTATATCGAATATTATTTAAGCTCACAAAACTGGACAAAATTTGACGACCTTTGCTCAAAGGATGCTAGCGTCCGTGAAACAACAAAAGTTTGGCACTTGTTACTGATGTTTGGACCTAATAGAAAGCGAGTTTGCCGATTTGCCATATTTTAAGAGAGTAAATCGAAGCCGCTTAAAGTCGACACATTTGTGGCGATTCACATAACAGCAATCGAAGGTGCGTGTCGGGCGACTTACCGACATAAAGACAGATTGCTTTTATGAGAATCGCTAAAAAGGAAGCGTTCACATAGATTATGATTTTATCAGATTAGAGAATTGCCACAAAGGCAGTGTTTAGCATATTGTGAAAGAGCCAAATCGAAAAGAAAATTGGCGAGGTCTTGGCGAGAACCAAGGCAACAAGCGTAAAAAGTATTTAACAGCTGACTTCGCATCACCAAAATTAATAGGTTATGCGAAGTCATTGGTTTAACCAAAAAAACTTTCAACGTTATATTCACATAAGAGGAATGGCACAAAATTTAGCCGGCGGGGGTTGCGTATAAAAGGAAAGATAGCACGGGTGTGCGTGCGACAGGTGTTTCCGCAAAATTATTGAGCGAGTGTTATCGTGAACAAATTGTGTCAGTCACATATAAACTGCCATGTCCGTATTCTTTCACTCGTAGCCAAGTATCGTATACTGATGGTACAGACTACGTAAAAATACTTGCGAAATGCAAAGAGTGCGGTGCGTCTGCCGCAGGAGAGTTACTTTGCGTGCCTACAGAAGGCGAAAGTGTATTATTCGCCTTCCAAAAAGACATGGCAGTTGAGACGATGGACTATGGTAAAGCCGCCAAACTTATGGTCGATAGACGTGATGCGCAAGGCAAAACAGGAGAGAGGACCGTTTCCTTAAATATAAAAAACTTCGAACCCTGCTTTAAACCTTTTAAATTTAAAACACTAGCCGGCTTGCACCGGCATACATGATATAGGGCTAGACAATTTTCTAAACATAAGTCTACCAATTTACCGTCGTGCCAAATACTGTCCGAAAGGCACGACACAAACAGTATCATGTACTGGCTAAACGAGTGGCGTAGGGCCGGGGCTCCCAAACCGAACGAAGTGGTGGTCGATATCTAACTCTAAGACGCTAACAGCCGTTACGAAGGTATTTGCACGCGTAGATCTAATTACTTACAAAAAACAGTGCTTTGAGTACTTGACCGGGGGAAGCACTGTATTGCCACAGTGCTTTATTACACACTACATAAACACCGCACGCAGGTGGCCCATGTGGGCAGACAAATGCAATAAGAGAGTATTTTTTTTTATATTAGATGCCTAGGCGTAATGAGAAATGCCGAAACATTTTTTTTTTTAATAAGACGTGTTGATGGTGCCGGTTTCCCCCTACGAAAGAGACAGCGCTGGAAAAGCCCATGCTACATTCTGCCCATGGTAGAAAGCTTAGCTTTTTTAGCAAGACATGTCGGTGAACAATGCTATCCCAAATATTAGAGGTAGAGAACGCAGGACGATGCCTGCCGGACCCGGTAAATATTATTTTACATATTATTTACTAACTAATATGCAAGTAGAGTCTGCGCTAGACACTTGGCCGGATTCAATAAGAAATTCAATCTGTATTGTCGATGACCCTTAAGGCAAACAACTATTATTTGCCGGAGGCGGAAAAGGAATTTACTCGCATGGCTGCCGAATTTGATCTATGGTCAAAAGCGTTATGACTAAACATTTCGGTTCCCCTATCAAAAGGGGTACTTCGGTACCAATAGAACGTTTTTAAAAGGGGAAATCAAAGCCGCTTAAAGTGGACACATTTGTGGCGATTCACATTAAAGTAATCGAAGGTGTGTGTCGACTCACCGACGAGGACAGATTGCTTTTAATAGAATCGCTAAAAAGGCAGCGTTCAAATAGATAATGATGTAATCGGAGTAGAGAATGGAAACAAAGGCAGTGTAGCATATTGTGAAAGAGCTAAATCAAAAAGAAAATTTGCGGGGTCTTGGCGAGAACACAGGCAACAAGCGTACAAAGTATTTAACAGCTCTCCCTGGGGCAGATATTGACAGAGCTAAGAATAAGGTTCAACCAGCCCTACTACATCCGATAACTAAATCCGACTAGATGGTTCAGTAGAGTCAATACGATATCTGTAGTAAAACTTCGTTATTTCGATATAGGTAGTCAAAGCATTATTACTAAAAAAAAATATTATCTTTACCAACCGCTTTCAATATGTGGACATTGAAAATATAGACTTTCAGTCTAGAGAAATACAACTTATCAGGTCTGATAAAGGGGTCATTCTAATAAAAGTGGCACGGACAGGTTAAAGTCTCTCCAAAAAAAAAGTTGTGTTTTTTACCTTCTTTGCTTAAAATAAGCTTCCTGGTGTTCCAATTGTTACATATTTATAAAAGGGAACGGAATATACATGAAAATATAAGAATTATGGCTTGTTGAAATATTGAGATGCAGGTGAAAGTTTCATTAGGCAGGTTAGAAGAGAGAAGTTTTCAGGTTAAAGAGTTATATTAAAATACAAATTACTTTAAAAAAGCAATTCCCTACATTTACTTTGGTAGATCACTGTTAATGGGTACTGCTTGATAAAGCATCTGTAAAGTTTTTCTGGGAAATTATATGCAAGTTATTAAAACAAAATTATTTAAAATAGTTATTCACTTTAGCTTGCCAATAGTCACACTAACCTGCACATTAGTGCACATATGTCTCTTTAACCCGCCAAGAGTTACATTAACCTGTGCCTAACCTCATCTATGCTAGTTACAGGTTAAAGTTGCACAGGTTAAAGTTAAAAGTAGATTTACAAGACATTTACTCTTAAACCGGTGATAATTTGAACGTTCCACTCTTAGTAATATAAGTAGATACATCAGAATACCACGTTCAAATGATTAGTTAATTACGTCCATACCGTTAACATTAAATAATTGAGACTAGATAAAGTTAACATACCCGTTACAAACTCCAGATTACTGCATTTGATCACTAATCTCCACAAAAGTATGACAGATCGTATCCAACCGTTTCGTATAGTGATGAGCCACATACTGGCCGAATGTTTATCGAGGATTATGGTGTGCCTATTATTTTCCGTATGTGAGTGAGATACACTATCACGGACACACAGGTTAAAGTAAAAACATCACCGGACAAACTGTCGTGTGTTAATATTGATATATAAGCATATATTTTTGAAACCATATCATAACTAATTGAATGTCATAATATTCTTCTTGCAATATATTGTAAAATATATATAATAAAATATACACAAATAGTTCAAAGACCTAAAAAACGGAAACATGTCTCATTTGGACAAGACAGGTTATAGTAAAAAATAGAACCTACCATTTTTTTTTAACAAAATTAAGGAGAATAAATAAATAAAATGGCTTGGCCTCGATGTAAAAGGTCTGTGCTTATCTATGAATGTTTTTACTTTTTCTATAAAACAAACATTTAACATACTTTGTATTCAAAAACTCATTGACAGGTATCGGTGCCACCTTTTTTAAAATTACCCAAAGACCCTGTGACAGGATCTATCCCCCAGGGTAGCGTTTTGGGATGCTTACTATTTATTATTTAGATAAATGACCTCCCAAACATATTAAATGAACACTGTACGCTCTTTGCAGACGATATCTCAATATTATTCCCATGTTGTAACATTAATGAAGTTGAAAATAAATTAAACTCAACCCTCGGTACAATTACAAAGTGGTTACAAACTCACAACCTACAGCTCATCCTTCGCAAAACCAAAATTATTCAATTTAAACCCTATCAAAAAGTTACAGTACCAATACATTTTAGCTACCATGACACAGAGCTAGAACACGTGACTTCTGCTACTCTGTTGGGTCTAGATTTGGACACCAATATCTACTCGTATGCTCTACAACACCTTAAACGCGTTACGAACTTCAGGACAGCCCTCACAGTCACGGCGTATTATCCTATGCCTATTCGAGATTGTCGTAAGGTCTGGTAGTGTGGGGAAATAGTAGTGACATAGAAAAAAAAATATTCTTCAAAGCGAACATCGACCAAATGGACTCGTGTAGACCTCATTTTATTCAACACCAGATACTCACCCTTACCTCCATGTATATCTTTGAGTCATGCAAATTTGTCAGAAAACATATGTATTTATATTCAGCATTAATTGATAATAAAAGGAACAACCGTAACCTTAATAAACTGAAATTGCAATTCTCTACATTAAAACTTGTCACGTCTAGCCTCACCTCATTATATGACAATTAAAATATATAATCATTTACCAGATTCCCTGAAAAATTTGAGAAAAGCCGAGTTTATTTTACAAGCATTTAAACACCTTTCTCGTTCTTAAGTGTTTTCATAACTTAAACGAGTTTTTCGATGAAGTCCAAATGTATTTAATATTTATGAAATTTACATTTTAGTTAAGGAAGAAAAAAAATTACGTTTATATTTGTATAAAACTAAGTAGTTGTAAGCAACCGTAGTATTAAACACCTAGTTTTAGCCCTCTTATGGTGCTATGCCCTTGCAGAGCGTCACAGGTATACCTGATTATTTATATACCCTTCACCTAAAAACTGTAATGTGACATGCAATAAATAATTTCTAATTTCTAATTTATATAAGAAATCATTCTCAAAAGTTCCAGTAAAAAAGATGAGCGTAGTCAAGCAGAAAATATTAAAACAAAAATGCTAAATTTCGAGTTTGTGTATCCTTTGTGAATTCATGCAATGCATATTGAATGATGTCAATTATGCATCTAAAACTTTTGAAACATTGCAACATTGATTTGGACGAAGCAAGTAGAGCTTTACAAGAAACAAATGCAAAGATGCAAGTTTATAGAAATGACTTCGAATCATTTAAACGCAAAGCCAGTGAAACTGCAACAAAATATGGCATAGATCCCCATTTCAAAGAAAAAAGGCAAAAGGAAAATAAAAAAAAAATTGATGAATCATCTTCAGATTACCAATTTCAAAACAAGGAACAAATATTTAAAATTACTATTTTCAATAATGTACTAGACACAATAATAACTCACTTAAATGCACGTTTTACTGGCATGAGCGCAGTAAGTCAAATATTCAATTTTCTAACACCGACATTTTTACTGGATGTAGATGAAACAACGTTATAACAAAAGTGTCACCAATTCTAACGTAAATATTCTGATATAATAGACCCTAACTTTTCCCTTCAATTTCTTAATAAATACTGCATGTAAAATCTTTTGTCGCTTGAAGGTCTTGTGTCAAAACCAGCCCAGCCGTGGGCGAAGATACTACCAAAGATGAAAGAGCTCTTGCACGGATATGTTGCTATCAATATTTACGCGGTGCTAAGCATGGGACAAGCTTGCTACAGTATTCGAGGG
Organism: Acleris literana; assembly: GCA_946894065.1. Lineage (NCBI taxonomy): Eukaryota > Metazoa > Arthropoda > Insecta > Lepidoptera > Tortricidae > Acleris > Acleris literana. The sequence continues at coordinate 9,691,862 of OX335688.1, read as the reverse complement.
CCCAGGCCTCTACCGGCATGTTCTTTTGCTTCGGAAGCTACACAACACTGTTTTTACAGATTTTTCAACCATGCCAGATTACATTGAATACATCATGAGTGTTTCACAACAACTAGTGGATATTGGACGTTCAATAGACGACAAGGAGATTGCTGAAATACTACTGAGTGGTCTACCAGAGGAGTATGACAATGTAGTGTCTACTCTGGAGACAGCAAACATTACTTCATCACTCACAACCGAGCTGGTGCGTGCAAGACTCTAAACGCCGCATGCAGGTGGCCCATGTGAGCAGACAAATGCAAAAAAAGAGTATTTTTTTTTATATTTGATGCCTGGGCGTAATGATAAACGCCGAAACATTTAAATTTTGATCGTGATCGGAGTAGACAATTGCTACAAAGGCAGTGTTGAACATATTGTCGAAGAGCTAAACCAAAAAGAAAATAAGCGGGATCTTAGCAAGAGCCAAGGCAACAAGCGTAAAATTTAACAGCTCTCCCTGGGGCAGCTATTGACATAGCTGAGAAAAAAGTGAAACCAGCCCCCAAAATAATGCTGAGGAACGGTACAGGGAGAGTTATTACTTCTCGTGACGGCACGGTTCTTTTAATTAAGAACACCTGCGGGTACGACTCTCTGTGCCGTTTGATTGCGAACTCATATTTGACCCTTGAGTCTAATCGCAATCAAATAGAAGAGAGCAAAATCGGGCTAATTAAAACGGCAGTGTCGCTTGAACACGACGGCGCAACTGCCCGCACAAACAAGATTCGTACCGAGCGAGTCCCTCGCTGCGGTGCTGGAGCCAATAGGGGAACTAATCAAGCCGCCAACCCGGAGACCTCCCTTGTTTCTGGAATACGAAGCTTTTAGCAATATAAGCACCTCACTTAAAAAATAAAAAGACCCTCACATATCTTAAGAGGTCATGTGTGAAGTTTCAAATCATGCCTCGAGATCTTTCGTTTTGGATACAAATTCTAAAATATTAACTGATCCAGGGCCTTAGCCAAAGATCAAGCGAAAAGATGCAGTACATACATTAAACTACGGGGAGAATATTTTGTGGACGTCGAATATTTGACCTCAATCTACTTCTTGAGAAATAATAAAAGCACTGCGAAGGTTGTACCAACTTTCAGAAATACCTAATACTCCTCGGGGATCAGAGGTACAAATTATCTGACCTAGTGCACTACGAGAGCTTTAACCAAGAACCAAGAACCAAGAACCTAGAACCTAGAACCAAGGCAACAAGCGTAAAAAGTATTTAACAGCTGACTTCGCATCACCAAAATTAATAGGTTATGCGAAGTCATTGGTTTAACCAAAAAAACTTTCAACGTTATATTCACATAAGAGGAATGGCACAAAATTTAGCCGGCGGGGGTTGCGTATAAAAGGAAAGATAGCACGGGTGTGCGTGAGACAGGTGTTTCCGCAAAATTATTGAGCGAGTGTTATCGTGAACAAATTGTGTCAGTCACATATAAACTGCCATGTCCGTATTCTTTCACTCGTAGCCAAGTATCGTATACTGAGGGTACAGACTACGTAAAAATATTTGCGAAATGCAAAGAGTGCGGTGCGTCTGCCACAGGAGAGTTACTTTGCGTGCCTACAGAAGGCGAAAGTGTATTATTCGCCTTCCAAAAAGACATGGCAGTTGAGACGATGGACTATGGTAAAGCCGCCAAACTTATGGTCGATAGACGTGACGCGCAAGGCAAAACAGGAGAGAGGACTGTTTCCTTAAATATAAAAGCCTTCGAACCCTGCTTTAAACCTTTTAAATTTAAAACACTAGCCGGCTTACACCGGCATACACGACGTCGAATATTTGACCTCAATCTATTTCTTGAGAAATAATAAAAGCACTGCGAAGGTTGTACCAACTTTCAGAAATACCTAATACTCCTCGGTGATCAGAGGTACAAATTATCTGACCTAGTGCACTACGAGAGCTTTAACTATATCGAATATTATTTAAGCTCACAAAACTGGACAAAATTTGACGACCTTTGCTCAAAGGATGCTAGCGTCCGTGAAACAATAAAAGTTTGGCCCTCGTTACTGATGTTCGGCACCAATATAGAGCGAGTTGCCGATATGCCATATTTTAAAAGAGGAAATCGAAGCCGCTTAAAGTCGACACATTTGTGGCAATTCACATACAAGCAATTGAAGGTGCGTTTTGGTCGACTCACCGACATAAAGACAGATTGATTTTTTGAGAATCGTTAAAAAGGAAGCGTTCAAATAGATAATGATGTTATCGGAGTAGAGACTTGCCACAAAGGCAGTGTTTAGCATATTGTGAAAGAGCTAAATCAGAAAGAAAATTGTGGGGGTCTTGGCGAGAACCAATTACGTACTATGTATTTAACAACTGACTTCGCATCACCAAAATAAGTGGGTGATGCGAAGTCATTGATTCAAACAAAAAAAACTTTCAACGATATATATTCACATTAAAGGAATGTCACAAAATGTTGCTGGCGGAGGTTGCGAATAAAAGGAAAGATAGGACCAATATGTGGTGTTGCCGCAAAATTATTGGGCAAGTGTTATCGTGAAGGATTTGTGCCAGTCGCATAAACTGCCTGTCCGTATTCTTTCACCCGAGGCCAAGTACCGTATACAGACTACGTAAAAATATTTGCGAAATGCAAAGAGTGCGGTGCGTCAGTAGTGATACTTTGCGTGCCTACAGAAGGCGAAAGTGTATCATGTTTGTGGCGCGCATCGGACACTATATCGGTCCCTCACTATACGTCACGTTTGCTCTCGGGTGATATATGAAACAATTTAGGCATAAAACTACAGCGCAACTGCGCCTTCCAAAAGGACATGGAAGTTGAGACGATGGACCACGGTAAAGCCGCTCAACTTGTGGTCGACAGAAGTGTTACGCAAGGTAAAACAGGAGAGAGGAATGTTTCTTTAAATAAAAGGACCTGCGAACGCTGTTTTAAACCTTTTAAATTTAAAACACTCGCCGACCTACACTGGGTCTATACATGATATAGAGCTAGACAATTTTGTAAACATAAGTCTACCAATTTACCGTCGTGCCAATACTGTCCGAAAGGCACGACACAGACAGACATACACGACAGCATTATCCCTTAAGTGCATACAGTATCAAAAATGATACCATGTCTTTTCTCCGCTCCAATATTAATATTTTTTTATATCCTCATATTCTATTGACGGCGGTTAGATGCCAGAGCTCCAACACAAAAAAAAAAAAAACGGCAACCATAGAGCGTCCATTTTAAAACTAAACGTCAAAACTGTCAAATGTGCGGGAACTTTTTGCGACAGTGAAATTTGAAAGTTTTAATTATTCATTATCTAGTGAATCTCGTTATATTTTGAATAGGAGAAAATTGTATAAGGAAGGTTGGTATCTGTATTTATCATACATTATATGCATTTTTGTTGGATTTGCATCCTTTGTTATATTTTTTTGGGTTTTACGTTGGTATCAAAAACGATACTCCATGTGACAACGTCTTTTTTGACGGTATCAAAAACGATACTCCATGCAATCTGGTCTGTTTTTCTACTCGCACGGCTTGTGATATTTTCTTTGCATTTTTTTGCATTTTACTATTATTTGGCACGGGCTTGGGTGTGTATATGAGTGTTTATTTATTCTACAGCATGGTTCGACATAGAGCATTAAGAGACAAGGACATAGAAGAATTGTTGGCACAGTTAGAAGGTGGAGAAATATCGGAAGACGATGCCGAGTCTGACGGAGACGACTTGGAGTTTTATCCATCATTGGAAGAACTGCAAGCAGCTCTCGAAGATGTTGAACTAGAAGAAGAAACCCCAGGCATGACAGAAGAAGAAGGATTAGTAGAGGAACCTAATATGACTGTGGATTTTCCTGATCCTCCATTGCTAAATGAGGACACGCCGGCGACAGGTATGCAAGATCCTTTCATACCTATAAATGCACAAAACCTTCGCTGGCGTAAGGCTCACTTTCCGTTTTGTGAAAACCAAATTAAATTCAATGGCGTCACTGATTACCCACCAGAAATAATGAGTCTACAAACACCATATCAGTTTTTTTCATATTTTTTCACGCCAGATACATTCGAAAAAATTGCTGAAGAGACAAATTTGTATTCGGTACAAAAAAAACCAGAACGCCCGACTGTTATTGATGTGACTGACATAAGAAAGTATTTCGGAATACTGATATTTATGTCTGTATATAATTGCGTCCGATCTTACTGGAATACAAAATATGGTTTTGAACCAATCAAACAGACAATGCCCATTAACAGATTTGAGAAAATTAGAGAAATCATTCATTTCAATAATAATCAGTTACATAAACCGATGACACATCCTCAGCATGATAGATTGCACAAATTACGACCAATAATAGATCACCTAAATGACAAATTTTCTTCTGTTCCTATGCAGCAACGCCTGTCAATTGATGAGCAGATGTGTGCGACCAAAATCGGGCATTTCATGAAGCAATATTTGCCCAATAAGCCTCATAAATGGGGCTTTAAGCTTTTTGTGTTGTGCTCGCTATCAGGTTTTGCTTACCGTTTTATCATATTCAGGCAAAGACACGGAACCTTTACAGCCTGGCGAAGCAGACGTAGGTGTAGTAGGTAATACAGTAATAAAACTTTCAAGAGGTATTCCGCGGAGGTTAAATCACATAGTCTATTTCGACAATTACTACACCTCATTACCCCTAATGTACTATATGGCTAAAGAAGGGATTTTGTGTTTGGGAACCGTGCAAAGAAATCGACTTGGAAAAAATTGTAAGTTGCCAACAAAACCCCAAGTTATGGCTAGATCTGTACCAAGAGGTTCTTTTGATGAATATATAACTACTCATGATGGAGTTGACATGACCGCAGTGAGCTGGAAAGATAACAAACAAGTTATTCTTTTGTCCACTTATGTGGGTGCAACACCAATTGGAACGATTGAACGTTACGATAAAAATGAAAAGACGAGAAAACCGATTTCGTGCCCAAAAGTTGTAAGTGAATATAACGCTCACATGGGCGGAGTTGACTTGATGGATTCATTCTTAGGCCGATACCGAATTCGTATGAAAACAAAGAAATGGTATCTACGTATATTTTACCACCTGCTAGATCTCACTGTAATTAATTCCTGGGTGCTATACAAAGAAGTGTGCGAAAGGAATCAGATTGAACAAAAGAATATTCTGAAATTAGCAGACTTTAGATCCGATCTAGCAGACGCTCTATGCAAGTACGGAATCAACTCACATCCAACAAGAGGACGCCCTAGTAATAGCCCTTTGTATGCTCCACCCCCCAAAAGAAGGAACGTTTTACAACAAATGCCTACACGCGATATACGGTTTGACGGAATTGGGCACAACCAAATAAAGGGGGATAAAATAATGAAATGTATAAAACCGGGTTGCAAATTACTTAGCAGTGTACAATGTCAAAAGTGTAGAGTGTATTTATGCTCAAAGAAGAACTCTGATTGTTTTAATGACTTCCATTCTTAGTTAACGTTTTTCCTGTTGTTAAAATTCTTTATTAAGTGCTGATTATTGTAATGCCATAATTACCTACCTACCAGTAGAATTTTAGAGGGTACTCCATGGAGTATCAAAAATGATACCAACATTTTTTTTATAAATAAATATATTAAAATATGACTATATTTTTTTTTACTATTTTTCCCATCATTAACTTATATTTTCTAATCACATATTTTTTTTGCAAAAAAAAATTAAATCATGCACCTAAGGGTTATGTACTGGCTAATCGAGTGGCGTAGGGCCGGGGCTCCCAAACCGAATGAAGTGGTGGTAGACAACTCTGCGACGATAAAACCGCCGTTACGAAGGTATTTGCACGCGTAGATTTATTTACTTACAAAAAACAGTGCTTTGAGTACTTGGCCGGGGGAAGCACTGTTTTTCCACAGTGCTTTATTACACACTACATAACAGTCGCGAGGCGTTCATACAAGCCGATTATTTACGGCTTTACCAAAAATTCCTATGCATAGAGTAGGTATACATACAAACAAAACGTAAAACCGAAAATAACCCGGTATACTATAGCTTTACCTTGCCTTCATAATACGATGCATAACCAAAACGCAATTTATTTACTACTAAGCCGAAATCTATCGCAGTACTCGCTCGCAAGTATTCACTTACCTACAAGAAAGAAACAATAACAATATATTCGTACACACGCGCAGTTACATTTCACTGCGCGCGAACTTATTACAATCACAAAATAATTCAGGTCCTGCGGTCGCTTTTCGCCGGACTCGAACTTAACACATTGAAACATTTTGCTAGCGCTTCGAACCCACACACAGATACGGCGGCCCGTATAACGTATTAAAAATCAGAGCGAGATGGTGCATTAGTCCGCGCTCACCGAGCGGCTTATTTCATCCAATTTTAAACTTTAAGTGTATAGCACGCGTTCACTTTCTTTTCCCGAGGACGCCGTCGCTGCCACCTACGACCTTCAAACTTTAATCATATTTTGCATCCTTTTTTCATTACGCAATTACGCAATACGCGACGCCATTACTTTCTTTAGTTAGCGTCTCGTCGCGCAAAGATACACAGTGTAATTCTTGTGATAGTTTTTTTGAATTACCTATTTATTTAGTGTTTTATGATTCAAATAACTAGTAAAATTTAGCTCGCTAAGTGTTCGGTTCGTTCGGTGTTCATGTGCTGTGATGATTTGTTTGTAGTTACCTACTGTTTGGATTATTTGTTATTGTTCACGACGACGGAGGTTGGTGTTTCTATTCTATTTTACGTACGTTAGGTACCTATAGGTTTTACCCAAATCTTATTTAGGTTATATTCGTGGTTTTTAAATATTTTTGTCTGTAGGTACTCAAAGAACTAAATATGGCCGCATTGGTTCAAATTGAGTATTGTCTTACAGATTACCTACTTAATGAGCTAACATGTTTTTCAAGGTTATCCTTTGAAAATAAAAAACATGTCATTAAGTTAGGACGCGCTCGCCCGGACCTAAAAATTGATTATAAGCGTAGAGATGGATTCTTCAAACACTTCCATAGTGAATTATATGATAAATACAATTGGCTGACTGGCAGCTGCAAATTAAACAAATTGTTTTGCTATTCGTGTTTGCTGTTTTCCGATTCTAGCAGTGTTTGGAATCGAACCGGTTTTGCAGATATCAACAATATATATAATACAGCTAAGAAACATGTTCAAAGCGAGAAACATATACGGAGTTGTATATTATTACATGAGTTCGGTAACAGTAGAATAGAAACTTTTTTTGGTAATAATTTTGAGGCCCACAATCGTAAAGTTGAACATAACCGAAATTGAATGAAACGTTTTATTGATACGGTCGTACTACTTGGAAAGCAAGAATTGCCTTTCCGCGGCCATGATGAGAAACACGATTCGGATAATCGTGGTAATTATATTGAGACATTGTTGTATTTGAGTAAATACGACTCCGTCATGGAATCTCATTTTGAACAGAGTTCATCTACTTCGCATCCAGTTTTTTCTGGTCTATCAAGTGACATTCAAAACGATCTCATAAACTGCGTTGCGTCGGTGGTTTTAGATGAGATTAAGAGTGAGATCAACAAGGCGAAATTCGTGTCCGTCATGATTGACGAAACTCCCGATGTTAGTCGCAGAGAGCAGTTGAGTGTTATATTTCGATATTTGACAGAGTCAGGGCTCGAGGAGAGATTTATTGGATTTTTCGACGTTAGCGAGAGGCGTACCGCGAACGTTTTAGCTTCAAAATTGCTAGATATTCTTGACAAATATCGGTGCAAAGATAAACTTATAGGTCAATCATATGACGGTGCTGCAGTCATGTCGGGCGAGCACGGCGGGGTTCAGGCGCTCGTTCGTAATGAGTGCCCCCGGGCGCATTTCGTTCCGTGTTATGCACATGTTCTCAATTTGGTTTTAAGCAGATCGTTAGAGCATGTTTCTGAATTAAAATCGTTTTTCGGCCATATTAATGGGCTTGTTCGATTTTTTAACAAGTCATCAAAGCGATCAAATTTATTAAAACAGATTTCCGATCGTCGCATGCCCGGAGTGGCAGAAACGCGGTGGCATTATCACTCGCGTATTATTAATGTGATATTTAATTGCAGGTTAGAAATGATTGAGACATTCAATCATATTTTAGAGGATCCGCAATCATGGGATGTCGATTCAATTTCATTATCCGAATCCTTTGTGAGTAAGTTAGAAGACATGCAGTTTTGTTTTCTCTTGCATGTTTTTTCCGATATTTTTGCCAGGACTGATATTCTTTTTGCTTTATTGCAAAGCAAACAAGTCGACTTAGAAGTCGCAATCAGGGAAATCGATTCATTTCGATCTTGGCTTTCTGAAGAGTTTTTGAATCAATTTTATTCTATTTACGACAGTATTCAGGAGTATTGCGAGCCACCGCGACGTCGCCGGCGACTAAATACGGACATCGACTTGAAAACTCAACATAGACGTGTGTTTGTTGAAATAATTGATAACGTTATTAGTCAAATTAATTCTCGCTATGCATCATTTAGCAACTTAACTTTCTTGGATTTGATAAATAAATCGAAATACGCTCAGTACATGACATGTTTCCCCGAGGCCAAAATAACCGCCTTAATGACGGAATTTCCAAATTTGTTTGATCCAACTGCTTTGAAAAACGAATTAAAAGTTTTGTACAGTTCTTCTAGTATTAACACTTTGGACGCATACGATCTTTACTTATATTTAAGTAATTCTGCTTTGAATGGGACTTTCCCTCAGATTTTGACTTTAAGTCAGATCTTTTTGACTCTGCCTGTGTCCGTAGCTTCCGCTGAAAGGTCGTTTTCGGCCTTGAAGCGAATTCATACGTACACACGGAATAGTCAAAATGAAACAAGACTGTCTAATCTGGGGGTAATTTCCATTGAAAAACATTTACTTCTTAAAATTCAAAAGAAAAGTGTAGGGGCTTACAGACATTGCTATGTCAGCTCATATCCAAGTGCATGTGCACCGAGATATGAGCTGACGGCGCGGTTTAAATAGGTTAGCGGGAATACGGCAGTCTGTTGCCGCACTCCCTAGTAAATGTACATGCGTTAGATCTTTTAATAAACAATAATCTTTAAATCTAAAAGTGGTTTAAATACAAGTTCCCAACAGTGGTGACATTGGACTTAAATTATGGACAAAGAAGCCAGCTCGGAAGCAAAGATTAACATGGAGTCAACAGGGCAGGTAGCAGCAGTCTCACTAGCCTCTAGATTACCCGATTTCTGGACGGATCACCCTAGGGTGTGGTTTGCCAGGGTCGAGGCAATATTAACGCCGCAAAAATTAGGGGATGAGGTCAAATTTGATCTAATGCTGTCAAAATTAAACAAAGAAACAATAGCAGAAATAACAGACATCATATTGGAACCTCCGGCCTCAGATAAATGCGGTGCACTAAAAAGTAAATTAATAGATGTTTATGAGGGCAGCAAAAATTCAAGGATCAAGAAAATTTTACGAGACATGGAACTGGGCGACCAAAAACCGAGCCAACTACTAAGGAAAATGAGAGAACTGGCGAAGCAGAGTTTCCCAAACGACACATTGAGAGTCATATATGGGAAGAACAATTACCGTCGCAAGTTCGAGCCGTTTTAACAATTTCCAAATCGGAAAATTTGACAGAATTGGCAGCGGTAGCCGACAACGTTTATGAAGTCACCAGACCTGGTCATCTAGCTGCAGTAACTAAGAAGCCGTTGACTGAGAGTACTTCGCAGAGCCCAGAGATCGCAATGATCATGGCGGAAATAGCGAAGATCAACGCAAAATTCGAGGAGTTAAGGAATCCTAGAGAGCGATTCCGCGGTTTCCAACGAGGCCGTTCAAATTCTCGGAGGCGCAGCCCATCAGTAAGACGAACTAAAACGCAAGATTGGCTTTGTTTTTACCATTTCCGTTACCAAGAAAGGGCTCGCAAATGTCTTAAGCCGTGTGCGTGGGACAAGACCAACGTTTCGACCACAACCCAGCCGGAAAACTATTAGGTAAGGCACAGGTATTTGGGAACGTCTGTGCCATACACCCCTGTTCCCGACTTTGTATAACAGACAATAATAGTGGATTTCGTTTTGTAGTGGACACCGGAGCGAACGTATCTGTGCTACCCGCGACCAATAAAACGTGTATTAAAGAGGACATGAAGTATAAGTTGTACGCGGCCAATGGAACGGAAATTAAAACATACGGAACAAAGACTTTAGTGTTGGATCTGAAATTGCGACGTCCGTATAGATGGGAATTCATTATGGCGGACATTAAGCAACCGATTCTAGGTATTGACTTTCTCAGTTATCATAAGTTACTTGTGGATGTGGATGCCCGCAAGTTGGTTGACAAGGTAACAGATTTAAATGTATATGCATGCCTTAGTAATATTGTACAACCATCGATTAACACAATTGGCGACAGCCATCCTTATCATCAATTGTTATCAAAATACCAGGAAATAACAAAACCGGTATCTTATAACCAGGCGACAACTCAACACAATGTTATGCATTATATCGAAACGTCTGGACCACCCGTATTTGCTCGTGCGCGACCTTTGCCTCCTGATAGATACAAGAAAGTTAAGGATGAATTTCAAACCATGCAGGAGTTAGGTATATGTCGGCCGTCTAAAAGTCCTTGGGCTAGCCCACTTCATGTTGTTCCAAAGAAAAACGGAGAGTTAAGGCCATGTGGTGATTATCGGCAGTTAAATGCGATAACTAAGCCTGACCGATACCCCATTCCTAGACTTCACGACTTTACGTTTGTTCTAGCAAAAAAATCAGTTTTTTCCAAATTAGACATAAATAGGGCCTACCATTGCATTCCGGTAGCTCCGGAAGATATTGAAAAAACGGCAATAATAACGCCATTCGGCTTGTATGAATTTCCAAGAATGACTTTTGGGCTTCGAAACGCAGCCCAAACATTCCAACGCTTTATGAATAATACTGTTTTGCAAGGGCTAGATTTTTTGTTTTGTTATTTAGACGACATTATCGTTGCCAGTGATAATGAAATACAACACGCTGAGCACTTAGAATCAATATTTAAAAGATTCAGTCAGTTTGGAATAACAATCAATTTGGCCAAATGTATGTTCGGTCAAATTAAAATTGATTTCCTGGGACATGAGGTATCAAAAAACGGTTTAAAACCATTGCAGGAGAAAGTAGAGGCCATTGTTAAATTTCCAAAGCCTAACACTGTAGAAGAACTACGACGTTTCCTAGGAATGGTTAACTTTTATCGTCTTCACTTGCCTTTTTCGTCAGAATATCAATGGGAATTAAATACATATTTGGTTAATTCTAAAAAACACGACAAAACGGTAATTAACTGGACGGATAAGGCAAATTAAGCTTTTGAGCGATGTAAGGTAGCTTTGCAAGAAGCAGTGATGTTGGCACATCCTAGGACCGATGGGACAATGGCACTAATGACCGATGCGAGTGACCGCTGCGTGGGAGCAGTCCTCCAACAGAAGGTACGAAACGAATGGACGCCGTTAGGTTATTTTTCCCGGAAGCTTAACACAGCTCAGCAAAAATATTCCACTTATGATCGTGAACTAGTAGCATGTTATTTAGCCGTCAAAATTTTCCGAAATATGATAGAAGGCCAACAGTTAATAATATATACAGACCACAAACCACTAACGCACGCATTTAGTAAGCTTAACAAAAATGAATCGGAATTACCTAGGCGTACTCGACAGCTAATGTTTATAAGTGAATTCACGTCAGAGATACGGCATATTAGTGGCGCGAGCAATGTGGTAGCAGATACTTTATCACGAATAGAAACCATAATATGTCCCACAAGTCTCGATTTCGAACAACTAGCTGACTATCAGTCTACAGACGAGTACGTAAGGCAGGCGACGCAAAACAATAACAACGATATCAAGTTACAACAAATGTACGTACCTTACTGCGATAAACCAATTTATTGTACCAATAAAGATGGAATAATTAGACCATACCTAACAGAGAAGTTTAGGAAGCTAGCATTTCATAATTTGCATGATCTCAGTCATCCGGGAATACGCGTGACACGGAAAATGATTAGTAGCAAATATTTTTGGCCGGTAATGAATCGGGACATTAATAGCTGGGCACGGTCGTGTGTCAAGTGTCAACGTGCAAAAATAGGCAAACACACATTAGCAGAGTTTGGGGAATATCCTGCGGCTAACAGGTTTGAGCATATCCACGTGGACATAGTCGGACCGCTACCGACATCTCCACAAGGTTATCGATACTTGGTCACTATCATAGATAGATGCACGAGATGGCCCGAGGCCATTCCGATTCATGAGATGACAGCTGAAACGGTAGCTAAAGTAGTTTTTAACGAGTGGATAGCACGTTATGGTTGTCCAATTAAGCTGACCACAGACCAAGGTCGTCAATTTGAGAGTTATCTGTTCGCGCAACTAATGAAAATGTTAGGAATTAATAAGATCCGGACCACAGCTTATCATCCACAGAGCAATGGAAAGGTTGAACGATGGCACCGGTCCCTTAAGGCGTCATTGTCAGCACGCATTACAGATAAATCGTGGGTGGAAGAATTGCCTACCGTTATGTTAGGTCTACGAGCCGCGTGCCGCAGCGATAACAATGTAAGCGCCGCACAGTTAGCATTCGGTAAAACTATTCGTTTGCCGGGCGATTTTTATGACAATACTACTGAACGAGATCAAAATGACCCCTATAGCCTAGTAAATACGATCCGCGAAACTATCAACAGTTTTAAGCAGACTGGTAATGCAGATAGGACAAAACGAGCATTTTTTGTGCATCCAGAGTTATTTAAATGTGAGTTCGTATTTTTAAGAGATGACACGGTTAAGAAACCTTTAAAACCTCCATATGACGGCCCGTACCGGGTTTTAGAAAGAGGTAGCAAGGTTTTCATTATTCAAACGGACACGAGAAAAATTAAGGTTTCCATTGACCGTTTGAAACCGGCATATTTAATAGTTGAAAACGATTCAGTTGATAATACAGATAGCTCGCCTATATCATCTGAACCAACTCAGTCACCTGATACACCTACAACCGGCGGCGAGAATCGAACGTCGGGACAGCCGTTACGTAAAACGCGTAGCGGACGTACAGTAATCCCACCCGTAAGGTTTAGGTAGCTAGGTATATAGTATAGAAATTAATGATGCACTATAAGTAGACAACGTAAATTATATTTAAGTGTGTAAGTAATAAGGTCTCAAGGTAATTAACATAGTGTTGAGGTGTCGTCATAGGTTGCGGCGTAAGCATACAACATAGTTATAGTTAACATGTTGGATAATTTTGTTTGGTGGCATGTTGTTTTAGGTCATCTAAATGAAATGCCAGCAAATGCTTACATATTACAATAAGAAATTTATACAAAATAAAACTATTACAAAAGAATAACTATAGCGACTAGTCGTATTGTACTTTAACACAGCAACCACATTAAAGTGTTGTGTGTTTTGTTTGTGTTGTAATTATAATGGGTTGGGGTCAAAGCAAACAAGACAAAGAAGAGACCAACATTGCTATTGCACAAGTGCAAGTAGCATCCAATCAAGTGGAAAGCAAATTAAATATGGTGGGAATAGCAATGATAGCGATTGGCGCCATACTTGCTATTGTACTATGTTACGCCATAAGAGCAAAGTGTCGTCGACAGGCCAAACATTGGTTAAAGAAAGCCGTTGCGGATTTACCGCCCACGGCGGTTAAAGTGTGTAATGTACCAGCAGCAGCAACTTTACAACAACAAGTGTATTAGAGATAAGTAAAAATAAAACCATCTTGAATTTGTATCCATTTTAATCATAGGCACTTAGTTCACATACAAATAGGGTCCCGCAAGAGAGACTCGTGTATTTTTTTTTTAATACATTTTTTTAAAGGGGGGAATATTGTAGGGGCTTACAGACATTGCTATGTCAGCTCATATCCAAGTGCATGTGCACCGAGATATGAGCTGACGGCGCGGTTTAAATAGGTTAGCGGGAATACGGCAGTCTGTTGCCGCACTCCCTAGTAAATGTACATGCGTTAGATCTTTTAATAAACAATAATCTTTAAATCTAAAAGTGGTTTAAATACAAGTTCCCAACAAAAGCAATTTCCAAGATAACGTTTTAGCTCATTTTGTTAAAAAACCCCGCAGAATTATTCTTGAATATAAATAAGTATCGAACTGTACCTAGCGTATTTCAATTGTATATAATTATATATTGAGTTTTCAATCGGTTTCTATATTTATTTGCATGAACTTAGTTTAGGTTTAGTTGGATTGTTTGGCGCTATATGCGTGTCATGGTTTTCTTAACAGGTACAGAAGGCGGGTACGGACGGCGCATGCCGCGGGCTGTGGGTTTTCTTTATTCGGTTGATTTTGTTGCACGAATTTGTAAATAATTTGTAATTAATTGGTTTCTGTGTGCAGACCTGCAGTGCATGTACTTAATTTGGTTTATTTTTGTTTTGTTTTTAACAAAGGACAACTTTTTATTTTGCATGATAGGTATAAGGCAAGCTAATTTTTACTGTGTTTTGATTTCTAACGTAAATTAACTATATATATTGTCTGTGTGTTTAACGTGTTCGTACGCAACTAACGGCTTTTTTCAAAGCCACTTTTGTCATACTTGACATACACTGTTCATGTAATACCAGTGATGTCATGTATGGCGAAGGTGGTGAACACTAACTGCAAGGATCGCACGTAGAAACAGTTACCGCACTTACTTCAGCACTGCTTTTTGGGAACTAAAAGATTTATTAAGGTAGGTATGTTTTTTTAATTAATGGAAGGGGCAAACACGTACTCACGCCATACACCTTTTTTTGCTCCGGCTTGTCTAATTATTTACGTGACGCTTCGCCACTGCTACATAAACACCGCATGCAGGTGGCCCATGTGGGCAGAGAAATGCAAAAACAGGGTAAAATATTTTTGTAAATAAAATAAATCTATATTATACTTCGTTCGGATAGGTATTTACCTAAATCTAAACTAAAAGATCACGTGACATTGTTGGTCAGCGAATAGGAGCAGAACACTGATATGTCAAAGCTCGACCAAACAAGTTTAATTGGCTGTTGAACAGAGCCACGTGGTTTGGTTTGTTTACATTTAGTTAAATACCGATCCGAACGAAGTATAGATGCTTAGGCGTAATGATAAATGCCGAAACATTTCAATATTTTTTAATATTATTTAGACACGTGTTGATGGTGGCGTAGTCCCCCTGCGAAAGAGACAGCGTTGGATTCTGCACATGGAAGAAAGCTTTGCTTTTTTAGCAAGAGATATCTCGGTTGACAACGTCATCCCAAATATTGATGAGGTAGAGAAAGCAGGCTGACGCCTGCCGGACCTCGTAAATAATATGAAAGTATTGTCGATGACCCTCATGGCAGACCCAACCCCTATTATTTGCCGGACGCGGCAAAGAAATTTACTCGCATGGCTGCAGAATTTGCTCTGCGGTCAAGCGTTATGACTAAAGATAAACGCACGCAAGGACGATGAGATGAGTGACTTTAAAAATACACTACCCCAGGAGGGTACCCTAACGGGAGAATCCCTCCCCGTGTCTGCGGACACGGGCTGCCCCCTGTATTCTGGGGGGGGGGCAAAAGTCACATCGTAGGTCAGCGCAATGTTAGCGCTGACCTTCGTGAACACAACCCAGGCAATTGCACAACGGACACTGATAGGAAACTGACGGCAGAGGGCATTGAGGAGGAAGGTCGCCAAGATGGCGACATCCTCAATAACGACAACGGCATTACAATGGACACCGAGCATAATTTTGAAAATATGTCCAGAACTAAAGAGAGGGAATATCTCGTGGAGTATATCGAAGAACATCTAGATGTCTCTGACATGACGTCTCTCCCTTCGGTCCATTTAAGTGGTGAGGTTCTCGAGGTCGAGGGGCTGGAAAACGATGCCCCGAAGGCTGATAAGAGACCTCATGTAGATGACGAGGTATTAACCGGACCTTGTGTCAAGGCGAAGGTTAATACCGCACGACGGGGCAAGGGCGCTCGGAGCTAAAGGGCGCTATACGGGCTCTAGTGCCACAAGAGCGATGTGCAGGTCCCAACAATTAGGCAATTATCACGCGGAGGCAGATAAGGCCGCAAGCTACCTCCTGAACCCTGAGGAACTGCCTTCTGAAAGACGGAAGAAGAAAAAACAGGTGAAGAAGATTGGTCCACCGGAGGGGGGGGGGGGGGGGACAAATTCCGATTCCGACTCCGGGGATGAAGACCTCATTGAGGTCGAAGATGGTATTATTCCTCCGACCCCTAAAAGGGCGCATGAGGATAGGGAGGATGACCCTAGGCCTCCTCAGGGGCCTAAGGTTAATACGGCGAGGAGGGGGAAGCCCAAAGGGGCTTACGCGGGTGTAGCTGCCGCTAGGGCGAAGCTCCTGGAGTCCGAGTTCTCCCAATATGAGGAGGAAGCGGAAGCAGCCGCTTCATACAGGAGGGAGTACCCTGAGTTAGGGGCTAGAAGAACGAGGGAGAGGAGGGGAAAAGATGCGGGAAGGGCATTGTCGCGCTCGCGCTCTCGCTCGTATTCGGCTACCCCTGCTAATTGCAAGGAGGTTGTAACGGAGAGCTGCCTCGACCCCATCGAGGCCACCCGTCAAGCCGCGAGCTTGATCTTGGACGGAGCCCGAAGGTCCGGGAATTTAAAGGGAGACATCCGAGGCATTATGAACCGGGCTTGTCGGACCATAATAGAGTCCATGAATGACCTTCAGGACGCTAGGGCAGAGAGTGAGGAGATCCGCATCCTTAAAGCGGATAACAAAAGGATGCGGGAGCAACTGGCTCTCTGCCAAAATAAAGTTAAGGCGCTCCGCACCGCCTTTTCGGAAAGAGAGGCTCCGGCCGCTCCGCCAAATCTACCCTTGCAGTTTACTGCTGCGGATATGGCGAAGGCGATCCAAGAGATGAAGACCTGTTCATCTCACTGGGCGATATGATCAACGCCCGTATTGAGGAGGTGAACAGGCGCCTCCCGCCGGAGCCGATCCTCCGACCCCAGTTGGCGCATGACAAGCGGGCCGCAAAGCCTGCCGTGTCGGCTGCCCCCCAGAAGAAGAAGGTCGCAGGGCCTGCCCCGCCGCCTCCGGCCCCGGTGGAAGCTCTCGAGCCAATCGCCAGGGCCGTTTAGGCGATGGACAGCCGAAGGCCAAGGTGGCCAAGAAGGCGGCGGCCCAACCCACCGCCCCTGTTCCGGCCCCCCGGAAGTCTGCCAAGGCCGCCAAGGCTGCCCCGGCCCCGAGAGCTGTTAGGCCCTTGGAGGGAGGACCTGACCCCTCGGGTCAAATGCCACCTCCAACCACGCAGATGTCGTGGTCGCAAGTGGTGAAGAAGAAGAAGGGAAAGGGAAAAGCCAAGGCTCCTCCCCCCCCTCCACCTAGCAGGAAGGCCGGGAAGGCGGCGCACGGGCCCAGACCCGCGAAGCTGACCGTCCCTAAGACGGCGGCAGTGGTGGTCTCCCTCAAAGAGGGAGCCACCACCACCCTGCAGGCCACCATGGCTAAAGCCATCAATGGCCTTAGCCTAAAAGAGGTAGGCCTGCAGCACGTGCGGGTCAGGACCTCGATGACGGGGTCCCGGGTCATCGAGGTCCCCGGGGAAAATGGCCACGCGGTGGCGGATACCCTTGCAGCAAAGCTGCAGGGTCTGGTAGGGGATGTGGCCGACGTGAGCCGGCCTGTCAAAATGGCCGGTGTGCAGATCACCGGCCTGGACGAGTCGGCCACGAAGGACACGGTGGCGCAGGCCGTCGCCGCTGCTGGGTCATGCCTGCCGGAGCAGGTTAAGGTGGGGGCTGTTCGCGCCCTCTATGATGGCACTCGGTCAGTCTTGATCCAGTGCCCCGTGCTGGCCGCGGTGGCCCTTAGAAAAGCGGGAAGGATCCTGGTAGGCTGGGCCTCTGCCAGGGTCACGACGGTGGGGCCGACACCGATGAGATGTTTTAAATGCTATGGTGTCGGCCATTCGAGGGAGCTGTGCCCCTCCAAAATTGACCGGAGCAACCGCTGCTTCCGGTGCAGCCAGGAGGGGCACAAAATGAATGAGTGCTGGGAGAAGGCGTGGTGTGCCGTGTGCCACCAGGCCAAACTCCCGGCCGACCATAGACTGGGGGGGAGGAATTGTGTCCCCCCCGTAACAAAAGGGAGGGACACGAGGCCGCAGCGCCCCGGCCCCCCCGTTCTGAGCAGAAACGCCCCCGCGGATACCACCGCCGGCCGGGCCCCGGAGGAAACCCGCATGGAGCTCTAAATGCCAGCACACCATTTAGAGCTCCTGCAGGTCAACGTCAACCACTCCGCCAGAGCTCAAGATCTGGGGCAGTTATTGACATAGCTGAGAAAAAAGTGAAGCCAGCCCCCAAAAGAATGCTGAGGGACGGTACAGGGAGAGTTATTACTTCTCGTGACGGCACGGTGCTTTTAATTAAGAAAACCGGCGGGTACGACTCTCTGCGCCGTTTGATTGCGAACTCATATTTGACCCTTGAGTCTAATCGCAACCAAATAGAGGAGAGCAACAACGGGCTAATTAAAATGGAAGTGTCGCTTGAACACGAGGGCGCAACTGCCCGCACAAACAAGATTCGTACCGAGCGAGACCCTCGCTGCGGTGCTGGAGCCAATAGGGGAACTAATCAAGCCGCCAACCCGGAGACCTGCCTTGGCTCTGGAATACGAAGCTTTTAGCAATATAAGCACCTCAATTAATAAAGTAAAAAGACCCTCACATATCTTTACAGGTCACGTATGAAGTTTCAAATCATGCCTCGAGAGCTTTCGTTTTAGATATAAATTCTAAAATATTAACTGATCAAGGAATCCAGGGCCTTAGCCAAAGCCTTGGTCAAGCGAAAAGATGCAGTACACACATTAAACTACGGGGAGAATATTTTGTGGACGTCGAATATTTGACCTCAATCGATTTCTTGAGGAATAATAAAAGCACTGCCAAGGTTGTACCAACTTTTAGAAATACCTAATACTCCTCGGGGATCAGAGGTACAAATTATCTGGCCTAGTGCACTACGAGAGCTTTCACTATATCGCATATTATTTAAGCTCACAAAACTGGCAGCGTCCGTGAAACAACAAAAGTTTGGCCCTCGTTACTGATGTTCGGAACTAATAGAGAGCGAGTTTGCCGATTTGCTATATTTTAAAAGAGGAAATCGAACCCGCTTAATGCGATCGAAGGTGCGTGCCGGTCGACTCACCGACATAAAGACGCATTGCTGTTATGAGAATCGCTAAAAAGGAAGCGTTCAAAAAGATAATGATGTCATCGGAGTAGAGAATTACCACAAAGGCAGCGTTTAGCATATTGTGGAAGAGCTTAATCAATAAGAAAATTGGCGGGGTCTTGGCGAGAACCAAGGCAACAAGCGTACAAAGTATTAAGCAGCTGATTTCGCATCACCAAAATAAATAGGTGATGCGAAATCATTGGTTTTACCAAAAAAACTTTCAACGTTATATTCACATCAGAGGAATGGCACGAAATTTAGCCGGCGGAGGTTGCGTATAAAAGGAACAGGTTTTGCCGCAAAATGATTGGGCGAGTGTTATCGTGAACAAATTGTGGCAATCACATAAACTGCCGTGTCCGTATTCTTTCACCCGAGGCCAAGTGTCTTATACTGAGGGTGTAGACTACGTAAAACTATTTGCGAAATGCGGTGCGTCTGCTACAGGAGTGATACTTTGCGTGCCTGCAGAAGGCTTAAGTGTATCATTTTTGAGGCGCGCATCGGACTAACTATATCGGTTCCTCACTATACGTCACGTTGGCTCGCGGGTGATATATGAAAAAAAAGGCTTAAAACTACAGCGCAACTGCGCCTTCCAAAAGGACATGGCAGTTGAGACGATAGACCACGGTAAAGCCGCCCAACTTGTGGCGACAGACGTGTTGAGCAAGGCAAAACAGGAGAGAGCACTTGTTTCTTTAAATCTAAGGACCTGCGAACCCTGTTTTGAACCTTTAAATTTAAAACACTCACTGACCTACACCGGATCTAAACATGATATAGGGCTAGACATTATTTTTTAATTATTATACGGTTGCCCAGATGCTTCGTTATAACAATGTGACAGTGGGTACACCAAACTAAGCGTGGACGCCACGGGTACGCTGGTAAAAAATATATCACACAAGCATACACCAAAACGGACATATATGTATTTTTGTATGAGGCTGTTGAGACGAAAGTTTCTAAAAATAAGCTGACCAATTTACCGTTTACGACGATACCAACAGCATATGTACTGGCTAAACGAGTGGGGTAAGGATAGGAGTGGTGCTCTCAAACCGAACGAAGTGGTGGTCGAAAACTCTGCTACGCTAAAAACCGCCGTTACAAAGGTATTTGCAGGCGTAGATTTAATTATTAACAAAAAACAGTGCTTTGAGTACTTGACCGGGGGAAGCACTGCTTTGACACAGTGCTTTATTAGGTTAGATGTGGCACACTACATAAACACCGCATGCAGGTGGCCCATGTGGGCAGAAATATCAAATAACGGACTAAAATATTTTTATATTAGATGCCTAGGCGTAATGAGATATGCCGAAACATTTGACTTTTTTGGAATATTATTTTAACACGTGTTGATGTGGTGTTGTCCCCCTGCGAAAGAGACAGCGCTGGGAAATCCCATGCTGCATTCTGGTAATGGAAGAAAGGTTCACTTTTATTAGGAAGATTTATGTCGGTTGACAACTGGACAACGCCATCCCAAATTTTGATGAGGAATATTATGAGTGTAAATTATTATAAGGAATTATTTTGTTTTACTGTTACATTATTATTGTCTCAATTTTAAAAATATTTATTAGTAAAGTTAATAAAATAATATGTTAATTTTGAATTTAATAATAATAAGCGATTGTTTACATCATTATTTTTCTCATTTATATAGTAATTTATGGTTTAATAATTAGGTGAATATCAATTATATTAATGTATATAATGAATGATTATCAAACCCCGGTTTGACGGGAGCAAAAATTCACTTCTGCTAGGCCTTAAATAAATATCGTCTCTTCTATCGACATCCCTAAGAAGCGATTTTTGAATGATCGTAATTATAAAATTAGAGCGTGTATTATTTATAGGTATTTTTCCCAATACTTGCAAACCTCTTTCATTTATGCTTTATTTTTATTAAAGTAAATCTAATAAACATTTACAAATTATTAAAAACTGCACCGTTAAACCAGTTTGGTTTGTCTCGATGCATCATTCCACGACAGCTACAAATCAATAAAAATATCGCAATTGACAACAATTCATATCTGCTAAAGTAGTAAAATAAAATACAGTTTGTACATTTTATACTGCTGATTACAGTAAAAATATTTTTGGATTTTTTTATGCAGTAGTTTTTTTATATTTGGGGAAAACAGTAAAAAAGTTGGATTGGGAATGTTAGGAATACACTTATAGTGCCCTTAGTCCATTTATTACCATAGGAATTGAAAAAAATATACAACTGTCATGTCCATTTTTCATCTGTCTGACGGATTACCTACTTGATTCTAACGACACGCTTTTGATTCTCGTAATACTATTGTTTTGATATATGCTATTAAAAATGAAAGTGACTAACGGATTTGTAAAAGCGGATAGCCGCAATCTGCCCAAAGTCGACGAATTCATGTTGTTACAGTTGTTATGGTTGACAAGTGACATGACATGACAGTCAGTTCTGTTTCTGTTGAAAGTTACCTTTTTAATTTTATATCATGCTATGATCACGACATCAGTATTCCTAACTTTGTATATACGGTCTTTTTAATGACTATTTCTTTAATAAATTATTAACGACGAATTTAAGTTAAATAAAGAAAAACCGAGAAACACGGGTAGTCTAATTTTTAACCAGCTATAATAAACGCGAAAAAAACAAAATGCTTTTTTTTTTAAATGTTGTCAATTATAAACGACCGTTATCTGAGATTGACTCCAGTCATTATGTAAATTTTTGGAATTACTTAAGAAGACGTTTATTAATTTAGTATCACTATCGAGCCGCAATGCCACGCAAGAAGAAATTACATACATGGATAGCTGATTATGCGAAATATATAGAAGACCAAGGTGAAAATTTCTTTTGCATAAAATCGCACCTTCAGAACAATAGTGAGCTAACTCAAAATGTCAGCTTTCAAACTTCAAGTCATAAATTTATTACTATAGAGACCTAACTCGAAAGTTAAAATTTCTGAATTAGGTCACTATTGTTCTCAAGGTGCGAAATGTAAAACCAAAATGTTATGACCAAAATGTTTCGTACAAAGACACATCAGAAGCCAAAGGCACAGCGGCGTTTCAACAATAATACAAAGTGTATTCAATCCCGATTTGTTCAAGTTTATTTTGTTGCCAATTGCATATCCAGAAAATTTCGTAAACAAACATATATTCCCGATGAATCAGTTCTAAGAAAAACTACTTTGACACCGCATTTAAGAAGAAAATGCACCAAATCAAGACTGAATTATGCTAGAATTTACGTAAGCGTAGTCGAATCCACAGATGCCAACGGACTTCAGATTGGCAATGTAATAGTTGGAGTTTTATTAAAAATTAGATGGGTACCCCACACATAATATCTTGTGTTTGTTACTTATTAGAATTGCCTTGGAGAAATTGTAGTGAAGTGACCATAACAAACATGACAAAGTCTTTTTACTCCTTATGGATGGCGTAGCCAACATGTTAAAGTCGGGTAGAAACTAGAAAATACTTTTTCCCAATTTAGTGCATGTTACATGTCTGGCTCACGCTGTAAATAGGGTGGCTGAACAAGTGCGATTACTATTTTCTTTTGTAAATTATTTAATCGCTTACAAGAAAAAATATTTCGGAAATCGCCTAATAGAATTAGAACATTTCGTCAAACGTTACCAAATGTTCCTTTATTATCGCAGCTAACGATAATAGAGGTAAGATGGGGAAATTGGATTGACGCGGCCTGCTATTATCATAAATATTTACCTCAAATCAAGCGAGTCATACAAACATTCCCTAATAGGGAATCAATGTATATATTGAAAGTAAAACGTGCAATGAACGATATAACTACTTTAAGCGATCTAAAATGCATAAACAATAATGTATCAATATTACATGGTACCATAAAAAAATTACAAAACCAAAATTTAAGCCTGGAAGCCAGTTTGAATATCGTCCAAAAGTTGAAAGTGCACTTATCAAGATTACGTTTACATCTTCAAGGTAAAGTAATTCACAAAAGACTTCAGAATGCGTTGAAAAAAACGTCGGTGTTTCAAATTTAAAAATCTTAAATGATTTGATATCTGGAAAAGAATTGGAACTATGTAGTACAGAAGCAATCCATTATAATATTTCAGAATGACATAGCGGTGGCAAGGTAAAGACGCTCCGATTCGCAGGATCCAAATTGTGTGCGCGTTAAAGCGGGTAGATTGACAAGGACATATAAATTTTAAAAAAAAACACAAAACGTTGTGATAATGGATCTTCATAGCTACCCCTATTATCAGGGTAGGGGTGACCCCTATGATAACGGGCAGTTATGAAATTCCAATCAATATAACTAACCGGATTTTTGAACGGCTTTCACACCTTTTATTTCAGTAGTAATCAACAGAGGTCGGAATAGGTAGTGCTTATTAACCTAAACTTGTTGCATCTTCATTCAATAACGTATCCCCATCTCACTCACGCATGAATGAACGTGAGTCAAGTTTAGGTTAATAAGCACTACCTATTCCGACCTCTGGTAATCAAACACTCACTGTGAAAGTGTAGTATAAAATTTTACAATCTTCAAATTTAATTGGTACGAGCTAGATACGTGACCTCTGACGGCCATACTTGAAGCATAACAGCGTTCGTGACAAAAAGTTTATTGCATTGCAAGTACTACCACAAGATAGTTCAAGTCACGCTAAGTTCAGATGTTTCAGGTTGAGAAGAAATCCAGCGCCTCTATTCTAAACGGTAAAAACGATATCGTAGTTTGCCTGTTATGGTATTGTTATGACGTCAGCCGCCATTACTGTCAAGAAAATAAGAGCTATCAAAACAAATACGATATTGTTTTTACCGTCTTGAATAAAGCCGCAGAGCGCAAGACAACAAATTAAGGAATATTGTCACAAGCGCACCAAACACGAAGGCCTAAGATATCACTATGCAAAGGATCTTATCAATAAAGAGTAAGTGTCATGTTTATTTATCTACTTACTGAAAAGATAGTTGCTGATGTAACATTTCGTAAACTAAGCATGAATATTTAGTCAAAGATACAAACATCGTCAATCATTGGCTGGTTTGTTTTAGTTTAACAAGATCGTTTGATTGGGTTTACACTAGTGCCAATTTGCAATACCTTTTGAGAAATTTAAAAAAATGTAAACAATTAAATAACTCAAAAACCAGTGACATTAGACCAACAGCTCGGTCTAAAGTCACTGGTTTTCGAGTTATTTAATTGTACACATTTCTTTTATTTTCGGTTTCTGTCCTGTCGTTACAGATCAAAAACCGAAAACCAAATTTAGTGGAATAGAGGTTTGAAAGAGCCATGGACATATTTAAAAAAACTTCTAGGTGGAAAAATTACCCTTTGCATGTCGCCAAACTAGTTTATACCGCTCACGGTGGTGGCAACTGATACATACGAACTTTTGGTGTTTGTGCACTCCAGATAAACCAAACGCAAAGAAATTCGCAGAAAAAATAGCCAATATTTTGTCGAAACCCTCACCCATTGATTTGGGCACTGAGGTGGACGACGATGCGGAGCTAAAAACTTAAACGACTTCTTGAGGACGATAAAGTCGAGGAAGTCGTTGAGGAAGAGGACGAAGAACTCGCCCAGGAATATTTGTGATCATACAATCATCAATCATTTACTGGTGGAGGGGAGAACTTCCAGGAACTTCCTGGTCCAGAAATAAGGGCCGACGGGCTTTTTTACTCAATTTTGGGACCAAGCCTTGATGGCGTCGATCATAAACGAAACAAATTGGTAGACCTGGAATTTATAGCCTCGACCCACTGGTTATCCCTGGTCCGGTTTCATGGTCGAGGCAATAAATTCCAGGCGTACCAATTTGTTTCGTTGACCATCGACGGAGATTTTTTGAAATATACAGATTTTCAAGCTTGACTTGGAACTTTTTTGAATCCGGTCATGGTAAGGGAGCAGCTGACGGTATAGGAGGATATCATAAATGCTTAGCAGACGATTTTGTTGCCACTGGACATGACACCGTTGACGCTTCTCAATTCTTTGAAGTACTTGAGGACCGCAGCAAGATAAAGCTCTTCTATGTTGGTTATGATGACATTGCACAGATTTCAAATATTTCAAGTAGAGTTATACCATTAAAAGGAACATGCAAGTCCACCAACTTATTGCGCAGTTACCTGGAATATTGAATTATCGAGTATTGAATTAATTTTCCGGTAAATTTTGCTCATGTGCTTTTGTACAGATTTATTGTCCATTGCCTGAAGATGAAATAGACGACGACAGTTTAATTTCAGAATTAGATGAACCCCTGGCTGATATTACCAACATCATTGTAGGTTCTGCAAATGGATTCTACAACAAGGTGCATCTTAGTACGTCAGAAGATGATGAGAACCAGCCTCATGCTCTACCTCATATGAAACACATGATACGAATGACGATATAATTCACCCCTTATCAATTAAGAACGTTGTCCACGTTTAAGTAAAAAATAATAGTTTAGAAAATAAAGAATATACGTATTTGGGAGTTGCTAATGGTGACAGAGATGAAGACGGAGATGATCGCATAATGTTATTTAAGGCAGTCGGAGACAGTGGAAAAGTATTAAAATTAATGAAAACATATATCTGCTGTAATGTCTGACCAGTTATTAAAAATTGATCCCACTCCTAAAGCGATCAAAAAAGGAAGACGCGTCCTTTACAAATTTGATCAACTTTGAAAGTGAAGTTTAAAAATGAAAGTATAACTCTAACGAGTTTTTTTTTGTGGACATTTACTGTTGGTGAATGTAACTATGTATATCTTTGATATTTAGTTGTTATTTTCATTAGAACGAAAAAAAATATATGAAAATTTCAAATTTTCTTAATATTTGGCCGCCATCTTTAATTTCTTCAATGGTATTTTTTCTGTTCATTAAAGGTGTCAAGACGAATTGATTGACACCTACTTCACAAAAATCGGTGCTGCCGTTTTGAGTCCATATTTTTTTTAAATAATGCAAACGCCGTTTTGGAAAATGACCGCTATCTTGAATTCCAGTTCATCTTGGTCTCTAGTGCTGGGCAAAGCGGCTTGCTTTCTGCATAAAATGCAGTTTCATTTTGCTAAGCCCTATGACTATAAAAATTCACCATGATGCAACCTGCTTACTTGCCGTTTCCTTTAGACGAGGGTTGCTGCTATAGGTAATAAATTTGATTACATTGATCGCTTCATCTCTGAAGAAGTTTTTATATAATCACTGATAAAAGCAACCAAAGTAACCTGACCCTGAAAGATTTTTTTTTTGTGGAATAACATTTTTAATGGCCTGCATGATTGACGATTGACCAGGGTGCCAAATCACAAGCTCAAAGGCCCTACTTTAAAAATCGAAGATCGAAGTTACGTTAGCTTCATCCCTTTCACTCGTCATTCGAGACAATCGAGAGATGGATGGAGCTACCGTAACTTCGAACAAGCATTTTGGCGCAGTTCACCCCTACCGAATTCACTGCTATAGTATTCGTAAGAATCAACGACATTCCGGGAAAACAGCTTTGATCTACTGGACGCTTAAAAACAATAGGTACCTTCGTCGCATGGCACTTGCTAAAAAGAAACCCCGCGTCATTGGCCCGACCTACTTCGAGCACCTACCCGCTGATTTGAGATCTGAACCATCTGACGAAACATTTAGGCATCGGCTGTAAAACCTGTTGTTGGATAACCCTGTGTACTTAGTAGATGAGTACATGGATTAAATCCTATTGCTGTTATGTGTCTAATAGTAATATTGTATCTTTCGACTTATATTTCATTTTAATTTACATTATTTTTAGATTATTATGTCGACCTTTATTGGTGAAATGATTTAGTTTTTGACCACAGGCGTGGGCTTATGCCTCGCACCGCACTAAACTGCGGATGTAAAGTTATCTGACCATGTCCTGAGATCGCTGTTTATCATATTATAATATTATGTGGTATAGTATTAGAAAAATCGCCACATGTGGCATGAAACAATATTGTCCCAACCAACCTGTTGGATTAAAAGCTTTCTGGCGAATCCCGATGGCTTGGTCTGTTATATGGTAATACACCAGCGGAAAACGACGGAAATGTGTGCCGTCTTATACAGAGGCTGGTTTTGGATTAGGCGAAAGTGCTATTATGCATTTTACTGATGATTCCGATGACAGCAGTAACGATAGTCCATATAAAGAAGTGAGTGATGATACTGATGACGAAACCAGACTATTTTGTTTGTGTTCCAAACCTGCTTCTGGAAAAGTATATGAATGTGACAATAATCAAAAATAATAACATGTGTCCTCTAAAATCCACGCGTACTTGTACAAGTACAAATTAAGGATAGTAAACCTGGCAAACAATTTCATTTGTCCATTTTTCAATGCCTCTAGAACCTATTTATAAGCGAATGCTGAGTAGGGACCGTTTCGCAACAATTTCTCTGTGTCTTGTTCTTTTTGTATCTATGTAGTGTGATTTTGTATTGTTGCGAATAAGTAAATGTCTCTTTATCTTTATTTTTTTTCTATACATATATCTCTCTTGTATATGTCTTTATTTCTCATTTTCGTAACTATCCATATCCATTTCGTTACAATAGTTCTCATTTTCTTTACGGACATTTATCTTAACTGTTATAATATGTAATGAAAAGAAGATCACTGAGAAGAAGACCTTCCGACAAAAAAT
Source organism: Acleris literana (assembly GCA_946894065.1). NCBI lineage: Eukaryota > Metazoa > Arthropoda > Insecta > Lepidoptera > Tortricidae > Acleris > Acleris literana. The sequence continues at coordinate 9,663,735 of OX335688.1, read as the reverse complement.
ATACTAACTGATGGTGAAAACAGCATCAAAGTCCGTTGCGTCATTTAGGTTAGCAGGAGTTCGCGAATATACAGATAGACAGACAGAAAGCTAGACGCGGAAAGAGTCTTTGTTTTATACTATGTAAAGATAAGTTTTATTCCAATTATTGGTGATACGACGCAGCCAACAGTTATCATCTATGATGGACATAGTACTCATGCGGAAAGTGCTATAAACAAAAAAACTCGAACAACATAATATCACAATCATCAAATTACCGGCTCACACAAGCCACATATTACAATCGCTTGACTTAGCGCTTTTCAAACCTTATAAAGATGCTTAGGACCAAGAAATGGCAATGGTCGCACGGAGGACTGCCCAAACCTGAGTTATCCTTGATGCTTCATTATTACGTTTTATTTCTACCAGGTGCACTTCCCCGATTTGTAGGGAAAGACCGCCTAGCGTACATGTTTTATAATTTCATCCTCAAACTCATTGATTTTGCAGTTAGATTTCATTGACACGACATTGGTTGTAGGTAGTTCCAAAATATTACAGATGCTTTAATTAAAACTTTAAGATTCATTGGTGAACCTAAACATCACATTATTTTGATTCAAAGTTATCTATTACCTCCTTACAGTATACCCAGGTGAACGTCAAGATTAATAACAATGTATAATTATTCAACCCAGGCGAACTCATATTGAATGTACTAAAAGATATCCCTCCGACCGATGCGATCGATTTTTGGTTTAGTTAAACCTATTTAAAGAATACAGAGTGAACGAAAAGGGGACACCTCGGGGAACAGACGAAATTCGCATTCGCTGTGGTGACGTGTCGGTCACTTCTTGGAAAGACGTCAAACTAGTCACCACAGTGTAGAGATCAGGCGCGGATCCAGATTTCAGATTAGGGGGTGGTCACTAACTGGTGAACGCAGAAGTTCGGTCAAGTGCGAGATAATGCCACAAGACTATTTACTTTCTGACTCGTATCTACCAGTGCCGAAGGGGGTGGTCATGACGAACTTGACCACCCCCGTGGATCCGCCACTGGTAGAGATACCACAACGCCGAAGTGGAATAGGGTCGGGTTTACAGTGTCGGCGAGCTTTATAAACCTAGTAAATGAAGAATAACAATTTTAATGGGTGGTGTGGACTCGAAAAACCAGCAGCTCTGTATTTTATCTACCTCATAGAAAGAAAACGTGGTATAAAATGCAACATGAAAGTTTTTCGTCATCTACTTAATATATTTTTTTTATGTTTATTTATATTTTACATTAATACCTAAGAAGTAGACCACAGAATTGCTCTCAGCTGGATTTTTTTTGAGGCTCTATAGATCTTCTAAAGGGTAACTTTACTTCAGCCCACACCAATAAAATAAAACCCAAAGCACGAACTTCCCAACAAGCAATGGAAAGGAGCATTCTTAAGATCAACAGCAAGAACATCAGAGCCCAGGCGAAACTTACAGATGCATTACAATCTGCCCTAAAACAGAAATGGAAATGGGCTGATTGGGTGGCTGAGAAGCGAGAGTAACAGATAAAAGGTGGGCCAACAGAGTCACAATGTGGCCAGGACCCCAAAAAAAAGAAGAGTAGGAAGACCCACAGCAAGAGGTTCAGATGACATTTAAACCAGAGCTGGGATAAACTGGATTAACATCGCCGCCAGCAAGAATAGGGACAGGTGGAAAGCCATGGGGAGGCCTATACCTGACAGGGGTCCTAAATATAAAAAAAGGAAAAATAACCATAACAACTTAAGTAATGTAATATATTTCTTTAGCAATTAAGAAAATATATGTTCAACTCTGCTCAAGGGAAAGTATTATTATAACTATATTTCATAAATATTTTATATTACATAAATAAATGTCCATACTCTCTGCAGGCAGGAGTACAGTCAAGTAAGAAGATATTTATACATTTTCAGACCTTATTTCAATGGAATAAGGTGACAAATTCTATACATCTCTTTGTACTGGACTGTACATGGAATATTAAATATTAGTTTATGTTATAATGCTCCTAGAAATACTAGGCTAAGTAGGTTAATGTATTATACCTAACCTAATTATTATCTAATGTTTTGTTATTATGTATAATATGTTCATTAATATATTATGATAAAGCAAAATTCCATTAATGTATAAGTTACATTTGTTGCTAAACCCTAGTCCATGTCTTGTACTGGTTAGAATGAAGTAATAACATATATTGTAAGTACTATGGTTGCTAGGAAGAAATTGATCTCAATAATGACAAATGTGTGACGCACCAGTAAAATGCTGTTTTTTTTCTACTCTGTAGAAATATAATTCTTTTTAGGCATTGTCAATTTTAGAGAAGTTTGGGACAGGAGTATCAAAAGCTGACATTTTAAATCAATTTCCTCTCATTTGTTTAGATTTTTGTTTTAGTTAAAATAATGCAGGTAAATATTTTTACAGAAAAATCACATTTTTGTAAACATCAGTTGGAATCACCTGTAAACAAGAAAAAAAACTAGTTTTGACAATGAGTGTTAGTTGTTCATCTGACTTCTCATAAAACCCATACTTTTAATGCATACCTAAGAATTATAGGTACTTATTTATAGTTAGAAATCGGAAACCCTTCTGATCTCCTTCCCTATTAATGGATGTTAAGTACTATCATAAAATGGGTAAAATTCTGTGCACCGCTCTTGCATACAACAGAGGCCCGTTTTATGAAACTACAAGTTACAAATTACATGGGGAAGTCTCTTTCTAACTTCTTTTGCTAGAAAAAGAGTTCCGCTTGTAATTTGTAACTTGTAGCTTTGTGAAACAGGCCACAGGTATACGGGTAGGATATGGAACCAGGCATACAAAGGGTACAGATAGAAGTGTGTGTGTGTTTTAATAGCAATTGCTCGACTGTAAAGTTATACAAACCTTGACTCAACCAACCTTTCAAATGTTGTTTTGACCAAATTTTGTATGGAACCTTACCTTGAATCACTTAACAAAATGTTTTCATACCCTTTATTGAATTTAATTAATTAATTAAATTCCTTAATTCGCCCTTTGCACTTTTAATGAGAGAATATAGACGTAATCGGCGACTATTTTTACGCCGGTTGGCCTGACACTCTATACCTCCTTATTAGAATTAAAACGCTTGAAATAAACTAAACTAGGGTACCAAGCAACTAGCTAACCTTAATAAAGGTATAAAAAACCTTCCTACCAGCTTTTATGTCGTTGTTGTAAGAGTTCAGCAACTCGGTGTTAAGTTCTTCCTTCACTGCTGTTGCTGTGACATGTCTGCACGATGTAAATGGTGCGGATTTGCGAAAAAATCGGCCAAAAATTCGAGAAGAACGAAGAGATACTTCCATGATTTGCGCAACGCAATGTTACGCACTTAAGAAAAGTAATAAGAGTTACATTAAGGATAAGATGCGGCTTATCAAATATTTTGGTGGAAGGAAGGACTGTCAAAAAATTGTCACTCAAAATCCGAGACGTTAAAGAAGGTATGTTCGAGAAATCTAACCATATACCTACTTCCATTGACTAAACAATCTAATACCTTTCCGATGTTAAAATAAAATGTTTTAAAAACCAAAAAAATCCAATGTTAAACAGACTTAATGAAATACACCAAACTCCACAACTGCGACGCTTATTTAAATATATTATACAAATTTCTTATTTATTTGGTATCTACCAATCCAAAACACTCCTTATAAACGCTTGCTCTGTCATTGTAACTTGATGTCAACATGACAGATGAGATGACACTGACATATTATACTACACACAAAGCTAAGTAATTTGCTTGCTTTTTTTTATTATGTTATAAAATTCAACTCTTCTCGTTATTATGTATATTTGAAACATGTTAAGCGAGCCTATACATTTGTCACTTATATAAGCAGCTTGTGAAGCACTTGAAAATGGTGGTGAATGCCCCAGAGACACCCATTCAGGCCGAGTTAATATTCGTCATCGAGGCAACTTCAACAAATGGGGCATATATAAATGAACTAAAAACCAATTACATTGTACCTACACTTGAGTGAGTAACTTTTTAATACCTTTTTTACAAAAACTACAAGGTTCTTTTATTAAGGGCTAACGAGGAAAAACGTAGGTACTAAAATTACAGAAAAAACATACTTAGTTTTTGTTTACTTAATTTAAATTTTCACCGATAATTATTGTTTGTACAACCGGGCGTATTTGCATGTTGCGAAAAAGCTCCTTAAATAAATAATAAAATTATAGTAATAAGTAAATTGAATGATTAATTTAAAAAAAATATACCCACTGTACAGTTTCTCAGTATAATACGTTAAGAGTCACTTTAGTTGGCAAATTGTATGCCATTCACATCATTATATCGTTTTGGGGCTATAGATAACATTTAACTTTCCCTTAAGGTAAATTGAATGTTCTAGTTACATAGAGACTGCTGTAGTTTATCTTTTTAGTTTCTAATTTCTAATAAGAAACCTGGATATCGTCGGTGATACTGCAAAACCACGTTACCAACAAATTTATTGTGGAGCAAAATAAACCTTAACTTCTTAGTAAAAAGGTGCATTTTGCTTCCCATTAAAAATGTTACTTTTGCAGTTTTGCAGTTTCACCGACGATATCTGCATTTGATATGATATGACAGAAACAAAAAACCTTTTCTGTGTAATCTATGCTGTCTTTAGCATACAGGCACATGGGGCCCGTGCCCCGGACCCCATGTGCCTTTATGGTAAAGACGGCATTGAATATCTGATTGAGTATCTTCAGGGGCCCTGAAGGATTGACAATTTATTACCCATAATAAATAGAATATCGTAGTAGAAAAATGTTAGTATAATTTGCTTTCATTACTTTCCAAAAGGGCCCCAAATTCTTGTGTGCCCTAGGGCCCCAGCATTATTTAAGACGGCCTTGTGTGTAATCACCAAGAAAATAAAATTAATAAGCATTATTAAACTAGCATTTTTTTAAATCCAATATTTGATTTGACATTTAATTTAGGTACTTTTTTAAAGTGTAACAGACATATATCTCATAGTGTGATTATTATAATTCATTAGTTAATATTCTTACAGGTATTTCCATGGTGGTGCCCTGGAAGAAGGTGGGGGAAATGGCTCAACATATGGCATAGTGACATACCAAGCTGCGGATAACCTCCTCGGGCTGCCCGTGTCCACATTTGGGCCGTTCACCTGTCCACAGACTGTCATAGAGACTATAGATAAGATTCAGTAAGTGTTTGTAATTTGGTGGTTTGTGTGTTTCCATGTGTAAAATATGAGTATATAAATTTTATTTTGTGAATTGGGTAAGGTTCTTGGAACGTGGACATGATATAACTTGCAATTAACAATTTATGCTCATAATCCCAATACTGTTATTGTACGGTCCATAATAATATTAGGATAAGTTTAATAAACCCGCCATGGTTCTCTCGTGCGTTGATAAGACTTAGAAAGCAAAAACGAATAGTTCATAAGAGATTGAAAATGTATGGTAATCCTCTGGATCGCTTAGAGTTTGTGTTCTTGAGGAAGAGAGAGCATAAGCTGGAGATTGAATGTTATAATAATTTTATCTCTCTTGCCGAAGAAAGAATTCGTAGTTGTCCCACCCATTTCTGGTCATTCATGAAATCAAAGTTCCCTTCCAATAATATACCTGATAGTATGTCTTATAACCAGGAAACTTCTAATGATGGTAATGTTATAAGTAACTTTTTTAATGATTATTTTAATTTGGTTTTTGTTGAGGATCCCTCCAGTGATGTTGATCCATCTGCCCCAGTAGCACATGATACAATTATTGATTTATGCTCAGTCGACATCACAGAAGACATCGTTTTTAAATTGTTGAATGGGGTGAATGTTAATAAGGGGAGTGGTACTGATAGAATTCACCCAATATTTATTAAATCTTGTGCCCGTCAGCTAACAATTCCGTTAACAATAACTTTTCAAAAATCTATCTCAAGTTGTAACTTTCCTATTCTTTGGAAAAATGCTTTAATTACACCTATTTTTAAAAGTGGTGATGCACATTTTGTTACAAACTATAGGGGTATCAGTAAGCTATATTCGGGAAATTGCTGGAAAAGCTCGTAACTCAACAAATTAGTGCAACATTTTGTCATCATATATCTCAATATCAGCATGGTTTTTGTCAAGGTAGGAGTGTGGACACTAATCTACTTTGTTTTACTGACTTTATTTTGGATGCGTTTTCTTCTGGTTGGCAGGTGGATGTAGTGTATACAGACTTTTCTAAATGTTTCGATAAAATTAACCATAATTGTTTGATTACGAAAAAAAAAAGATAAAAGAAATTTATTCAGTAAGTAGGCCGCACGGGCACTTTTACACGTCAAGAATCTACCAGCGCTTCCCAAGTGAAGACCACTGCCGAGAAGAAACGCCGCAAGAAACTCAGCAGTCAGTCATTTTTTAAACATATTTCTTATTACAATGGTACTACTTAGTCTAGCATTATATAAAGCTATAAATATTAAATTAAATATAGTATCAAATAACATGCGTAGTTCAGCAGGAAAACATGCCAATTAAGAATCTTACGGGAGAGATAGAGAAAAAAAAACACATACTTATGTGTATATAAGATGGTGCGAGACGACCACATAAAAGTTTCGATATGTTTTCCTATATCAACGGTGTCCCCTAGACAAGATAAAGATTTTGCATTTGAATAAATTATTATTGACTAAGTTTCGGATTTAGGCCATGCATTTTTGTCTGTTAGATAGTCCTCGATCCTATAATACGCTTTAGACATTAACGACCTTTTCAAGTATTTTTTAAGTGCTGGAAAGGGTAACTTTAAAACTTCGTCAGGTAATTTATTATAGAAATGAATGCATTGACCAACAAATGATTTTTATACTTTACGGACGCGGAATTTTCGGATAGCGATTTTATTTTTATTTCTGGTATTTAAATTATGTATATCAGAATTTTTGGTGAAAGAATCTAAATTTCTAATAACGTAAATAATATTCTCATAAATAAATTGAGACGCTACAGTCAAGACATTAATTTCTTTAAAAAGTTCTCTTAAAGAGTCACGGGAGTTTAAGTTGTAAATAGAACGAATGGCCCTTTTTTGTAACACAAATATAGTTTGTATGTCAGCTGCCTTACCCCAAAGCAGAATACCGTACGACATGACACTATGGAAATAACTATAATAGACTAAGCGAGCTGTCTCAACATTGGTTAGTTGTCTAATTTTCCAAACGGCGTAAGCTGCCGAACTTAGTTTACCTGCCAGTACAGCTATATGGGGACTCCATTGCAAATATTTATCTAATGTTATGCCTAAGAAAATTGCCTTATCTACCATTTGCAAACACTCGTCATTTAGAAAAATACTAGAATGTACCGGTTTAACATTAGGCAAAGCGAACCTAACACATTTCGTTTTCTTAGCATTTAGTAGCAAATTGTTGCTAGTAAACCAATTAAGTACTTTAACTAGTGTGGTGTTAATCCTACTGTAGTCTACGGATTTTCTATCTACCTTTAAAATTAGTGAAGTATCATCAGCAAAAAGTACAAAATCACAAAGTTTATCTACTGTTGGTGGCAAATCATTTATGTAAACCAAAAATAAAAAAGGACCTAAAATAGAGCCTTGAGGCACACCTATTTTCACTGTAGCTCCAACAGATTGCGTTTTGTTTACAACAACTGTTTGAGTTCTATCACTTAGATAAGAAGACATAAGGCTTAAAGCTTTATTGGACAATCCATAATGTTCTAATTTTAAAATAAGGGTCATATGATCCACGCAATCAAAAGCTTTAGAAAGATCACAAAATATGCCTACTGCATCGCAAGATTTCTCCCAACTGTTATATATATGTTTAATGAGTACAGATGCCGCATCAATTGTTGATCGACCTCTGGTAAAGCCAAACAGGTTATTGTTAAGTAGTTTATTTCTGTTAAAGTGACCTAACATATCCTTTAGCATTACTTTCTCAAAGACTTTACTTAAAACTGGTAGTATGGAAATGGGACGGAAGTTCGTTATATCACTCATCTCGCCCGATTTAAAAAGAGGTATTACTTTACTATATTTCATGAGATCTGGAAAGACCCCCTCTGATATGCAATTATTGTAGATTAATGCTAGATGGGGTGCAATTACATCCCTCCCATCCCTTCTGGAGTCCCCCAGGGGTCTCACCTGGGTCCACTTCTTTTTGTCCTTTATATTAACGACATAGCAACATGTTTCCAAAGCTCAGAGCATATAATTTACGGAGACGATAGCAAAATTTATAAAGCCGTCGCCACTAATGCTGACTGTCTTTATTTGCTAAGGGATCTCGACAACTTCTTTAATTATTGCTCAAATAGTCACCTCTATTTAAATACTAATAAATGCTCTGTTATTAGTTTTGCCCGTAAAACCGATCCCGTTATATTTGATTATGTTGTCAACGGTAAATCTTTAGCCCGTGTGTCCTCCATCAGAGATTTAGGTGTTACTATGGACTCCCAATTGAATTTTATTACTCATATTGATAATATATGTAAACTAGCTTACAAAAATCTGGGAATGATACTTAGAATAGTTAAACCATTCAAACGTCCAGAGACCCTTAAGATTTTATTTTATTCTTTTGTTAGAAGTATTTTAGAATTCGCTTCCGTGGTTTGGACTCCTCTTTACCAAATTCATATAGATCGGTTAGAGCGTATTCAGAATATTTTCCTGAAATCACTCTGCTATAAGACTGGGAAAATTTTTAATAATTCAAAAGATTCTTCTAAATACTTTAACTTTCTTTCACTCAGGAACAGACGTCTTTATCTAGATACGATTTTCTTTTTCAAAATCTTAAAAAATGAAATTAGGTGTCCAGATCTCTTACAAAGCATAACTTTTAATATTCCACGTCCCTCCTTACGTCCTCGTAAATTATTTCATGTCAGTTTTGCTCGTACTAACTACACCCAACACACTTTCTTCAGACGAGTTCCTCGTTTAATTAATGAGCATTTATATGATATTGACCCATTTATTAGTTCACTTAGTACCCTGAAAAAAATTGTCAAGCAACATTTTATAGATAATTAACTCTGAACCCTCTTTTATCTTCTTCCTGTATAATTCGTGCAATGACTTACTATAGCAGTTTTTGTGCAATTGTTGTACCAAATAGTAGTATTGTTCATTTTTAATTTCCGTACCTAACATTAGTTTTATATAAACATTAGTACCTATTACTGTACTTTTTATGAACCTCTAGGTCTTTATAGTGTTACTTGATTACCTGTATACATATTTAATGTACGACTGTATGTGTTCTTAAATAAATAAATAAATAAATAAATAATAAATAAATGTTACCTGAGATGTTGTATCCTCAAATGTCAATGTTTTATATTGACATCAAAATATTTAATTTTATAGGGCTTTTTGAGATCGGATGTATTTTCAGCAGGCTTATCTAGTTCCTATACGATTACGACTTCCTTTTCTTACTAAACTGCTGGTAATGCATCATTATTACAGATTTATTGGTGGCCAAGCAGAGAGCAGAGCTTGTATCACCGAGGCTTTAGTCGCCGCGGCAGCTTGTTTTGAGGAGCTGGGACGGACAGACGTGTCCAGACATGTCCTACTCTTGTGCTGCTCGCCCCCATATTCAGCATATGCTGGTGGACTAGTACCACCTGGTAAGATTTTATTATATGCGTGACAGGGTTTTAGGCTGTTGAGAGCAATCATTATATTTACCTATTTGCATGATACTAACTCGCATGATACCTTTCAAAGTACCTAAGTTAAAAAAACTAGGTGTGTAAAATATTAAATAGGTGACAAACTTATGCAGCATTCACAGCCCACAGGGTGATAGCATGTGGGAGGAGCAGGAAAGTAGATGTACTACTATATTCTTCTTTAATGCCGGCTGTACACACTCGTTAAGACACCTAGAAACAGTCCAAGGATGAGTGTGTACATCTCTGGCGTCGTGTTGTCTCGCTCGTTCTCGTCCCGGTTGCGGTCCGTTTCAGCCCGAAACTTCCGGTGAGGGGCGCGACAAGTACAGCCTTCATTAGAATGCAGTGATTTCCAAAGTTGACTGGATCATGACCACCTACCTAACAATACTGCGAGTTGGAGTCGCGCACCGAGGGTTCCGTATTTAAGACAATATACTTGGTAATCGCAAAAGAAAATACTCGTTTTGTGATGAACTTAATTCTCTATGTAATAAGATGCATTTTGACTAGCCTACATTTTAATACAGATTTTCAGTTTTTTTATTATTTCTTAAAAACTGTAAATAATTAACACTTTATTTTATTTTTCTCATAAAATATAAACAATTACATATACATCAGGATTTTTCTAGATTTACAGATTAAAAGATTTCGGAGATAAAGGTGGGGAACGGCCATTTATTTGTACATTTTTGGCTATAAATCAATAAGAACAAAAAAAAAAGAAAAAAAATATACCTATTTTTGAAATGTGCAGATTGAACCCTTTTATAAATCACCCCATTTGCTATAATCGAACCATTTTCATGTTTCAACTCCCCATTTTGGACCACCTTTCAATTATTTATAAAATTAATTTCATATTTTTTTACTAAAAACAGATGCGGGCAAGCAAGTTGTACAACTATGCCGAATTCTAGTTGATAGCATTCGTTACAAACAGACAGACAATGAAGTCTCACCATAAGGGTTCCTTTACTTCCTTTTTTACCATTTCGGTACGGAACCCTAAAAAGGGACATAATTAAATATCGGCTCGGTCAGTCGATCCGGTCATAACTATTTATCACGGCCCGGAACAATCGGCGAGTCCTAAACGTCGGCCCGTCTGGCAACCGTAGTCGCCTGGCGCGGTTCGGGAAACGGTATCAGAGTGTGTGCCGCAGGCGCGGCCGGCACGGTGGAGCTCGCGGCGCGGCTGCTGGGCGCGGCGGGCGCGCAGGTGTCGGTGGCTTCGGCGCGGCGCCTGCCCGCGCTGCTGGCGCTCTACGAGCACGCCGGCGGCGAGCTGCACCTCGCGCAGCAGCGGACCTACGCCAAGGTTCGTGAGCCGGCGCAGGTTGTTGTCGCATACCGCCGCAGGTGTCGGTGGCGGCGGCGCGGCGCCTGCCCGCGCTGCTGGCGCTCTACGAGCACGCCGGCGGCGAGCTGCACCTCGCGCAGCAGCGGACCTACGCCAAGGTTCGTGAGCCGGCGCAGGTTGTTGTCGCATACCGCCGCAGGCTCGCTCTCTCGGTTTGGCGGCTCGCCGTCTAAACATTACTAATGTCGGGGTCGGGTACCCTTCATCTGGCATAACTTTTTTGGCATACTCATCATTTGGCATACCTACTCATCATTTGGCATAATCATCTTTTATCATACAGTCTTTTTTTCTGAAACCGTATACTTTTCAGGATTATTTAAAATATCGTTGCATAAAACCCATTAGGTTAGGTAAGGTTTATTTTATAACAATGCTGAAAAGTATACGGTTTCAGAAAAAAAGACTGTATGCTAAAAGATGATTATGCCAAATGATGAGTATGCCAAAATATGATTCAGCCAAATAAGTTATGCCAGATGAATGTAAACCGTCGGGGTCAATAAAAATGCCAATTTTTATAAACAAAACCGAACTGACCAATTTGTAATTATTACTCCATTATCACATACCTACTTTTGGACATCGCGTCAGGTATTTTTAATGATTTCATCACGTTTGATCATTACTTCCATATTCTAATTGAGATTAAATTACTGTTAATTATAGGCCTCTTAAAATAAAAACTCGTTTGTGGATCCCCTTGACGTTAAGCAGTAGTTGTAAGCGGCTGTGCCCCCAGGACCCGCGGCACCTGGTGCTGCTGCGCGGCTACAGCCTGAAGGAGCGACCGCCGAGCCCCGCGCCGCCGCCCGCGCCCGAGGCGCAGCCCGACCTCTACGGGCAAGTCCAAACACCCTTACACTTACTATCCATTCATCAAACTTACCTATTTGAATTGATATCCTTGCGTTTTTCTTAATTTTAGGTTTTATTATTGGCTAGAAAATATCTTAAAACATTTTGTTTTCTAGTCAATGGACTGTATTCATAATCTAATTTGATTGAGATGTGTGTCTAAGGACACGTTAAAGTTATTGTAGAATCATAGAAAACGGTCAATTCCGATGTCCTGACCGCAGCACACTGAAGATGAGTTTTTTTTTTAAAGTGATTTCTAGTGCGGCATTCAATAAATTACATTTTAATCTAGAAGCGGACTAGAACTACGCAAAGATATAGATAGATGAAGTGCATAAACATACGACATTGTATTTGTGCGGAAAAGTTCCTATTCTTCTTGTTTTTTCAATGAGCTTATCGATTGGCTATCAAAACTGACTGAGAAAGCATGATAAATACAAACTTTCTTCCCGAAAACGATGCAATATCATTATTCATTACGTCTGTAATACAGATACAGCCCATAAAAAAATGACATCACTGACGCGTCTTAGGTTACTTGACTAATATATTAATACACACATCAAAAATGTGCAAGGATCGAAAATATCTCAACATCGTGTTGATATTTTGTAATGTATCGCACGGTATCCCTTCATTATTCATAATTTCATTTGCCATAATGGTTACTGGCTACATTCATTATCCATAATATCACATAACATAATTTCATTAGACATAAAGACAGTTTTTCTGAAATCGTAACCCTTTCAGGTAATTTTTACATGCCATCATATAGAGCCCAATAGGTTAGGTTAGGTTCTTTTTATTACAATTCTGAATAGTTCACGGTCTCAGAAAAAATGCCTTTATGGCAAATGAATATTATCGCACATGATCGTTATGGCATATAAAATTATGTCATATGAAATTCGGGCAAATGAAATTATTGCATATGAAATTCAGTCAAACGATAGAGAAACGTATCGCACGGAACGCAATATATTACTACGTTGCGAACTATCAAAATAATTTAGGGATATTTTTATGTGTATGCAGTCAGGTGCAAAAATATGTATCGAAAGAGTCCTCTTATAGTTATGTTACGAAGTTTATCACACAGGAATAAGGTGCATCGGGACATACTTTTGAAATATGGCGCTCTACCATATTTTTACACTCGGTTGTACTGAAAATATTTGCATGGGTTGATTTTATTAGCCATAAGCTACAAAAAATCCGTAACGTAATAGTGATTTGTGCAGACAAGGTCGCGGCGTGGTGGGCCCGGGCCCGCGCGCGCCGGCGCAGTTCGCGCGCGCGCCCGTGGTGCGCGGCAACTGGCTGCCGCCGCCGCGCAACCCGCTCTACGCCAACAACTCCGCGCTGCTCACGCAGCTCGCGCAGCCCTCCTACCCGCCGCCGCAGGTACGCGCACGATGACGAACATTATGCTTGGAGGGACAAATACCTTTTCTCAAAAATGTTTGGAAATGTTGACATTACTATCTACATAATGAGACGCGAAGTACATAGTTTACAGACAATTCTCAAATTAAAAAAAAAAACATTGCGTGTTCGCTACACAAGCCCGCAATGTTGCATACAAATTCCATTACTATCTAGCTTGTAACTTTTTAAAAAGTGAAAAAGCCCATAATAAAATGAAGGCCCGCAATTGCCTACTTCCATGCCTAGGCAATAATGTACTATTAATGGCTAAGGCATTCTTTTATATAGAGCATAATGAATTAGATTCCTATTCGATAAAAATAAGAAGTTAAACAAAAGATTTCTCGAAAAATAATGTCATTTGGCATCTTTGTGGTTTTGTTTTCGTAACTAACAGAAAGGGCGGGCGAAACGCTCGTGAGCCTAAGCCAAGTAATGAGTACCTACTAAATTTTATTTAAAGGAAAGGACTTATTTAATAAAAATAGCTTAAAAACGTCAGTATCATTAGAAATGCTAAGTCATTTATAACTTATTCGAAACTCAACCTTATTGTTATAGAAAGTCAGATTGACTTTGGACCTAAGATGGCTCACAAATTTAAGTCTTCGACTGTACATTACAATTATAGTCAATCGCGGCATTCCAAAGGGTTATTCCACAACTAATTCCAGCGCATGCCGAGCATGATGGCAGCAGGCCCATCGGCTCCGGCGCCGCAGCGCACCTACATCTGGAGCGGCGTGCTCGAGTGGATGGAGAAGGGCAAGACCCCCGGCGACCAGCAGAAGGTCACCAAGCATCTGCCGTGCCAGGTATGAAGGGTCCTCTTTAGTCCTATTTTAAACTGGTTTCTATTTGAACAGACCTGGTAAGTTTTAGCTGGCTACGTATTCTATTTTTAAGTTGCAAAGATCCACGACACGCATATGTTCGCAAATAAATGCGTACGTTGACCTTAGACAGGTTTCAAATATGCTGTAATATTTTTAGCATCCCTTCTAAAGCTTTCAACTGTTTGCGCCACGATCTCGTTGTAGAAAGCTAAAGCATTACGGGTTTAAAGGCTATCTTAGGTGGACGAATCGTTATCTTGACAATGGGACTCAAATAGTTTACATAAAAGCCAAATTCTGCTCTTGTGAAACTAAAATTAAAATTGGAGTGCCTCAAGGATGCATATTAGACCCAGTACTATATCTCAAATACATAAATGTTTTTCCAAACTGCCTTTCAAATTATACATCGCTTTTTAAATCACACAATAGAGAGCGGAGGTGACACGTTGCAGTTGCGTTTTTGAGTAAGGAAATGCGCCGCTTCCGCTCTCTGTGGCTTAAATTATAATAGGAAAAGCGGAATAAATTTGAAATAATACTGTAGCCGCAGATGATGATCTTTATCGTTCGTCCTTTTTCGTTCGTTTTAGGTGTCAGCGAACTCCAAAGACATCGAACCCGAGCTGAAGATAGACACGTGGCCGAACAAACTGCTGATGCAGCTGATGCCGAAGCAGCTGATCAGCAACATCGGCGGGCAGTACCTGAAGGACAGCAAGTCCGTGCTGTTCCATCTTCAGCAAAACGAGGCGCTGGAAGCACTTACCAAGGTCATGGTCAACGGGTTTGTGAGTACCTTCTCTACAAGTTTTAATCTTAATAAAAAATATGACCTGGAGATGGCTAATGAGCACACAGGCCACTGAATGAAAGTGGACTCTGAAACCCATAGACATATGCAAGCTCAAGATTGAAAACCTCATTGTCTTATCTTAGATTATGCTTAAATTGCATAAGCAATAAAACTGAAGAAATTTGGATAACCTCGCAAGGCCCGATGTACTAAATTTAGGACATCTGTCATAATGACTTTTGACTTTAGTTGACTGACATAAGATTCTTTTTCGAATTAACGAAATTTGACGTGGGCCTTACGAGGACAATAAACTGAGTAAAAAAAAGTAATTACTATTTTATATTCCTTAGTTATGAAAGTGGCTTGTAATTTTTGCTTAAATTGAAGGAGAAGTAATTGATTATTAATTTTCTGGGCGTGATGCATATAGATCATTTCGTTATCGTGTGTAAGTTGTAGACATCTTGGTATAAAAAAAAATATTCATCCACATCAAAATCATGGTCACTTAGTCCAATATCTCCAAGGGGAAGAAGGTAATTAAATCACAACTTGTGATGTAGCGAGAATAATTGCCAAAACTAAACCAAAATATTAAAGTTCTGCTCTAGTCATCCTTGTTTTGTACCAAAAGAACCATATAATCGGTGTTTTTCTCGCCAGGCCGGTTGCGTCCACTTCTCCCCGATGTCGTCCCCGCCGCAGTGCGATATCCGAGTGCTGATCCTGCTGTACACGCCCGACAAGAAGGCCTACCTCGGCTTCATCCCCAACAACCAGGCGACCTTCGTCGACAGGCTTAAGAAGGTACGTACTGAGACTAGGTATAGACAACGTCATAAGTAGATGGATTACTTTAATTACCGCTTTTACACGTTAAGCAGCGTATAGCAGTTCAAACTTGACGGTAAGTGTCCTTTCACACTCACGTTTTTGACCGGCGAAGAATGCACGCTGCGATATCGCGATATCTCTTGTCCCGGGTTGGGTACGCTTGAACATGAAAATCTATGCATTTTAGATTAAAAAAATATTCCCGGTGTTAGGTGAAGCTACAAATTTCTCAAGCGGGCACGTCCACATCAAGTCCCAGTGTCCGGTAAAAATTGGATCATGGCGCCAATTTCACTCTAAACATCGCCCTCATTTCTCCAAACTATTCTGCCAAACTAAAAATAAAACCATCTTTATGTGGTTGTCTGGAAGAAATCGCATTTAGTGATAAGATCGTCTTTTCCTATGTAATATTTAGCGGTTCCGTGGTGTATGTAGTGTTCAATAAAGTGTTTCGTATTGTATTGTATTGTAATATCTGAGATCTAACAATAATGGTCACCCTCGATGCCCTCAGGTGATCCAGCAGCAGAAGATGACCCAGATCATCAACAAGCACCCCGGCACGGCGGCCAGCGCGCCCGGCGGGATGGGCGGCGGGCCCAGCGGCTCCATGGCTGGTGAGTCGCGCCGGTTCACTCATAGCAAGCCTAACAGCCGCACTCAGAGTTCTAGAATCCATGGAGTTGCTATTATCTAATTGTTATATACATACCACCTTGATTTTGACCTTCAGTATTGTCATATTTCATACAGCCAAAAAGCAGAAAAATATCTTCACATGGTAACGAACTTGAAACGCAATTTACAGATATAGACGGCTAAAAATCATTTAAGACAGCACCATACATACATACATAAAAACGCGTTCGTTCTCAGAGTGGGGTAGGCAGAGTTACAGAATTACCTACAACTCCAAAAACTCGATGGAAAATTTGTTCATACATGTTTCTTTTTTGAGAAAGTTTTGTGTTTGTAGTAACGGGTCGGGAAACCCACACTGAGCATGGTCTGACGAAGTCTCGGCCGTTGTACATATGGTCGGTCCGCAGGAGGCGGCGCGATGCAGGCGGGCATGGCGGCGGGCGGCATCGCGGCGCCGGGCCTCGCGGGCGCGCTGGGCGGGCTGCCGGCGCACGCGGCCGCGCCCTCGCCCGGGCTCGTGCAGCAGATGCAGCACCCGCAGGTTCAGCACCAGCAGGTACCTGTTCCGATTCAAACTTACTCTATTCAGACATGGGAGGAAATTTTCAACTCCCTGTTGTAGAAACAGACCGCGAAGTTCGCCGTTCCGAGCCATTCATTGTTCTTTTTTTTATGTGCGGAAAAAAATATGGAGTTTCATTATAACCCGCGTTTTTTACTTTTTTAAACCAGGCTAGGATAACAGACCTCGACCGGCCGAACACTCGTACAATAAAAATTCTCCAATGTTTATTTTACTTTTGTCATAGAACCTTTTTAAGGTTAACCTTCATAAACGGATTTTACAACGTATCGAGTAGTTAAACTTTTCTTAAACGCGTAATTCAATTTTTTTCCTATTTATTCTACATATCATACTGCTAGATCTAAACATTATCTACTCAAAATCCTTGCTAATTTTGTTTCAAGTTAATACACTTGACTATAACAAAAATTACTACTTTTCCCTAAAAGGCCGGCAGCGAACCGATAATCGGTCTGAAGATGCCCTGAAAAAAAATGGAACTCATGAGGTCAGCTTTAATGTTAACCTCCTGGAAATCCGGCTATGACATCAACTTTACAACGATAGTTACATAAAGTACCTACGACCAATGCAATGAGACGAGATAGAGAAAATAAACAAACTGACCGTTACTGAGTTAGGCATGCGATAGCAAGCGATTATTATATCTGTCTTTATTTCTCGTACACAATAATATCTTCAGTTGGTCGATGACGGCTGTCGTTGCCTGATTCGTGGAATAGAAAAGCTGTCAGTACACAAGTTGTCAACATTAGGGCCGCCATTTTGTGAAGTTCATTCCTGTTTAAATTGTGTTTGAAGTGAGACGATTTTTTAAAGCTTGTTTACATTCATTATTATCGTCTCATTGGTCTTTTTTTATATCTTATTAATATTACTTGTTCTAATTCAGGGCATGATGAGTATGGGTGGCAACATGAACCAAGTCCAACAACAGCAGCAGCAGCAGCAGCAGCAGCAGCAGCAGCAGGCCCAACAGCAGCAGGCTTCTGGTGGCAAGGGTCCGCGGCCTTCCCAGCTGGACGGCTTGGAGGCCGCTCGGCAGCAGAACCTGGAGAAGATCCAGCAGCTCCAACAGACGCTGGAGGCGGCGCACCAGCAGGAGGCGCAGTTCAAGAGCCAGATGGACATCATGTCGCATCTGCAGGCCGCGCAGAAACAGGAGCAGCATTATAAACAGCTCGAGGTTAGTGCTGACAGTTCATGGCTTTCAAGCCAGAGCCTCTACGTCTTCCTCCTGAAGGCACAAGGAGAGCTCCCTGAGCCATCCAGCTGGATAACTTAGAGACCGCTCGACAGTAGGACCTGGAAAAGGTCTAGCAGCTCCAACAGACCTTGGAAGCAGCGCATCAGCGCAGTTCAAGAGCCAGATGAACATCATGTTGCATATGCAGGCTACGTAAGAACAGCAACAACTTCACAACTCGAGGTTAGTGCTCCAAGGGCCTATGGCTCTGAAACCCTGTAACCTTGCAGGCGGCTAGTGATGGGCGAGTGGAAAGTTTCCCATTGCGGAAAGATTCCGTAGGGAAAAATGCCGGAAATATTCCGGTAATGTTATTGCGATGGAAAAATAGGGAACATTTAATAAATATTTGTTTCTTTCTGAGTATATTAGTGTAACAAGAAAAATGATTAATGACGTGAGAAATAAGTTTTTTTTTAATTGGAGGGTTTCTCAATATATTCCCTAGCATTTTATGAATTTCTCGTTATAAATTTATCGTCCCCTGTGTTTTAATTTAATATGAATGTACAGTCAACCAATTTGATTTCTGGCCACTATGAACTATGTTAAAGTGACGTTGACAACCGACACGTAAGAGACTTCCTATGATTTGGTTTACATTGTCACGTTGACAAAGTCCATAGTGGCCTAGGAATCAAATTGGTTGACTGTACGTACATATAAGCCGAAAAATAGCATGAGCACTAAATAATGTGCAAAAAGTGCCCGGATTACTATTGGCGATTTAGATATTTAAATACTTTTAAATCCAAAAACTACAGTTGAATCTAAACCAATAACTGTGCAACCATAACAAATGAAGAAAGTGATCTTTATTAAAAACTGATCACTGAATACAAAAAACACTTAGGTGATTCCGCTTGAAATGATGTTCGACATTAATTTTTGAATCACATTATGTGCTAATACGAAAATCAAGGTCTTAATTAAATAACACAACTGTTTTTTAAACCTAATTAGTTATAAGTTCACATTCGAATTCGTGGCGCGATTAGAAATAATAAACTTTGAAGGTTCGAATTGACCTGATGTTGCACCCGCGATTGCCTAAAAAATAATAATTCATAGATTATTTGACTTTATACTTTTTATTTTTTTACGCCTATAATTAATTTCCCGCTACTCCCCTTATTTTAACCCCTTAAGGGCTGAATTTCCAAAAATCTCTTCTTAGACTAGAATATTACATAAATCATAATAACAGAACGATCGAATATTTTCATAATATTTCATCACATGGAAATATTATAATTTCCTAAGAAGTCTGATTTGTAGAATATTGCCACTATGGGAAACTTACCGGGCAGTTTCCGGAGAATATTTCCTCGATTGGTAATATTCTCGGCAATATCCCATCACTACAGGCGGCGCACCAGCAGGAGGCGCAGTTCAAGAGCCAGATGGACATCATGTCGCATCTGCAGGCCGCGCAGAAACAGGAGCAGCATTATAAACAGCTCGAGGTTAGTGCTGATACCTTCGAGGTTACCTTCTGGAGAAAACCCCAACCCAACCAGGTAGGACTAATGCCTCCATCCTTACCTTGTACCAAAGAGGCCACCTACCAATTATTGGCCCCATGAACTTTAACGTAAGGTTACAGAGACGATAATTCAACAATCACTAGGTGCCCGTAACGGGTATTTTAGAGGCCAATAATTGTGTAAGTATTTATATTCCCGGTGTTACGCGGTTTCTCGCCAGTCGCTAAGTTGGAACTAGCGTTGGTCTGCCTTCACCTTTTGAGACCATTTACCTCCGGGGCGACCTGTTTGCTCTGAAAGGTTATTTTTGCAGCGCATCGCTCGATGACGTCTTTTTGTAAATGGAAGGCTTAAAAATATACCAAAAACCCTGCTGTAACAGTAGTGACCTCGCATCCAAATAGATCAATGTGGTTTCGTTCCTCTCATTTTATATAGCTTGATAAAAAGAAGTCTGAGAAGGTCAAAACCGGTCAAAACGTTAACGGTTCAAGTGTCTCCATGCAAAACCATACTGCCTCAGCGGCTCAGTCTGGCTATGCAAAGGGGGAACGCGGCCAGATTTTTAGACACCATGCCACAAGCGGGTGAACTGCAAGGGATATATTATTTATCCTCGTGCCGCCCAATGTACAGCACATTGTATAAAGTGACACTTAGCATAACCGCCCAGACTTAAGACCAGGTGTTTCATAAAAAAAAAGATTAATACTCATGGGCAGTTTGGACTTAAAAATTGGCATATACATTGCACACGCGTTGGCGTTTAGCTGATCTCGCGTTATTTTTCTTGGGCGGCACGAGGATAAAGTTAGTTATTCAAGATGTTTTGTAATTTTTTTTTATTATTCGAATAAAACATCTAATATGCCGCCTGCTGCCTTTGACAAGTTATCGTTTTGTCAACATTACAATAGCTCTTATTTACTTGACAGTAATGGCGGCCGAGTTAAAAACAATACGATAACAAGTCAAAAGCAATGATTTTACGGAGTAGAATAAACCCAGCGCCCATACCACGTTCTTATTACTTTACTTTCTTGCTTGTCTGTTTATTTGTCGTTTAGTTCAAATTTCGCTATTTAAAATAGCTTCCCCATGAGTTAGAGACTCAAACCTTTAAACATAGCTCAAATCTGCATGACTACAAATCGTCATTGCTTTGAAAAAACATTGTATCTCATATTTCGTGCCATACGATTTTAAACTAAAACGTGAAGAGAATTAAGTTCAAACTCATACATCTCGAAATATCAGATACGAGTTTTTTCCAAAGTAGTCACTATATTTTCGTTCCAGAAACGTCGTATATTTTTTTATTCATATCATTATTTCCAAACTCTTTCAAACCTTTAAGTGCACCCGTGGTTGGTTTCCAGGAGCAGCAGCGGCAGCACCAGCTCCAGCAGCAGCTGCAGATGCGCGGCGCGGCGCAGGCGCACCCGCCGCGCATCATGCGCCCCATGATGCCCTCCAACCCTGGCCTGCGGCACCTCTTGCAGCAGGTAACTTACCTTGATCGCTAACCTCGACCAGTTTCAACTGACAGTTTTTACTGAACTGTTGATACTGTCATTTAAAGGATTGATCATACCGAAGCTTAACCGTTAAAACTGCACCAAAAGTATTATGGTGTATATTTGGACGTGACGTACGTGACGTTACGTGGCGTAAAAGACGCGTTAAAAACGTGACGCAGTAGACGCTGCGTCAAAGTTGCGTCAGCGTATTTAAAGATGCGGTATAGTCGACCCTTTAAACTGAGCATGTGCAGGATGAAAACTATCAGTATTCCTTTAGCAGACCGAGTTTTAAATGACAGTTTATACAGGTCAGTGAAAAGTGACAGTTAAAGTAATAGTGAGTAGCGGGCTTTAGGTGTCCACAGCTTTTTAATAGGCCACAGACATAGGTGAAAGAAAGGGGGTTGTCAATTGATTTATAGATAAATTTTATTCTACTAATAAATGTGATAGTTTGTAAGGTTATTTAGATGTTCACGCATCACGCATAAAGGCTGAACTGATTAAAGATAAACCCGGTACACAATCGCCTAGATTCACCGCGATTTTAACATCGGCTCGCCGAGAAATCCTTGGCCAAAAAGCAAGTGTGAAAGGGTCCTAAACAAAGTAAAGGAAATTATTTTTGAAAATAACAGTTGACAAAGCCCGTTTTTTCGCTTTAGTCGAAGAACAAAAGAGCTAGATGTATATTTTTATGACCACCATATTATTGTAAATATAGTTTATTTTTAAATTAATTTCACTCCGCTTTAGCCGCGTAAGACCCACTTACATCAAGTCTAAAAAAGTAATTTTAAATTTAAGACAACTAACGGATGGCCTAATGAAAGTTGGTCTTTACGAAGTTAAATTTCACTGGTAATTATAAATATTAACTATCATTTTAAGTTTAACACATCATCATCCAACGGTCGGAACAGGCAGGCTATATAAACCGACAGTTGCTCGGCGTATAATTTCTCAAACATAATCAAACCAGTAATTAACTAGCTATTTGCTTGAACAAAACTACAAAAGTTAGAGGGTTTAGTCACTTTTCAGTAGTTTGGAGGATAATTTCTCCCAACGAGTTGAGATCGAAGACGCGCTAGCCTAGTTGGTAGTGACCCTGACTTCGAAGCTAGCGGTCCTAGGTTCAAATTCCGGTAAGGGCAGATATTTGTGTGATGAGCACGAGTATTTGTTTCTGAGTCGTGGATGTTTTCTATGTATTTAAGTATATATTTCTCTATATAAGTATGTTTATCGTTGTGTAGTACACATAGTACAAGCCTAGAGCTTAGTTTGGGACTAGGTCAATTTGTGTGTGATTGTCCCCTAATATTTAGACTGGACATCTAAAAAAAATATGTGTCTGTTATTTTAGATTACTCTCTAACATATCGAAATAAATCAAATCGGAGCCGGACAGTTTCGTACCTTTCCTTGTAAGTCGTAATTACCACCTTAGTTTTAATTTTTCATTTATTTAAAGCGTGTAATAAGCTAGTTTCTTACTACACGCTTTAAATATACGGCATTGCTTACGAAGCAATAGTTTTAATCTTTGGTGGTATTACTTGCGTATTAATTATTCTCTGAAACATTAGGTCCATGTACCCTGCGTGTTCCGACTACTGCTGATACAGTCAAGGAATTTAATTTGTGACCCACCTTAGGTCCAAAGTTAATCTGACATTCTACAGCAATAAAGTTGAGTGTCCTATTAATTACAAATGACTTGACATCTCTATTGAGAATGGCATCTTCAAGCAGATTTTCTTTGAAATGGGTAGCAAATTAACTTCCGTGACCGTGCATAGTTATAGCGGTCCGGTTAGACACCATCATTAATTATTTGAATATAATTCACGCATATTTTTTGTATTTAAAATGAATTGATTAATATAATTTTACATGAATAAAATACCTAAAGGTAGGTTGTTTTTAATTCTCTATACCCTCGATGCCATGGAAGTGATATTATTACAGTCAAGGACATTAATTGTTATGCCACTATGGAACCCTGTCGCATAACGTTAATCATTCATTTAAGCGTAATTTCTGTCATGTGGTTTGACGCTGTCATTATGACAGGGCTCTATAGTGGCACAGGAATTAAAGTCCTTGACTGTACATAGATCAAAGTAGGATGTTCTTACGCCCACAGACATTTGAAGTCTTAATTAATCTTATAAAAAAAAATCTCGATCCAAGAATGCCTATTTGAAACTTGATTTGGAATAAAACCTAAACTAAAAATTCCTCTCGCTCGACGTCCTAATCTTTTATACTCTCGGTGCGTAATGCGTGAATTATATTATATAATGCCTGGGATTGCTTAGAATCTTGTCACAAAAAATTGTGATTTACTTAATAATTCTTTGACCACTTCATTTCATAGTTCTTTTTCCCAAAAAGCAAACAAAATGTATGACTCATCATATTGTTTCTTTAATTCCCTGGAAGATGACGTCACGATTTATAATTTAAAGTAAAAAATATGAGAATATTGCTGTAAGTGTGAAGCCAGGAATAGGATACCAAATCAAATTACTGCTATGGCGTGACAAAACCCAAAAGCTGTTATTATTAACATTTTTAAAATTAGTTTTTATATAAAAAATATGTCGTGGACATATTGTTTGCATTTTGGGATTATAAGCCTTGTATATACTATGTCAAAGTTCATATTAATTAATCACTAGAGTCCTTTTAAAAACTTTTCCGTTCGAAATAAGGTATATGTGTAAATTTTGCCTTTTTTTTGCCAACGTCAGAGTAGACATCTGTCACGACCGGAGAATGTTGGGTAGACAGAATTTTGGATTTGTATGGGAGAATCTGACCATAACGTTTTGTCTTCAATGTTTTCTTCTAATTTGACACCTTGGTTCGAACGGTTAAAGCGTTGTAGGGCTTACGGGTACGTTCGAAAATGACTCTTTTCAGGAATATTTTTACCTGCAAGTTCTGCAAGTACCACTTTCATATCCTTTATTTAAACTGTCATGTTATCTTGTGCGGAAATAAAATGGATACGCGGGTTATCAAATAATCGTATCTTTCTCATGCTAATATTCGTTTTAACCGAAAAGGTGAGTTAGCGCGACGCGTCGCTTTCTACATCTGTAAAATTCCTAAGAAATAATTTAATTTGAGCCTAGCAGTCTCTAAATCTTGGCTATCCATTTTGTTTTCGTAACCTTATCTAAAGCTTTATCCACACTGTGTAGCCTTCATAACCGCACTTCATTTTTAGCAACAGCAACAGCCGCGCGGCGGTCGGCCGCATATGTGAACGCGGCCTTACCCACAGCCAAGTAATGCTTGCATCACCTTTCTACTAACCAACTCAAAGAATAATAAAAATATTACCGATTATTTAATCATTTAAAGCCACAGTTGGCGAGTCACGACGTCAGTTTCGTTTCCGGCCACGATTTAGCCCCTGTATTTTTCTCACACACACTGTGATGAGATAAAAAAATAAATTACCACTAGTGCACACGTGGTCCATTCACTTCCGACGTGTTCTTACTCGGATGTGGCCAATTTGCTGAATAAATTATTTCATTTCATTTCCATTCTATTATATTATTATGGGTGTGCCGAGTGCCGGCGTTAAGCGGTAACATTAAATGCATAAAGATGTATAAAGCGTGGCACGAGTCGAGTCGCTGCGGCGGCGATTTCTTTGCATTTGCCAAAGTATAAATAGAAAAGTAGCTCGACACCGGCCCTTTAACCTTTTCAACGCCACAGTCGGCTCTGGCCGTCAACTAAAAGTCGTGCCACTGACGCCACGTCGGCTACAGCCGACAAGAGTTCAAGATTAAAAGAGACTTTGTTTGGTAGCAATAAGGTGTAATTTGCATAGCATAGCAAACATGTTTGGCGTGTGGGTGGCACATTTTGTATTCGACGTATGGCGTTCAAAAGGTTAAGAGTTTCTGTTTCCTATTTCCACTCGGGCGCTAGGGTTGCGTCGATGCGCGTCACTCGATACTTAATACGCACACAAACATACCAGCTTGTAGTCCTGTTCAGTGTGCTTGTGGTGGCTCGCGGCGCGTACGGTCCAGGCACGCACACATGCAAGCCGTGCGATATTCCTTTGTATGAAGACGAACATTGACGTACTGTTTATACTGTGGCATTTGTTTTCGCTGCTCACCTATGCCACGCTTCATACATTTTGCGTCGTCTTATTCCATGATGTCCTGGTGTCTGGCCCTCGTAAAAAATGTAATCTACCGTGACAAACTACACTATATTAATTTTATTGTACATAAAATATTTTTATTATTCTTATACGTTCACATTTTTGTAAGCAAACTTATCTGAACTGGACTAAAGTAAAAAACATATTGTATGATCTGAAATAAGGTATGTTTTCTCACCCTACTATAGCCTAATTTTCCTCCCCTCCCGCCAGACCATGGGAGGGCCACTCTTATGGTAGTCGAGCTATACGTACAAAGATTTCTACGGGTCGATATTCAAAAACTTTTACAATTAGAAATGTACAACACAACTGCATGCAACCTTTATTGTCCTCACCTTAAAACTTAATAGTTTATTATCATGTTCAGGTACGTTTGAAAAGCTCGGAGATCCAGAGTATCTTTAATCTTTTCTTTCAACTCTAATGACGAATATTTCACCATTAATATCGTATGATTCCGCCAAGGATCCGCCCAGAAATGTGGGTCGCATACGTATCAATTTAACTTTCTGGTGAGTAACTATTGTATTTGAAATAGAATGCAAAAGGTTAAGATACTTGGATGTCTAAAACTTGCCTCATGACGTCATTCTGCTTGCCTGCTGAGCTGAGTACCAAAGTTTGCTTCCTAATCCGTCAAAAATAAAGCAAGTCCAATGGCGTAAGTATACAATAAGATACAACTTAGGGCCTTATCGTATTTGCGATTTGCGGGCGAGTTGAAAGCGAGGCGAGCGCGCAGCGATTACGCCGCGAGTGCATAACGATTTCGCCGCGAGCGCGAAGCTAGTTCGCCGCGAGCGCGCAGCGAGTTCGCCGCGAGCACGCAGCGAGTTCGCCGCTTCTAGAGTTGGGATTTTCCCGCGAGTACACAGCGAATTTGTTGTGCGCTCGCGGCGAAATCTGACGCGCTCGCGGCGAAATCTTTACGCGCCCGCCTAGCTTTCAACTCGCCCGCAAATTGCAAGTGTGATAAGGCCCTTAACCTTTCGTATGCCTAGTTCCGGATCTGTACCGACCCTGGTAGAATGCCTTGTTCCGTATCCGTCACTAAGGGGCTTAATCGCTTTATTTGAAATTGGATTCTAGTAGCTTAAAGATAGGGTTCTAATTAGCCCGTAAAAAAACTAAAAAAATTCAATCTTCCATAGATAGCATTCAGTTGCTCGAAACGTCAAATCACTTTCGAGCTAGGAGCTATTAAAGTCGGTCACGTGACACCGATGACGTCATAGCCCGGCAGACGACGGGTACAAGTATGCGAGCCTCTCCGGCATACGAAAGGTTAAAGCAATAAAAATGGGTCTGAGCAGGTTCCCAATTATCGGTTATCGCCGTATCTCATCCGACAAAATATAGGGTGTGTTGTGTTGCCACCACCAGCACACGTGATATTTTGTCGGATCCGACACCCGATAAGTGGGAACATGCTGTCACTGTACTTAAAAATTAACGAACACGAAGCGCATACCTATACTCCATTAGTTTAAGTATTTAACTAAATGTAAACAAAACAACCACGTGATATAGAGGTTGTTCGTCAGCCAATAGAAGCAGATCACTGATGACACAGTTCGACTAAGTTTTGATTCGTTCAACATTGGTGATCTGGTTTTTAGGCATTTAGTTTAGTTCCTAAGCAAATGGAGAATAAGGCTGTTTCCGTGATCATTCGACCGAGAAAAAACATCGTGAGGAAACCTGCACATTTATGGAACTGAGTGTGTAAAAGTCGATAAAAGATCCTACAGATTAACAGTGTATGGCATAAAAATAAGGGAGATTGTAATAGAAGTGGAACTCCTTTGCGTCTACTTCCCCGCTCGACGTACACTATTTGATGTTACCCTGCGGTGACTAGGGCTGCTACCTATTTAGTATATATCATTAGCGTGCTGGTGAAGTATTCATTTTATCAGATAGTCTTGACCTAACAAAGTGTCAAAAATGTAGACCTTATTACTATGGCAATCAAGTTCATATGAATCTATTTTAAAAACTTTGTACGGATATTCATTTTTAACTGTACTTTAAAAACATAGCTAATTCATGCTGTCTCTATTCTACTGGTAATACAGTATTGCCACTACAACCGAGTCAATAAGAGCTATCGAAACGTTGAAAATACGATAAC
The DNA here is from genome assembly GCA_946894065.1 of Acleris literana. Lineage (NCBI taxonomy): Eukaryota > Metazoa > Arthropoda > Insecta > Lepidoptera > Tortricidae > Acleris > Acleris literana. Next base: position 9,636,002 of record OX335688.1, on the reverse strand, counting down.
ATGGTAGATGGTTTTAAAAAGATCCAGTGGTCCAGTAATGTACGCAGGTTTAAACCTAGGGCAATTGTGCCGCTGCACCGAACCGCGGCGTTTCGGGGTAGTTTCAAGTTCGCGGCGTCCAAGTGCTGGAATGATCTCCCCCCTACCATCCAAGGAGCGCCCAGCAAGTACACCTTTAAGCGTAAGCTTAAGGGCTATTTGTTGACGCTCCAAAAATCCTAATTTCCCAACCCAACCAGCACTTTGAAAATTAAGAGTTTAGTTTTCTTTTGTTTTTGTTAATTGGCCAAATTGTCGATGCTGTATACTGGCTACGTACGTACTCGTATTTTATATTTAATAGTATCTATCTATATATTTATTTATTTTACCTTACCGTCCGTCTGCCACACTCGGAGCTGGCTGAAAATCAGCGCTGCAGGTGTTTAACACCTCAGCATTATGCTGAGCCAGTGTCCGATGCACTGCCGCGAAGACACACTCACTACTTGTTTATTGCTGTTTTCTGTTTTCACTTTTTTTCTGTGTGTCTTGTGTGTGTAGTGAATAAATGTGTTTTTCTTTACTTTCTTCTTTATATGTAATATGGTTACACCCGGTAGAATAGAGGCCCTGTCTGTACGGGTCAAATGTATCATTATGCTTATTCAGACATCTGCCTCATTTAATCCACACTTTAACGTGTATCTGTTGTGTGATTATTCGGCGTTTTAACCGTCATTATTGTCGTCGCATATCATTAACTTAACTTATATAAACTTTATAAATTTCTTGTTTATTTAAATGGAATGGCTACTACCCCCGGGTCCGTTGATTTTGATATCAAAACTTGCTGTTAGTCGTCATTATTTTCGTCAATATTTATTGAAGACAACAATTACGGCGGTTGAAACGCCCGAATATTCTCCCTGTTTGTCTCTGTGACATCGTAGATCTGAAAAGGGTGTTTTTTTTAAATAGAGAGTTAGCTCAAATAGGTTTCTTTGCCAGCTTTGATGAAAATTGGTTGGGCCGTTTAAGAGGCACATACATACCTTCACGCCAGTAATCCCAGACTGGGGTGGGCAGAGCTACAGAATTACCTACAACTTAAAAAACTTGTTGATAATTCAGTAACCATATTTTGCACAAATAGGCTAAGATGTTTAGGTACCAGCGTATTAGTGACAGGTTGCAAGCCCATCCCCTAACAGTACTATAGGTCTACCAGAATCTCATGAAAAATTTAAAAGTAAAAAGAAATCGATTTTTATATGGCAATGTTGCCTTACGCCTGTCAATTCAAATTTCACCGCTTGTCACGGTTTGTTATTGTTTGTTATTTTTACACAAATATAACGTTAGTTATCAGGCAAATGTACTAAAAACCCTTCGATCTCAAGCGAAAAATATCATTAATCATGTGTACTGTAAAATTTGTGAGGACGAAGATGTGAATCAAACACAATCTTTGATTTAGTGTCGTGTAATCGTGTTTATAAAAGACTAGTAAATGAAGCCAAATAATATTGATACTTTAAGGTCCGTTGTACATTTGCAGGAACTTTACTTATCACCCCATTTGGCTTTTATATCTGACACGCAAAAGTCTATTTAGCACCCTTAATAATTAGGTGCCATTTAGTTCCAGGATTACCCATTGCCACCATATGGCGAATCGTGGCTGTGCGGCATGGTTTTCATGAAATATCTCGCACCTCCTCAGAATACGACATTGATTTACGTGAAAGTTGCATAACACAGTCGCTTACCTAACAATACCGCGCAAGTCAATGATTGAACGCGAATTAAGAGTTAATTTAATAGAATACAAACTTCAATTCTGACCTGTACGGTATCGTTAGCTAAGCGACGATACGTCATCGAATTTTTGAAGTAATTTTGAACTAAATCCTAATAAACAAGTACATATTATTAGCACACGATTGTTTCAATTTAACCTACTTATTATTTATTAGGAAATATAAGTCCAAAGTTGATTTAAAGGGTTACGTAGGTAACTAATCGTTACTAAGATTATAAATCTTAGTTGCACAAACGTGATATTTTCATGTTATCCTAGGAAACTTCATAATTCCTAAAGAAGTAAAGACTTCTATTAGGACTGAGTTCGCCACACCTTGCTTTTAATGAACGCGGAAAATCAAGTATCAAATCCTTTAAATCCTATTACCCCGGAGTTGCAAGCCCTAAATTTAAATTTCCCTTTTTCATGAGATTCTGGTAGACCTATACAAGCCTATATTCTCTTTTTTTATAATTATTTTAAGAGGTAATCTCTCAATATCTGAAAGAATAGCTCGCAATTTGTCTGTCAGGGTTTTCAGTTTCACTTCTATACACTTCCTTATTGTTATGGACCATTGTCAAATTGTCACCCTGTCACCTGTCACGATAGTAACGTGTTGTGTGCAGCAGCCGCAGTACCGGCCGGCGGGCGGCGCGCGCGCTGCGCCCCCGCAGCAGTTCGATGACGTCAACAACTACAACGACTTCATATGACTTCACTCGTGATTCTACACAACAACCCTTGATCCGATACAAATGTTTACTATCGGATCTAGTGTTGTTGCATCTGATTGGCTGAACATTAGTATTATGTATGAATGAATGTAAATTAACTATAAGATTACAATTACAAATTAAATTTATATACGACAGTGATATTTTTGATTTATTTATCCTACCTATTTCAAATTATCTCAAATAAAGAAAATTATAAAATTTAAATGGCGTTCTAAAAAAATAATGCTTACCAAACTAGCAAACTATTTTTTGTTGTTCATTATTGAATGGGAAAAAAAAACTGCTAATAGCTAAAAAGCTTAAACGCCACATGGTCTTTCCTACGTCAGCGCTAGTGCTACGTAACGCGGATACAATGAAAATGACGTCATTCCGACCACTAGTCCAAAGCGGTCGTAGCAAACACTGATAATATTGAATATTTTTTCTCACAATGGGTAAAGAATAATAATAATAAAAAAGTGCTTTTGAGACAAACCTGTACAAGCATGATTTTTAAAAGAATACCTTTTCAAAAAAAACTGTTTTCGACTGATATCGGGGGAAAGAGCGCTTACGCAGTGCGACTGCCGCTTACAAGCAGTTTTGTATGAAAAATTTAACTTTAAAAAAATATAAGCGCAATGACGCGATCATAGCGTCGATCTTTTAGACGTGCTGTACGTCTTAAGATAAGATTTCGATGTTGGCAACCTCGACCGGCGACGGCGACCCGCTGTCGAATATAAATTTATATGGAGCACGGTCGCCAACATCGGAATCATACCATTCAATACGTAAACTAGGGTAAGCGGGGTTGGTTGAATAAAAACACAATAGAGAAAATATTTCCTTATTTTGAATAAGTATTCGTTCGCAAATTAAGTATACAAATAATATAATACAAACCGATTACATACGTCACACGATTTGGTATAAACTGGCACTCTCCATGGCTGATCCAAACCAGCCTGGAAACTGTGTCCTCGGCGGTTTTATTTACAATAACATGCAAACGTGAGTTAGTTATTGGCTAAAAGACTACTACTGTGGACCCAGTTGAGGCAAAAACATGACCTTTTTTGTTTACTTAAAAAAGGTAATAAATGGTTGATTCGTTCGATATTTTTTTTGACATATCTCGCGTGCGACGGTCTAGATTAGGATGAGAAAAAAGTAAATACATGTATAGCCAACTTACATTAATAATAAGTACTTTGTATTATAGACCAGCTCGGGAACAGATAGTTTTATTTCAAATTGTCTTTCATTTACCCCCTTATTCATAAACGCTCTATAAAAAAGTAAAAGTAATCATTGTTCCTTTCTGTCAAATTTAAATTACATTATGACAGATAAGGCCGGACCATACTTCAAGCACCCTTTAGCTATTGAGATTATGAATAAGAGGATAAGTCTAAAAACTTTGGAAAAACTGAAGAAAATTGGAATTATAAACAATAATATTATATAGTAAACAGGTATTTCTAAATTAAGTAACTTAAATTTTAACACAGACACTTTTTAAACAAATAAATATTTAAGAAATCTTACAACTACACGTTCATTTTATGAACAATTCATTCAATAAAATGGATTATTAGACATCAATGAATCGCATACGATTTTATTGTATACAAACTAAACATTTTTTTGGGTCGTCTTGGAATAGCTGGTTATCACCTAAGGTCTGTTTATTCTTACTTGTCTTATATAGTTAACAACTTTCTAACTTCAAAATGAACCCTTTTTGGCTAAAACAGCTCTTTTGTCGTAAATAAAGTAAACTTAATAAACATTTTGGACATCATTTGGCCAATGTATTGTCTGTGATTGAAGTATTTTGTTTAAAATAGCGGTTTTAGCCTAAAAAGGTTCATTTTGAGGTTAGAAAGTTGTTTACTATATAAGACAAGTATGAATGAACAGACCTTACAAAGAAATTTTTATATTGTTTGACATAAAATATAATACGTCAATTAGCCGTGTAAACATTACCTGACGTGACACGGCTAATGACACGTGAAAAATTTATATCCCGGCAAATTTATGATGTCAAACTGCTCAACAAATTCCTCGATAGTAAACAAATATCCTATTCACAAGATTTCCGAAAATCATCGTAATAATAGGTACAGTCAAGAACAAAGATATAGCAGTAATTTTCAAAAATTAAGTAAGTATTAGCTCTTAATGTCTTGGCAATAGAATCGTGTGGAGATATTTTTGTTCTGGACCATTTATGGCAACATGGAAAAAAATACTTATGTTTTAGTATATATAATAGTTAGATATTCTGAAACTCAGGGGATAAAAGACATACCTCGTATTCATAAACGCATAATAGCTAAGTGCGGTTTAAAAATATACGTACGACCTTGTCTTTCATAGTGGCATTTAAATTTGACAGAAAGGGAGAAAGCTTACTTTCTATAGCGACGCCAGCGCATACTACGCAAGCACGTGTACGGGTATAAATTTGCTGCGTATCCTAATGTATGTAAATACTCCTACAGCGGCCAACGCACGAAATGATGTTAGTGACACACGCCTAGGACAATTGGGATACACCTGTTTTCAACAATGTATGAAAATTCCTAAACCGTTTCTCGAATCAATCTCAGCAGTTAGATTTAGAAAAATATGTTACAGTGAATAAATTATTTTAAAATTAGGAAATGACCTTCATTTGACCGCTAAATGCGCTATACCAAACTCTTTTGAGGTTTTATATAAAAAGTATAAAACTTATCCAATATTTTACCTTATCAGTACAATTTAGATACCTAGCTAGCTGACGCATACGTTCGAAGACAGCTGTTGTCATGTAAAAATTATTTGATTACAAATTTTCTCTAATTCTTATCATTAAATGAATACGACTATATTAATAAGACCCTTTAACACTTATAAATAAGTTATGTGTGATAAATGATAAATGTTAATAATTTGTGAGGCGCGGCACCAACATTTATTGTAGAAACTCATGATTGGAAGTATGGAATCTCTTATCAATCAATTTAATGTGGTTGTGTTCAGTGAATCTACCCTATAAACAAGGGCCATGCAGGCAGGTAGTGCTGTATTAATTTAAGTAATAAGCAATGGCGGAATTCTAAAAGTACTCTAAAATATTAATAAATATATTGTATTGCGATTGTTTTTTTTTTACATTGTTTGAATGACGTTTAAATAACAATAATTTTAATCATCAAATGCTTTAAATAAGATCGTTATAAAAGGCTATTCTTGCGAATAAAAATGAAAAAGCGTTTTTTTAAGGTGTATCCCAATGATGCATGTGGCTCACGGTGGCGTGCGAAGCCTGCGCCACATTAGAAATATTCGAATTACAGCTTGGAGGGGTTCAGTTTTAGCCAACAGTGGCAGTAAAAATTGTGACCCATATACCTAATTTAGACAAAGCTTCAATCGGTTTGATATGTTCATATTAAATAATGTTCATTATAATGGTCTTAAGCTACTTTAAGTAATTTACAAGGAATGTTAAATACAGTCTAAGCTAAGTAGCGAATTCACAAACATCTCAGAAATGTTACGCCATCTCGTGAATCCAAACACATTTGTGATGCTATAAATTTCATCGGCAAAAAAATATGCCCGGAATTTCCCGGAATTATATGAACACTGGGTCATAATATTTGCTCCAAGTGCATGAAAATTAATCAATTTAAATAAATACATATTCAGTCCAAAATGCAGCTAAAAAAATGCTTTCTAAACATTTTTGAAATGTTCGATCACACTTACGATCCGTTTGTACATAATTTTTCTTAATAATAATTTTTCTAAATACGTAAGATAATAAGTAACATAATAAAGCAACTAAAGGACTTAAAATAAGATTGTATAATAATATTTTTTTGAGTAAATCATAAGTAACATAACCAAAATTTTAATTTGAAAAATATTTATTAATAATAGGTTTACTAAGAAACTGATCTAAAAATACGAGAAAAATAAAATAAACTAAGCATAATAAATTCGCAATACATGCATTCGGATACAAGAATGATCATATTGATCATACAATTTTATTTTTCTTCAGACAAATTTCATATTTAACCCTTTCATTTTCGCTGAGGTAATTGAGTCGCTTACAAATTTAAAACTTAATTTGTTTGAAATAAGACGCAAAATCCGTTGTCCTTTTGTATGGACTTATCCGAGTTTGAAGTTAAGCGACTCAATTAATGATATTACATAGAACATTAGTACTTCAGATGGTCGGAAGTAAACCTGATTAACCTAATAATTCAAACGTTTCATCGATTTTCACTCATCTATCTGTAAAAACTACTTATAACAGTTAAAATAGTAAACAGCAAGCCAATTAAGTTGTATACGTGCCTAAATATATATGAATACAAACAAACATACTTTTGCAAAATAAAATCCATACAATGCTCAAGGACTATTCTACGACGGCAAACAATATTGCTTTTGATCTGTTATCGTATTATCAACGTTTTGATAGCTCTTATTTACTTGACAGTAAGGGCGACCAAGTTAAAAACAATACCATAGCAAAAAGCAATATCGTTTGGCCCAGGAGACGGGAGGCCCTGTGCTCATTCACTCTAGTTGGTTTATAAAATAACGCTCAAGAAAACATGCGTATAAGCATACAAATAATTCTCCGTCCAAGCGTCTCCTAATAAGCGATATACCTACTTGTGAGAATATAAAAATATCTATCGATTTTGAGAAAAGACACTTCACATTACATCTAGACGAGACATATCTACAAAATATACACTTATTGGGGATTGGGGTCAAAGCACATGTTGGTCGGTTATTTTTTTTTGGGCATCATTGACTAAATCATTGTAGGACGTATTTTTCTCTTCATGATGATCAAAAATAAGTATGACACGAGTTCTCTATTTATAAATAATTTATTCAACTGTACATAAGAGTCTTAAGATAATAGTGTGATCAGACTCATGTTTTAAGACCTCTCATTATGTATCAGTGACATAAACTGCTATTACCAGATGAGCTACCATTTATCAACCACAATACATTATACGATATACAGGTCAGAATTAAAATCGATAAAACTATTTCAGTGTTAAAGTATTCCTTATCACGCAGGAACAACACGACCTGAGGCCCTATTCAACATGGTAATACCATATTGCCTTTTTGGCATGTCATCTTGACACTTTACTTGACACTTTGACAGTAATGGCGGCTGTGTTCAAAACAATAACGAAACGTCATAAGACTCATAAGCAATATCGTTTGACCCAGTAGAACAGAGGCCCAGCATGTCTATTTTAAAAATAGCCATCGTTTGTCTATCGCTATCACACTCACTCACTTTTCTTAAGTATATTTTGTCATTCGTGCTCTATAGAAACAAGAAGGAAGCCGAAGACTCTTAATAAGAAAAGTCGGTAGTATTGAAATTCGACTTCTGTTGACAAAAGTGTACATCTTTCAAAACGTATATTAAATAAGCAACTTTATACATCTCCGATGGTTGAAATTGCATGTCTTTGAAGCTGCAGATGCCTTCTAACTCTGCAAGGCAGTATACACATGTGCTTTGCCATAATAAATACGTTACCAGAACTAAAAATCACTTATCTTATGACACTTTCGTCTTGGCACTGGCACTACTGGTACCGGCACTTGCGTCCGCGCAGCCGTTGGGGCACTTGCCATTCGCCTCGGGCTTGGTTGGCCGCTTCTTTGGCAGGTCTACGATTCGCTCCGTGAGTGCGCGGAGAATGTTTCCTGGCACAGTCTGGTGCTCTTCAACTAAATCTTCTATCGCTTTAGCCACCTGTAAACCACAGATTTTCATTAGCTTACCTAGCCATTAATATAAAGAAAATCGGTTGACCCGTTCAAGAGTTATAATTTATAAAGGTGGAGACGCAATTTCGTCGGAAGTTTCTAAACCTACAGTTATTTGTTCAACACAGCTCTGACATCAGTGCTGGTTGAAAACCATTGGAAAAGAAACTTTAGGTGCATAAATTCACGTCCTATGGATAGTTCGGATAGATCATGATTTAGGGAAGCAAGTGCTAATTTAAAATGAAAAACTGATGAAAAAATGTATACTCTTATGTCTGGATTTGGATATAAAATGTTGACCAAAAGAAGAGAACCGCTCATTACAATAATTGTTAGATATTATAAGGAATAACTTTAAAAAGTTTTCTAAACGAACATTGTATGTGGCTCAGAGTTTAGACCCACTAAGGGCCGTATTAATAAACTGATCTCGACTGTAAGGCTCGTCTCAAGATGCTTTAAAAATGTCAGTTTTCCATTGCTAACAGTCACTTTGATGTATCTTGTGACGACCATCTCGGCCAAGATGATAAAGCGAAGCAAGCATCTCAGCCAAGAAGGCCCGAAGAAGAGCAAGAGGATGATGGAATTTGTTTGGGCAATGTAAATGGTACCTTCTGTTGCAACTGTTCCGGCGTGAGCGTGGGGTCGTGCGGGATGGGCGCGCCCAGGTGCGTGACGAGCTTGACGGGGAACCCGCCGTACACGGGCGCCAGCGGCACGCGCGTGGCCGAGTACAGGCGCCGGCACACGCCGCGCAGCCAGCCCACCGTGCGGAACGCCTCGCGCACGTTGCGCGTCACCATCGGGACTATCGGCTATCAACAACACACAGTTAAAGCATACTGTCGGGATTGTCTTCGTTTCCTGCCCCTTAACCTTTTGAACGGCTTACGAGGAATACAAAATGTGTCACTTACACACCAAACATGTTTGCAAATTACACCTTATTGACACAAAACAAAGTCTCTTGAACTTGTGACGGCTGTAGCCGTCGTGGCGTCCGTGGCACGTCTTTCAGTTGACTGCCAGAGCGTTCGTAAAGGCGTTCAAAAGGTTCACAAGTGACTACCTACTGACAATCCAATGTACAGTAAGCCAATAGAAAATGTCATGACAAAACGATGTCATTCACTATATCTACTATATGGTTAGTTGATAGTTTATTATGACAACGAACAAAAATGTATTTTTCATGCTTGCTATAGATGACAGTGACAATAAACATCACCATAACAAGTTCAAATTGTGATTGAAAGTTTTATTTAGATGTAAGCTTATTATTGTACGTCCGAAATGGGTAAACTGTTAGAACTATTAATCTTTTGATTTTGACATGTAATAAATAACAATTGTACACAGTTTGACAATAAATGCATATCTTATCTTAACTTTTCTTGTATAAAAAGTCAAAAGTCATGAATATATATACGTTACCAAGGCGTCAAAAATAGTATCTACACGCCCCTATGCCACTGATAATGTCTATGAATAAATATATTTGGCGCGATAGTGACTTAACTGACCCTAATAATTGAGGAACTCATCGGCATTGCAATGCACACCAATATGTCACCTGTTTCCTGTTACAATCAGATTCGTAAAATACAAGCCAGGTAAAACAAAACTCAATTTCTTGAAGAACTTTCTCAATTACTATTTACAAACCTTAAATAATTGCTACATTACCTATGGTGAATGTTCTAATTGAAATCGATCGAAAAAGCCAGTTACCACTTTAGCTTCCTGCGCGACCCTGGCGAACCCGAGCCGGTTCTTCCAGCACAGCTGGTAGCGGTGGTCCCCGAACTGCGCCTCGTAGACGCCGCCGGGGGAGATGGCAAGCGGGCTGCCGTTGCGCAAGACGGCCGTGCACTCGCCCACGGTGCCCGGGATCACGCACAGACCTTCAAGAAGGGCCCTCCAACCTGAAGAGATAAAAAAACTGTCAAAACTTCCATCATCAGCATCATCTGCTCATGGAGACCCAACTAACGTGTTCAACCTCGGTGGATATACGTTAAATACAGAAAACATCTTGGTGCTACCCTTTGACTTCATCATCAGGAGTCAAGCCACCTTGAAGGAATCCAATTCGTCAAGCTGTTCTAATTTGACAATCATTCAGATGAGGGTGTTCAATCACCCTACCAGGGGCACGTTTTATAAAGCAACAAGTAACAATTTTACAGGTCTAAACTGGCAACACTGCTGAAATTGCTGGTCGTCATTGGTCGAGGTTGTGTCAAATGGAAACTTGTAACCTGTAAATTGTTATTTGTAGCTTTATTAACCAGGCCCCAGGAGACCTCTAAGGGACTGCTTCAAACTGGCTGGCCTTACGGTCAAACAAAAATTAACTGAAATCAGATCAGTCCTTAGACACCATAATACTGCCTTGCCTTCGGGTCGGGTGGTTCAAAATTAGTATAAACTGGAATGAAAAACGTACAAACGAAGCAAGTTCAATAAAAGCTAGTAAATGCTTTCAAAGTAGTTTTGCTGATCATCTCCATCGTCATGATATAAATTGAATCCATTTTAGCCCGAAGGTCGTTTGCTCCATTAAAGCAGAGATCCTCGCAGGTTCTGAACTCCTAGTTTATGAGTACTTAACCTATTATTTTATCGAAAGACCTTTAACATAATATAACGTATCACATATCATAACATATCATTACGCAGAATTTTCATTTCATCGAAAGGCAAAAGTTATTTTTTTCTGGTACCTATTCATATCTAATGTAGCCTAGCCTTCACTTACCTAATTAATGTTTAAGATATCCTGAAAACATCATGGTTTCAGCAGAAAATTCACATGTTAAAATCGATAAAGAACGCTCATCTCATCTCATCTAAATGAGACATCCTTGTATATTAAAATAAGGTAATAGTGATCGTGGATTTTCAATATTTTTTTCTCTAGAAGATCCTTGGGGAAGGCTTATGTCCAACCGAGGACGTCGTCATGATGATGATGAATCTCCTAGCCCTGCTTCGGACTGACCTGGTATCTTGAACATGAACCGGTCAGCGACCGTGTGGATTTGCAGCCTTTTGAACAGCAGCATGCGCGCGGTGAAGTAGTACATGTCGATGGGTAGCGCGCCGTGGTAGTATATGACGAGAAACGGGCCCGACGGGATGTTCTCGAGACCTTGGATCTCGTACCCTGGGGGAAAATTTTGCTATAGTCCAACCATTAGGCTGCGGCTCCACTGAAGCGGAGACGAGCGGAGCGGCGCGGAGCTGTGCCAATATTAACCAATAGAAGGCACATGCGGTCACGTCGAGCGCGCCTTGCGCACGTTGGTTTAGATTCTATTGGTTAATATTGGCACAGCTCCGCGCCGCTCCGCTCGTCTCCGCTTCAGTGGAGCCGCAGCCTTATACGGGCTTACAAACATACGAAGTGGACTATACGAGTACAAGGGTTCATTTGAGTAGGTACGCTCCATTTGTTCCATCGGAATTCAACTATGATACAAATGGGGCATACTCAAATTGTTATCGAGATGTTCCACAAGTAGAAAAAACCGGCCAAGTGTAAGTAGGACTCGCATAATCTCTTGTTATAGCAGTACCTAATAGAAAAATACACAAACTTTCAACTGTCTAATTATTACGATTTATGAGATACAATACAACCCGCTAACAGACTGGCGGACGGACCCGTTGGTATCCTTTGGGTACGGAACCCTATAAAATTGGGAGATCAGTAAAAAAGAGTTTGACGTGGTGACGGAACTACAATATTCTCATGTAACAGCACTAAATTAAGCAGTATTTTGGGTAAAATTTGATCGTATGGCCAATTTCACTCCGAACAGCGCCTTTCTTATTTCAAAATTGTTTTTTTTCCAAGCTATAGGTACCATTTTCTTGGAGAGATTATCAGTTTAAATATAACATATAATTTATAGGCGACCGAGACAGTGTCAATCCCTCACAGAAACATCACGTTGCAGAAAGCTTATTCTGATTTGTCTTACATCGAATGGGACAAAAAATTAAAATGACCCATGGGTGTCATCAATTAAATTCAAGCTGGGCAGAAAGAAGAAGTTCCTGGATTGTGAGTCTAGTTACCATGCCACAGCCAGCCGTGCGCGTCCCACAGCGCGCAGACCGCGAGCTGCGCCGCTTTCCGCCAGTCGTTCTGTACTCCATCCACAACTCGCAACCTGAAAAGAACCGATACATGTCTTCTTCATATTGCTCTTCTATTGTAGTTTCCTTCCGTAAAATGCTTTAAATTCTCAATTCAATTCTCCTACTTTTTAAATTTCGTAAAATCCTTTCTTTCTAAACCTCTGCATTGCTAGAGTTTTTGAACCTATTTTTTATCAAGTGTGTGTGTGTATTTTTATGGCATGGTAATACCCGTAGGATACGAGCATACAGGCCACCTGATGATGCGTGGGATCTGCGACCCATAGACATTTTGCAGGTTAAGCCGTTCGTTGTGTTAGCAACCGGGTGTTCCCAGCTTTTGACCCGCGGGAGGGAGGAGACTTTTGTGCCCAAGAAGGGAATCAGAAACGTAAAATTGTTGCGTGGGTTAGTTTGTATTTGTTATTATTCTAAGGTCAAAGCTATGAATAAATGATCGGTTTCTTGTCCCTCACTAATGACAAATACACTGTCAAATACAAGAGTGAGTGCGATAGTGATATACAGCTACAGATTTAAAAAAAGACACCAATTCCTCTGCAGTCTGAAACATTAGCTATTAAATAATGTCACAGAACTCTATCTCCAGACGCAGACATCCAAAGTCAAAGATCATAACATGGGCACAAATTATTTTTATCTCATTTTATTGGCAGGTACAACAGACTGACAGACATGCGCCTGACTCGTGATATCCGCGTTGATAACGATTGTTCACCTAATTGTCTGTAATAATTGGTCTGGATTTTTAATTATTATTGAGACATTCACCTTTTCTGATGTACCTAAACTGTACATTGTGTGTATCTTTACGTTCTTGATTTAAATATTAAGTATTTTGATTAAAAATACTTTCATTATCTTTTATTACAGGACTTTGACCTGGCCAATCACTGGACACCAACAAGGTGTCCCCAAAATTAAACACTGCAATGACAACACTTATTGCAGATTCCACACAAGCAAGACACAGACACACAACAGACAACACTTTGCTTTAAACTAACACGATTTTCACTCATACTAAAACTATAAAACGGGACTTAATCGCGTAATAAAATGAAACATTTACCTCGACGTTTCGACTGTGTTACAACAGCCGTGGTCACGAGAAACAACAGACAACATTAACAAACAAAGACGGCCAATGTCGCTACTTTACACCTAGTATTTTAGATATGTAAAGAATGACAGGCGTAGGTAGGGCACTAATATTTTTAATCCACTTTCATACAAAAAAAAACTGTAGACCATCTCACTCACAGTGATTAAGTCCCTGACAAGGGACTGCGCTTGTACTATGGACAAGCTTTGAAACTACCTACATATTCAGGAACAAATACACGCGCTAGATTGCAATTACAGAAGAGAGTAGACAGAAGAGTATATTGAATCAAAACCGAAAGTAGATTAGCAGTAGACTGCTGCTCCATCTCAAAATTCTTGTCGTAATCCAAAAACACTACCAACTTTTAGATTCCGATCCGCTCCTTGCATTTTTCAAATAGAACCTTGACTTACCTATAGAGCCGGTAGAGATGGAAGATGATGCTACTGGTGTATATGAGCACGATGATGACGGCGGGCAGCATGAAGGTCACGATCACCGGCATCAGGAACCATGTTAGCCACAGACTGTACTCTGTGTCCACATATTCCACTGTAACAAGTTATTATAAGGTTAGTCTTGTGGCATAGAGAAGAGAAACGAGCATCATGCAAGCAAGTAGGCTACGAAAATCAGAAATCCCAAGATTGCAAATCCGTTCCGACACCTGAGGATCCAGATAGAGTGCATGGTTGTATTGTTGGCTAATCCAAATTAGTTTATTGATCTGTAGAAAAAATAATGTTTAAAAAAAATGACCTCTATTTATATGTCCAAGAATTAGTTAAAGTGCACACAAATTTATCTAGTCCATGTTTTCGCTGATTTTAGTGTTTTTTTAATGATAGCATCAATTTAATCTAACGCGTAACAACATAGCTAACATATGCATCTTCAACATACCCAAGTGAGAGTTTTTTAATGATCTAAGATTGAAACAAATCTCTAAGAATTCAATAATGACTTGAGCGCACGTCGTCTTGATTTCTACACAAAACCTACCCTATATCGAGCCCAAGCCCCTTAGGTTAGTTACTTTAAAATGAATTGCGAATGGTTAGTTAGAGATAGTGGGCATATAATGTCAAAGGCTATCGTATTACAAAACGGTTATCTCCCTCGAGACAAGGTGTGCACGTGCGATGCACGTCTGCTTCGGATTTCATAGATTTATTTTATTTTATAGTTTATCTAACGTAGCTACACACTTTTGTACCTTGTCGCTTTAACGCCGTTGACAGATAAGTATAGTAGTTCAAATATGATGTTAAAGTGAAAAAACACAACAAAAGCAGTATGCAGCTACTACACGTAAAGTCCGGACCGCGGGAAACGCCACGCGCCATTCCAATCTTCGTTCCGAACCGTACGTGTAAATGCAACTGCACTGCTAGCACACGTGAAGATTGGAATGGCGCGTGGCGTTTCCCGGCGGTCCGAACTTCACGTGTAAAGGCCGCTAATAGTCTCCATCCGTATTTCTTGTCCTTAGCAATCTTATTAATATTAAATGCGAAAATTTGAATGTTTGTTGTTACTCAATCACGCCAGAACGGCTGAACGGATCTGAATGAAAATAGGCACAGAGAGAGATTATGAAAATGAAAAAACCGGACAAGTGCGAGTCGGACTCGCCCACCGAGGGTTCCGTACATGATACAGTTAACTCAATTCAAAATTTGGACCAAACAATATTGCTTATGTTATAGTAATGTTTTAAACTCTGCCGCCATTACTGTCAAGTAAATAAGAGTTATCACAACGGTTTTATAGCGAAGAGTCTCGGACCAACATCTCAAGAGACTCTCGCTAGATGGCTGGATCAAGGGCCAGATACAGAGGCAGCACTCCTCGACACGGCACACATTGTGAGGAGGTTCCTCTCTCTGCAGCCCTAACCACCGGTAGCTTGAGCCCTGCCCCGCTGCCGGCGGCGCTCGTAGGTTAGGTTTTTAATAATGTTTATTTTTTGTATTGGTATTGTTATTCTACTTTTATATGTGAATATTGATTATGAAAAACGTAATGTACAGAAAATTAAATAAATATCTGAATAATATTAATAACTAAATACTACCTGTTGCCCGCGACTCTGTCCACATATAAATCGTTTATCGCTATTCCCATCGGGAACTCTCCGATATTCCGTCGTAACAAGTAGCCTGTGTGCTTATCCAGGATATAATCTATGTCTGTGCCAAGTTTCATCCAGATCCATTCAGCCGTTCTTTCGTGATTGACTAACAAACGAGCAGTTTAACTCTGGTAGGGCCAACCTACCCCTCCAACGCCCTCCGACGACAACAGCATCATAAAAATGGCTGTTTAGGGCGCACTACCGCCTCGGTCTTGGAAAATGTTACGTCTAAGTATTAAATTTTTTTTAGGTTGTCTAGGTACCTAACCCCAAAAACAAATGTGTAGTTGTCTCTTTCTGCATCTGAGTGACGAATATATAGATTAAAAAATATAGCTAATATATAAATATAGATAATAGTAAAATATCTAAACTAAAATGCCACACTCAAACTATAAGTTTTTTAAACAATCTACTATTGTTTAATCCGTTTTCATCGATTGACAATAGTTTTTTTTTTAAGGTGGTCTGAACTAGTACATTTTGATGCCAGTGCGGAAAGAATGTCATTTTACACGAGTCCCGAGGTGTCTTGGCCCGAGTTACAAGACTCGGGACGAGTAAAAATGACAGTTCCGAACGCGTATCAAACGTCAAACGACGTTTTTAAATACATTTGCGAAAAAATCTGAATAAAAAATAAAACAGTAATTTAAAAAATCAATTGTATTTAAAGTGGTTGAACCAACCTGCAAGCTAGTGCTAGCGACAGCCGACAGCGGAAGCGACTTCATTTTATACTATGTAAAGATAGTCCAGCAGAAAGACAGGAGTCGCGGACAAAAATTAGTACATTCATATAACGTGCCTAGTGACCCTAGTCGTGTCTAACAGCGCATGGGTACGGCGTGATGCGTGATCGGGGTCGGGTGCATTGCCGGGCGCAGACGGGCCAGAGACCATAGATAAACGAGCCGGATACTGTCTCGTTTCATGACACACTTTATATGTGTCAGAATAGAGATTAGAACGTTATATAAATCAGCAGGAATGAAAAGACCGTCACAGGTGTAGTTGTTTTTTTTTTTCTGATGACTATTATGTTTCACCTATCACCCGATTCCGGACACCATGTATAAGAACTTTGTGCCGGCTACTGTTGCAAAGTTGAATTTTAGTATAAAATCCGTAGATCTAGGTCCTAATCTAGAAATCACTGTTATATGTAGTGTTCTGTACCTAAAAGGTACCATTGGGACCCTATTAATAAGCGCCTGCTGTCAGTCCAGCTGTATGCCAGCGGCTTATATTATATCTCAGAAAACCTATTCTATTGCCGCTACAACAACAAGTAATAAAAATAAACAGGAATTAAAAATTAAAGAGGGCCCATACATCAATGTTACTAAACCATTCGTGAGCGAGTCCGACTTGCCCTTGCCAGTTTTTTTTATAGTATGATGGCACCTGATGGTAAGTGGGGTCTGAGACCCGTAAACATTGGCTATTTTAAGACTGTAATCCTAATTAAGACTACAAACACGGTGTCAATCCTGAACACTTAGGTGGAATGCTTTTATCTTGGTCATTTACCATCCCCCCTCCATTTTACCCTTTTGTAAGTTCTATAAGTCTCTAGAAGAAAAAATATATTCTTGTATTTATTCTTATACTATGCATTACATTTAATCATTTTAATATTTTTTACTTATTATATTTTTTATCAAATTTATTTTACATAAAGGTGCAACTATAAAAAACCGCGAACTAAAGCAAAATGACGATTCAAAAAGCTATAAAAAGTTTAAACACCTTTTGACATTGAATTGAATATTCACTAGACAACTAACTCTAGATAAAAATGAGATGTTGAAAAACTTGTACACCGTGTTCGGAGTTCGGACCTATAACCCGAACGTAATAGCTAAGTAACGTAATAGGTTAGGTGACAAAGGTTGTTCCCATCGGCTGATATCGACGCATCCTGTTGGCGGCCGATAGTGCGTGTTTTCACTGACTGTTTATTTATATTGCTCGATAAAATGATGAGTCAATAAAAAATACACGAAGCAAAGCTTTTTAAAATTTCACATTTTTTTACTCTATCATCATTCATCAACCAATAGTAATTAAAGAAAAATATGCTTTGGTTTTTTTTTAAAGGCACGTTATACAGACTAAAGATATGTACCTAAGTGAAGAATTTTGTAATACATTTTACTGCTGAAATGAAAATACGCTTATGTTTCATATAATGTCGAAAACAGATAAACAACCGAATAATCTACCTGAAAATACTATTAAAATAATTCTTATCTTTGGCCTTAATTACACAGCAAAGTTTGCGCGATACAAGTAAAAAGCAAAATGCGAAATGCGAAACGTGTAATAGGCACTTAAAAAAAGAAACCAAGCCCTTTTTTTATTACATTTTTTTTTTACATTTTGTATTATTTAATGCAATTGTCTAAGTCGGTTGGCGGTTATAAACATTTCTTATGGAAATATGGTAATTACACAGTCAAAGGGTCAAACGCATTTCGCAGATTGTAGCCCCTCATATATAAACGCGCTGTAAAGCTATTTTAGTTAAAGTATGCTATGTCAATCCTCGGCTGTGGCTACCCAGAACCAAACGATTTCAATGCACTGCCATTGCACTCCACTATCCGCTTTCTGGAAGGAGTTGAGGCTGCATTGGATTAAACGCTAAATAAAAAGAGAGGGGTAATTACACAAACGAATAGGGTCAAAGTGAATCTGTAAGGACCCGCCAATAAGATGAGATGATTTGTCACTTTTTGTCAGATGCAAACGTCACAATGACAGATTAAGACAAAGCACCTTTTAGCTATTGTGCGTTTATGAAGATAAGTATCTATATATATAAAAGGCAAACCTGACTGACTGACTTAGATATCAACGCATAGCCGAAACTACTGTACCTAGAAATTTGAAATTTGGTACAGGAGTTCCTTTCATGATGTAAGTGAGCACTAAGAAAGGATTTTCCGAAAATCGACCCCCAACGGGAAGAAATAGGGGGAGTAGCGGAAAACTAATTCTACACGTACGAAGTCGCGGGCGTCCTCTAGTATAGCATAATTATCAAACGACCCAGTCGACATGTCGAGGTAAAATGCTGACGATCAACAACAACAACAATTATAGTCAGGTTAATCTAGGTGATCCCGTGACAGCTTATATAACTACCTGTCACCTCTTTTTATGTGACTCGCTTACGAGAATAGCAAGTGTTTGAAATAACGAAATACGAGATCTCGTTTGGACCTCTGACACAGCCAATCGGCAAATGCAAATGGATCGTTTCATTACAATTCCACAATGGAAACACTCCGAATAATGCAACGATTGTTCGAGATAAAACAAGAGTCGATACTGCCGTCTAACGACCGTCTAGACACGATAATCGTTTCGATACAAATAGCTTCTCTCTGTGTTTTGAAACGGATGGTCTGTATTGATGACTTATTTAGTGCTCATACGTTTTGGTTTTCAAAAAGTCTTTCTGTTTTTGATACAATATATTACGAGTGACTGTCATTAAGGAACTTTTCTATCGCTGTTCGGTAACATTTACCGGGATCTGACTTCGGGTTATAAATCCTTTTTCAACCAAGATCATTGATTAGTTCAGTCGTCGAAGACAAACACACCTTAGCATTTAGAAAATAAGGATTCCTGACTATATCAGCTAAAATGGTTGGTAATACTTTTAGATACGGGAGTATAGAGGTACAGAGTGTCCGCGAGACAGTGGTCAACTTTTCAGCGCTGGATCGCTCAGCTCGTACTCAGAGAAATTTTAGAGATAATTACATCGTTCCTTTTTCAAATTTGCGAAAAATCGACATTTAGGGTCGGTACAGACGGACTGCGTTTGAATTGCAACCCAGCTGCAAAAAGGTCGAGGGCAGTTCTGATGATTATGTAACTACATCAAAACTGCAAACCAACTGCGCAGTCCGCTTAGGTAGACTGCACGCCAACTGCAAGCGGACTGCGCAGTTGGTTTGCAATTACGTGAATTTCATCAGAACTGCTCTCGAACTGCCATTTCGCAGCTGCGTTGCAGTTCAAATGCAGTCCGTCTGTAACGGCCCTTAGAACGGATTTGTCATCAACTGCCTCTGTGTGTGACTGTAACACTTAAAATCTCGTTTTGTGCCGAATGTACTATGAGCCCAATGGAACCCTGGCCCACCGTAGAACCGTGTCACAGTGACGTTATGATTCAAGTCGTAACAAGTGTCAAACAAATTGTTTTATAATGTCACTGTCACACCGTTCTACTGTGGCTCAGGGTTCCGTTGCGCTGATAGTACAGTCGACCACAAATAGTTATTATTGCATAGTACTAAGTACAAAAGTAGATATATATCTTTGTAGTCGACTGTACATCAGCTAAAGCTCTTTATAGCTTTGGAAAGTGACGTGATTTTTACTTACAAACCACCTAATGATTTTAAAGATAAGATTCCTAACCATAATATTGAGTATATTCTGATACAATGATATACGTAATTAGCGGTCACTTTGTAACAGTTTACGGGTCATTCGTTTAAAAATACTTTAATGTAGGTAGTTAAGTGGAAAATAACGACGTAAATGTAATTAAAATTTTATGGCTATGTTAAAACAAAGAAAAGAAAAATTGCATTGCGGTTGTGGATCCTAATACTTCCTACTAAAGCCCTCTACGCACTATCCATTGGAAGGACAGCAGCGCAATACCGTCAGGCCCGATGGTGCTGTAAATATTATCTTGCCAAGTATCCATCATTCTGTCAAAGACCACAGAGGGCTCAGACAAGATGCACTACGCTAACTAACGTTTCTATTCAATTCGTTTTTAAACCAATCGAGTCACTGGTAGACCACGTGACTTTTCGTATCACGTCATCTTCCAGTGACGCGATTGGTTTAAAAACGAATCGAATAGAAACGTTAGTTAGCGTAGTGCATCTTGTCTGAGCCCTCAGATTCTTACTTCGCTCATTTCGTTTCGTTCAGAAAGTGTGGCTCCTACACTCGCTTAAAGAACCTTATATGTATAATATTCATATGTTTTTTTTATTACACAAGCGAAATTCTAAAATCCGGTAGAATTTTTGGGAAAAACAGTAGTGCAGTACACCAAAACCAGTAGCTCTCCTGTAAAAACTGGAGATCTGGCAACACTGCGAAGATTTGACGAACTTCGACTGAAGTAGCATCCATGGTCAAGAAAAAATATTTAAAAAGATATTGATGGACGTCAATTCTACCCCTACGTGCGAGAAGTACGGGGGGTCGTTGGACGAAAATTCGATCGTACAAGTCCATCCCGGTAATAATAATAATTATTGACGTTCAGCAAGCCTACGCAGTTACGCACTATCGTTTTGCGTCGTGCATCGTGCCCGGGCGGACAGCACGGATGGATAATGCGTAGAGGGCTTAATTCCTATTAATTTGAGTTATTTTGGATTTAAAAAGAGGGGCGTTATAAGTTTAACGTGTGGATCTGCTGTGGCATCGTCGTCTCAACCAGATGAACCGTTTTTTTTTAATGAAGTTTGTTTATTCCGGATATTTCTTAGCTACGTTTAATCAAAATCGATCGGGCCGTTTAAGAGATATCAGCTCGCCATTAAATAGTTAATTAATCATATCCTTATCATATTGTTTACGTATGATAATGATAAATAGTAGGTATATCTAAATACTTAACCATACATTTATAGTACCATTTGTTTTTAAGTAAATTTATTTAGATAGAACTTATATTTTACCATCCTCAGGCGTTGTCCTCACGTGATCATTCGTAGGTTAGCTGGAAGAGATCCTTTAAAGGGATAATTTCGCCTTTGTAAGGTCTGTTCATTCTTACTTGTCTTATATAGTAAACAACTTTCTAACCTCAAAATGAACCTTTTTTAGCTAAAACAGCTCTTTTATCGTAAATAAAGTAAACTGAATAAACATTATGGACATCACTTGGCTATGTATTGTCTGTGATTGCTTTATTTTGTTTAAAATAGCTGTTTTAGCCAAAAAAGGTAAATTTTGAGGTTAGAAAGTTGTTTACTACATAAGGCAAGTAAGAATGAACAGACCTTACATACTTTGTTTTCATTCGAGTGTTTTTTAAACGATTTATTTATGTGCAATAAAGATTGTACTTAGGTGCTTACTTATATTCAGTGCCAGCGACAAGCCTAGCGAATTCAAATTGCATGCGCGTGCATTTTCAATTAGGCAGCATGGCTTATCGAACGTATAAGGCTGCCTAATTGAGAATGCACGCGCTAAAATGTGTTTTGTTCGCTCGGACGGGACTACTTAAACTCGCCGCTGCGATTTCGCTCGTTCGTCCGACCGACTGCCGTTTTTAAGAGATTAACACCCCAGTACAATAAATAACACTTAAGCCGCAAACGCACTGTGAGCGATGAGCGATGCGGCACGTTTCCATTCTAAAAAGCGTGCCTAAAGCGTGGAAGAGACGTTTTTAGCATGGAAACGCGCCGAACAGCACCGAATCCGCTCTCAGTACGTTCGCGGCTTAAAAATAACTTTTTAATTAACTTACAAAGCAACCAAATAAAAATAAATGTACAAAACGGTTAATTAATGCATTCTCTCACAATAAAAACCGTATCATCCAAGGCAGCACACCGGTTTAAAATATCCCTCGCCTTAAAAGTACAGTCGGCGTCGTCGCCCGTCACCCACCTGGAGACCTGTAGGGGTCTAAACCGAAGGCCGACCTATTTTAATCCATCACTTGATACAATGCTATTTACTCGTACCCATCCGCTATGACACAGACGAAGTAAGAACAAGATGGTTCACTGAACGTCACAAACGCCTATCTGCCGTATAATACCAAAAAAGGCGGCTAACTGCATTGTTGTAGTCGAAGCATTCTATACATTATTTATTATATTCTATACTTTTGGTAACACCAAGATCACCAATCGCTATAAAGAAACTGGTAGTGCTCCAAAGATTTTTAATTTAACAGAAACGTCTGTTACGAAATTCTGAACTATATTAAAACGAAAAAAAAATGGTTTTTGGTAGGATTCGAACCTACATTTCCTCTGGCTCTCCGGGCTGATGCAGGCGCATAACCACTTAGGTATGCCATCAATTAAATTTTTCTACTATTAAGTAGGGTCTTGAACTCTTCGTGGCATAAGTGGTTACGCGCCTGCATCGGCCCGGAGAGCCAAAAGAGGAGGTTTTTTCGCTTTAATATAGTTTGTAGTGCTCTATTTTTACATACCTATTTTTTTTACTATAAATATAAAAAATATTATTTTACATGTCAAGTACGTCTGAAATGAGCAAAATGTTAGAAACGTGTGGCATGACAATTGTACAAACTTCATCAATAAACGGTTATCATTTTCCATAAAAAATAATTGAAAGCAAGCAAGCTTTAGAAAAACCAGATTACATATTTTGATATTGTCGTCAACATAATGTTATTTTTTTAATGTCATTATTATTTTCATCCTCCTTACTTTGATTAAAATATTATAGCCTATGTCGCTCCCACAACAAAGACTATTCAAAATCGTTCGAGCCGTTT
Organism: Acleris literana; assembly: GCA_946894065.1. Lineage (NCBI taxonomy): Eukaryota > Metazoa > Arthropoda > Insecta > Lepidoptera > Tortricidae > Acleris > Acleris literana. The sequence goes on along the minus strand of OX335688.1, from coordinate 9,612,704 downwards.
AGGCTACAGGAGACCAGATACATACGCGCGAAAAACATTACCCGCCTTCTGGGTCAGTCGGGTAAAAACAAGAATATGGATTTAAAACCTAATCATGTGTCTGAAAAAAAAACCCGTTAAAATTTACCGTAACGATAACGTAACTTATGAAAGAATTAAACAAACAATAATAATGACTAAACTCAAATATGGTTGAAAAGAGGAGAGGTAAAGGCCGAGCAGTGGAACACTAAGACAGACTAAAAAAGCGTTTAATCAGCGATACACACAAAAAAAAGTCTGCAGCATCAATTTGCTTGGAGTGATCCATCTTGATATAATTTCGTTTTTGTCGTCGACATATCTCGCGACCGGTCTCAGGGCTGACACCTATTATTAAATTATGTTGTATATGTAGGTCCGTTGCAACCAAGTTACATTGAAATAAAGACGCAGCCTAGTTGATTACACGCGGCCTACCTGTTAGTGGTCCCGTATTCGATTCCTGGTAAAGGTATATTATTTATGGGATGATGTATTGATATTGCGCTGAAGCTGATCTACATATATCATGCGGGCGTATGCTATCCTATTAATTATGCTTCTACCTATATTACATTATAAAAAATACAGTCCTCGTGTACAAGACGTTTGTTAAGCGCAGCGATAGTAGGTGATAGTTAATTCGTACCTAATTATAAATTAATTTGAAATTGCGACGGCGTGTTTATGTTCGAGATAAGAATGGGTAGATTGTGCGTTTGGGCAATCAGCATTGTTTTTGAAATTTCGTGCTTATTTTTAACCTTGCGATGTTTTCATAGATCACAATATCCTGATAAATTGTATTTTTTTGTAATGCCGCATCAATAATATAGCAACCGCACAAAAACATTAACTCTTTTTATAAAATGTCCATTGCAACTATATTGTAAGTTATAACATCAAGAAAGGTTTTTAAAGAAAAAATCCTGTTCTTAAGCGATTTGTCCACGATTTTATTCATCCACATGGATTTCTAAAACATTTTCGTCAAAAATAAACAGGGCGCTAAAACATAGTCTGCATGAGAACGAGCTTTGAAACCTTGTCACAGAAAAACCATAATTATTTCGATGTAAATTACTTCTTACGACATCACGTTATTATGGAAAAGTTCTATGCCGGTCGAGACGATATAATTTAATCTGTTGTCTCAATGCTTGCGTTTTCCTACGTGAGTATGCGCAGTGCAGCATGAACAGTCGTCCAAATAAGTGGTATTTCAATTTCGACATAACTTCCTATGACACAAAAATGTCGCTGTAGTCGTTAATTAAATACTTATAAGTAATAAACTCATCTTATCGAACTTAATATATCGAATATTTGTTCCTGAGTCTTGGACGTTTTCTATGTATTTAAGTATATATTTCTCTATATAAGTATTTATATCGTTGTCTAGTACCCATAGTACAAGCCTAGAGCTTAGTTTGGGACTAGGTCAATTTGTGTGACATTGTCCCCGATATTTATTTATTTATTTAACGTATAATGACAAGCAAACGAAATTCATTGTTAGGTTGGTACAGTACCCCAACGAAAATGTTAAGCACTTTAGTGCACTGTCATAATAAACTTCAAACTGAACATCAAATGACAAGTATGACAATAACAACGGCAGACACAATGACAACGTTCTAAGTATGCTCAACATTTTTATTGGGTAACTGTACATGGTAGACCACCTATTTAGACGACTGTACAAATAGTCAAATAAATATCGTCCCTTTACTTTCTCAGTCTCATATCTTATCGAATAGTTCGATAGGAAAATAGTATTTATTCTTTAGGAAACATGAGTGCTTTTCCTGTCTAACTATTCAATCAGATACGAGGTTGAGAAAGTAAAGTGATGATATGATACCTTGTGCTGACTCTCTGGTCTCGAGTGTGATTAAAAAAACTCGCAACTACTGATATGCCAAAGGAAACTTTCCAAAATTGCGGAACATTTCATGTAGGAAAATTTTGGAAACTTCTCACAATTTTGTATGGGGATTGAAACTTTCCGTTTATTAAATTTAAATTTCCTATATTTCTAGTGAAAGTTTCCGGAAATTTCTTAGAACTTTTCCAACGTTATGGAAAGTTTCCGGAACTTGCACATCAGTACTCGCAACTGACGTTCAATCTCACTCTGGCATTACACGGTGACGTAAGTGCGTAAATTTAATCATTATGTGACAGCTTGACCTCCACGGCAATACTCAACCACTCAAGTACCTAAGTAATATTTAAAAAGCAAAGTAAATGGTCACATCCACGTGCTATTTTATTTTATATATGTTTCATTCAGAAAACCGAATAGCCTTTAGTAAATTGTAAGATTAAGTAGATATACATACATACATAAACTCACGCCTTCGTTCCCAGAGTGGGGTAGGCAGAGCTACAGAATTACCAACAACTCTAAAAACTTGTTGATAATTCTGTAACCACATTTTGCACAATCAGGCTAAGATGTTTACCAGCGTATTAGTGACAGGTTGCAAGCCCATCGCCTAACAGTACTACAAGCCTTTATTCCCTTAGTCGTCTCTTACGACATCCACGGGAAGACATGGAGTGGCACTATTCTAATCCGGCAACCACACGGGCAATACATACATATACATATTAATACATAATGACAAACTATATGGCGAATTATAGGTAAATAATGAAATAGGTAGGTACATACGCCTACGATAGGAGAGCAGTAGGCTAAGTAAAAACTTAATTAATCACCTTTGTATGCTAAGCCAATGTTCAAAAAGAAAAATAAAACACTTTCTAAATTTTAATAAATGTAAGGAGATAAGTGATTTGATTCTAATTATTTTTATATTTATCCTTGTCGTAAATATTCTACGTTTCGTCTGTCCCTAAGCAAAATTTTGCAAGTCCCGAGTCCCAACTCGTTTGTCCGAGGAATCCCTAAATCGACGCAAAAAAACGTAATTTAACAAAAAGTCCATCGCATCCCGTCGAAACCCGCTCCACTTTTTACTCAAAGCCTGTTGATTATAAATTTGAAAAATTACCCCAGTTCGCAGGTAATGGGTCTCACATGAGCGAAGGCGAAATTAGCATTCACTGGCATTATTCTGATATAATAATATTATTACTAACTACTACTACTTAACTAAACATAACCACACACCAAACCAAAACAAACCAAACGAATTTTTTGCTCCTTGATTTGGGAAAGAACGATATGATACCCATGAGAGTTTGCGGTTAATTCGGCCTCAAGTAAGATGAATGGAACTGGAATGGTGGCAAACTACAAAAAATGGCAAACAAATTAAAAGAACTTCTGTCAAGAAATTCATAATCGAGACAAGTTTTTATTGCCATTATTAAGATAAAACTAACGAGTCAAAAATCGGTAGTCTATTTTATATAAAGCGGAGATCCTGTTACCATCTTGCGACTCCATAATTTGATCAGGTCATGGACACAAAAATATAAAAGTATCATCGGGTCTACATACCTGTGTGTGATACAGCGTTGCCAGACGTCCCGATTTTTAAATCAAAATTAAATGTCCCGCGCGGGACAGGCTCAGTCCCGCTTTTCGGGGATAATTCGACCTCAACTACCTAGCGATAGGGTAAATATGATTTGAAATAACATAGTCTATTAAAATACATTTTCTATGGCTATTTTTGGAATCTATTGTCACGTAAACGTAATTTAAAACTCAAATAAAAAGATAAATCATTAAAAACTTCTGTTGTTTATACGTTTTTACTATGTCCCGCTTTCGACGAAATAATCCCGCTTTTTTCACTCAAAAAGATTCTAAATCCCGACTTGGTATAAAAAAAATCTGGCAACGCTGCTGCTGTGACATGTATTTTAAGTTTTAGTCCATTTCAATCACACGAACTGCTTTTTTCTTTGTCCCTTGCTTTGATTGATGTTTCAATAGAATATAAAACATCAAAACAAACACATATGATACGCGATAGTTCCATATTCGATGGCAAACCGAAGCTCGACACCAGAATAAGCCGCTTTATCATTTTTGAGCGAGCACGTATAATATAACACGCTTGCCGCCTCACGCGAAGAAATTATACAACGGCTTTTTACAAAGGTCAATAAACATGGTTCAGCAGGTGATCCTCAAAGCCAAGGTTGCAGAACTCATACCAACTGTAATTATTGACCGGCCAGTAATTTTCTAGGCCATTTACGAGTATGCAGCTATCAGACGTAATTTTTTTATAAGTGGCGTTTTTATGCGACCAGTTTCAAAATTATTGTGATAGCTGGAGTGTAACTGATAATTTAGGGTTAATTATTTCACGAAGATTTTGATTTATCTATTCTTAGAAACACGTTACTACATTACCAAGATATCGATCGATCGAAATATTCGAAATCTTCACGGACGAAGTCGCGGGCAGAACCTAGTAAAACATAAATATTAGGTATACCAGAAGAATTAATAGAAATAAGATTTATATTACGTTTTTCAGTGATTCGGTTGGTTCAGCGTTTAGTAATTTGACAAGCCATTTAAATGCATAATTAGTAAAATAAGTTTCGTAAAAATATTTATTTTTAATTTTTATATGACCGTCGGGGGTCGCAAAAAAATTGGTGTTACAAGTTGAACGTATGGATCTGTGTATCTATGTGCGTGTGCGTCTGTGTATCTGTGTGCGGCATCTTACCAATTCGGACACAGTATTTTTTAAGTACCTATTGCTAGTTTATCGGTATGGTTCTTAGGCCGGGATTACACCTGTAAGTTATTACGTAAGTTTTGAGACGCAACTATGGCTAAGAGTGAGTAGCAAATATCTGCATCTCTCTCTTGCATATAGCTTTGTTTCAAAACTTACGTAATAACTTACAGGTGTAATCCCGGCCTTAGTTAGGTTTTATAACAATCGGGTGACCAGCTCTAAAAATAGCGGTGGTCATTTGATCGGAGGATTTAATGTATTTATTAGTTTTATATATTTTGTAAAATAGTATATTTCCGGTGTATCCCAGTTTTTTATTAAAGTTCAAACACTTAAAACATGACGTTAAAGCGATAAAGTACCAAAGTGACCACTTGCTTATACCGTCGAGTGTACATTCGAAACGTGCCGAGCGTTGTTTGCAAAAGTGATCATTGACATCGCCGATAAAGGCAACCTTCAACTTATTGTTGTTCTATCGGCTATTGTCAAAGATAAGTGCGGTTACTCAATAGGGAGATTAATTAAAAGTTATGTCTGTCACACAATCACACAACGCAATGAACAGGACCTATTTGAAATATTCAACAGGAAAGTAAAGGAAGGAAAAAGTTACATTTTCCGTGCGTTTATCCTTACTTCTACACTAATGTATTTATATATAAATACTAGCAAACCCGGCGAACTCCGTTTCGCCACCAGATGGCTTCCCCGCTTTTCTTTTCAATTTTTTTCAGAATTTTCTTTGCTATAAACCTCACGGAGCCCGAGACCTTTCCAACGAATGCAAAACCGTGGAAATCGGTTCGTGCGTTCTGGAGTTATAGCGTCAGGAAGGAAAACCCGACTTATTTTTATATAGTAGATAACAAAGTCGGTAAGTTACACAATTAATAACTCGAGAATGGCTGGACCAATTTACCTACAAGTATGATCTTTGATTTGTTGGATTGTCTCTGCTCCAAATAGCCAATAACTTTCTGAGGCGGTAGGTACTAAGTTTGCCGGGTCGGCTAGTAATTAAGTATACAGGTGTTTTTTTTTACTTAATACAGAATTAGTGTTTCTAGCTCAGCTAAAGCTGGACAATATAATACGTGAACTCAGTTGTTTAAATTGGTCTAATTTAAAAACTCATATTTTTCTAACATATAAATTAATCACGAACTCAAAGTATGGACACCCTATATTAACTTTAACTTTAAACGTTAACTTTGTATCACGTAAAAAAAATCTTCCTGTATAGATACAAAAGTAATTTTTCCTTTTGTTTGATTGTTACCATTTTGTAACAAAGCGGATCTTAATGAAAGGGCATTGGGTAAATTTGTTTGAAGAATATTGTCATTTTTTTTTTCAGCGGCCACGGACGATTCTTACATAGTTATTTAAAGGACCTCTAAATACATATTAGATATATATAATTTATGGCGTTAAGTAATATCGGAGCGGAGATTTTAAAGATTTAAGTGTTCAGGTTTTAGTACAAAAGTACGCCCAAGCATGAATATTTAAATATCTCAGCTCCGATGCACTTAAGAGTATTACATTACATAATAAAATATGTTTATTTTTAATAATTCTATCATAATTTGCCACTATTACGAATGGCCGCTCACCTTGAAAATGTATGAATTTTGCAAATGACAACACTTTTACCCAAACCCCTTTGAGAAATAGATAGATTGTATCCGGGAAGGACATTACGATACTTTAACCCCTAGAACTGGACAGTTCCCGAAGGACTAGCGATTAACGACTTCACCGCGGACGGAGTCGCGGGAAACACCTAGTATAAGCAAAACGGGATTATAAAATCAATATGGCGAATAACAATAATGCAATAAATATTAATTTTTGATAAGATTTTTTACGCTCTGTTCATTGTGACATAGTAGGTAATAAAAAAAAACACTAACACCCGTGTTTACAGACAAGAAATAGTACATTATTGCCTAGGCATGGAAGTAGGCAATTGCGGGCGGAGTATTGGTTTAAACGGACGAGCTTGCGAGTCCGTTTAAAAATACGAAGCCCGCAATTGCTGTTCCTGCCGAGGCAAATATAGTGCTTTTCTCAAAAATCGCAAGAAAATTTTTGTGTTGGAGTCAAATCTTCATCGCTTGAACTAATTTTTTGAATTGCATACAAACAGCAACTTCATGTGAAAAAACCATCACTCCTTACCGCCTTTTTGTTTATGACAAGGAGAAACGCAATTCTTGTTTAAAAAAAAACATAAGCTATTCCAGGTACAAATAAAAAAGTTATGTTTCGAGTAAAATTTGGATGTATAAGACTTGTGCCCTCATTTTATTATGGCCCTTTTCACTTTTTAAAAAGTTACAAGGTAGATAGTAATGGAATTTCTATGCAACATTGCGGGCTTGTGTAGCGAGCACGCAATGTTTTTTTTTTTTTAATTTGAGAACTGTCAGTAAACTATGTACTTCGCGTCTCAATGTGTAGATAGGAATGTCAACATTTCCGGACATTTTTGAGAAAAAATAATTACTTGGGTAAAAGTAATGATTTAAGTAACGATTTTTACATTACTATTACTCGTACTCAAGTAAGTAATTACTTTTCTTGTCTTTACATGTGTAAGCTTATGTTTTAATACTAACTTCTTCTACGATCGTGATCTATGTATAACATCCTTACATAGTATAAAACATCACAGAAGAAAGACTAAAGGCATAGAAACCATACTAAATAAGCAGAAAATACATTATGGTTCACTTCTTTTTACTTATGGTCTTCATAGTGAGTTGGAAAGAGATGAATCTATAGCTGTTCTTTCGTTATTTGGTACATCGTCACAAGTAAGGCGTGATTTGGACCTATAAGAACCTATTGTATTTGGACCTATAGACAAGGAAAGACAAATCCTTCCTATAGGAAGGACAAAGAAGTCCCTGTGTAAAACCTTGAGACAATGACAGTTAAAGAAGACAAAACAGCCTACTCGTACTTTTTGTTTCATTTTTTCTCATGTAATACGTAATCTAAAAAGAAGAGAAAGATAGCTGACTCAAAGTACGTCTTATAGTCTGGTTTCCATGGTATATGTTCTTATTCTGTGTAAAACATAGCCACGTCCTTCGTTTGTAGACTGATCTTCTAAACTGTTCAACATACGATACCTTAGCGCACAATCGTACTAAATGATATTTTTTTGCCAGTAAAGTTACGAACTTATTATTTGTGCACTAACATACTAATTACAATAACTTTTCAAATGTAATTAGTACAATTGTGAACTAAGGTATCGATATTTTAATGCGGTTTACATTAATAGGTAGAGTGATTCAAGAGGGAGGTTTTTATGTACCTATATAAAATTGTGAATTATGTACGGGTGGTACAGAAAATTGACATAAACCGAAGCGAAGCGGGGAGGGTCGCTATGAGAATAATAAATAATTAATTCATCAATAACCACGTTAAGCCACGCTCTGCTACCATATTAGAGTATAGGATACTGTTGCAGGAATATACATACCGTAAACTCCGGTTACTTTAGCCATGGGGAGGTAACATTGCTCACCCCAAAAACCATCATTAAAATTTAATTATTCCGTTAAATGTTACATCAGGGCCAAGCTACTTAGATAGTTCTAAAATTATGTTAACAATTTAAGATGATTGCCACTAAAATAGTTATAGTTTTAAGGGTGGGCAATGTTACCCCCTAGGGATAAGTAACCCGAGTTTACGGTACTCATAGTATAGTAACGGAAAATATAATCTTTATTAATAGCCTATAATGTAAAGCTGTTAATAAAGATTATATTTTCCGTTAGTAATGGCTACGGTTGCTAGGACAATTCAGGCAGTAGACGATATAATTTATAAATCTCAAAGGTTTGCAACCTTTAGCATCGTGACGCACCGAACACGAGATCAAAGGTCTGAATATTCCCCACATGATACATACCTATGCCACAATTTTCCTGTCATTTTATACATTGGTATATAAGGTATAACTTTAGTTTTATAATGATCTATTGCCTTTTAAATTTGTTTGTATAACGACTGGTTGAAAGACCTTATTCAAGGGCAGCAAATTGGTGAGCAACGCCCAAAACCGGCTTTTGTTAAAAAAAATAAAGAACACCTAAATTGAAAGCGAATTGTTCATATCTTTCATATCTCAAAACTCATATTCAAGATTTTAACCCCTTGAGCCAAAAGTCGTGTTATATTTCGATGGCTTTTTTTGTGGCTTACTAAACGTCTTTTTTTTGCCAGTTCATAACGCTTACATAATTTCGATACTAATATTATAAATGTGAAAGTACTTTGTCTGTCTGTTTGTTACGCTTTCACAGCTAAACCGCTGAACCGATTTCGGTTAAATTTGGTATGGAGATAGCTTGAGTTCCGGGGAAGGACATAGGATACTTTTTATTCAGAAAATGGGACAGTTAACAAGCATTTTCCAAGGATAAGGAAGGTTTATTCCTGATGGGGGTCTTTTACTACGGCGGTCTTGTACACATTTCAAATATCACGTTTCTGAGGTCAGGAATTTCGGAAGTGTCTATCAGTCAATAGGCATAGCTACTTTCATAGCTGATAAGTATCTCTTATATGGCAGAACCTATATTCATTAAATCTAGCTCTGCCCTCCTTAGCCAATAAGCAGTATTCAAGAACTAAGGCAGTTTTAACTATCGTCGGTTAGTAATAAGGTTGTTATTGGTACAAGAGTTTTATGTCACATACTGCCCATTGGCTTAGGAGGACAGACCTAAGACCCTGTACCAAATTAAACCTGAAAACAAAACAAAGAAACACACTTTTGCATTCACAATAAGGAATAGTAATCATAAGGAATACATTGTGAGATCAAAACCACGTGCTCAAGTGAAAATTATAGGCAAACCCGAGGAAACAGCTAGTCTCAAACGGCCACTTTAAACAGATATTGGGCAGTGGGTTGTTTTTATAAGATAAGCACGTGAGTGACATTCAAATCGGCCGAAATGTTTTCACTAACTAAATGATTTCTGCTGAGTTCAAGGTCATTATTGCTGAGTAAGATAATGGGCGGTAATAATAGTTCTAGGGTACATCCGTCGTAAACTATTGCAGTCAGACGGTATTTTTACCCGACTGCCGGAGGGTTTTGTGTTTAACAGCCTATATATGTATGTTTGTTCCTTTGTGGCGTTCTAGAAACTAAACGCGTGGACCGATTTCGATGATTCTTATGTCAATCGATTTGTCTTAATCTCGTGAGTGTCACTAAAGATATGACAGTGTTTAAAATTCAATATGGCGGCAACTAGACGCCATATTGTAAAAAAATAAAAAAATAAAGTCGACGAACTATGACAAATGGGGTATCATTGAATAGGTATTTAAAAATCATATCCAGGTTTCTTTAATAATTTTTCATTTTGAACGATAATTTAGGATTTATAACGATTTAAAGTTGGTTAGCAACAACAGTCGGGTTTTTTAAAGCTTTCTTTTTAATTTTTACTGTGTAAATTAACAATCTAAAACCCCACCAGACCAGGTTCTTTTTAGGGCTCAGAACTCTTGGCCAAGTTAAGTTATAAAATTACAAGAAATTCGAGCATTCGAATAAAACATGCAATGAAATTGAATAAACAATAAACAGATTAATCTCGACGACGAAGCGCTGGCCTTCTTGGCAGTGACCCTGCCTACGAAGCTAGCGGTCCTGGGTTCAAATCCCGGTAGGGGCAGATATTTGTGTGATGATCAGGAACAAATATTCGCATATTTGTTCCTGATTCATGGATCATCCATCCATGATGGATGTTTTCTATGTTTTTAATTATATATTTCACTGTATAAGTATTTATATCGTTGCATAGTACCCATAGTACAAGCCTAGAGCTTAGTTTGGGACTAGGTCAATTGGTGTGACATTGTCCCCTGATATTTATTTATTTATTGTCATAGTTGAGATTTGACAACATCAAATTCATGAAATTTCTTCTTGTCTCTGTTGACTGGTAAAGGAATAATAATAAGTAATAAATGTAACGTGCAATAAAGTTTAAATAAATAACATAGCCATTGAGAAAAATAACCAAAAACTACAACCCTTGAAAAACTAAAACATTGGCAATTATTCTTACCTATTTTACTTACCTTACATACATGGTGATGATATGATTAATGGAGGAGTACAAAAGTATTAAAATAACATAAACACGCGATTTAAATAATAAATGTCACCGTTTGAGTTATACTATGATAATCATCTTCCCATGTCACCAGCTAAGCTAATTCAATACATATTCCATATAAAATAGAGTATGTGTTACAAAGACAAGGTACAGTAAGCAGGTGTCGTAAACAGGTCGCTGTACACACCTGCAGTGCTAAATGCAGCTAATAAGAGTAATAAGGGTTGCAGAATGCAAGCCCAAGAATGTATAGCCAAGGCAAGATAATGAATAACCATCGTTCATGTTGTAGTAAAGGTCTACTCAAATTATGACGCATTAAAAGACGGCGAAATACATAGTCTTTTAAACCTCGTAAGACCTAATAGGAAGGTATCTATTTTAGTAACATTGTAATTGCAACCTAGGCGAATTAAATATAGAAAAAACTTTTTTCTTGAAGCAATCTTTCCATTCGCAAAACAAGTCTTTATTTTTTACAGTAAGTAGCTTATTTTTCCGAAGATTTTTTATCTCAGCAGAAATAATTCCACTATCATAATTCCCAATCTGTATTTATCAGAATAGTAATATCATTTTCTCAGAGTCGACGGAGTCTCGCCTGGCGTTGGCAGCGTCGCCTTAAGTTAAGATTCTGGGGGCCGATTTTTTACTTTCGAGCACTCAAAAGTTCCACTCGGAAGTGAGCAAAATCTTCGAAACCGTATTTTGAAATACGTGTGGTAGAATTGAAAACGAATGGTGTGGACTCGTCTTTAAATATTCTATCGCTCGTTACAAAAATGCGGTTTCACAGATCTTGCTCACTTCCGAGGGAAACTTTCGAGCGCTCGAAAGTCAAAAATCAGCCCCCTGCACTGTCAGGCGAATGCAGTTATTTCGAGTATAAAGTACATATAATTATTATGAAGGTATGGTAGGCACGCAAGGTATGGCTGTGCTTCACTGAACTTTAATTCATAAATTGATTCATTCATGAATCGCACTTGAGCGTTTTTTATCGAACGCCCATTTCTTATCGGTCAGTGATTGGACCTCGATGCTTTTCTATCTGTTTTCGTTTAAGAAATTTTATCATATTTATGTTAATTTCTTGCTATCTATAACATTGCGTAACCCTTATTTATTATCACACAGTTAAATAGGTATATAATTATATCAATTATTTTCATAATAACCATTAAAATTTTGATCCTTACTTTTAGACCTATGGCTCTATTCTACTCGGTAAAACAATATTGCCTTTGACATGTTATCGTATTGTTTTTTTCTCAAACATGCAATGAAATATTAATGTTATGTTCCTTATAATAGGCTGCCAAGTATGACGTTTCAGGTGCGGCTAGGACAAGAGGTCGTTAATGGAATTTCATACAAATCGTGCAGACCTAGGCCGGCAAAGTCCTTTTTTCTAATTTCCATTCCACATAAATTTGTGGCACAGGCATCATGACATTCTGCCACAATGCGTATTAAAAAAAACAATAAACTTTTTTTTTAATTTTAGTGTAAACATGGCGGCTGTGTTTATGAACAGGCTAGATACTTAGCTGTTTTTTTTAATATACTAAGCAGTACATCCAACCAAAGCGTTGGCATGTTTATTTAAAGTACCAGGAGAACAAGGGTAATTAGGGGTGCGTAGCGCAACTTAGATCGCAGGCGGTGCGCTGCGGGGCACCGGCGCGGCACACACGACACAGCGCGGATGACTGAGCACTGTAGGTTACTTTTAATGTTAATGCCCTCCTAGTAATTTGACTTTGTAATTTTTGTTTTAATTTTTTTAATGAATTATTATTATGTTTGAGAAAAGCACTATACAAACCTCGGCGGGAAATATGGGGTTGCCCGCCTCAGACCTATGTCTATGTGTCTTCGGCATGCAACCCCTTTTGTCCCGGCCTCTATAGTAATGTACTATAACTCGGCCGCCATTGGTTACTGTCAAGTAAATATTGAGCTATCGTAACATTAACAATACGATATGGAGGCCTTGCGGGTCTAATATGGTCGCCTTTATCGATGTGGATAAACTTGGATAAAACATCTCCATTGGACTGATAGTGGACTTTCAAATCGTGAATGACTTTTTGGAAAAGATATACAATTTCACAAATGTGCAGTCTCTTTATAACATCAGTATATATTCTCGGGTTTCGGGTTTGAAACCTCTTTATGTTTTATGGGTGTCATAATTTTGTCGCTTACGACTGTCCGTGGCTCTCAAACAGATAGACACTTTATAATGGGTTTTTTTTTTAATAGAAGCTGGTTAATTCTTGATGGTGCTTAGATAGTTGGTTTGATGAAAATCTTTCGCTCGTTCCAAGATTTTAGCACTATAACTATTAGTTAGATAAAGAAATTATAAACCCCCGATATAATGCTGCCCTCATAAGTCAAAAGGCGATATCTCTAACTCAATTTCCAAAGCAGATACAACTCTCTCCAGTTAGTAATAAGGTTGCACTTGCTACAGGAGTTTTGTCAGAGATACCGCCTTTTGTCTTAGGAGGGCAGAATGGTAACCCCTTCTTTCAAAGCTGATATCTCCTTAAAGGCCTAACCGATTTTCATGAAACCTAGCTAAGAACCACCACTAGAAAAATCGCATCCTAATCGGTCAATCCGTTTAGGAGCTACGATGCCACAGAGAGATACACAGATGCACACGTCAAACTAATAACACCCCTATTTTTGCGTAGAACTTTAAAAGAAGAGGTTGGGTACTATACTTACTATGTTAGGTATTCTTATGTCTGTTTTGTATTTAGTAACATTCCCATAGCTATCCACCGATTAGGTATCTCACAAACTAAGGCTTGGTTTATAAACTAAGACTTCGGCCGCGTCACCTTTCTCATTGTGAACTAAACATAATAAATTGCGTATTTTAGCGAATGAAAATATTATAACGTACGGATTCAATGCGTTAGTAAAAGACTACGATCAAATATTAGTTCAGAGGTTGAGGCGTACTTTAATCAATTGTCAAGTATTCATAACATTTATAAATTCACGCGGTTTCTTTGTAAGGTTCTCTATCGTTTGAATTTTATATGCCATAACGATCATGTGCCATAATATTAATTTGCTACAAAGGTTTTTTTTCTGGAGCCGTGAACTATTCAGAATTGTAATAAAACAAACCTACCCTAACCTATTGGGCTCTATACGATGGCATGTAAAAATTACCTGAAAAAATTACGATTTCAGAAAAAATGTCTGTATGTCAAATGAAATTATATGTTATGTGATACCCTAAGGGATACCCTCCCATTGAATGTCTATTTTTCCTAAACTGATTGTCTAAATTATATTTTTCATTAGTAGGTATGTATGTTTTCATTAAACATTTACATAGGTACAGAAAAAATAACGAATCCACATGCTCATACAGATATTTTACACGACATTAATGATATTCTATTTATACGTTAAAATAATAATAGTTTGAGATAATACTGTCACTTTCACGGGATAGCAAAATAAAAACGGTGTTACGAGGTACCGGAGGGTGCAGAGCCTTCCTAAGCCAAAGGCCATGACTAATTAGGTTATTACATAATAAATTAATAACATCATCCGACAATCTTAAACTAATTAACCTGGTCTCGAACTAAGTTCTAGGCTTATACTACGGGTATACTAGCATAGAAGAAATGGTTGACTGTTGGATCGCACAACTTTTTTACGCATAATCTATCTTTACGCATAAAATCGTTTCACCTAAAACGGTTTTTACAATAGAAACGGTTTTATTTCCATTATTATTAAAAACTAACCTAATCTTCAAAATAGACGTTTATTAAATTTTGAAATGAAAGCATAAAAAAATATGAGAAAAAAAAATATGAGAAAAAAAAAATATGCGTAAAAAAATTATGCGTTCCAAAGGGACACCAGAAAAAATCTTAGGCTGAGGAACAAGCACTAGCGCTTATCATATCACACAAGTATTTGCCTTACCGAGGAATCGTACCCAGAACCGCTAGTTTTGTACCTGGCTAAGCCAACCGTGACGACCATGCACTGACTAAATACTGATTATTCGTGGAAAATTCCGCTAATTAGCTAAGCTGGCCAGCGTTCGAAGCTGCAATCACCTTAATAAAACATTAGTCGAATTGACGACATTTAAAGTATTAAAACCACATCCGTAAACAAAGTGGAAACCATTGACACCGAATTGTCTTAATTTTCCCGCTCCAATTTTTTTAAAGCTTGGTCGCGTTCCAAGTTCCAATTTAAACTTTTCATTACGGCGGTTGAACCAAATTTTGCCTAAGTCCATTGACCGACTGTGGTAGAATTGTATGACACCCAAACCGCATCGGTAAATGTGGTCAACTCAACCGGTCACTTGCAAACTTAAGAAATATCAATATCATGTTTTAGTTACGTAAATTTCACTTTTCAATTAATTTTCTACAATCTCATCAATTTTACGGAATTTAGCACGATTGCTTAAAATTGATGTCAATATTACAAACGAGTACGTACAACAATTATTTAACAACGCGGATTTTTGCTTTTTAAACCAAATCGATAATCACGTATTTTCACATTTATCCCTAAAACTTTTAATTAACAAGCGAAAATAAAAAACTTACTGTAAAATATTCCTATGTAGAAGCCGGCGATCGCTATCGCTATTTTCATAACATCGTTGGTCGCGTTCAAATCGAACTTTTTTAATAAGTCACTCATGATGCACGCTTTCACTTGACGCGCGCTGCACTGACTGTCCACCATCGCTCACTTAAAAAACCTCTTTTTTTTTAAGTAGCCGTATGCAACGATAACCCCCCGACCGGCAGTTGATACAGCCAAATTGCATTCAACTTGTTATGTAAAAAAAAATTAATTAATATAGTCTCGAGGCGTATGCATGTCTCTAAGGCTAGCACGAGAATGATTGACGTGAGTAGAGCCGGGACTCGCTGACCACAGCGCATCATTATCAATCTATTAGGTACATTATTATAGTTTGTTTTCTTTGCTATCTCAGCGGATTAATACATAGTTTATAAAGGATCAAGAATTGTAAAACATTATTTTTTATCGTACGTTCAACTATTTTTGTGATGGTTTTAAACCTTAAGTCAATGATGTTCGGGTCAAATTTGAATAACACGCACGATAATAACAAATAATTAATAGTATTATCTGTCTGTCTCGCTCTGCGTCTGGTTGCACTAAGGTCTCCGATTTCAGAAAAAAGCTGCATTTCTTTATTATTTTAAGTTCTGAGGGCCCTGCAAAGATGCACTACGCTAACTAACGTTTCTATTCGAATCGTTTTTAAACCAATCGAGTCACTGGGAGATGACGTGATACGAAAAGTCACGTGGTCTACCAGTGACGCGATTGGTTTAAAAACGAATCGAATAGAAACGTTAGTAAGCGTAGTGCATCTTTGCAGGGCTCTCAGGGTCATGCTTGAAAATCGACAAACGAATGCTATTACAACCAAATTAAAAACCTATAATTAAAGTTCAAGGTTTAAAACTTTATAAATTTATTATAAATTGTTCTGGACGCGATCTTTAATAAGAAAAAGTGGCCTGTCAATTTAGTTCAATATGGTTCAATTAACTTCTTATCAAATAAAAGTAAAAACTTCAAATTAATCAAATAAATCATTTTATTGATTTTATTGTTTTATACCGTTAAAACAAAATTCAACCTAAATTTAGACTGGCAATAAAAATAGGAAAGTTGTTTGATTTAATTTACTTTAACTTCAGTTCTAGAGCAAGAAGCAAAATTTTGCTGTCTTTTTCTAACTTAAAACTTCTGCAATTTTTATTTCTATCCTAAACCTCGCTTAAGAGGAATTTGATTGGATTGTAAAAAAATGCATACAAAAAGCGATAAAGTTTCTCTCCGCTTAAACCTAGTCCAAGAATGTATTTCTTGAAAAAAAAAAGACGGAATCGTACGACCTAGTTTTTCATAATATCTACAACACATTAACGCATTCACTGCCACCGACGCATATATGCGTCACCGTGACTTCCACCAAGTGCCATCAACGCATATGTGCGTTCTTACAGTAGGCAAGCTCCGTATAAAACAAAAGATGTGGCACCTGGCGAAAGTTCGAACAACAGTACTGGCAGTGAATGCGTTAAAAAAATCTTGAAAATCGGACTTGATTTAGGGGTATCTCAAAAAACACCAAGTATGAACTTATTCTCTATTTATAGTTATTTGGTCCTGTCTTAGATGATTTTAGTGGGTATAAACACTTTAGTCGCGCGCGTGTATCTCAGGAACCAATCAAGTCTATACAGTCATATACTTAATTAGTCGTGATATTTTTCCTTTAAAATTCGTTATGTGTGCTTTTATTCATGATATTTTTCAGATTTTTAGCAGTTTTGGCTGTAACGGGGGAGGCACATGACTCTAACAAAAATTAGCACTTTAAATCTTAATATTTACTTATACTACGCCCTACACCACGGGGTAGACGAGAAAATTAAATACAAGCCCACGTTTCGTGTTACGGGAGGTACAGAAAAAAAAAAATGTTTCAAGATATATATTTACATGCCAAATTACAGCTTTCTAGGACTAAGTCTCTGAGCTAAGCTGCGGACGGACGGACGGACGGACAGGGCGAAACTATAAGGGTTCCTAGTTTGACTACGGAAACCTAAAAAACTAAAATAAACTTCACCTAGAATGTTCGTGTTATTTGTTTAAATATTATCTTTAGCGTAAGTATATTTGTATATGTATAGAAGATAGCCCTGGGAAAATCGGTTATTCACAGACAATGCTACGCACGCGACTTAAATTAAAAAACATTGAATCTGTGTAAACATTTTATATCATAGGTTCCCAAACATTTTTGATTGACCACCCACTTAGCGCGATAAATTATTTTCACCGCCCCCCCAACAACAAAAATATTTGGAAATATAATGGCACACCTTTTTACAAACAGAAATATAGTAGAAGGATCAACATTGGATACTATCAGGTGTGTTATTCTCTCAAAAAACGGCGGCCGGTCGAACGGACGAGCGAATAAAAGCGGCGAGTTTAAGTAGTCCCGTCCGACCGAACAAAACACATTTTAGCGCGTGCATTGTCAATTAGGGAGCCTTATACGTTGGTGAAGTCATGCTGCCAAATTGAATACACGCGCTAAAATGTATTTGTTCGCTCTGTCGGGACTACTTAAACTCGCCGCTTGGACCTTCACTCGAGCGAACGATCACCTTTGCTTGTTGAGAGAATCACTACCCAGGACTTAGAAAACTAATCTATCTTCCTTTAGAAATACTTTTTACAACTATACCAAACACTGCTATGAAAGCACTAAAATACATTGATTGCAAAAACAATTGTATCTCAATGGAATTTCGGTTAAATTAATGCATATTGTCGATCGTACACTACTAAATTTTATACTTTAATATTTTTTAATATTTTATCAATACGAACAGCGCCCCTCTGATAAGCTTCAGCACCCCCTATTTTTTTCTGAGACCTGATAGGGACCACTTTGGGAACCTTTGTTTTCCCAGGCGATGATCGGATGACAGATATACGGAGAGAAACACAGACATTCTTCAAACAATTAACACCTTCTCATATTATACACCTATTACGCCACAAAAAACCTTATGTAAAGTCCACACCGTTGCAGCAGTCTTTCCCGCTAACCCGGCTAGCAAGCAGCAGTGTTCTCACGGTTGTGTTTCGGTGTGGAGGGTAAAGACCCAGCCACACCACTTGCGTGACGTACACGTGCACGTGCGCGTTCGCTTTCTACTGCGTTGTATAGTGACATGTCGTAATGCGAATTCATACTATACAACGCAGTGGAAAGCGAACGCGCACGTGCACGTCACGCAAGCGGTGTGGCTGGGCCTTAAGACAGGCGGTGAAATGACTAGCATAGAGGAATCCATCTCAGATAGGGCAAAGCAAGATAACGATTGTAGTGTAACTTGCTCGCCAAGTTTCCGTACTTATTAATATTTCCTGAAGTCTAAATGAATGTCTTTACGCTGGTAAACATCTTAGCCTATTTGTGCAAAACGTGGTTACTGAATTATCATCAAGTTTTTAGAGGTGTAGGTAATTCTGTAGCTCTGCCTACCCTACTCTGGGATTACAGGCGTGAAGATATGTATGTAGTAGACTTTTTGTACGGTCACGGAAGTTAATTTGCTACCCATTTCAAAGAAAATCTGCTTGAAGATGTCATCGTCAATAGAGATGCCAAGTCATTTGTAATTGATAGGAAACTCATCCTTATTGCTGTAGAATGTCAGATTGACTTTGGACCTAAGGTGGGTCACAAATTAAATTCCTTGACTGTACCTAGGTTTTTCTGTAATCTATAGGTGAACGACTCTATAAATTATTAAATTTTGGACGACCCTAATATCAACGGTTATGAACGTTTCTATTCGATTCGTTTTAAAACCAATCGCGTCACTGGGAGATGACGTGATACGAAATGTCACGTGGTCTACCAGTGACGCGATTGGTTTAAAAACGAATCGAATAGAAACGTTAGTTAGCGTAGTGCATCTTGTCTGAGCCCTCTGTTTTAGAAACAGTTTATAGGCTACGAAATATCCCGCTAGGCAAAGTTGTAGCTCGAATATATACAACTTTGCCTACGACTTCGGAAGCTTATATAGCGAAAAGTACAAACAACGAAACCAACATTTCGTCTTTATTCATATGTGCAACAACACCTATATTTGCTAGAAAAAAAAATTGATTTAAAAAAAAACAAATTTTAAAGTAATGTTGAAAAAACTTAAAAATACAGGCAATGTTAGAGCGTTTCACACGAACTAACGGAGTCTAGTTAGTACTGTAAAACAACAAGTTTTTAGAGTTGTTGGTAAATTTGTAGCTCTGCCTTAGGGTAGGTATGGGAATGAAGAAGTGAGTGTATGTATGTACAGTGGTGGTCACATAATTATGGACACTTGTTTTTTTCCCATACAATTGCCTACAAATATGACTTTTAAATTTTGACCACCATTCAAAAAGTTCTAAACTAATTTAATATTTGGTTACACTCATCGTTAATTAATGAACTAAAGTTTAAATGTATGTACAATTCATCTCTGTTGAAAACGGATATTTCATTTAATAAGGATTTGATAAAATATATACCTCGCGTTCATACAAAGTTGTAAAACTTTGTATGGACGGTTCAGCACTAAGTTTTTAAATCCCTATAAAATATAAGGTTCGTTTTTAACAATAGTTCGTTGTACATAAATTTAAACCTTAGTTAATGATCTAAAGTAAATTGTATTTAGCAATAAAATTGGTCAAGAACTTTTTGAATTGTGGTCAATATTTAAAAGTCATATTTGTAGTAGGGAATGCAATTTAACCGGTTATTAACCGATTTTGTATGAAAATAACCGGTTAAAACCGGTTATAACCGGTTATTTGCATTCCCTAATTTGTAGGCAATTGTATAGGAAAAAAACAAGTGTCCCTAATTATGTGACCACCACAGTATGTATGTATGTATGTATGTATGTATGTATAGTTCTTTTCTTGGTTAGGAATGGCGATTTATATTAAATAATATTATAATGTTTGAACGTGTAACACGACACGTGGGACCCGCAACCTAGACCTAGACGCCCTAGGTTAGTACTAGACCCCGTTATCTCGGGGCTCCGACGTGACCTTTCTGTAGGGATTGAATGTTCATTTTATCGACAGTCTCAATATCGATGTGTGTATTATATTATGCAACAATTTGTATTGCCTTATAAATCTCAATTTTAATATAGCGTAGGTAGGGTGACGGCACCAATGATGGACACTTTTAGCTGACAGGCACCAGTAATGGACACTTCACTCTTAATTCAAATTTCATAGGGTTGAAAATGATTGTTGCAAAACAAATGAATAACCCTTATCTTCTGTAAAATAAGAATCAAGTGTCCATTATTGGTGCCTTGTCCATTACTGGTTCCACCACCGTAGGTATTAAAACTTCTTGATTAAAAATAAGTAAATCACCTCATTACCTAGTATTACGAGATGCAATAACCTGATGTAATTATTGTGGAAAAACTATGATAAACTGGGTGAACTAACGAACACCCGCGACTTTTATTTATCCTATTCTTTTTTTGTAGTAATTTTCTTTGACACTGACATGACATATAACTGGGTCATTATTTGGGCGTTTGTTCCGAATCACTTTCGTGGTCACATTTTTGTAGAAGTGGCCGCAGATTTCGATTTCGTTTCTGGTTAGGTATTTAAGTTTACCGGACATCTAACAAATATCCAAAAACGGCATCAAAATATACGCCCAATTCTTCAAAAATATGTCCACAAAAGTGAGGCGGTGTAAACGCTTGAATAATGACTCAACTCTAAGTACAATACCATCGATATTTAAGATAGTCGATAAAATAAAAATTCAATCCCTACAAAAAAGTGACGTCGGTGCCCCGAGAAAGCGGGGTGCAGTACTAACCTAGGTTGTCTATATCTAGGTTGCGGGTCTTCTAGGCGTGATCTAACAATGGATATTCAAAACATTCCCACATGTCGTGTTACACGTTCAAACAGTATAATATTATCAAATATATATCGCCATTCCTAACAAAGAACCATACATACATACATACACGCACTCCTTCATTCCGAGACCTACCCCACGGCAAAGCTACAGGTGTGTTATTCTCTCAAAAAACGGCGGTCGGTCGGAGGGACGAGCGAAGCGAAGCGGCGAACAAAACACATTTTAGCGCGTGCATTGTCAATTAGGCAGCCTTAAGGCCGAGCCACACCGGATGCGTGACGTGCACGTGCGCGTTCGCTTTCCACTGCGGTGTATAGTATGAATTCTCATTACGACATGTCACTATACAACGCAGTGGAAAGCGAACGCGCACGTGCACGTGCACGTCACGCAAGCGGTGTGGCTGGGCCTTTATACGTTCGAGAAGTCATGCTGCCAAATTGAATACACGCGCTAAAATCTCGCTAAAATCGCTCCGCTTCAGTGGAGCCGCAGCCTTAGTCCCTTACCATGAGTTACATTTACCGTACCCGCTAGCGAGTCGAATGCTCTGTCGCTCGCACTCTATAAGAATACTGCGAGGTCTGCGACGGACAGAGCATTCGACTCGCTAGCGAGTAAGTTATTTACGTTAATTGTAACTCATGGTAAGGGTTCTGTACCATGAGTAATTTACGCAATGACGTGTTTACTCGTCACGTTTTTAACGCGTCTTTTACGCTGGCCGGTGTGGTCACGTCCAAAAGAACGCCATGTAATTACTTTGTGCGACGCAGCAGATTCACGCAGCTTTACCGTATTTTATTAAGAAAATTGAAAAAATCTATCAAATGCGAGTCAGACTCGCGCACCGAGGGTTCCGTACCGCCGCATAGGTATTATTATATTTCAATTTTAATGTTGTCTTTACCAAATAAAACTCTTGCGCGAGCCCTATTGCCACTCGACCGTTTTGAGTATTTGTTGATTTTTTTAAGGTTAGTACTATAAAGATACCAAAATTGACGCTTGTATGTTTTACCGTTTTTATGATACAATAAAAAAAGATAAAAGATGTTTATTCAGTAAGTAGGCCGCACGGGCACTTTTACACGTCAAGAATCTACCAGCGCTTCCCAAGAGACCACTGCTGAGAAGAAACGCCGCAAGAAACTCAACAGTCAGTCGTTTTTTAAATATTACTTATACAATTATAGAACTTAACCTAGCATTATATAAAACAATGAATTTAACATTAAAATATATATCTCATGCGTAGTTGAGCAGGAAAATGTGTCAAAACTCAGTATGTTCAGATGAACTCATAAATAGTAATAATAATAACAATTATATCTTTTATCTTTGGGGAAACCGAAGGTTTTGTCTGTGCAATTGCTGACGAGGTCATAATGACGAACAATTACCGGAAAAATATTCTGAGGGATGGCACGGTTGACATTTGTCGAGCATGCCGTTGCCCCGGCGAGTCCCTCAGACATATAATTTCCGGTTGTTCGCATTTGGCCAACGGCGAGTACTTGCACAGACATAACCTCGTAGCCAGGATCATCCATCAGCAACTTGCTCTTCAATATGGTCTTGTAGAGTCTGAAGTGCCGTACTATAAGTACGCACCGGCGCCAGTTCTCGAAAATGGTCGTGCTACGCTCTATTGGGATCGATCTGTCATCACGGACAGGACTATTGTTTCCAATAAGCCTGATATCGTGTTGACAGATCGATCTCAACGCCGGGCAGTGCTCGTCGACATCACCATCCCGCATGATGAGAACCTTGTGAAGGCCGAGAAGGACAAATTCAGCAAGTACCTTGACTTGGCTCACGAGGTGACCGCCATGTGGGATGTTGACTCAACGATCATTGTCCCGATAGTTGTTTCGGCAAACGGGCTTATAGCGAAGAGTCTCGACCAACACCTCAAGAGACTCTCGCTAGATGGCTGGATCAAGGGCCAGATACAGAAGGCAGTACTCCTCGACACGGCACGTATTGTGAGGAGGTTCCTCTCTCTGCAGCCCTAACCACCGGTAGCTCGAGCCTTGCCCCGCTGCCGGCGGCACTCGTAGGTTAGGTTTTTTATAATGTCTATTTTTTTGTATTAGTATTGTTATTTTACTTTTATATTTGAATATTTGTTATAAAAAACCTAATGTACAGAAAATTAAATAAATATCTAGAATAACAATTAAATATATTTATTTTTTATTTATATATTTAAATATATATACATATACTTACCCATGACGGTGCAAAACAACCACATAGTTTTGATACATTCTCCTACAGAAACCGTGTCCCCTAGACAATCATTATTATACCTACAATGTTTACATATTTTTCTGACTAAGCTATTATTAAGTTATTTAGGTGTTCAATTTAGGCCAAGCATTTTTATCTGTTACATAGTCCTCGACCCTATAGTAAGCTTTCGACATCAACGTTGTTTTTAATAAATATAAAAATACGTTGAAAAAAATACTTTTTCTGTATGGGTAAGGCCGTGAATTTTGACTAATAAGGACGTTTCAAATTTAACATGCTCATAAAAAAAAATTGGTAACACCGAGAGGTTTCAAAACAATTTTATTATATTACGCGATAAAAACTGTCAAGGTCGCAAGTGACGTAATTGATTTAAATCCTTTCAAATAAATAATAAAAATATATTTCCGTCCAAAACGTAACGAAAGTTGTCAAATTTTTTCGACCACGTGTACTTAAAGCCCTGTTATTTTCACGATTTTCAACTTCTCATGATCATACTTTTGTTTAAACAAAATTTTATGATATAACGATAGTTCTAACGATCGCGAAAAAAAATAATTAAATCAATTAACTTTTTTATCTTGCATTCTTTTATTGGGCCACAATTCCACGTTTTCGTTACGAATACTTTCGTGACGCTTTATAAAGCTAGATTTATAGCCAACTGTGGTTTAAATTCGTTTTTGTGCACTGGCAACTCATATTCTAGTAGGGCAACACCAGAGATGAAACCAGCCTCGTCAGTTTGTTGATTAAATGGCAGTCAAAGGTGACGCGGACAAAGTTTTTCTAAATATCTTCTAAAGTGCTAGGGTGATTTTAAGGCTAAGTAGTGATTATTTTTAAGTGGTTGTTTTTTTATACGATGGGTTAATGTTATTCACGTACGTGACATGTATTATTATATGCAAAATATCGTTATTTCACCATGATAATAAATATTTTAAAAAAATTATGTTACACTTTCGTTACGAATACGTTACATTTTAACGTAAAGTGACGAAAACATGAGGTAAAGGGAAGTGCACACAGAAAATACGAACTTAAATGAGTTTTTACTAGATTGCCAACGACGAATACAGTAGGTACCTAAGTCATTAAGATGTTTCAATTTGAAATTGTAGGTACGTACAGTAGGTACAGGGATCAGCACGAGAGAATTAAATCCATATTATGCATATCCATACTAATATTATAAATGCGAAAGTGTGTCTGTCTGTATGTTACCTCTTTACGCTTTAACCGCTGAACCGATTAAGATGAAATTTGGTATAGACATAGTTTGAGTGCCGGAGAAGGTCATAAAATGGTTTTTATTCTGAAAATCATCCCCTAAGGAGGTGAAATAAAGGGTGAAAGTTTGCATGGAGCTACGATATAAACGAGTTCCACGCGGATGGAGTCGCGAGCAGAAGCTAGTTATTAACCGAACGAGCGAGCGAAGCGAACGAATGCTTTTTAAATTTGGAGATGTCACTCAGTGGCATTTTTTTTTGAGAAATGCTCAAATGTCTCTGTTGTGTTATGAAAAGTACTATTAATTACTATTTCATTTAAAAAGTTAAAAAATAATAATTTAAGCAAATTTTAATCAAAATGTTAATTACGTGAAAATACTTTTTTTGTATTTAGTCAATAAAAACTTAATTTTTTAAAACATGTATTTTTTTACGAATGTTTACCAGTGTGATCTAAGCTTAATAACAACTTATGTTACGTTTTATGGTAACGTCACGTATTTTTTTTTTGTTAGTTCTACGTCACATTGGTCAAAATTCGCGGCCTTACCCGTATGGTTCCCCATACAGAAAAAGTATTTTTTTCAACGTATTTTTACCTTTACTTTTTAATTATTTTTTGTTACGTAATCTGCCGACAAATCAATCCTAATCCTAATCCTATCTGTTACGGTTCAAAAGATACAGCTCTTTAAAGTTAGAACACACGGACGGACGGACGGACGGACGGACGGACGCACAGCGTAGGCTTTGTAATAGGGTCCCGTTGGACACCCTCCGGGTACAGAACCCTTACAACACCCGCGTACGTGTACAGTGTTCCAAAAATGTGGTTTACCACCCTACGGTTGAAGTTCATTTGCACGCCATGATACAACAAGTTCGATTTTCCATTGCAATAATATTATGACAGTGACAACTGTCAACCTTAGCGATAATTAGATCTCACAGAAACTTTGGTCAAAACTGGTAGGTACAGTCTCCATCAGATATATTATAGCGGGCGAGGTACTCAAATATTTCGGAGCAGCATTACTTTTCAATAAATTCGTTACACTAGTTATGGTCAATAACACCAGAACATGCAATTTGTCATAAATATAAGAGCAGCGACTTTTCAATAAATTCGGAACATATAACGAGGTAAAAATATCAGAAAGCACAGAACGTCAAAGGTATCTACGCAGTCAGGGTGATAGAAAAGATCGAAACATTTATGGAAAATATACCTTAAGTCTGTATCACACAGTTTAAATTCGTTACTATAATTATTATGATCTTTGGCATGACGTATTTATGTTTTGTTTGGAATTCGAATCTACTCATGACGTGTACACGACATGCATAATAATTATAGTAACGAATTTAAACTGTGTGATACAGACTTAAGGTATATTTTCCATAAATGTTCCGATCTTTATGATCACCCTGACTGCATAGATACCTTTGTCGTTCTGTGCTTCATGATATTTTTACCTCGTTATATGTTCCGAATTTATTGAAAAGTCGCTACCCTTATATTTATGACAAATTGCATGTTCTGGTGTTATTGACCATAACTAGTGTAACGAATTTATTGAAAAGTAATGCTGCTCCGAAATATTTGAGTACCTCGCCCGCTACAATATATCTGATGACGACTGTACTTTCTTGGCCGACCGTACCTTCTTCGGATTAAAGAAATTAAAACACAGCGAGCAACGCAGCTAAAGGTTTACTAACATATTTTAAACATGTTTATCAGCACAAGCTCTATATGGACTAATATGGAGCCCATTTCACGTGTAAATCATGTTTGCTGGCACCGAATGTAACGCTTACCGAAACGAATTGATTAGATACTAAAGATATACATATGATACGATACGGAAGGTAGGTACTTCGTCTATACTAATATGACAACCTATGAACACGGTTAAGATATACATTCTATATTATATCAGCCGAGATATGTCCACTGCTGGGCATCGGTCTTCGAGGATCTCCACGAGACGGCCGGTTTTAAGCCCCTCGCATCCATCGGTTTCCCGCGATCCTCTTTACTTAGAACTACGCAATGGATTTTAATGTGGTTTTCATCTGTACTAATATTATAAAGCTAAATAATTTGTTTGCTTGAACGCGCTAATCTCAGGAACTACTGGTCCGATTTGAAAAATTCTTTCAGTGTTGGATAGCCCATGGAAGGCTATAGGCTATATATCATCACGCTCAGATCACCAATGAAGAATGTTTCAACCTTCTACGTAAACAAAGTCACGGGTTAAAGTTAGCGTTAGCCCAAAATAACTATTCCACTGGGACGAAGTCGCGGGCAGAAGCTATCAATAGATAAAATGATTCAAGAGGGAGGTTTTTATCTATAATAAATTCTGATTTATGTATTGGTGTTAGACAAAACTCAAGCGAACTGAAGCGAAGCGGGCCGGGTCGCATAAAAGAGTAAAATTGTTTGTAAATTCGTGAGTTTGTTTCTAGGTGGAAATCTCTGCAACCTACGTAGGTATCCGATTCTGAAAATTCTTTATATGGCTACATTATATCCCGGAAAGTTAACGCGAGCTCGCGGATCAAAAGCCAGTTTACATAAAGTACAAAACACAAGAATAACATTAAACTTTATACTTATTACTAGAGGAAGCTAGTACATGTCATATTTTTTATGACATGGAGAATAAGGAATATGCATGGATTTTTTAAATCGCATTTCTCCACAAAATATGAAAATACCGTAAAAGAGATCACCAAAAGTGAAATTACAATTAAAATCGACCAAGAAATACAGATGATACAATCATTTTAAACTGATAATTAGACAGAGAAATCCGATGTGCACCGGTGACGTCATTGTGCAGTTTGGCCATATAAACTCCACGTAAAATTTTGTTTTGTAAGAAAGAGATAGGAACAAATCTTTGTTGGCTTATATCTTGGTTATTTTTATATTTATTCAAAAAATGTTTTTTCTCACCTGTTCGTTACATGAATCAGCTTTTATTGAAGGTGAAAAAAAAACTTTTATATTCCCTATTGGAGAAGGCATATAGAAACGTTAGTTAGCGCAATGCATCTTGGCAGGGCCCTCAGGGTTGGCAACGCACTTGCAGCCTTGGCATTGCACGGGCCCATGGGCCGTAGGGCTCACTTACCATCAGGTGGCCTGCATGTTTGCCGACTCCGAGCCTTATAAAAAATAAGTGTACATATTACAGCTAAGTCGGCTTGCGTGCGCAAGTAGCGAGAAGTCACGGATAAATCAATTAACATATTCTGTACCAAAGGCTCGATATCGCATCAATTTGACAGATAAATCTGAGAGTTGGGCGCGGAATGAGTTAAAGAAACGTATATGCGTAATAATGGTACTTAGTAGATGAGGATAAATACTTTATTCTTATGTTCTTACTTGTTATAGATGCCATTTACTTCGTGCGCGTAGAATAGAAACTTGGAGCTCATCATTACGGCTGAAGTGCAATAAGTAGAAGAAAAAAACCGGCCAAGTGCGAGTCGGACTCGCGCACGAAGGTTTCCGTACTATTACATATATTATACATCATTAACAAAAAACGGCAAAAAAAATCACGTTTTATGTATGGGAGCCCCCTTAAATATTTATTTTATTTTAATTTCATTCTTTATTTTTAAAGTGAGTATACAACTAAATATTCTGTGAATATTTCAAGCGTCTACCTGTTGCCGTTATTAATATCGAGCAAAAAAAAAACGTTTGTTGTATGGCAGCCCCCCTTAAATCTTTATTTTATTTTGTTTTTAGTATTTGTTGTTATAGCGTCAACAGAAATATATCATCTGTGAAAATTTCAACTGTCTAGCTATCACCGTTCATGAGATACAGCCTGGTGACGGACAGACAGACGGACGGACAGTTATAGGGTCGCGTTTTTACCCGTTGGGTACGGAACCTTAAAAAAACAACGTAATAATTTACTAAGGCGATTTTGGTTACCACTACCCGTGGACACCCTTACGGAGAGGGATCGAATATGCGTTACAAACTGCCTTTTGAGAAAAGAGTAGCTAGGTATCTACGCTCATCTGTTCAAGATCCTTAATCGTAACGGTCCGGAAAAAAAAAATTCACCAAAAAACAAGCAAACAAACCGCCGCAGTTGGTTCCTAAAACCTAACGTTCATGGTAAAAAAAAATATTTTTAAAACCAATTAGTGGCACGCGAAGGCAAAACGAAAACCCTAAACAAGGTTTCACCGGCTTAAGGACGCAGGGCTAAAATTCCTAAAAAAGGTGGTAGATGTTCTCCGTTAATAGAAAAGTTGCGTATAATACAGTAGTTTCGTCTCAAAGATAACAAATTGAAATAAAAATCTAATTTTGAAAACCCGACAGCATTTTTTAATATTGTCGTCCATGTAATATTAGAAAAGTTACCCTTTCATCTCATTGCTGAATAACTTTATAGCCAATGTCACTCCCACAAACAAGACGAAACTAATGGGCGCTGCATACGTAACGTGATCAGCGGGCCGATTATGGTCGTGTTTATCGACGTAGATAAGCGTAGATAAAACATCTGTCACTTTCTGACCAGTGTGTAAGTGCGAGAGTGACGGAAGCTTTATCCACCGCGATAAAGACGATCATAATACGGGCCCAGGACGTGGACGGGACGGGGACGGGACGGGGTTGCATACATTTTTGGTTGGAATGATGTGTGTTTGAGCAAAATGTGGTTACAGAATTAACAACAAGTTTTTAAAGTTGTTGTTAATCCTGTAGCTCTGCCTACCCCACTCTGGGAATGAAGGCGTGAGTGTATGTATGTATGTAAATTCTGGATTATGTACAGGTGTCTTAGAAAACTCGCATAAACCGAAGCGAAGCGAGGGCGGGTTGCTAGTATTGTTATGTGTTACAAAATTAGTGATAAAGGTGGTTTGGTAGGGTAGGACCTTGTGCAGGGTCCGTTCGGATTTTCTTATCATTATTATTCTATTCTTATAAATCTAACGTGTTGTCTCTGGCTACGTAGCTTCCAAACGGTTGGGCCGACATGGGCCAGCATTTAAAATACTAAAGCTGGTTTGCTCCACTGACAAGAGCCTAGCTCTTAAATTTAAAAAGAAGTTTAACTGTGGTCGTTCTTAGCTAGGTTTCATGTAAATCCGTTGTAGAGGTATCAGTTAAATAATAATAAAGCTTTTTTATTCCATTACTTAATATTAATACATACATACATTAAATCACGCCTGTTTCCCAGAGGGGTAGGCAGAAACCACTTCTTTCCACCTGCTACGATCCTGACAAATCTCTTTCGCTTCTTCCACATTTATACATCAAGTCATGCATGTACGTCGGTTTCGGGTACTTAAGATCCGGCCCTTTTCCAGTATTTCTCTGATTTGATTCGAAAAAGTACGCCTACGGCGGCCCCTTAATTATTAATTACATGTATAATTTCTCATTTATTTTAAAATGGACCCCTTTTGGGTGAAAGCCTCCACTAGTTTTTGCCAGCTGCTTCCACTATATCGTCTGTCCACCTTTTCTTTGCTCTTCCTATCTTTCTCTTTCCCAGGCCATTTTGTTGTCTGTGAAGTCCACCTTTTGTCTGTGTACCTTGTGATGCGACCTGCCCATTGCCACTTCAGCTTCAGGGCTTGTTTGAGAGCATCTGTCAAGTTTGTCTTTGACCTTATCACTTCACTTCTACCTTTTTCGATTTTTCTTAGTTTTAGAATGCTCCTTTCCATTGCGCGCTGGGTTGTGGTTAATTAATTTTTTATTTTATTTGTACAAACCCATGTTTGAAAGCCATAGGTCAGGCTAGGCAAAACACAGGTTTGCATTACAGTCCTTTTTAGTTGCATGCTGTAATTTCCTTTCAATATTTCTTTTTGAGCCCAGAAGCTATTCCATGAGCAGTTGACCCTTCTCTCCACTTCTTTTTCATTGCGGTCTTGACTGAAGGATACTTGTTTTCCAAGATATATATAGTTGTTGACATATTCTATTTGTATATTGTTATCTACTTGGATTCTTTTCTGTGTAAGGTATCAGTTAAAGAAGGGTCTCAATTCTGTGACTCTAGTGAAAAAGTATACAAGTCTCCAGAGGTTTAAGTGAAAAACAGTATATGTCTAGAATACTCTGTACATGAAATTTACACTTTCTTATTAAGAGCTGAATCGACTTGTACTTATTAAGTCCAATGTTATTTATCCGATGACGATCTTAACAAACTTAACCTAACAATAAAGAACACAAAGTATTTTGAAATTGTACATGCAGTACTTTAATTTTTTAAGCGTTCATATGTAGATGACGTCAGAATGAATGATAAGGACTTTTTGGAGTGTTCATTTTAACTCTGTAAAGCCCAGTCTGTAATAGGATGTACATAATCAAGGCAATTTAATTTGAACTGTGATGCTATAAGAATAAGGTTTATTTTCCTATCTTCATTAACTGAAAATGCCATTATCGAACAAACGTAATTGAACTTTATTGCCTTGATGGTAGATTCAAAGTCCCACTTGCAAAAAACTCCCTGTTTGTAGTGTGGTGGGCCAGACTCCACGTTTTGTATGAAAAGATGTTGCACTTTTTCTTGGTAATTAAGTAAATAACCCGAGGTGAAAAGGATGAATAAATGAGATTGGATTGCGTATGACTCCAGGAACAAATCTGAGTACAAAATATCTTATTAAATATAAATGAAACTATAATAGTTATTATGGATCCATTATTAAATGAGTTATCAACACTGAGGCATATTTTTATAATCAATCTGTTTATCACAACTACATAATCTTTAAGAAGACTAAATGTTATAATAAAAATGCTTTATTACTGAGATTATCTTCCTAATCAATATTATCTATATCTTCCTAAATCTTCCTAATGCATATTTAAAATACTGTTATGGGTATATTTTTTTTACCTGCCTCTCAATTAATTTGTACTCCTATAGTGAATTGTGCATTTAACCTGTCACCCACCTTATATAAACATGATTTCATTTAATAAAAATATTGATAAAAACATGTCTTAATCAATGGACTCATCTTATGAACCCTATTGTTTTGTAAAACGAAATTCAACCTTTGGTACAACTGACCCCTTACTTGGCCGAACCTGCATATTCATTCTGTGTTGTAATAGAATCTTTTTATTGAATCATGACTAGTTGTCATGTTTTCAATTCATTTAAGTTAAAAACATCTTATCTCAGCAAAGCTCGTGTTTGCTTAAAAAAAAAGTTTATTTACGTAAAGCTTGAAGACATACAAATACTATGTCCAAAGCTTAAATTTTGATTGATTGTGATAGTAACTAAACCTAAAGCTTTTTAAATGAAATAGTTTTAGTTGTGATTGGAGATAAACAAAAAATTCGGTTATTTGCTCATGATCAAATTCCTTGTTATAGATTTGAAAATTACAAAATCTTAATGAGTCATGCATGCCCATAGTCAAAAACTTATATCTAACATGACCAAACTTTTATAAATCATTTCATCACAAGGTTCATAAAGGTGACAAAGTGCAAAAATAGATTCAGCATAAATTAAAACCGGTTACCTCTAGAGCTTACTCTATGTAAGAAAAATATAGGGCAAAAGTTTACATTTTCACCGTAAGTTTTTTTAACTAAAAAAGTTTTATAGAGCGCTTATATTTTAATTTAATACTAGAGAATACAATAAAAACTGACTTACCGATTATTTCGTAAAAGCTGTTCGAAAGGCTAGCCGTGTAATTATCCACAAAACCCATGTTCTTAGAAACAGCTGATCATTCCACTAATTCTTATTATCAAAAACAATACTTTTTATACACAATACTGACTCGACACATAAAAGTAATAGTTGACGGAATTGTGAAATACTGATCAAAGCATTAGAATATCAAATAACGCTTTGTTTTCATTATTGAAAACAAAAAGGTTTCAAAGTAAATTGAATCGATCAACAACAGTGACAGTTAACTGACAACGTCAAGGCCGTCAACGTGATTTGGACATTTATAGTTCAAGCTGGTAGTTTTTTTTTATTTTTTTATTTATAATAATAATTGATATTCATACAAGTATAATGGGGAAAGTAAGTCGATATTAGTCTAATCCATACTTATAATTTAAAATTTTAGTGCATGTCTCGCTGAAACGTTGCGCTCGATAGTTCAGTAATTTATACCTTAATTTTAAATCAAATTAAATCACTCTACAGCTCTCTATAAATGACCTCGGACTTTTATTATGGCAACACTTCTCTAGAGATGGACCAAGTTTAATCTTTAATCATATTTTTTATGACGTGTTGTTACAATCAAAGCTTGATAAACGCTTTTGCTGCCAGCAGCGTCCCGCTCTAATCCGGTTCGTTTTGTAGATATCCTAGACCTAGACAAAGTATTTTGTATAGAAATCTGAAATATAAGGGCTATAATAGAGAATGTAATCCTCCTAAAAACCTATCCTAGCTTGAGATCAAAGTTTTTTTCATTAGACAATAGTAGATTGTACACCAAGGGGAAAAAGCACTGTTATATGTCACGGGTGCGATATTGAATCCTGAGCAAATGAGGGACTCCAGATTTTACTCCCGAGCGCAGCGAGTGTGTTACGACTTAATTCCTGAGCGAAGCGAGGGAATTAAAACGGAGCCCTGAGTGCAGCTAGGGATTCAAGCACGTCCAAAACGAAAACAGCTTTATCCCAAAGTACAAAAATTCCTCACATTTTGCGAGACAATAAAAAGCAAGGCTACTTACTAGAAACAACGTTTTATTAAAACTTAAAGTACCTTATTTAAAAAAAAAACGCACCAATTATAAAGTTTCATAGTAATTCAAATCTCATTATTAACCAGCGGCCGTCGTCATAGTATGGTACTGAAACTCATTATAACCCGCTGGTTAGCCGATGGCTATAATGACTTGCTTTAGGTGAGGTTTGCATCATACATAATTGGGCAATTTCGAGCATGTAGTGTGAAAAGAACATTAATGAAACAAAAACCAGACAATATCTACCAGTTTTCTATAAACTTGCTTGGAATAATTTCCATGGAGGTCAAATCACGTTCACGCGATTCGATGCGAATAAACGTCACATGCATGTGATGCGATGCGAAACGAAGTATGAGTATTTCGCGCAAATTAGTTTGCCATTGTAAAATCTCGGGTTTTTTTAATTAATAGCTTAAGAACAGAGCCGATATACTGATTGAAGCATTAGAATTGCAGGATTTCGAAGTTTCAGAAATGATGTGACTATAAAATAATGGGACGTACGAATAAGTAAAATTGATGTAAGTTTTTATTTTTGTAGTTAGATGCATACTTTAGTAACATGTATCATTGCTGTACTCCGTAAGGTAAGCACTTCGTTTGCGGGGAACTGTATACGTTTCTACAATAAGATACCATCTGATATCGTCAATATGCCGTTCAATAAATTTAAGTCTCACATCAAGCGCTGCTTGTTGGTCAGGGCATACCACACTATAAATGACTTCATTGGTGACCAAGATGTATTTAAGTAGCGTCTAGGCTATTACTTATTTAAGGTAATTTCTTAAGTCTAGGTTATTTCTGATATTTTTATCTTGATAAAATTGCCTTTAAGCAAACTCTGTATTCAAACACGAAATTGTATGTTTACTTTTGTACTTTATCTTTATTAGTTCTTGTGTGTACAAGACACTTTTAAATGAGAGCACACTGTGATGTTTCTCGCCGGACAGCTATATCACACAATATTACTTTTATGTTGTCCGGCAGCATGAGCACGTCATGCTCGCTCAAAGGTCTTTGCTTACGGCGGCGTCGTTGATCGGGTCGCCACCTTCCCGAACACATGGTTGAGGGAGCGATGGCTGAGATATGCGTCATACTCGTGAACGGGTGCTGTTTGTGGGGTCCGGTCTGTTCACGTCTGCAAGGACTTGTTGCTCAGTTAATGATTCCAGTTATGGCTTTTGACGTAGAGACCTCGTCGTGTTGTTCTCCTAGTCATTATTTTTAGTATCATGTATTTGACATGGAATCTTTTTAATTTTTACATTTATTTGTAATGTTTTGAATTTTGAACTTGTATTTTTTTTTATATGTGATAGTTCTAATAATTTATATTTGTTGCTTTATTACCTTGTAATGTAACTTACTTTTAAGTATTATTGTATTTTATGTTTGAAAAAATGACCTTCTGCTGGAGTTTCTTGCGGCGCTTCTTCTCCGCAATGGTGGTCTTGTCCGAAGCGCTAGTAGATTCACTGTATATTACCGACGTGTAAAAGAGCCCGTATGTGGCCAATTTACTGAATAAATATTTTGATTTGATTTGATTTGACTTATTATGTACTTATTAATTTTGTATTTTACGAAAGATTTTTCAAACAAGGACCCATACCTACGTTTTCCATGGCAGATGTACAACTGACAGGGATTCGGCGCTCGAAGTTTCAAATTTAGTGGTTCGACTGGTTCGTGGTCCCTGAATAGGGCGGCGTGACGCGATAAGACGTGATCTTAAGCAGGACGGCTGTCGCGTCGCGTCGCTTCGCTAAATCCGTCAAGAAATCACTGGATTAGAGTTATTGTAGTTCTATCATGGTTTTATGGTACCCTTTTTCCAACACTACTTAAAAGAAAAGAAAAAGAAGAACGGTCATGAAAAAAAAAAAGAGCGGGAAACTTCTTTCAAAGCGGTCGTGGTTTTTCTATCTAATATTTTAAAATTAAGTATTATTGAAAGGATTGGTGTTATATAGTAGAATAATTTGTATTTATAGTAGATTTAGTTGTATATTTTAATATTAGTGTATATTTTGCTGTAAATATTGGGTAAGTTTATTTAATTTTTATTATGGGCGATCCGCCCGACCCCGGTGGGGGACTCAATCCTCCAGATACTAATAGTATTAGTAGTGATTCTAAACAAGTATCATCTTTAGATGTTTTAATTAATGCTCTCGAATCATCTATGGACACTGATACAGATAACACGGATTTGACTGTGAAACGCAAACGGGCGGCTCCCCGCTCGGTTTGTGGTTCATGCAATAAAAGAAAGCGGAAGGACGGAAAAGGGCCTAAAGACAGGGATTGCCATTGCAATATTTCAATTAAGGAGTCTCACGAATCTGTTTCGGTCCCCTCGTCTCGCAGGACGCAGGTGCCGGTGCTTGGTGATTTTACTAATCAAGCTTCTAACACTTCTAACAATAATGAAATAACCCGCGTGCCTGTTGGCCGAGCTCAGTATCAGCCTTCAGATGCATCGCCGTATGTTGTGCATATACAAAGAGAAACATTAAGTACTAATGACGGTACAACCTTTGGGAACGGGTGCCTTCAGTAAAATACTCCTTTACTTAAGATGTTAATGTATATTATGTTTATGAATGACAATCCGATCCAATATTAATGCGTGTAAGAAAGAACTTAGGAGAATCTAATGATTGACAACAAGAGTAGCGTCCGATCTCACCGAGCTGTCCAAGCGGAAGAAAAGAGGGAGTTTCCTTCCGAGCCAGATTCCGGAAGTAGGAAACTCGGTGGGAGCGAGTGTTGCTAGCTTTAGTCCGCCACAACCACCCCCCCACGGAGAATGGTAAGTGGGGACACGTACCATGAGAACGAGTTAAACTTTACATGAAAATGTAAGACATTAATTAAAACGACAAAAATAATTATATGCAAGCATGAAATTAAAATGTTAAAATTAGAAATTTTACATTTACACAAAATCTAAGGTTTTCCTAATATTATCTACCAACTTATACATGACTTGGTAATTTAAAAGATAATATTTACTAATACCTATATAATTTACATAATGAACAATTTATTTAAATTTTAATCTGTACAGTCATTGGTACTGTAAAAGAAAATTACGTTGGTAATAACACTTATTAATATAATATTACAACTAAAGGAATCTATAAATCTAAAATATCTTTAAACTTAACCCTACGACCTGCTCGTGTAGTGACAGGCTGCTGGATGGGTACGGGACGCGTAGTTGGTTGGTGTGCAGGCGGCGCGGTCGTAGCCCGCGGCGCGTGCGCTGCGGGCCCGAGCACATTCGGCGCGGGCGCGGGCACACCCGGCGCGGGGGGCGAAGTCGGTACGCCTGGCTCCGGGTCAGGTGCGATATAAGCAGGCTTCGTGCGATCGACGCTCACCTCACACCGCTTGCCTGCGATGTCCACGGCAAGAGTTTTGTCGGTCCGACCGATCACTCTGTAAGGGCCGGTGTACGGCGGTTGAAGGGAGCGTCGCACGGTGTCGTCTCGTAGGAAAACGTGGGAGGCGTTTGCGAGATCCTTGAAAATAAAGGTTTTGTTATGAGCGTGTCTCGAAGCTGGCACGGGCCGCATGTCGGCCATCGTGCTCCGAAGTCGCGCTACGAAGTCGTCGCAGACTGATTGCGAAGACGCACTGGGCACCAGGAGCTCGCCCGGTAGACGCAGTGGCTCTCCATATACCAGATCGGCGGCGGAACATTTTAAGTCCTCTTTTAAAGCAGATCTGATGCCTAGGAGGACGAAGGGCAGGGCTCTGTGCCATGTGTCACGGCGACACATTAGAGCGGCCTTAAGCTGGCGGTGAAAACGCTCTACCATCCCGTTTGCTTGGGGATGGTAGCTCGTAGTACGCACGCGTTTGGTTGCACCTATATCTAATAGTCTTTTAAATAAATCAGACTCGAATTGGCGGCCCTGGTCCGTAGTGACTGTGTCGGGCACGCCAAAACGTGCAATCCAACCGCGAACGAACTGATCGCCTACCACTTCAGCAGTCATTGATGTCATGGGCCACGCTTCGGGCCACCTAGTAAAACGATCAATGGCTGTGAGGCAGTAGGAATAGCCTTCAGAGGATGGCAGCGGTCCTATGATATCTAAATGTACGTGCCTGAATCTTCCAGTCGGTGCGGAGAAATTACCCAGTGGTGCAGAGGCGTGGCGCGAGACTTTGCATCTCTGACATTCAAGACACTCGCGCGCCCATGTGCGACAGTCTTGCTTGACGCGAGGCCACACGTACCGGTCGGCGACGAGCCGCGCGGTAGCGCGAGCTCCGGGATGGCTGAGGCCGTGCAGGCGTTCGAACGCAGCACGCCGATGTTGCGGCGGTAGGTAGGGCCGTGGTTTACCCGTTGACACGTCGCAAAACACAGAGATGTCTGATCCTGGAATAAGCGTAGGTACAATTTTTAAAGACGAATTTTCAGACAAAGTCCTGAATTCGTCATCTGCTTTTTGGTCAGTGGCGAGACAGGCGTAATCGTCGCCAAGTGTGACGGCTTCGACGCGAGACATTGTGTCGGCTACCACGTTGTCCTCTCCTTTGATGTGTCTAATGTCAGTCGTGAACTGAGATATAAACGTGAGTTGGTTTAACTGTGGAGGGGGGAGCTTATCACGGCGTTGTGTAAACGCGTAGAGAAGCGGTTTGTGGTCGGTATATATGGTAGCGTGCTGCGCCTCCAGTATATGCCGGAAATGCTGTACTGCCGCATAAATAGCTAGCAACTCACGATAGTATGCAGGCCATGTGCTCTGACTGGTTGTTAACTTTTTGCTAAAAAATGCTAGTGGCTGCCAACCCTCGTTTGTCCACTGTTGTAGACAAGCCCCCACGTGAGTGCTTGAAGCGTCAGTGTATAGTCCCAAGCGGGCATCTTGTACAGGGTGCACAAGTTTTACAGCTTTTGTGAGGTTGTCTCGGCAGAGGTAAAAAGCACGCTCCAAATCAGGCGACCAAGGCATAGGCTTAGCTCCTTTCAGTCTAGTAACTGTTAAAAAATCTATGAGTGGTGCCTGTACCTCAGCAGCATTGGGCAGAAAATTACGGTAGTAGTTCACCATACCTAGAAACCGTCGTAAACCTTGGGCAGTCTTCGGAAGAGGAAATTCACGGAGGGAAGCTAGTTTCTCTTTGGGTGGAAATATGCCGTCCTTGGTGACGTGGTACCCCAGGAACGTTACTTCACTAGCGCCTAGGACGCATTTCGAAGCGTTTACCACGACCCCATAGTCGACAAGTTTCTGTAACAGAATGCGCAGGTGAGTTGAGTGTTCTTCGGCGTCTCGTGAGAACACTAGGATGTCGTCAATGTACGGGAAACAAAAATCTAAGCCTCTCGTTATCTCATCAATAAAACGCTGAAATGTCTGCCCGGCGTTACGTAACCCGAATGTCATGTAGGGAAACTCGAATAAACCGAATGGCGTTGTAATGGCCGTCTTGCAAACGTCAGCCGGATCGACAGGTATCTGCTGGTAAGCTTTAACTAAATCCAAAGTACTAAAAATTGTCGATCCGGCTAAGTTGTGGCCAAAGTCTCCCACATGGCGAACAGGATACCTGTCCGGGACAGTGCGTGCGTTCAGCGTTCTATAATCGCCACAGGGTCGCCAGGTGGCGTCCTTTTTGGGCGCTAGGTGTAGAGGAGACGACCACGGGCTCTTGGAGGGGCGAGCGGTGCCAACCTGCACCATACTCTCGAACTCCTTTTGTGCGGCACGCAGTTTATCAGGCGCGAGGCGGCGCGGCCGAGACACCACGGGAGGACCTTCAGTGGTTTTAATGTAATGCACAGTACTGTGCTTTACAATTCGGTGTATGCTCGGCGGGCGCGTTACATCTGGAAATTCAGAAAGGATGTGAGCGAAAGGAGAGTCAATTTTAATTGTCTTTATACTAGGTTGTACAAGATTACGAACAGAAGCTGTTACATGAAATCCAGTAGTTCCATCACGTAATAATTTATTGCGACAATCAGGCAACAGATTAAAATAAGCTAGAAAATCTGAACCGATAATGGCTGTGTCTACGTCTGCAATAATGAAGTTCCATTTGAACTCGCGACGTAGACCAAAGTTTAAGTTCAGCATGCGGCTTCCATATGTTTTAATTGTGGAACCATTTGCTGCACACAAACTATAATCGATAGCCTTATTAATATTAGTCAGCCTTTTAGGAAAACAGCACAGGTCGGAGCCGGTATCTATCAGGAACTGGTATTTGGTGTCCCTGTCAGTGACAAAGAGTCGGCGACCAGCGTAAGGGGTGCAGTCAGATGTCGCCGCTACTAACTGCTTGTCTGGTTTTCCGGCTGGGACCATGAGCAAGGTTGAACACATTTTTCAGCCTTAGTGTTGTATTGGCTGTGATACCAGCAAAGCGAGCGCTGCTGACCAACTGCGGTACCAGTTCTAGGCCTAGACCGGGAGCGAGATCCCTGTCGACGCTGGCGCTGTGAGACTAATGCTGCTATTTGTTTTGATAACTGATTGATTTGTTCTTGCAGAGAACTGAGGGTTGGTTCTGGTGAGTGTATGGCACTGACTGAGAGTGAATTAGTACTGATAGGGTTTACCTCCAATATCTTGTCAGCGATCTCTGCTACTTTATCTAATGGCAGCTCTCCTTGTGCTGCTAAGATGGCCTGGACATTACTCGGGAGTCTCTGGAACCAGAGCTCCCTAAGTATTTCCTCGTCAGAACAGCTGTTCCCTGCCAGTTGTCGGAGGTGACGGAGGAACTGAGTGGGTTTTCGGTCACCTAGCTCCTCACCAGCAATCAGCTGACGCCTCCGCTGTACCTCTGACATAGTAAACCTTTTGATCATTTCCGCCTTGATCCATTCGTACCTCTGTCCAACTGGAGGTGGTTTAATAACCAAATCCTCTACTTCGCATGAAAGTTTGGAATCAATCTGTGAAACAACATAATTATATTTAGTTTCGTCAACCGTGATCCGGGACAATGCGAACTGAGCTTCAATGTGAGCGAACCAACCTGCAGGCCGGTCGCTCCAGAATGGTGCCAACTTAGGTTGTACCGCGCAGACGGCGGCGGCGGATCCAACTGGTTTAGGCTCGGGTTGTCCTTCTAGCTTATTCCGCAATTCCTCGTTTTGAGTAGCTAATTGGATTAATTTAAGTTTTATTTCCTCTAAATCTGACGCCATAGTGCAAGAGACTAAACAAAATTATATAAAATATGTACCTGTTTTTATAGCAGCTGTCACTACGCGGTCGGTAATAATATACACACTTAAAATTACGTTATTTAAACTAAAAACTAATTGAGTACAAAGACTACACGAAAAAGAAATGAAAACAAATAATGCAAGTTGCACAGATAGGCTTAACGACTGACAGTGACAACTCCGTTCCGTCTAGGATGTTACCAACTTGCAACTCGACTTGATCAGTCGATCGATTTGTTTGTCAGCGGGTCTAAAATGGCGGGAGATGGCGCTATGCACCGTCGGCGGCGGCACTGGATGACTTGTTAAGTTCTTAGGTAATTTGGTAGGTACCGACCGATAAAATATCCGGCTAATGATGAAACTTGTGCCTAGATACTGTGGCTTTCTTGCTAGGTGTCGCCGGCCCGTCGACTCGCTGGTAACTTGGTAAAAGGGGCACGTAGTCGTAGCTGGACACGCGACCTTGATGTCGTAGGGTGGCGTGTCGGACGTGTATCGCTGGTCCTGCGCTGCGGGCCCGCCCTTGTCTTGGCCCCTAGCTGACCTTGGTGCAAACAAATGGGGTAGAGCACGAATTGCTTCCGCTCGCTGGTGAACGGCGTGGCGATGGCGGCCGGCCGGGGTCTTGCATGTATGGTAGAACAATGAGGCACTTTGATATCACCGACTTGAATGATGTGGATGGTGGCTCGATGGGGGCTCACGTGCACGAAGTAACCAAGTGGGGCTGGAAAGTGCGCCGCTAGTGACGGGCGGGCTCCTAGCCCTGCTCCGAGGCAGCGGTAGGCGCGGAGATCAATTTTTCGCTCGATGAAAATGGCGTCTACGCATGGACGCACTAACTTCTAACGAGAGGGTCACCAATTTGGGAACGGGTGCCTTCAGTAAAATACTCCTTTACTTAAGATGTTAATGTATATTATGTTTATGAATGACAATCCGATCCAATATTAATGCGTGTAAGAAAGAACTTAGGAGAATCTAATGATTGACAACAAGAGTAGCGTCCGATCTCACCGAGCTGTCCAAGCGGAAGAAAAGAGGGAGTTTCCTTCCGAGCCAGATTCCGGAAGTAGGAAACTCGGTGGGAGCGAGTGTTGCTAGCTTTAGTCCGCCACAAACCCTTCATCCAGTAACGTTTGGAAGATTCTTAAAGCGAAATGATATTAGGGGAATTGTGAATGGTAGCCTTAAACGTATTGGTCGCAATCGGCTTAGTTTAGCGTTTACGAATTGTCTAGATGCCAATGCATTTTTATCAAATGTTAATTTACAAAAAGAGAATTATAAAGCATTTATTCCAACTTGCAATGTAACTCGTATGGGGGTTATTAAGGGGGTGCCTACAGACTGGTCAGATGACGAAGTGTTGGCCAGTATCAACGTACCAATCGGATGCGGGCCAATAATTAAAATGAGGCGATTAAAAAGAAAAGTGTTTATTAACAATGCTGTTCAATTCGAAAACATAGGCACAATTGTTGTTACTTTTGATGGACAGGTATTACCTACACGCGTGTACATGTGTTATACGGCATTGCCGGTTGAATTGTACATTTTTCCCACTGTGCAATGCTATAACTGCTGCAGGTACGGACATGTGAAAAACCAATGCCGATCAACACCAAGGTGCTTCAAATGCGGTCAAGGCCATTCTGGTGATGGCTGTAATGTCGAGGAGGAGGATTACTGTTGCATTTTATGCAAAGGTTGTCATCAGGCTAATAGTAAAAAATGTTTGGAGTTTGGTAGACAAAAGGCAATAAAAGAAACAATGAGCAAAAGCTGCATTTCTTATATGGAGGCAGTTAAGTTACATCCACCTGTGTCAAGCTTGTCATACGCCGATGCCTTACTCCAAACACCACCATCCTCACA
Source organism: Acleris literana (assembly GCA_946894065.1). NCBI lineage: Eukaryota > Metazoa > Arthropoda > Insecta > Lepidoptera > Tortricidae > Acleris > Acleris literana. The sequence continues at coordinate 9,569,910 of OX335688.1, read as the reverse complement.
GTCGCACATTACAGCTACCCATCCCTCACAAACTACATATTCCACATCATCATTAAGTACACCACCTCATTCATACAAGAAAACAGTGTTTTTAAAGCCCAAATCACCACCTAAGTTCTCTAAAGGCTATGATCGCTTTGCCCACGCAGAAATAGTAAGGGAACCATCTCTTCCTTCAACAAAACAAAATATCCAAAGAAATCATAATACAGATGAAAATGAAATTAAAATTGAAGATATTATCAAAGCTCTTATACAGTTATTATCACAGTCCAATACCATTTCACCGTCCAACGTTGCAGCAGTGATAGATGCACTTTATCAACTATCTAACAATAGTAACAATGGCCAACAAAGCCAAAGCAATTCAATGGAATTGTCTCAGTATAAATAGTAAAAAACATGAATTAATACATATTATAAATAAAAATGATCCTTTTCTCATCTGTCTCCAAGAGACGTGGTTGAAAAAGGAATCCATTTTTAAAGTTCCTGGCTATTCCTGCTTCAGGGAAGACAGGAATGATGGGTATGGTGGAGTTGCCATACTCATAAAAAACTCCTTTACATCAACTCCCTTGTCTCTCCCTTCTCACAGCAGTGAATTATCTGTCATTGCTGTGGTTGTAAATAAAGTATGTTATGTGTCTGTATATTTTGCTCGTCCAAGTAATGATATTTTCAGTGAAATTGACCAACTTTTCAATTTTCTTCCAAAACCATATATTTGTTTAGGAGATTTTAACTCTCACCATCAGCTTTGGGGTTGTTCTACTACTACTTATTATGGTGAACAATTATTAGAATTATTTAACAACCATAATTTATGTATTCTGAACACTGGTTTGCCAACACGCCTTGCACGAACACCTAGTGCTCTTGACTTGTCCGTTTGTACACCAGATCTTGCATCTTCTCTCTCTTGGAGTCCTATGAACTCTACATATGGTAGTGACCATTTCCCTCTGCTTATTACTTTCCCTTTTAAAAAACCTTTAAAACAGTTGAGGCATCCGCGTCTGAAATATAAATTAGCAAATGTCAATTGGATTACATATAGGAGTAAGGTAGAACTGAAAGTGCAGGATTTGCCTGAAGTAACAGACGAAAATGTATCAGAGTGTTGTGAATTATTAGCTCATATTATGGTAGAAGTAGCAAATGAAATTTTTCCATTAAAAAACTGTGGCCCTGGGGTGTTACCAACTTCGCCATGGTGGGATGAAGAATGTACTGTTGCCATAAAACAACGAAAACAGGCAGAGAAACAGTATTGTTCAAACATGTCAGATGACAACTTTGAAAATTACCTTCAAGTAGCTAAGTCCACAAAAGAGCTCCTCCGGAAAAAGAAATTTGAAGGCTGGCGCAGTTTTTGTTTATCACTTTGTCCTAATGTTAATGCTTCCATTGTATGGGAAAATATAAGAAAATTTAGATCTGCTTTTAACAATAATCAACAAAGTAAAATCCCTGATGTTCTGGCAGAACAAATTATGGATCGTTTAGCCCCTCCATCCGCACCAGAGGAATTTGTAGTCAAATCCTTAGTTCTGGCACCTGAAATAAACGATAACCACGATGAAATGGACCTAAACTCACCGTTTACTATGCATGAGTTAAAAGGTGTACTTTTATCTGTTAAAGACTCTGCGCCGGGTGAGGATGGTATTCCATATTCGTTCCTGTCAAAGCTTGATATTAATGGTCTTAATTATTACCTTTCTTTAATTAACAAAGTTATGTTCACGGGATATGTACCCAGATCTTGGAGAACACAAACTTTGATATTGCTATTGAAACCAAATAGACTTAGTTCTGACCCATCCTCCTATAGACCAATAGCTTTAGCGTCTGTAATGTCTAAAATAGCTGAACATCTTGTTAAAAACCGTTTAGAATGGTTCCTAGAACATAATAATCTATTATCAGGCACCCAGTTTGGTTTCCGTAAAGGTAAATGCACTTTTGACAACCTTGGTCTTTTTACCACAGACATTCGATTGGCTTTTTCTAAAAATGAGTCTTTGGTAGCTGCCTTTTTAGACATTAATGCGGCATATGATAATGTTAATATTTTTATTCTCAACAAGAAATTACAACAGCTTAAGGTCCCCAGTTTGTTGGTTAATTTTATTGTAAATGTTCTACGCGAACGATATATCAAATATACTCTAGAGCCTAGTGGTAACTCTTTTATTTGTAGAACTGTCTGGAAAGGCTTGCCACAAGGCTCAGTCTTAAGCCCTCTTTTGTACAATGTATATACGTTTGATTTAGAACCCTTTGTAAATATAAATGCCTCTGTCCTTCAATACGCTGATGATTTACTCCTTTATGTCCCAGGGCGGTGCATAGACGACATTACCGAGTCATTATCCACAGCGATGACAGCTCTTAAGACTTGGCTAGATACAAATGGGCTTGATTTGTCTCCATCAAAAAGTTCTGTTGTTTTGTTTTCCAGAAAACGGAGTACGCCAACAGTTAATGTTTTTTATAGTGATTCGGTTTTGCCAGTCAAAAATCAGGTCAAATTTCTTGGGGTGATATTGGATTCAAAATTTACTGGTCAACCTCATTTTGAGCATGTTTTATTAAGGTGTGAACGTAATTTAAATATTTTGCGATGTATTTCTGGCGTCTGGTGGGGTGCTCATCCCTTTACAATGAGACTTCTTTATAATGCCCTGATAAGGAGTGTCATAGATTATGGGATGTTCTTGTTATATCCAGGTAATGTGACTGCAGCCAAAAAGATTGATGGCGTTCAGTCCAAAGCGCTCAGGCTCATTACTGGCGCGATGAAATCTAGTCCAATCAACTGTTTACAAATAGAATGCTGTGAACCGCCTTTATTCTTAAGGCAACAGTTTTTAAGTGACAGGTTTTTTTTCCGGAGTATACAATTAAAAGGTAATCCACTGCTCCCGAAAATAAGAAGGCTTGCTGATGAAGTAGATTCTTCTAGATATTGGATTCATAAAGATGCGCCATGCTTAGTCAAAAGCTTAAAAAAATATTTGAGTATAGATACACCTACACATCAAAGTTCTTTGTTACCTCTTTATCAATACAGTTATAATACTTTAGTCGTAGAACCGAACATAAAGCTTAATATAGGATTATTTACAAAATGATTGTCATCCAAATGCAACATTTAATAATATCATTGACAATGAATGGTCTGATTGGCATCACATTTTTACGGATGCTTCTAAACAATCTGAACCTAGTTGTGTAGGCGTTGGGATTTACCATTCACAATTTCCAATTATTCAAAAAATCAAGTTCCCTCCAGAGTCTTCTGTTTACACAGGTGAATGCTATGGACTTTTTAAAGCTATTCAATATGTTCTTCTCATGAAAATCCCAAAAGCTGTAATTTTTTGCGACTCTCTAAGTTCCCTTCAATCCTTAGCAAAGTTTCCCTTTAGGAATCATAAACAAGCTCAAATAATTTTCGATATCAGAGATTGTTTACACCAGTGTGCGTTGAGGGGTTGTAGCGTTGTTTTTGCGTGGATCCCTAGTCATGTGGGTATTTCGGGTAATGAGAAAGCTGACCAGTTAGCGAAAGAAGCTGTGCGCGACGGTGATATCTTTCCTTATCTAAATTATAGTCAGGATTTGGCTAATATGCCCAAGGTATACCTCTTTGAAGCGTGGAATCGACTTTGGGTCAATAGCACCAAAGGTAAATATTACCGGCTGGTGCAAGAGTCCATTCCACGTAAACCGTGGTTTAGTAAAATGCATTTTTCTAAAAAATCTACTTCAATTTTATGCAGATTACGTCTGGGTCATGTTTGCACCCCATCGCATTTATTTAAGTTTGGTATTGTCGCGGAACCTTTGTGTTCTTGCGGGAATTATGGGGATGCGAACCATGTTTTTTTCTCCTGTATATTGTATGATCATACTGAGTTTTTTGCCCAACTCCAATCCATTTCCATTCCTTTACCTACTTCCATTCACTGTTTATTGTATTATAATTGTTATGATGTATATAAAATACTAACAAATTTTATAGAGATGTATAATATTAAAATATGATATTTGTAATTTTGTATATATGTTTTTTTATGTAAAACCTAATCCTTTCTTTCCTATTCCAAATTCCGTATTGTTTGAGTCCTACTTATAGTTTCCTTAACTTTGTAATTGGCTAAAAGATACCAAAGCCATAAAAAAAAAAAAAAAAAAAAAAAAAAAAAAAAAAAAAAAAGAACGGTCATCTCATCTGTCAATTCTGTCATGCATGTCAGACGATCAAGGGCAAGGGGCAAGCAAGCCATTATTTATTTATTTGTCAAATGTCAGACTAGGTTTTTGATGAAAAAAATTGTTTAGTTAATAGTTTCCACACAAATAATTTAACCATAATTAGTTGAATGACATGACTTTTACAGAATGAGTGATAAGATGTACAAAAGGCTTTTAATGCGGCGGCGGCTAGGCCGACGTCTTTTTCTTTTTATCGTTACGTTCATAGTTTTTTTCTACGTTACTATCATGCTATTCGGCGATTTAAAAACTCCTATGGTGATGCATTTGACTGATTTAAGCCGCTGCCCAGCCTGCTATGGGGTTTCCCTGTGTCCAGAAGTGTATTCTAATCAGATAATCTTGGAAAGCGGTAACAGTTGGTACCGAATGTTTAACGCTAAGAATGTGTATTATGGCTTCACAAAAACCAATCGACGGGTTGTTTTAAAAAAGCTAGCACAAAATTGGGAGCTCCAGGAGTTTGATTCGAAGTTGTGTAAGAGTTTCAGCGGGTTGAAGCCAAATTGTAAGCCAATTGATTTGTTAAATGCTAGTAATGTTGATGAGAAGATTATGAATTTAGTTAACTACAACTTCACTTGGCTTGATCCCGAGCCTAAGAAGGGCCTAGTGGTCTGTCCATATTCTTCCAGTATCTTGGACTTTATGAAACCAATGCTGGTGAAGAATTCAAAGTCAGATCTGATCAACATTTGGACAGTTTTAAGTATTAACCCTGAGCCGTTGATTCTACAGGTAAGCACTACTTTCAAGTTTGATGGATAAAATCATACATTTGGTACCTACCTGTACCATGTATTGTTTTTTCAAATCCCTCCCTGACATAAAAAGAGGGAGTTATAAATTTAATGTGGATCTGTGTGTTGTCTGTCTGTGGCAATGTAGCTCCTAAATAGATTGCCAGATTTGAACCTGCTATTTTAAAGAAAGTTTGGTTAATTGAGATGCTCCTTAGCAAAGTTTCATGAAAATCAGCTGAAGCATTAAGGAGATATCAGCTGTTAACCCTTTTTATGGGAAAGATGAAAAAATATCAAGTCATAGACTCTTCCACATAATCCAAAAGAAAAGCTTGAAAAATATAGGATAATCCAAAATTTGAGCAATGGATCCATGCATAAGCATATGGTTGCCATTCTGTGTAATAAAGTGTCTAGTATTATATTGTACCTAATTAATAGTTGTGTTCTGTTTTTTATCTTATTTTCACTGAATTAAGTTTTGAATTTTCAAAATGTAGTTTTATTCATAAGTATAAATGTTGATTTGATAATTTGATTTTTTTTTAACAAGTAGGTAATTTTGGATTTTCAGGTAATTCCTAAGTACCATGGCTGGCCAGTCCCCGGATATGGTGGAGTTTGTGGCCGGATTGAGGTGGTAGCACATGAGGGGGTGCCCTTGTCTTCGCTGCTGCATGTTGCCTGGTATCGGAAGCTGAAGTACGCGAAAAAGATATTAGATGCTGCTATGGACTTTACTTTCAAACATGAAAGGTATGATTGTAAAATAATTATCCTCTCACTTCATAGTGGGTACTATAGTACCTGACCTCAATGAACCCGAGCTAAAGTACAAAATACAGTTGATTCACCATGCCTCCTATCGGGCGAAATGAGGCGGTCACCGATTATTGGAAAATATATTTCTGACGCGTCTTTTAATATCTGACACATTTTCTCTTATGTTCCTTTTATTTGTAATGAAATAGGCTATTTATATAAGTTTGTTTAATATCGTTAATAAGTATTTTTAATATAATAACAAAATCCAAAAACAACTAAATTCAACAACCCCTTTAGTTAAATTGTTTAAAGCTGATTTGGAGCAAATTAAGTCATGTAATAATGGCCCTGTCGGAAAATTATTAGTTTCTGAGATATTCATAATTCTAATCTGGTAATTTTTCCCTTATGTCCAATATCACGAAAAATCCTTTTTATGGATATTTTTTTTAATGGCTACTATGTTATTGTATAGTAAAATATCTTCATTAAACGAATTATTAGGATACAATACAAAGTAAAAATTACAAATTAAAACTAAATGGCAAACCAACAAAATAAATAGTTTAATTAATTATTTGATCGTGTTAACATGTCCAAGGACAATAAGTCACACCTGTTGGGCACTGTAACTGTTATAGCAGACGCGTTATAATTGTGTTTTTTTAATTGATAAGTAACTGTATTTTTTTCAGGTACCGCTTCTACCTCATGGACTGGTCTCTAGACAACATAGTGGCCAATGAAAAAGATGATATAACATTCATAGACTTAGAAGACATTATAATATTGGACAAGAACATTTCCCCAAGAAAAGACCTGCCACATTGGTACAAACGCTACGGCAAGGAAGACTTGGGACTAGGATTTACGTTCTCTATAGAAAATATGTGTAAACACCATCTCAGTGACCATAACCTATGGGCAGCATGCTATATTTTAGCAGGCGATGATAACCCTCTACTATACCCTATCCCTAAATATATTAATACCTATAGACCTTATTTTGACAAGCTGCTTAAAGCCTGTCTTAACGCCGAGGATAGATTCCGAGCCATCACCAATTTGCAACATATTGTGAATGAAATGTTGAGAGATGAAAATATTGTTGGGTTTGGGGCTGCTGTCAGGTGATAGTAAAAAAAAGTACTTGTGTTGAATCTCATTTTATCTAATTTCTTGTGATATTTTTTGTCATTGAAAGGTTGTGAACAGAACAAATTATTCCGAATGGTGTCTGGGCGATTTGTGTGTGTGTATAAAACTAACTGACGGGTTTCGTGCATTTATAAAAATATTGTATTGTAAAGGAATACTCTTATTTGAAATTATAACCGGTTTTCGAAACTGTGTTTCATTTCAAATTAATGCTAAATCAGCAGCTGCTTTCGAGACCGTATGAGCTCCGTCGACGCGCGTTTTAGGTACGATCGTTGACAGCGCGTTTTTCATTCCATATATTATTATATTATTATTATTTACTATATATTCATTATACTCTATGTTTCATTCCGCAAAGCAATTTACGTTTGACGGCGCGTTAAAAAAACGCGGTGTGCATTGGCCCTAAGGCAAATACCCCCATTGCTCTCTATATACATAATATTTAATCTATACTAATATTATAAAGAGGAAAGATTTGTATTTTTGTGTGTGTGTATGTTTGTAACGAATAAACTCACAAACTACCTACTGGACCGATTTCAAAAATTCTTTCACCATTAGGATGCTACATTAACCCTGAGTAACATAGGCTATGTTTTACTTTTTTGCGCGTATGGAATCGCGGGCAACAGCTAGTATTCCTATAAAGGTGTCATTCCGTTCCGCAGCCGACCGCAGACGGCAACGGCATACGGAACGTACGTAGCGTAGTGTAGTGTATGTACCCAATTAAGGAACTTTAACTTTGTCAGTTTTGTGACGAAAATTAGCTATACATCGACGGCCGCCAAAACTGATAAAGTTAAAGTTCCTTAATTGGGTACACTTTTTCGTGAAAATGCCCAAGTACGGCGTACTTACTCGCCCGTCTAGTTCTATCACCCCTTTTAACTAACGTTGACGTACTAATACTTACAACGTAGTGATTAAGTACTCTGAGGTAATACTATATTACAATATTCAGTACATGAAGTAATAGATAAAGGTGGAGGCAACACTCTGAAGACGAATGAAGCGTCCTTGACATGTCGTTGAAGACATTATATCCCAAAAACTTTGGTCCCCTCCTCTCTTTCTAACTAGGGTAGTTAGAAAGAGAGGAGGGGACCAAAGTGTTTTAGATAGAATGACGAAAAAGTACATTCAAGACGCTTCATTTTGGTCTAGAGAGTGTGGCCATCTACCTTTATCTAAAACTTCATGATTCAGTATCACATTCATTACAGTAAAGTACACCTGTGGCCCATTTCACGAAGCTACAAGTTACAAATTACAAGCGGAACTCTCTTTCTAGCAAAAAGAGTTAGAAAGTGACTTCCGCTTGTAATTTGTAACTTGTAGCTTCGTGAAACGGGCCTCAACTATAAACTGGTTTCACGTAGTTTTTGATTAATATTTGAATTGTGTTGCGAAGTTGTTTTCAACGCTCTTATTTTACCCACTCTTATTTGCCGAACTCTTGGACTATACCAAACTATAAGGTTGTTATAACCAAGACGCCGTAGTCCTTCATTAAAAAAAAAAGTCAGATTTAAATTGAATAGAAACGTCAAATTTAACAATTTTAGGTTATGTATGTTCGTCAACTATAAAAAAATATTTGTTTATAAATGATGAGTACAATTCATGAAAATATAATTGATTAAAGTCAAACATGAGTGATTCTGATGCAGATGAAGAAAACGCTATTCGTTATGGAACACCTCTTGAGCCCTACGAGGAAGGTATATGTTACTGTTATGAAGTATAAAGTAGCGGCTTCGACAAAAACATAATCATCATTATTTTGTTTCATTAATATTTCAAGTCACATAAACCCTTCAAAGCTAGCAGTATAAAATGGTACATTGAAACATTCGTTTTAAAGCTAAAATCTATTTATAAAAGAAGACAACTCACCAAAGACGTAATGTCAAATGAAAAAGAGAGAGCTCTTTCTGTTAACTGCTTTAGGTTCATATTTATATTGTTTTTTGGTCTCAAAAAATAGGGGCTTACTTAGGTATTTCATATTATATAGTATTATTTGATAAACATTTTTATTATGACCATTAGGTAATTTTGAATCTTTATCCAGTACAGGTCGATTCACAAGAGCTGGCACGAATGGATTGACCGTAATGTCACCTACCCCTGTGTGAGTGCCGTCTTTTGAACCAATTTTCGAATTTCAAAGCGAAACCCTGTTATTATATTACACACTTTTATACTTTTGTTCACTCATTCAATCCATTCGTGCCAGCTCTTGTGAATCGACCTGTACCTCAGCTTTACATTCATTATGAAGGTTAGTTCTTTTGTTTTTTTGAAAAAGCAAGGATTAAGCGCAATTGGCACAGCGCGCCTGCAGCCCGGTTTAGTCGATTCGAGATGTGACGGTGAAAAGTTACAAAAAATTTAAGAAATGTAACCATCTGGCAACACTGGAGAGAATACCTATCGAAGCATCCGTGTATTTACGACCAAGGAAGCCCACGACGGATCCGCCGCACTCGCGCGCTGGTAGTGGCGGGCGGCGGGCGCGGCGGGTCCGTCGTGGGCTTCTATATAACTCCATGCTAAAACACCCGCCGAACTCCCGACTCGCTCGGCGTACGACACGCTCCCGCCCGCTGTGTGAATTGCGCTTTAATGGTATCTATTTAAATGTGTCTGGTATTGGTCTAGTCTAAACTGACATTTACCATGTAAATAAAGTTAATTACAGCCGCAAAGGTCCAAACTCAGCCTAGTTTGAGATGCTAATCCTAAAATGTTTTTTTTTTCAGATGAGATCCCCTCCAAGCGCAAGTACCAGCAGCAACCGGATCAATTTGCTGTTGACGCTCACGGGCGCCGGCGCTTCCACGGCGCCTTCACCGGGGGCTTCTCTGCCGGCTTCGGCAACACTGTCGGTACACCTGAAGGATGGACACCCTCAACTTTCAAGAGCTCCAGGGGGGAGAAGGCGCAGGTTTCTGTGAGTGTGCGCTGTTTTGCTATTTGATTATTAAAAGGTTTATATTTTATCTGCTATATTGATTAACTTAGTTCATATGTATATGATATGTATCTAATGTCAAGTATGGCATATGATCTTAATAAGACAAGTGAACCAATAAAAGATCAGGGGCTTGTATTTGGTAAATTGCTTTTGCTATGTTATCGTACTGTTTTAAACTCGGCTGCCATTATTGACATGTACATAAGGGCTATCATAACGTTGACAATACAATAACATGTGATAAGCAATATGGTTCTACTGAGGAGAATAGAACCCCTGCACTTGCATTTCTGTCAGTGAATTGTTAAGTAACGGAACAGTTTAAGTATAGATTGTGTTTTTAAAGGTTTTTAATTTTTTCAGGGTCAACGTCCAGAAGATTTCATGGATGAAGAGGACAGGGGAGAGTTTGGAATAGCTCCGAAGCACATGCTGACTCACAATGAGTTCTCGGGGCGGAAACGGCCATTGCAGCAGAGGTACCATGACGGACCTATTCCAGGTAAAGATCATTACCCGGGTATGGTACATGTGATCAAGGGATTTTAATTTTAATAGGACCCCCATTACTAAGCTTATGCTATCCGTCTGTCTGTATGTCTGTACTACTTTAAAGAGCGCTATCATTTGAACAGCTAGTTGATTTTCTGTACAAATAATATTATATGTTATAATTGCAGATTTCAAAAAAAACTTAAAGTAGAATAATAAGGGTGGATTGTCAAAGGTTGTATTCCGTAGGTGGCTGAAGCTTAATATCTCACTTACTAAGTTCGTTTTTGTTGAGGTTTCTGTTTCATTTATCAATTTCTCTCATTTTTGTTGCAGGAGAGCCGGTGTTAGAACAGCTGCTACGTCCTGTCCACGAGACGGCAGCGGTGCGCATGCTGAGAGCTATGGGCTGGCGGCCCGGCCAGGGCGCGGGTGAACGCGTCACTAAGTCACAGAAGAAAGCCCGCGGGGACCAGCACAGGGTCTACGGGTGCTACATGCCTGAGGATATGAGACAGGTAAGGGGAAGGGAAATCTACAGGATGGTAAGTGGCCTGAGGGTGACATTTGCGATCTCACGTAAACTAATGTTTCACCAAATAACTACGAACTGACGAATATTGCCTTTGTACCTCCTTTATTTTCAAATAAATGTTTTTTATGTAATGATTACTTTTAGTGCAATACAGAGTTTACTTACTTTCGTACTTTCCGCAACAGCGTTATAGATTTACCTGAAAACCACTCTAAACTTGAATTCTATTCTACTGCGTAAAACAATATTGCTTTTGACGTGTTATCGTGCTGTCAAAGTTACGTACCTCGTATTTACTGATGACCGAGTTAATAACAATACCAAAACAGGCCCAGCGGCTCTATTCAACACTGTAAAAACAATATCGTATTTGATCTGTTATCGAATTGTCAACGTTTTGATAGCTCTTATTTTCTTGACGGTAATGGCGGCTGACGTCATAACAATACCATAACAGGAAAACTACGATATCGTTTTTACCGCCTAGAATACCGGCCCTGGTGGTTTTTCCGCACCGCTGACTACGCTGAAATGTATCCCAACCAAAATAATATTATTATCGGTTGTGCGGGTTGATCTCTATATTTTATTAAAGAACCCTTATATGGCGTTTTAAAAATTCTTGATATTTTAGCCACACCTCATCCTTTATTCTAGCCAACCGAAGTCAAGTCAGACCACTCGGACAGCTCCGATTCCGAGTTCGAGTACGACACCCTGTTCGCGCCAGACGACTATGAGCCGTATGTGCTGCAACGCAAGAGCGACCGGTTCGGGCTGGGCTACTCGGGGCTTAGCCGGCACTCGGTGCTGGGCAGCCTGGCGGGGGAGTACGGGCAGGGGTCTTCCAAAAGTCATCTCGTTATGAAGGACCGGGGGAAGAAGGTGAGATTAGGAGATAACAAGCTTTTTATAATTTTATTTTAGTGGGCAGGGCACATAGCTCGAAGAACCGACGGCCGTTGGGGCAGAAAGGATCTTGAATGGAAATCACAACCTTGCAAGTGCAGCGTTGGACGACGGCCTGCACGATGGACAGATGACCTGATAAAGATAGTAGGTGGATGCAGGCCGCATTGGATTGTTCTCGCAAGAAATCAAAAGGGGAGGAAATTATTTAGCTTTTCACTACCTTTAGTGAGACTATTGTGGTCGTGTATATAGATTTGGATAAACGTGGATAAAAAATCTGTCACTTTCTGATCTGTGGTGGTAGGACTTTGTGCAGGGTCCGTTCCGAGTGATAGCATCGTAGCATTCCGGTGTGGAGATAAGGAAACCGGTGAAATTACTATCATAGAGGCATTCCATCTTAGTCATCCATCATAATACAGGGGCAGATGGCGAGAAATGGCAAGAAACAAATGAACATAGACTTCAGTTGTTTTTAATGGTTACAGTAGCTTACAGATCTACCCCCTTAATAATAAACGTTGAGTAACGGTGGTATAGCTATACAATGTTTTGTCCTTATCTGTCATTGTGACATTTGAATTTGACCGATAAGGACAAAACATTGTATAGCTATACCACCGTTACTCAACGTTTATTAGTAAGGGGGCCAGTGAATAATACTTTCACATCGTGAAAACTCGGAACTCACGTCTACTTCCGAATGATGACGACGTTATTGAATTAATTATTTAATCTTAATTAACAAAAAAATACTCTGGTATTAACCACTCTATATCGATTATCACTCTCGCGATGCGACGTTCCCCCACGTTGTCTTGATGGGTACTGAGTCAGACTGAAGTAGCATGACAAATACGAACATTTCCGAGAACATACGATGTGAAAGGATATTTCACTACATCTGTACTACCATTTGTAAACAACGTCGTTCGCGTTGAAATCGGAATCATATTTTTTCCAAGAAAATAAATATCTTATATGCTAATGCCGAATACTATTCATATGCGATTTTATTAAAATAGGAGTTATAATCTATATATATTTTTATAGCTTGCGTTCTGCACAGGTATCGATTCGAGGGCAAGCCTTCGGCGTGGGCGCAATGGAAGCTGACGATGAGGATATTTACGCGACTGAGGACATGTCGCACTACGACTTCTCCCTAGGCGGCGCCGCTCCGGAGAAACAGAAGACTAAGGGCAAGCAGGAACTCAATGTAAGTACAGCTATATGTGACGTTATGTATGTAAAGGGATCTTATGGCGGATGGCGCTTCCGCCCTTATTAAAGATGGTCCGATATAAATACAACGTCGCGTTTCGCAGTGCGGCGTAAGCGCCATCCGCAATAAGATCCCTTTACATAGATAACGTCACATATTGCTTCAGATTTGTGTTCGCTTAAGTATCTTTTTCTTTACTTTAATCGACCACGACCTGTTCAGTCAGCGTCATAATAATAGGGGTGTGTAAATTTTTTTTATTGCCGATGTGTAGAAGAAAACTTAATGTGGCCAATTTAGTGATTAAATATTTTGATTTTTTGTACTCAACCGTGCTCACGAATAATTCAGAATCCGTAGGGTTAAATTCGGAGAAACTGTCTTAGAAACCAATTGGCCTTTTTTAACTTAACATAGAACATTTTGGTCAAGCGCGAGTTATTAAAAATTGGCTTGGATAATGCGAAGTTAAAAAATAGGGGTGGGCAGTTGTTGGACGTGGATACCAAGACAGGGATTGGCTTTCAATTGAGGGCGTGGGTGAGGACAATGCTAAAGTTGTTTAACTCATCTTTACATAGTATAAAAAGGTCAATAGGTCAGTCCAACTGAAGTCTGCTTTTGGTTAAAATATTGTTGGACGCCGACCTTACCTATTACCTATTACCTATTTACCTACCATTTTAAAGAAGTTATTTTTTACTTTTTGAAGGCGGGTTTTTGTTTTTTTAAACTTTTATTTTATTTTATACTTTTTAGTGATCATAATTATGCTGTTATTCTCCCTCTTCACAATTAATAAGAAACAATAGAACATTTCAATCTCGCCGCAAGCAACGCCGTGGGAAAGTCATAGTCATATATTTAAATCTAAATATGCTTCGTCATAGTCGTTCAACTATCTTAATCGAAATATCTTGTCGCCACCCTCGAAATATATACCGTTTAGGAGTTCCGGTGGCCATCTGTGGTCTTCATCATCAGTTCCACTTCACAAAATAGTGCTTTCCAAGACCAAATACATGAGTTACAACGAAAAATACCAAAATCGCATTAGGTATGCCTATAAATTTTGAAGAGTTCCGTCGATTCCTCATGGATTCCACCATCAGATCTTCATTATGATAAGAATGGGACCAATCGGGAAGCACCAGCTTTCAAATAAAAAAAAAAAACATCAAAATCGGTTCACCCAGTCGAAAGTTCTGAGGTAACAAACATTAAAAAAAAATATAGACGAATTGAGAACCTCCTCCTTTTTTTGAAGTCGGTTAAAAACAAAGTCGCTTCCCGCCGTTTGTCCATTTGTATGTACGCTAAGATCTTTCAAACTACGCAACGGATTTTAATGCGGTTTTCATCATTAGATAGTGATTCAAGAGGATTTTTTTTTTTGTATAATAAATTCTGGATTATGTTTTACAGAAAACTCACATAAACCGAAGCGAAGCGAGGGCGGGTCGCTAGTTTATTCATATTGAAATGGATTTGATTGCATTGATGGTATTTAGATTGATGATGGATGTAGGTGGTGGAAGGCTTCGTCCGCGCCAGCCAGCCGCTGCCAGCCGTGGCGCTGTACCCGGCGCCCGCGCTGCCGCGCGACTACTCGCCGCTGGCGGCCGGCGCGCGCCGCACGAGGTTCGAGCCGACCACCGCGCAGCCGCGGGACCAAGGTACAAATAATCTATAAATCAGTCCGCAAAACAAAGTGCACAATTCTTCAACAAAAACCACAACTAAGGGAATAACAGCTGTAAAACTGTATTGTCCAAGAGCCTATTAAAGTGGTCGATACAGTCAAGTTATAATGTTATATATACGTTCTCGAGACGTCAAAAATATCTACACGCCCCTCATTAACAATAAGGTCCATGTATACATACATATATTTGACGCGATGGCTGTGAAGATATTAATACTTTCGACTGTAAAATAGACATAATAAATTGGTAGAAAATGTTGTGGTTTGGAATAAATTGTGACACTAGTCGAAATGAAATTGGGAACCTGATTAAATTTCTATCCAAAACGATCACTGAAGAATATCGTAGGTCCACCTACAACCACGTCAAATTGTTTTTTTTTCCCAGCCAGTATAATGTATTTATAGGAAAAGAGTCCCATACAAAAAAAAGACATTATTTGATATTGCTTACATAAAACAGAACTCAAATTTAAACAACTTTGAGTTGAGGTTTAATCTATCAGGGTTTTTTGTTTTTCAGACAATGAATATATGATTATATGATAATAATATCTAGCGTGTTGCGTATTAAATACTTCATAATTTCACAGGTCTCGGACGACACGAACTATCAGCCGAAGCACGCGGCACCCTTCTAGGAGAGACGCCTATCCCCAAACCAGACGAGCCAACCGAACAAACCATAGACCCCATCGCCCAACTACTCGGCAGAAACGTCAACTTCGTGGCCACAGACAAGATCATAGACAAAACTAAAGCGGAAACCGAAACCAAAGACAGCGAAGATTTTATTTCAATAAAAGATTCCGGTAAAGAAATAACGAAGGTGTTTAAACCGTTCGTGAGTGATCCGGCGAAGCAAGCGAGATACGAGAAATACTTGAAGGATAAAACTGGTCAGTTGGAAAAGGACGACACGGTGGATCGATTGCGCGCGTGGGAGAGGAACAGGGAGTTATCCGAGTTTGAACAGGCTGCTAAGTTGTATAAGCCGCTGTCTGGTATCATGGGCGACAGGTAAACACACATATTTACATATTCAGTATATAGTTTCTAACGGCTACACTCAAAGTTGTTCCTTAGTGACGATTTTTTATTTACTAGTTTGAAAAAGGAACGTGTTAATTGTCCCTAAAATGTCTCTTAGTACGGTAAGCCGCAAATTGGGAATTTCACACACAATATAGGATTGCTTTGTAGTGTGCCGTTATGTTCACGATTTTTTCTGCACCTTATGTACACAAATCAGGGAGAACCAAGAGGTTTTTTTTTTAATTTATTTATCTTAAACACAATTAAATTTTACATTCAATAGCACCATTAAACCACAGAGAGGTTTGTCTCGATGTCTGAATGCCTTTAGCTGGGCTCAAGCCCACTATATAGTTTTTTTAGGTTCCCCTTTGGAATCCCTAATTGTCGTTTGTCCTAATGCATCGTTTGTCCGAATTTTCGTTTAGTCTAAAGCCATTTACGCTTACATTATAAAACTTTTTAGTGTTGTTATAATATAATCTTAACCTAACCGAACCGCAGATATAATTGGAAAACTTAAAAAGTGGCCTGACTCAGCTGAAAACCAGCTTAGGGCAAATGAAAATTCGGTTAAACGATGTGTTAGGACAAACTTTATTAGGGATTCTGAGGGACACCCGTTTGTTGTATTATACGTACGTTTTTAATGCAACGTAAAACTAAGATGAAAAGAAATGATTATTTAGTAAGTAACATGTACTGGCACTTCTACGCGTCAAAAATCTACTAGCGCTTTCCAAGACCACTGCTGAGACGAAGCGCAAGTTTTTTGGATTGGAAATAATATGATAGGTGGGAACGAGGACCGGAGTAGACTAACGCGAGTTGAAATTAATCTTTAGACGGGATTCTAACCCTAATCTGGCTACGAAATCAACCAGTGTAACTGCTCAACTAGCGATCCCTTTAAAGGCAAGTAGGGACTGGAGAAAAGCACAATACAAGTTTAACTGCTTTTCGGCCGCGTTAAATCATGGGCGGTTTAAAAAAAAGTATACATAGTTAAGGACTAAATTTAAGAAACTGTAATTTTAGTCAGGTGAGTTACGAAAATTACTCATAAGCCAATCCACTCCTTAATTACGTACACTTTTTTTTTTAAATTGCCCTCATTCTCGTCCCGCAACGGCCTTATTTCCGGTGTGTGCAGTAATGTGCTATCCCCCAGATTCACGCACGCGGCGGAGCCGGACGACGCCCTGAACGCCCTGTCGGGCGTGGCGCGCAGCTCCGTGAACCGCGGGCTGGCCACGCCGCAGCAGGTGGACGCGGCCTGCGCCGGCGCCTACGGACACCTCACGCGCTCCGAGGCGCCCTGGAGGCCGGAGAGCTTGGTCTGCAAGAGGTTCAACGTGCCCGAGATAGGGGGCGCTAGGTAAGCCACCACACTCGCGATATTACGACATCCCTTCCTATCATTATTTTCCAAAATTGAAATCATGTCATGTTCCTGTACTAAAACCACCTCCGTCACGCTTTGGGGCACGCTTTCTAATAAGGGGATTCGCCGCATCGCTACGCTACGAGCGGAGGCTCTGGAAATTTAATATTAAGAATAGTTTCTCTCTGTTTACCCACCGCCCAAAGTTTTTTTTTCTAAAAACAGTTGCCGCTCTTTCTGTCTATGGAAATCATTTGACCTCGTACGTGTCTGCTTCTGCAAATTGACTGAGAAATAAATTGAGCGCAAGAAATAGTAGAAAATAATAGAGACCACACTGTGCCAAAATTTCATTGGAAAAAATATTTTTGTTTTGTAAGAGTTAACGTTATAACACTCGCAACACTGATTACTTTCCTTTGTTTGTATTTTAACAGAGCTCAGTAAATATTTAACTAGTTATCGAAAAACAATCTTCTTGAAATTTAACGGCTTAAGTCAATTCAGGTGTAAAATATTAATTGCACATATTTTTGTTCAAATTTGTCCTCAGGCAAGAATCGAAAAAAGAAGACAAGCCCAAAGTATCTTACTCGATATTCAACTACATGGAACACTCGGTCCACGACAAGGACAGCTTCGCAAAAGAACAAACTAAATTTAGCGGCTCCAAATCTGTCAGCAGAGAGGCTGTAACTAATGAGAAAATAACTGTTAAAACGAACACGCTCACTAGTGCTTCTAATACGGAAATGAAGGAAAAAGTTAATGAGGCAATACCTAGCACTAGTGATTCAGGCTTCAATAAAAGATTGACGGTAGCTGAAATGTTTTTAAAAGAATCAGAGAAAGCTTTGAAAAGCAAAGAAAACGTTGAAGTCACTGAAACGATTAACAAATTTGATAAAATGGATTTATACAAGTCAATATTTCTCAGTGATAGTGAAAATGAGGATGATGTTGCCAAAAATGATGAAGGAAACGTAAAAAATTATAATCCAACTGTCAATGATTTTGTTGATGTTCCTAAGAATGTTGAAAGGAATCTATCGCCGCCTCGCGGTATATTTGCCAATATAGATTTCGACGAGATAAATTCATGGAAAAGAAATGCTGAGAAAAAGGCGCAAGAGAAATCTGAATCAGATAAAAGTTCAGCAATTGTCGAAGATAAAGCCGCAGATTCTAAAACGAATGAAACTGATAATGATCTTGATTCTTACGGTCCTAAGATACCACATGATTTAAAGAAAAGACTCGAAGAATTACCAGAAAGAGAAAAGGATGTGGATATTGATACTTATGGCCCGAAAATACCGGATAGTTTAAAAAAAAGACTCGAAGAATTGCCAGAAAGAGAGAAGATGGAAAAGCCTGTGTATAGAAGTAAGAGTGAAAGGGAGGTTATAGATGTATCCTCGTCCAGTTCTGATTCCTGGGTGGAGGCGAAAGAAGTTAAGTCTAAGAAGAAGAAAAAGAAAAATAAGAAACATAAGAAACAGAAAAAGTCCAAGCATAAGAAGAAGGATAGATAAATGTAGAAATAAAATGAAGTTTTAAAATGAAGCTTTTTGTTTTATTAATTAGACCCATTACATTTCTCAGAGATCTAAGGTATGAAACAATAATGCCGATAATGGCGCATCCGCATGTGGACTTTATTCTAAAGGGCCGGAAAGTAGGGGATTGGGTAACGAGGTGTTGGCCTGCCAAAACCTGACTCGTGTCAGGAAATCTCCGTTTTCGCCGAGGCTTTTCACGAACAATGTGAGGACATAATAAAAATATAAAGAATATTCCGACGAATTGAGAACGCCCTCCTTTGAAGTGAATTATCTTAATTGTTTAATAGAAGTTTATCAATTCAGTAAAAGTTTATCAATTAATATAATTTCATACAAAATGAAACGCCGCCCTAGGACGCCAGTGACGCCACCGCCTTATTAAGTCTTTTTCTTGGTCCTTTCGATTTTGTATGCAAATGAAAGCATTTGAAAAATAATAGCAACGAAATAGGATTTCATACGTTTATTTTAGCCCTATGAAGAAAATGAGGTTTTTCTTAAGATTGTAGTATTGAGAACCTAAATATCCAACTTACCGTCAGGAAGCCGTGTGCTAGCCCTTTACCGGTCATTGACAACTGTCATAGCATTCGCCACAGAAGAAAGACTAAAGGCATAGAAACCGTACTAAATAAGCAGAAAATACATTATGTTTCACTTCTTTTTACTTATGGTTTTCATAGTGACTTGGAAAGAGATGAATCTTTAGCTGTTCTTTCGTCATTTGGTACATTGTCACAAGTAAGGCGTGATTTGGACCTATAAGCACCTTATAGTATTTGGACCTATGGACTAGGAAAGACATCCTTGTGACAATGACAGTTAAAGCAGAAAAAACAGCCTACTTTTTTTAATTTTTTCTAATTTTTTCACATATACGTAATACGTAATCTAAAAAGTAGAGAAAGATAGCTGACGCAAAGTACGTCTTATAGTCCGGTTTCTATGCTATATGTTCTTATTCTGTGATATTCGCAAATTTTTAGAACCAAGCTGTCAATTCTTAAGATTCATATTACATTTATTATGGTGGGAAATATATTCCCTCTGCCTTATAAAGGGCTAGTATACCTTCTTTATGCAATTGAAAATAACCGCTCATGCAAAAATATAACTAAGGTAAGGTTGGGTAAGTGAAACACCGGGGCAAGTGGAACACATACAAATATCTCTTAAAATAATAGCTTTAATAAAGCACAGACGTGTCGGTAAAGCAGTTATTGTCATAATAGTTCTGGATTCAAAAAAGAGATATACAAAAACAAACGGATATACATATGTTTCACTTGCCCCAAAATAACTTGCCACAAAAGTTATCTTTTCTATGCAAAACCCAACTTTTTTTAATGTTGCAAAGATCAAAATAGCTTAATTACTTTCGTACAAAACGTCTTTTGCATCTAAAATAACTTTAAGTGCAAGTACTGAGCGACAAACACGACGTTTTTTGTGTGCGTACAGTTTCTTTTATATGCCTGTTATGAAGGCATCTAAAGTAATATTTTGTTAATTTTATAAATCTTAATTTTGCAAAGATATTGCTACTGTAATAGAACTAACATTTTAGTAAATCCAGTTGATTTTCTTTAGAAACAAATAAAGTATGTTTCTCTTGCCCACCTTGACCTTAGTTAATTCGTTTAGGTTTACGTAAGTATAGTTGCGGTATGTAAGTTTGTACAAATAAATGACGATCGCAGTCGCTATTCGATAGTACGGGTATACTTCGTCTAACACCTACCCAAGCACCGTCACGTGTGCGCGAAAACCTTTGACTAGGTATAGAATTTTTTTCTTTAATCATTGGCGAATACAGATGGGTTTTATAGGTTTAACGTGCGTATTTTGATCACTTTCACTCTCAGTACTGGCTCATTCCGGCAGTAATGTGACGACGTGTAACGTGTGTATGTGTGAGCGAAACGATTTTTTTTTAAATAATGCTAATTTAATCTCGATGGGTCTGAGCTAAGTTTGACGAATGTCAACATTGTCATTTTTTTTCGATTCTCTAGGGGGGGGGGCACAGTCCCCCTTGGCGACGCCCTTGATAGCTCTGAATGTAGAGTGGTGTAGGGTGGTGCTTCCTCAGTTTCCTGTTTAAAATTGTTGTTTTAAAAGAGAAACTAATTATGTCTTCAGCAGTTCAAACCACACTTCAAGTTAAATTCTTTGAGAGATAAAACCAGCTGGCTCGGGCACTATTCTATTCTGTAAAACGATATTGCTTTTATAGTATTGTTTTGAAATCGGCCGCCATTACTATCAAGTAAATAAGAGCTATTCTAACATTGACAATACGGTAATAGCTCAAAGACGATATGATTTTAACTGCCTAGAATCTTGGCCCAGTACTGCTATACAAACCGCTAAAATGAATTCGTCGAAACTCTGTTAAAAATAATATAGTTAGGCATACAAGCAAACAACACGATTATACGGTACACGTGTAACTTTTATCAGATTACACAGTACTCAGAGTGTTTTGTCACGCAAATTTCAACCTTAACAATAGAGAAGATAATTTGTACCTATTGTGTAAACAGAATGTTTTGTTAAGTTATTTGTGAGTTGCGAATTTATCTATAGTTTCATAATAGGATCATGTGTTTTTACGTCTTGGTATTTGTATGGCAGATATACATATTTAGTTTTTGTTATCCAGTGTACTTACCACAATAATAATGATTAAGGCGATACAACAATTATTCAAAACAACTTTTAAATAAGTAGATAAAATGCCTCGATATCTCCGGCTCAACCGATGAAACTATCCTCGTAAAACTAGTTTCTTTAAAAAAGAAGGCGCGTCCGAATTGGTCTATTCGTTTGTGAGCTGCGATGCCAAAGTCACGCAGATATACACTCACCGGCAAAAATATCCGCGCACCCGTCTTTTGTCCGTACAATTGTTAACCAATATAACTTCTTAAATCAGAGAGTAATGGATCATGGATCTTTTGGGTTCCTTGGGAAAGAACCACGACAATTTAAAAAATACATTTGTTGGCCATTTGGGACCTAGGTTAATTAGCAACAAAATACTAAAAGGTACATCGAAATTCGTTCAGTATTTTTAACCGACTTCAAAAAAAGGAGGAGGTTCTCAATTCGTCGGGATAATCAGAGAGTAACTACAAAAAATAAATGTTTAAAAAAACAAAAAACCGCCTTCAAAAAGCAAAAAATAACTTCTTTAAAATGGTAGGTAAATAGGTCAGTCCAACTGAAGTCGGCGTCCAACAATGTTTTAACCAAAAGCAGACTTCAGTTGGACTGACCTATTTACCTACCATTTTAAAGAAGTTATTTTTTGCTTTTTGAAGGGGGTTTTTTGTTTTTTTAAACATTTATTTTTTGTAGTAACTCTCTGATTTAAGAAGTTGGGCTTGTTAGCGATTGCATGAATAAAAGACGGGTGGGCCGATATTTTTGCCGGCGAGTGTACAAAGTAGAAGAAGAAGAAATACGTTTATTCACCAACCATCATCATCATTTCAGCCTATTGCAGTCCACTGCTGGACGTAAGCCTCCCCCAGGGTTCGCCACAAGGCCCGATCTCCCGTTTTCGCCATCCAGTCACCACCAGCCACTTTTTTCAGGTCGTCGGTCCATCTGGCTGGAGGGCGTCCTACGCTACGCTTGCCGAGCCGTATGAGATGATCCGGCATAAAACTAGGGTCACTGACGTAGTTCAGAAGTGTAGCAGACTGAAGTGGCAGTGGGCTGGTCACATCTGTCGCAGAACCGATGATCGGTGGAGAAGACGGGTTCTCGAGTGGAGACCAACCATAAGTCACGCAAATATACAAATTATCAAAGAAAACAGTGAAGGTAACAGGGATAGCGCTACGTTTTGCCAAATTGACATCATGGTCGCTGCCAGTAGGTTGCCCCGAAACTGCCGGAACAAGACACCATTTGGCCAAAAGTCGGGACGCTGGACGGGTTCCAGCATAAACCGCGGCACGCGCACTACAAATATGGCATAGGGTGGTATTCCACTTGTCCAAGATCTTTATCCAATGTGTTTTTGCGTCTCACAGTTTGCTTTAAAAAATGCGAGATGCAATGCACATTTGACAAAGATATTGGACAGGGGAATACCACCCATAGCCTCGTAAGGCCCACCATACTGCAACCAGGGAGCTTTCCGTGAGTGGGACTTTGAATCTACCATCATGGCAATAAAGTTCAAATACGTTTGTTTGATAATGCCATACCACCAGACCAGCTTAAGTGGATTCTGAGGCCCTACTTTGAAAATCGAAGTTCGAAGTTACGTTAGCACCATCTCTATCACTCGTCGTTCGAGACTAAATCGAGAGAGAAGGATGAAGCTAACATAACTTCGAACTTCGATTTTCAAAGTAGGGCCTCTGATACCCATAGACATCTAAAAGACTGCAAACGCGTTGCCAACCCTGAGGACTACTAGTTAAGATGGAATGCCTCTACGCTAGTAATTTCACCGGTTGTCTATGCTAGTATTTTCACCGGAACACAACAATGCGAACTCGGCTGCTGGACGGTAGGTTAAGGATGAGATAGTGGTAGCAATCACGGTTCCTTCACAAGGTCCTAGCCACTATATGTGTATGTTACTATATATACACTATATGTGTGTATGAAACTAGGCTAAGCTAGGTATTTAAAACAGGCTACAACAATTAAAGTAGCGAGTTAAAGTGACAAGGTTCTGCTATATTGGTACCAGACAACGGCGATGTAATCAGCCCAATGGAACCCTGACCAGAGAACTGTGTCACAGTGACGTTATGATTCAAATCGTAAGAATAGGGTCAAATAAATTGTTGGATTATGTCACCGTGACACCGTTCTATGGTGGGTCAGGAGACCATTAGGCTATAGTACATGCCCAAATAATCAGATAATACTTTAACTTAATGTTCCCGCGTCTTGTTTATCTATGTCTATGGTACCCAGGTATCCATTGCACAATTTATGCAAGAAAAGAATACAATGTTTCTTGATAATTCTACTAAGCTGCGCCGCTTAATTAACGTTCAAATTAACTGAGGCGCATCTTCGTGTAATAAAATAAATACACTATTTAAATTAAAAATAACAATTTGTTTATGCGCGTCTTTTATCCTCGATCGACGTATACACGCTCGGTATTCTTGGCTGTTTGACGTAGTGCCAACGCTTACGTACATTGTAGCGTGAAAAACATTATACGGATGGGGACAATTCAAAATTTCCTCCATGGTTCCGGGCTCTTATAAGCTTCTTAGATTATAAGAATAAAATATCAGGGGACAATTTTCTCATATAAATTGACCTAGTCCCAAACTAGGAAAGAGATTTGTATCAACTTTTTCACCTTATTGCATTATAATAAGGTCCAAAGGTGGATACATCTCTTTGTACTTGACTGTAGGGGAAGATGCGGTGGCTTCGTACAAAGGGAGCATTCGTACAGTGGTCATATCTCGACTATCCAACATGCTGAAGCGTTCATATTTGTATGCGTGACTGCCGCTCATATGCATAGGCTACCCTCAAAAAGCGATGGCAGTGCGGCAGCAGATTTCGCCAGAAATAATTAATATATGTTTTCGCGACCCAAAAGTAATTTTTGGTTCTTCTTTGAATGCGTCTGTCTCTAATAAGTTTTACACGAATTAGAAAAAATATTTTTATATAGTTTGCAATTAGATACTTGAGATTAATATGTAAACAATGGTTTTGGGATTACTTTAACAGTTATTTTTTATTTCGATTTTTTTTCGGATCGTTTTGGTTGGGGTACCTTCGTACAGTCAAAATGTATGTAATAAATAGGTGATCATTTATGTACCTTGTCGCTTTCAATCATTTCACAATGTTGTATGACATTTCAAACACGACGTTAAAGTGACAAGGTACATAAATGATCACTTATTTATGCTGTTGACTGTACGAATGCACCCCATGAAAGTTAAAAAAATAAAGAATTATCTAGAATAATTATAATCACAAAACCAGGTCAGTAAGATATGCCTAAAAGTTGACTGAAACAGGTGTGTTCGTACTTGTGTGAGCTCTTCAATAAATTCTAGACTTCTTGATTTTGTATATTTTTAATTAGTTTCCGAAATTAATAGGTTACAAATTTGGGTAGGTATATAGCTTTAAATTAGTATTTTAAATGGAAAATGGGTCCTAGCTCGTTGCTCTGTATATCAGAATGAATGTCATTGCCGCTGCCCGCGCATCCTCCTCCTCTCTCGTCTTGCGTTTTGTTAGCGGGCAGGCGTTAACATCTTCCCCCCCTCGAAGACTGAGGGGCTTCGAGTTGTGTCTTCTTCCTTAGGCAGCGGACAAAGGTTGACGATCGCCCGTCGTAGAATGCCTCGTACTGTTCTGACGTCTGCCACTCGTGCGATGCCATCGGGTCCTGGATGCAGACGATGAATGCGACCCATGCGCCACTTGAGGGGAGGTAAATTCGGCTCCTTCAGAACTACCATGTCGCCCTCTGACAGGCGTCCCTTTTCTACACGCCACTTCGACCTTTGCTGCAACTCATTTAAGAACTCATTTCGCCATCGCTCCCAGAAATGTTGACGCATTTGCTCTATCTGTGCGTATCTGTCAAGCCTGTTCGGATTCACGTCGAGCAATGCCGGCGATGGTAAGGAAGTGAACGGTCGTCCGATCAAGAAGTGCGCCGGACACAAAGGATAAAGGTCAGTAGGATCGGATGATAGAGGAGTTAGTGGCCTTGAGTTTAATATTGCCTCAATTTGTGCAAATAAAGTCGATAACTCTTCTAACGTTAAGTTGGTATTTCCTAAAATTCGATTGAGATGGTGCTTGGCAGACTTTACCCCTGCCTCCCAAAGCCCACCAAAGTGGGGGGAATAAGCAGGCGAGAACTTAAATTCGATACCTTCACCGGCGGCATACGACGAGATTGATTCATTGCATGTCTCTAAAAATCTGACAAGATCGTTGTTTGCGCCCACAAAATTCCTACCATTGTCACAGTGGATTACGCTTGGTTTTCCCCTGCGAGAGATAAAACGTTTCAAACACATCAAAAAACCCTCCGCACTGAGATCAGATGCAACCTCTAGGTGTAATGCCTTTGTCGAAAAACACACGAATAAACATAAATAACTTTTTATAATTTTGCAACCACGGCCCTTACGGTCTTTTGTTGCAAATGGCCCTGCGAAATCGACACCGGAGATATGAAATGGTAAAGTGGGAGATACACGCGATGACGGCAAATTGCCCATTATTGGACTTATAGTTTTAGCTTTTAATATTTTACATATTCTACAGTTATCGACAGTTGATCTTGCTAGTCTTCGGCCAGCGACTGGCCAGAAGGTTTGCCTTAAACTGGTCAACAGCAGTTGAGCGCCTGCATGTAAAAGTTTTATGTGTTCGCGGGCGAACAATAGTTTGGTAAATCGATGTTTTGAATCCAATATGATTGGATGTTTCCTGCTGTAACTTTCCGCAGAGTTTTGAATACGTCCACCAACCTTAAGAATACCTTTATCGAGGAAAGGCAAAAGTGAAAGTAATCGAGATTTTGAAGGTAAGCTATCTTTGTTCTTTAGTTGGTTGACTTCAAATTCAAAACACTCCTGTTGATGTTGTTTAATTAGGTAATGCAATGACTGATTAAGTTCCTCGGTAGTCAAATGACCGTCTCTTTTATTTTTTTTATTTTTAAGATTATATGTATATCTAAAAACATAAGCAAAGCTTCGATGCAAAATTGTGAATCTTGAGTAGTTTTCAAAATTAACAATTTTAGTAGGGCTTGTGATTGTAATTGTAGTGCATGTCGTAGTATTCGATTTAGAAGTTGATGTAGAATTAGTTTTAAGTTTAGATTTAGTACTATAAGTTTTTATTTCAGGTAATTCCTTAGCAGGTTTGATAATTTCCGGCCAACTAGACGGCTCATTTTGTAAAAAGGAGGGGCCGTGCCACCATAAATCAGAATTAGGTACTTGGTTCGGACTTAAACCACGAGATGATAGGTCAGCCGGATTTTGAACACCGGGTACGTGTCTCCAGGATCCCGCAGATGTTAGTTCCTGTATCTCGGTTACGCGGTTCGAAACAAACGTCTGAAGGTTATTGGATTGAGTATTTATCCAACCAAGTACAACAGAAGAGTCCGTCCAATAGTAAATTCGCGTTATATTGAGTCTAAGCGCCTTGAGTACCTTGGCGCTTAAACGTGCTGCTAGTAACGCTCCGCATAATTCTAAGCGTGGTATAGTTTGAGCTCGCACCGGAGCCACCTTCGTTTTAGCACACAGTAAGCTAACTACGATCCTAACTGAGCTACTAGCTGATCGCATATACACGCAAGCCGAGTATGCGACCTGAGAAGCATCGCAGAATACGTGCATTTCTAATATGCTGTTAGGGTCATTATCGAGTACAAATCTCGGAATTTGAAAGTTTGTTAGGGTTTTTAAACCTGACACAAAATTGTGCCACATTTTTTCTAACTCAATAGGGATACGGTCATCCCAATTTAGCTTAGACATCCACAGTTTTTGGAGAATCATTTTGGGTATAATTGTACACAAACCTAGTAGTCCAAGTGGATCAAATAATTTGGCTGAATTAGACAAGATAGACCGTTTTGTAGATGGTGTCTGACACGTAATATCGACAGGAAAGTTAAATGTGTCGGACATTGGATCCCATTTAAGCCCTAAGGCACTGGACTGCGAACTCAAATCTAAAGCGCTAGGTATAAGCGAACTTAAATCATCTTGAAATATTGAGCGGTCGTTGGTACGGAATTTACGCAAAGGTAAATGAGCGGAATGAAGGGTGTTGGTTACAGAATTAACAATTTGATGCAGATCCTCTCTAGAATGGCTACCCGTGATTAAATCATCAATATAAAAATCTTGCCTAATGATCCTCGCGATGTCCTTGTCAGCACATTCATGAGCTAGCTGAACTAAGCATCGTGTACTTAAGAATGGTGCGGAAGCTGTGCCGTAAGTAACGGTGTTAAGTTTAAAAGTTTTGATAGGCAAATGTTCTTGCTCCCGCCACACAATCATCTGTAAATAACGCTGTTCGGGCTGAATGAGTATCTGCCGGTACATTTTCTCCACGTCAGCTGTAACGACATACCGATGTTGTCTGAATCGTAATAGTATGGAAAACAAGTCATCTTGGACAACAGGACCCACATGCTGTATGTCATTAAATGATACCCCTGTCGAGGTTTTACTTGACGCGTCGAAAACGACCCTTAGCTTAGTCGTTTCGCTACTTTCCTTGATAACAGCATGATGAGGTAAGTAGCATCCACGATCTGGGTTAGTAATTTCACTCATATGTCCTAAGCGCTCGTATTCTTGCATGAATTTAACATAATCTTGTTTAAAATCTGCCCTTTTTTTCATTTTCTTTTCCATTTGCGATAATCGTTTCTCAGCAATGTAATACGAGTCACCTAGGACATCTGATGATTCATGAAGAGGAATCTGAACGCAAAATTTGCCATCTGTATCGCGATACGTCGTATCTTTAAATAATTTCTCACAGTAGTCTTCGCTACTGGAGTAAGGTTTGTATGTGGGGACTTCTTCCAGTTCCCAAAACTTGGCAAGTTGGTTTTGTATCATTTTACTAAATTGACAATGTATTTTATTTGATCTACTAAAATATTTCCCCCCGACGGGGCCTGCTACAATCCACCCCAGATGGGTTTCTTGCAATATAGGCTTGTTAGGTCCTAACTTTAATCGAGAGGATCCCATAATGTCCCAAAAGATATCTGCACCTAATAACAGATCGATCTTTGATGGGTGAAAGAAGGTTGGGTCCGCTAACTCGATGTGGCTGGGAATAGATAGATCCTGTAGGCATATTTCCATCTGAGGTAAGTTGTCGGTAATAAGTGGTACGATATAACATTTGACTTGAGTGCTAAAATGCCTATTTACCGATTTAATTTGTAAGTTGCAATGTTCGGCAATGCTTATTGTTGCATTATTAAGACCGGACACATATTTACATTCATTGCGACGTTTAATACAATTTAATTTAGTTTGTGCTGCTTCCGTGATAAACGATGACTGACTACCACTGTCCAACAGTGCTCTCAACCTGATCGTTTTGTCATTGTTTGACACCTCAACCAAAGCCGTAGAAAGAAGAGCTAAGTTTGAAGCGCCAGCAGACATGGTAACTACCGGAGCGGGGAACAAAACGGCAGCGGTACGGGCCGTAGGGTCTGCGGTAGCAGGTAAGTTAGTCGCAGTAGATAGTGATGTAGACGCTTCTTCGCTACCCTGTGAACACGGCTGCTGCCCTTGACGTTGTTGTGTATAATTTTGAGCCGTGTTTTGTTTATGTAGTAACGTGTTATGCCTTCTTTTACAGATGCGGCAGCCCGCCAGCCTACATTGATAAGACTGATGGTCATTACGAAGACAATTACTGCATATTCTCCATTGAAAAACCTTAGCATTTCGTTCATCAACGGACATAGACTTGAATTTAATGCACTCATATAACTTATGATCTTGTTTACATGCTTGACAACTGCCACGAGGAGGTGAATCGAGCGAAGATGATATGAATGATTTCGATTTAACAAAGCTGTTTCGCTTTTCATTTTTACTAGTATTTACAGATTTAGTGGCATTAACTGTTTCTAAAACAGTTGCCCTTTGACGAAGAAAGTCGAAAAAATCTTTTAATGTTGGTTTTTCTAAAGTACATCGAAACTCCTCCCATTTTCTAGCGGTTTCCGAGTCCAACTTCGCAGAGCCTAGGTAAATGATAAGTGTGTCCCACTTGTCGGTGGGTTCTCCTAAAACGTTTAACGCACTTAAATTCTTAGAGATTGTGTCTACCAAGTTGCGTAGGCCCCGGTCGGACTCCCTAGAAAGCGTCTCGATCGAAAATAGACATTTGATATGTTCGTTAGTTAATAGACGCTTATTATCATATCTCTCGCAAAGCAACGACCAAGCGATCGAATAATTATTCGCCGACACTGTGACCGAGTCGATGACTGCCTTAGCGGAACCTTCTAAAGATGTTCGCAAGTAGTGAAATTTACTAATGTCGTCCATATTTTCATTATTATGCATGAGCGACAAGTACATGTCGCGAAACTCGAGCCATTTATTCCAGTTCCCGTCGAAAGGAGGAAGTTTCAACGGTGGTAGTTTAATGTGATTGGAAAATGATGATGAACTACCATAGCATGAGGCCTCCTCCTTTCGTTTTGCTTTACACTCATTAAACGCGTCCAGTAACTCCTGAGCCTGTCCAATGAAATGATAAAATTTATTTTCTGTTTCTTCGCGCTCTTGTACCTGTTTGGACACATCGGGATCTAACTGTTCAATTTTTGCTTGAATCTCATCGAAGCTATAAGACAACTCTTGCAATTTTACTAACCTTAGACTTAACTCGTTATTTATGAGTTTATTCCGTTCAACTGCATCTTCGATTTCTAACAAAGGGGTTAGGTATTTAATGAATGATGTTAAACGAGCCCTAATGTTACCTCTTTGTTGAATTAGTTCCCTTAAGTCAGCCATAATGCGAACGCAAACACTGAGCGAATAAAAACTAGGTCAAGTAATAAATAAACAATGAATCCAACCTCGGCACTGATGCACAAACCAGCTGATCGCTGATAACGGTACCCGGCGCTGCGCCGACACTGTGTAGCACTGTGCGCGCGCGGCGCTTCTCGCGGTGTCGGCCGAGTATGCGTTCCTCGCCCGCTTATTCCCGGAGTAGTTCTGGAATAGCCGGCCAATATGCTTAACTATTTATTTTTATAAAGTGAATATAAACGGGAATAAGGGCGACTAGAAATTGCGATTATTTTAATACTTCTTAGTCGATTATCCAACTTAGGTAGGTACACTACGTAACGTGATTACTGGTTCATTAATCTAAATATTATTTACTAATACCACTCGAAAATGACTGTTATAGGATGAAATAGGTACTTAAGATTAAATTGCTTTTAAATTAAGAAAAATCAAAAAGTCTATAGCAGATTACTTACGACGTACGTTATAAAAATGGATGTGGGTAAGTTTACACTACGTACTCGGACGGGTGGTAATCGTGATTGAGTAATCGAATAATTATTTACACAAATTAAGACAATGAACGGGAAAGTAAGGATGGAATAAAATTAGGAACGGGCGTACTTCCCTCGGATCCCTCGATGCACTTCCTTGGGATGAATCTCGCCTTCCAGTTGCACTTCCGATCACGTCGGGGTCACCAAATTGTTCGTACTTGTGTGAGCTCTTCAATAAATTCTAGACTTCTTGATTTTGTATATTTTTAATTAGTTTCCGAAATTAATAGGTTACAAATTTGGGTAGGTATATAGCTTTAAATTAGTATTTTAAATGGA
The DNA here is from genome assembly GCA_946894065.1 of Acleris literana. Taxonomy (NCBI): domain Eukaryota; kingdom Metazoa; phylum Arthropoda; class Insecta; order Lepidoptera; family Tortricidae; genus Acleris; species Acleris literana. Next base: position 9,538,715 of record OX335688.1, on the reverse strand, counting down.
AAATGGGTCCTAGCTCGTTGCTCTGTATATCAGAATGAATGTCATTGCCGCTGCCCGCGCATCCTCCTCCTCTCTCGTCTTGCGTTTTGTTAGCGGGCAGGCGTTAACAAGGTGATATAGCTTAAAATCCAATGAATCCTGGGAAAAAACGAATAGTGTACGGAGCCACCCCACGTATGGGGTGCATTCGTACGTTTCCCACTTTTTGGGAAAACCATTATATTTTGGCACATTTGCTTTGTATCCAAATTGAAATACACAATTATTATAGCCAAATAAGTGGAAGATGAAGTAACATTCATCTCATTTAAAAATAGCGGATAGTTTTTTTTTACAAGGCTTAGAGTAAAAAGTGTACGAAGCCACCCCATCTTCCCCTACTAGTTATGGATGGGTACTGAACAAAGATAAACATACTTACTTAATTATACCTATAGAGAAGAATGTGGTTACAGAATTAACAACAAGCTTATAGAGTTGTTGGTAATTCTGTAGCTCTGCCTGCCCCATTCTGGGAATGATGGCGTGTCGGTATGTTTACCTATAGAGAAATACATAGTACATACACATACATAATCTCACGCCTTCGTTCCCAGAGTGGGGTAGGCAGAGCTACAGAATTACAAACATCTCTAAAAACTTGTTGATAATTCTATAACCACAATTTGCACAATTAGGCTAAGATGTTTACCAGCGTATTAGTGACAGGTTGCAAGCCCATCGCCCAACAGTACTGCAAGCCTTTATTCCCTTAGTCGTCTCTTACGACATCCACGGGAAGACATGGAGTGGCACTATTCTAACTCGGCAACCACACGAGGCAAAATACATAGTTACCTACTTAAATACATAGAAAGCATTTAAGATTCAAGAATAAATACCTACTCGCGCTCACCACACAGATGTTTGCACATACGGCACATACCGGGAATCAAACCCGCGAGTACTGCGACCGCTAGCTTCGTAGGTAGGGTTGCCTACAAAGGCGACCCTACCTAGGGTTGTCTAACTACGGTGTGGTACTGCGTCAAGGTACTAAATTGTACAGCAACTTTACAAATTTTGTTATAAATAAAACCGAATCATCAACATAAATAAATTCCCATGCATGTTGTCACCCCTGCGCTGTAATCCAATTCGCTTTAGGCCATCTTCTAAAACGTAATCGCGTAATTGTTGATATAAATCCTGTCAAGTAAATAAAAGCTAGGTAGGTAGGTACACAAGGCGAGCGTCAAAGCGCTTACGCTGTTGGCAGAGAGTCTATTTTTGCTTATTCCGCGCGCTATATTAATTGTGTCGTGCTGTACCATAATATAACATCAAAAAGGCCAGGACAATTCAACCAATTCAACGAAAGCTGCCGTAGGTATAACGGCTAAGACTGTGTGTAGATATATACGCGATAGTATACCTACATCCACGCACTGCATCTACGTGCGTACATACAATAATATTGACGATACCATAAAATACGTCAGACATTCCAATAAAATGAACAACACAGTTTAATTACACAATAATAGTACGTTACGTCGAAAGTGTAGGCGTTCGCTCCAATTCCAAGGTTATACGCCCATGTAACGCAAAATGGCGCGAAATATTCCTACTTACATATTTAAACAAATTCGATGCAAACTGGAAAAAGACAGATCTAATTTTTGTTCTAGCACATTTCACAATTCAGACTAGACAGGCTGTCTGACATGACAAGAAAGCTAGATTCAGAGACAAGAAGACAGTTTTAATTAAAACAGAAACAATTGATTTGCAATACACATCTCTTCTTTAAAACGACGCAGTAGTAATGTTACGCTTCTTAACAAGCAATGTATGCCAATAACTGGACATTATCAAGTGAATGTCAGAGATGTTCACATTACCAATATAAATTTGCAAGAAAAGGACACAGCTATACGTTTTTGTTAGCACGAAAAAGACAGCATGAAAACTGTTGATAAAAAGGAGACGCGATTTGACGTTAGGCGTATGTTAAAGAGAGACGCAACAACATCAGTGTTTACAACATATTTTTTCCTTTAGGGTTGGTACGCATGCGTCATTAGGCGGTGACAGAGACGTATTTAATACACTCTCATATTAAAAATAATTTAATTGCACAATTTATACTTTTTTTATTACTTTTCAGATTATATTTGCAGTTCTAATTAAAGTTAATATTTTAGAGGCGATTTATTAATTTTGTTTGTGGATTTCGTTTCGTCATCCATACCAGCACGATTTTTAACGTTTGTTTTCTCTAAATTGCGTTGCACTACCTATTCCGACCAAAGCTATGTTAATCAGAGGCTCTACTTTGAAAATCGAAGTTCGAAGTTACGTTAGCTCCGTCCCTGTCACTCGTCATTCGAGACTAAATCGAAAGAGAAAGATGGAGCTAACGTAACTTCGAACTTCGATTTTCAAAGTAGGGCCTCAGTTTTTCATATGCGGTTGTAAATATAAAAAATACAAGTTTACACAGTCAAGAAGATACTGTGTTTGATGTTTTGAAACACAATCACTATTATGTTATGTTCGAAATTCCAAATTAGTCAGCAAGTGATACCTCAGTTGATCGAGTTCTATGTCGTAACAAGCTACCTAATTGACAATGCATGCCGTAAAATGTTTTTGTACGCTCTGACAGGACGACTTTATCTCGCCAGTTAATAATAAGAATAGGTGCGTCGAGTTGAAGTTATAGCTGATTTACATCACCAAGCATGCCAGTAGAAGTACATTGCGTCGTTACAATAGCTCTCGCCTCAAACGTGAAAACCAAATCGTCAATGTACAGACTGGCATGCTTTTACTGGCCCAATGTAAATCAGCCATTAGTCACAGAGAATAACATGGCAGACCGCAGATCATGATCGGCGCGCGCACCGATCGTAAACATTGTTATTTGGTGTAGCTGCGTGACACGTGACTCACTTTCGATACTAGCAACACATTAACGTTGCGCATAAAAACAAAAAACTTAATCCGACTCTGGCAAAATACAATCAGCTGTTCGTAATGACAGTTCTCTGACAAATACAAAATGGTTGAAAACTAAAGTTGGCAAACAAAGAAAGGCAGCGTAATAGCGTTATTAAGCGTTTAAATTGTGTTTATAGAGGGAAAAGTGTGTGAAAATAGTGAGTGTTGAGTGTGTAGTGCACAATGCTGGACCTGGAGATCATCCCGGAACGCTCCCTGGGCTGCGACGCCTGGGAGTTCGTTTTAGGTGAGCCCTCGTATTGTGTTTATTTCTTACGTCAAGAATTTGCGTTGTATTTACGCGGCCTGTCTTACGCAATGGTGTTTTGGACGCCACAAATACCTAGCTCGAGAACCTGTTCGAATTTTGAATGCTTTTAGTTTTGGCCATCGACTAGGCATTGATTTTTTTTACGCATAAAGTGTCAATGCCTTTGTTTCGTCTGCCCGATTGAATGTTTATTTTTTTATTGGTACACTTGACCGTGAAACGAGCTAGTGTTTACACATATTAACAAATTTCGTAAGATGTTTGAGAACGCGTCTTCTATTCTAGTTGTTTACGCGTGATACAGGCGAGAGCATTCCCTGCAGTAGCTTATAATTACGACTAGTGTTAGGTCAATCGTATTTTTTTCCTTTTTTACCAACAATTAGTTGTTATTTATCTTCTATGACCTTGACATTTACCCATGAATTACAAGACGCTCCAGTGATTTCAACACGTCAAAATGCTATTTTAAACATACTACCTTTTTAGAAATAAATTTTTATTTATACCTAGTTCTTAATTATAAAATAAGCTCTGACTGTTTAATGGATACAGAGAATACCAAGTCATATTTTAAAGTAATCTATTGCTGGTGGAATTGTACACCGTGCCCGGGACGTACCCGAAGGATTTTAACCATAGATTCTAGACCCTATTTGGAGAGTATAATGTGGTATAACATGTAGTCCAATATTGCATAATTTCCGAGATTTTTATTATTTAAAAAACAATTCCATAGTTAATTTAATTTAAACTCTGTCACGTTAACTATGCAAAATTATGCATTATTGGACTACATGTCCACATTATATACTCCAAATAGGGTCTAGAATCAATGGTTAAAATCCTTCAGGTACGTCCCGGGCACGGTGTATATAGATGTAACCAATACTACATTAGGTACTAATATGTAATAATAATATGTGTCAAGGCTTCACTAGTTAATTCCTAATTCAATTTGTCACTCAAATTTGTAACACTTTATTATTCAAATGCTTATCAAAGCCTTAGTTTCAACACAATGCAAAATAAGATTTAAACTAATTTTGATACTCATTTAAATGAAATTGTAATTATATGAAAAATCTACCTAGAAGTTTATTTATAAACAAGACAGAATCTTAACCAACACTTAAGAGAAACCAAATTCAATTTTTTCCTTTTTTTTTCTTTTGTATTGGCTTTTACTGTTTGTTTTAATAAAGAGTATTTCGACAATGTCAAGTTTTAGACAATCACCATGGGCTTATTACAGATAGCTGTTGCCCGTGACTCCGTCTGTGCAGAAAAATAAAACATAGCCTATGTTCATCAGGGATAATGAAGGATTCTAATAGTGAAAGAATTTTTCAGATCAATCCAGTAGTTTCGAGCCCATTCAATGCAAACAAACAAACAATCAAATCTTTCCTCTTTATAATATTAGTGTAGATACAAGTCCATGTATATTACATTACACACGAGGACAATTGTTTAGTTAAAGAGTATTTACTCTTGTGGACTGAAGAATGTGGGGTTCAGCTCCGTGCACTTCTGTCAAGTCTTTATTCGATTTAAAATTGTAATGAATTAACTGGGCTTGTCACAACTGGTTTGTGGCAAGTCTGAACGTGTCGCCGCAGTGCAAGCACCAAGAGAATTGAAATCAAGGAAAATAAGTTTATTGAACCCAGAGTAAAGCAGCTTTTTATTTTATATTATAACACAAGTTGTTTTAAAGTCATATCTAAATAAGATTAAAATCTTTTATGTGATTTAGTATTTTATATTTATTCATTTCAAAGTTAAATAAATTACCGCCAGCTTTTTTACCTATTACATTTGCAGTTGCAACTGACGGTATATTTGTTACTTGTCTTTAATAAAAGAAAGAAGATTGCCAACTATTAAGCAACTCATAGTACATTGAGTTCATAAATATGTATACACTTTAGTACCTTGTCACTTTAATCGTTGTGACAATTCATATATGCCAGTTATTACATGACATTAAATAGACAAGGTACTAAAGTGTATACATATTTATGAACTCGACTGTACCTACAAACATAATTTTGATGATACTAAGTCGCAAAGTAACATCTTAATTAACAAAGAAAAATGTATAAAATTGATAACACTACTCTCTTTGTTCATTGCGTTATTTGTTAACCAGAGGTCATTGTAAAGCATTATTCATTGAGTTTGCAATTCGTTTAGTCATTGAATTTGCAAGTTAACAAACAATTTTAACGGTTAATTTTAATGCCATACGGTAGTTTCTCACCGCGTCTGTCTGTGTGTCTGAACAGATTTTCAAACGGTTTTCAACATTAGTTCGATGTTTTTTTAAAGGGAGATTTTTATGAATATTATGTTCTGGTATATATACGGGTGTTTAAGAACACTCCCATAAACCGAAGCGAAGCTAGGGAAGGTCGCTAGTTGTTCATAAAATATCTTATTTTAACAATGTTCTTGTCTGCTATCTGTGAAATGTTTTGCATAAATGTTATCTGTTTATTTTGTTCAGTGAGATTGTAAATAAAGATGTTTTTTATGTTAATTAAAATTAAACTTCTTAATTAGGCACAGTCAATGACACTAATATCTACACACCCATTGCATCAAATATACCTATACACAGACTATTATTGTCAGTTGCATAAAGGTGTGTACATATTTTTGACATCTTGAGAATGTATTCTATATTTATGACTTTGTCTGTACCTAACTTCTTACCCTCATACTAGTAATTACTGTTTTAATTTAATTTTAAAATTATTGCCGTTATCAATCTCTAGGACTTTTTTTGCTGTATTTAACAGCACTGATACTCATACAGTACATATTCTAAATATTGCAACATCCATTATTATCTGCTCATTATTGTATTCTGAATAACGCACCTACCTCAGAAAAAGAAATAAAATGAACATGTAGGTAATCCAAGATCTAAGTCCTCAGCACGGGTAGCACAAGTTGTATTTTCTCGCTTGTCGCTCAGTGCGTCTCTATCGTTACGGACTAGATAGGAAGGGAGATCCGAGCGACAAAGAAGTCGCGGGCAACTTGTGCTAGCCGTGCAGATCAAAGTAAGTAGTAAGGCTTTGTTTTCAATAACTATAGTTCCATAGTTCAAAATGGGGTCCATTTGAAAGTTAGGAATGCTATAAATGGTCCTTTTTATTATATCTTTATAAAATTGTAATATAAACATGATATACTTGAGTTTGTATGTTATCCTGCATCACGTTTTGTACCTACCTACAAATAAGCTTTTTTTTTTCTATGTGTCATGACTATATGCAAACTATATGTGTATGTATCTGTGTGTACTGGTTAGGTAAAGACTGAAATCAAATAATGTATAGGTAGAAAACTTAAGTAAAGCTCCTCTTGTATGTAGTTGTGTACAAAACTAATATGGTATTTACGTGTAATTTCAAATATAGAATGTCAATCAAACGGTCTATACAGATGTGTTACAACTACGTGCAAGAGGAGCTTTACTTAAGGTTTTTACCTATACTTCCTTGACATAACAAAAAAATCTTATCAATTTATTATTTCATAATGTTATTTGATAAACGAGTATTGATTCGCAATATTTTTCGGCCTCGCTTTAATGCGCAGAAAGCTGCGAAATTAAATTAAATTCCCAGACTATTTATTGTTATATTTGTAAACATGTTTACCATTTTTTATGTTTATTTACATCGGTGACGGAGCGTGTAGCGAGATAGCGTATCATAGTAGGTAATAACCAGGAAATTCACTACAGTTTATCGTTCGATCTGTAGCTTAAGTTAATCGCATTAATAATATAAATATAGGTACCTAGGTATAAAGATTTTTCTGCGACAGAAATCCATTCTTATTCTTGGGGGCTTAAACTATCTCTATACATGTCAAAATCGGTTTAGCTGAGAAGGTGTAAGTGTAACAAACTGACAAAATATATTAAGATATATAGACGGCAAGTGTTGGCTTACTAATATTTGGGCGTTTCAATATATTGACGAAAATAATGATAACTACCAGCAACTTCTGATGTACCTATAATGTAAGGCTTTTCTTCACTGCGCCCGATCCGATCCCCGATACGATCCTGTAGCACAAAATAAGAACGCACGCGTTCAAATTGCATAGTTAGGTCGTATCGGCGGCACGTACCTATCGGGCGCAGTGAGTAAAGACCTGTAAATAGAAGTAGAACCGTTGTTAAAACAAACTTGTTAATTTTATCTGGAGTAACAGATAAAATTAACATGCGCAGACGACTGTGACAGTAGTTATAACGCCGAAAAATCGCCCTTCTAGCCTTCTACAAAAGGTTCTGTCCCAGGCATCCTATCAAGTAATTTTACACTACTGGACATACGCGCGCCACAAAACTCTAGTCGTCGATAGTCCCGTCTCGCCGTCTAGCCGGACGGCGATGCACACCATCACCAATTCAATCCAATCCAATTTCATTTTACCCCAATCCAATTCTCTCTTGAGGTCGCTAACAAGTCTCGGCAACATCAAGGGTCTGCTAGATATCCTGGATGGAACTGGGTTGCGAAGAGTAGCGCCATCAACTTTAAATTTTGTCGTCGAGTGTGGCAAACTAGCTCGTTTCAACATATAATCTACCCTCTCCTTCCGGTGGAAAAATACCTTAAAGTACCCCCATACCGGTGCTCAATGTAAACGCATTGATGTGACTTATGCGTCATATTTTTAACGCACACGACCCTCAAAAAACGCGCCGACACATCTTTTACGTCACGTTTTAACATCGCGTTCTTATACACTCGCTAGCACACCTGTCGACGTAAATGACGCAAGAAGTTTCTACGTCCGCGTTTTTTTAACATCTGGTGTGAACAGTATGCTTTATAAAGGTGCCGCATAAGTCGCGTCACTGCGTCTACAGTGCGTCAAAGTAATTTGAGGACTTGACCAGAAGCGCGTAGAGCTAACCCCATGTGCTTCCGTTTAGTAGAGTATAGTAATCTGTTGTTTAGTCCATCCACCAGACTAAATACTCTTTAAGCCCAACAATTAAATTGTCCATAGATTGTGTGATATCCATAGACTTTGTTATTAATAAGTTCATGGCGATTGTCCGATCCTCCACCTCATTTACGAAATACTCCTTTTAATAAGGTGTATTTCGCAAATGAGGTGGAGGACGTAAAGGACCATTAATTAAGAAGAAAAAAAGTAATTTGAGCACCAGTGTGGTCGATCTTTTACAAATGATTTTTGTAAATGCAACCCATGACAGCAACATAAAATGAATTTTACGCTAACGAAGCGGGCATCTAGTTTAAATATACTTAACAAACGTGGTAATCAGCGCGGTACGTCGTTAGTTAAACGGCGTACGTATGACTAAAAGCTAGAACAATTGCATTATCGGACAATGGATGTTAGATCGTCACGGCTCCGTAATGGGGTAACCGGGCGGGGCATAAGTGGTACGTGTTCTATAAAGGGCCATCTGGGGCCTGTTTTATAAAGCTACAAATTACAATTTACAGGTTATAAGTTTCCATTTGACACAACCTCGACCAATGACGACCAGCTAATAGAGAAGTGTTGCCAGTTTAGATCTGTAAAATTGTAACTTGGAGCTTTATAAAACGTGCCCCAGCCATTTGAGCAGTGTTGCCAGTTTAGACCTGTAAAATTCTAACTTGTAGTTGCCTAATATGGCTGCGTTTATCGCGTGACAAAATGTTGATAAAACATCAGTCACTTTTTGACACGTATTGTACGAGAGTGACGGATGCTTTATCCACATTTTATCACGCGATAAACTCAACTGTACTAGGCCCGCTGTGGTCAATCTGTATGGATAAATTTAATCTGTGTGTGTAAGCGTACACATATAGATGACAATGATAACACATTCTATTTTATATGAGCCCTGTGACGTGTGAGTCAATTTTATTTGACTGACACACTTTGACTTGTGTTGGGTTTACCACTAAGCACCATACTTTGACGACGCGTTAAGCCTAGTTGGTAGTGCCCCTGCCGAAGCCAGCGGCCCCGGGTTCGATTCCGGGCATGTTTATCGTTGTCTAGTACCTATTGTACAGTCAACATCATAAATAAATGATCATTTATGTACCTTGTCACTTTAATGTCGTGTTTGAAATGTCATACAAAATTGTGAAACGATTGAAAGCGACAAGGTACATAAATGATCACTTATTTATGCTGTTGACTGTACAAGCCTTGAGCTTAGTTTGAGACTCGGTCACTGTGTGCGAGATAGAATCCTGATATTATTTATTTATTTTTATGCTACATCCGAAACCACAAGCTTTATTTATGCCTAACTATCATTAAATGACCAAAGCGGTTCGAGTCTTTTGACATTGATTTTCATGCCTTGGAGATTGTAAACGAACAGACCAGGCGACCTGATGGTTATGGGTCTGAGCCATAGACATTTTCAATTGAACACCACAGTAAACCTAAAACAGCTATCTTAAGTCTTCAAATGCGCTGCCAACCCTGAGAATCAAAACTGCCTGTAGGTTGGTCATTTCACCGGCATAATATAAAGGTTTATCAGTAATTTTTCGTACTAAGCAATATTAGTTGGTCTTCAAATAGGTTTAAGATAATTAATGCAGCATACACTTACTGATCTATATAATTTTCTAATCAATTATAAATCTTAAAGCAGGAGGCAGGTTATCTGTTGTTAATACCTAATATAATTGAATCGAAATCAGGGCTCAATATCCGATCTAAAGGTAATCTTAAGACAAAGGTAAACTCTGTCTGCACCGAGCCTATTCTTAGAAAAAACATACGACCCAATTAAGAACTCCTCAATTAGCCTTCTCTTCGCCTTAAGGGTGAAGCCAAACAAGCGTAATTTTTTGAGTTGTGTGTCGCGTAATTTCCGCTAAATTCGGTTTCATAAAAAACTCCTGTTTGGTTCTCACGGCGAGCAAAATGAGTTGGACTTTTGTATGAAGCAGAAATTACGTCACCGACAATATGCGACACACAATTCAAAAAATTACGCTCGTTTGACTTCATCCTAAAAAACGACTTCTTATTTATGAAGTTATTAAAAAACAACATCTATTTTATTAGGTAAGCACATTGTTACATCAGCATTATTTTCGCAACTCGACCTTGGCGTTATCACTGCCGGCGGATGTTATCAGCTTAATTTACATAGACACGGATATCTCCGGACATAACGTCGGCTTATGCTTATCGGTCATGTGCGAAATCATGCCGAAAATAGACGCTAGGTGGCAGTAACCGGGTTTAATAATCTGATATTTTTGACAGTTCATAGATATATTTATTTACACATAGGTACTCATATTAAGATTATTTCCTATTTATAATAACTAATGAAACGCAAGCTTTAAAAAACCCGACCGCATATTTTAATAATTATTGTCGTCAACATAATGTTATTTTTTTAATGTGGATAAAAATATTATAGCCTACCTATGTCTCACAACCGACACGAATTTACGACACTTCACTCTTCAAAATCATTCGAGCCGTTAAGGCTACAGGAGGTCACAATGGAATGAACATACACACATACATACACGTGAAAAACATTACCCTCCTTCTGGGTCAGTCGGGTAATAAATAGCTAAGCTACGAGTTCAATCCATACCTACTAATCTAATACCTTTAAAATAGCAATTCTTGTATATATGTATATATATAATCTGAATCTCGGAAACGGCTCCAACGATTTCGATGAAATTTGAAACATAGGGGGCGAAAAATTGATCTGCCAAGTTGTCATCTTCGGGAAATTTCGTTTTCAAACCGAGCGACGCTCAGTCTTCCAGGTACTATTATTAATGCGTAGTACTGAGACACATATTGCTTTGGACATGTTATCGTATTGTCAACGTTTTGATAGCTCTTATTTACTTTACAGTAAGGGCGACCGAGTTAAAAACAATACCATTTCAAAAGCAATATAGATCCCCAAATATGTAGCGTATGAATTTAAGTTCATTTTTGTCTTTCTCTCTCAACAAGCTGCGTACTAAAGGTGAATGAGAAAGCATAAATACGATCGGTTTCGCTAAAAGTCGATGTCGTATTTCTGTAACTTTGTGTTTGTTTGTTTGTTACGCTTTCAAAGCTAAACCACTGAACCAATTTTAATGAAATTTGGTATGGATAAAGCATGAACTTCGAAGTAGGCCATAGGTTATTTTTACCCCGGCAAGTTGCACAGTTTCCGAGGGCATAGAGATAAATGATTTCTACGCAAAACGGAGTCGCGACACGGGCAACAGCTAGTATACAATTAAATTCCCTTGTCAAAAACTACCTGGCATATTGTCTATGAAAATCGTTGCTTAATAGAAAAATAGTGAATGAGAAAATAAAGATATACCTAATATTGATGTGTTTTTTACTGGAGATCCTTTTTATCATTATTAGTCATAGTCGATGGCATCATCTTGACCTATTGACCGCAGATGTCCAATTAAACTATAAAACAACACCTGCTATGGAAAAAATATTTATCCATACTAATATTATTCCGTATTAGGGCGCCCTTTGGGGTTACAGAATCTTAAAAATTTATTGCAGCGAGCCTATTATGGTCTTGTTTATCGATGTGGATAAACGTGGATAAAACAGCTCTCACTGACCAGTAAGTTAGTTGACGGATGCTTTATCCATCGCGATAAAGACGACAATAATACGGGCCCAGCGGGCCTAGTATGGCTGCGTCTATATCGCGTGTCAAATGTGGATATAGCATCCGTCACTCTCGTACTTATTTACGTGTCAGAAGGTGACGGATGCCTTATCCGCACTTTGTCACGCGATAAACGCACCCGTGCGTAATCAATAAATGATATAGGATTTGATTGAGCATCAAGGAAGGTTTTAAAGGTGTACAAACACATTTTCTCGGTTTTATTAAACAGATACCTCATACAACGACCTATAATAGTCTTAATAATAACGCAAATGATATCTCTTTCCAGGGATGCACTTCTCTCAGTCGGTGGCCATTATACAGAGCCAAGTGGGCACCATCCGAGGAGTACAAGTACTATATAGTGACCAGGTATGTGCAGACAAACTCCCCCTTTCATGAGTATGATTCACAATTCATTTACATTAAGTCCTAGTCATGGGCCTCGTCTATGTCGGGTAAGTTCGGCTCCACGCTTGTCCCGGGTACCGAAATGAAGGGTTAAGCTTTGCCTGGACAAGACTAGTGCACCTTAACCGACTTCGCACTGGTCACGGGCGCTGCGCCCAATACAAATATCGTTGCGGGTGGATCAACTCCCGCCTGCGAGTACGGCGCCGAAGTGCAAGACATCGATCACATTCCTTCTCGATGGTCCAATTACGCGATACACCGGTGGCCCCCCGATGGTCTTCTTTGCGTTAATGTCGAAGCTACCAAGTGGCTCAAATCTGACAAATTCAATTTCTGATAGATGTAACTCTTCTTTCTTATTGCCATACGATTAAATGAATTAAGTACGAACGCATAAGTCACGGTACATTTTAGTACCTTGTTGCAGTAACGTGTTAAAGTCCGAGCGGTTCGAGTTCAGTTTATCAATAGCTGCAACAAGGTACTAAAATGTACAGCGACTTATGAGTTCGACGGTACTTACACTTATTTACAAAAGATTAGATATCTAATCGCCATATACACAATAACAGCCATATGGATGTCCATAGCTTAAGACTGGCTTAAAATCAGCGCTGTAGGAGTCGTATTAATAAACTGATCTCGACTGTAATGCTCGTCTCAAGATACGTTTTACGTTTACATTGACTTATCTCGTGACGGGCATCCCAGCCAAGATGAGTTTATTAATACTGCCCTAGGTGTCGGACACTTCATCATTTTGCTGAGCCAGTATCCGTTTCCCTGCCGTGAGTACACACGTTCTGTGCTATCGTATAGCCTTCATTGTTTTCTTTTAGTTTTTTATATCTCTGTGTCTTATCTATGGATGGACTTTCTTTCTTTTTCCTTTCCTTCGAACATTTTCCGAGGATTTTGTAGCCGTCTGTCCGTGAAATGCTGAAGAGTCCTTACTGTTTGTACGAGTGCCTGTCCACAGTTTAACTTTAGCACTAGGCAGATAAGAAGCCAATTCTGACAGATTGCACAACCATGAAGTTTCTGACTATTCGGCAGTAAAACAATGCTAAACTTATTTCTTGCCTGAGAAGAAATTGTAATAACAGCAACAAATTGTTACTGGTGTTAACATTATCAATATTCAACAACTTCATGTTAAAGCAATGTGTCAGGATAGACTTCTTAAGCCGGTAAACTACCGAGCTATAATTGTAACCGTAGCAGTCACAGTAACGGTCGAGCTTCATCACAATGTAAAGCTGCGTACGGATAGCGCGTACCCTGCTACGCGTAGTCGGCTACGCGTGTGTTTAGCAGGGTACGGGCTATCCGTACGCGGCTTACCAGAACGAGCGCGTCCACTTAAAGACCGACTGCCGGTGGCTCACGCGCGAGCCAGATCGCGCGGCACGCGTGCTCCAAAAGTGTACGCGTAGCTGCAGGTACGGATAGAGCGTTCCAGGATACGCGTAACCGACTAAGATTGATTTTTATTCCCACAGAAAAAATGTAAACAAAGGTGTTGTCGTTAACGAAAAACATTTGCAATTTTAAAAATATTTAAACTTTTCACATTTATAAGAAATCGACTTTCTATAAAAAAACTATATATTGTAATCAAGATTGAAGAATTGTTGATTGCAAACTTAATTTTGATATAAATTCTTTATTGTATTAATTTAAAACGAGAAAACTGTTTTTGTATGCATAGTTTATTTATTGCACTGGTATCATTGACTCGATACACCTGTGTCAACAAGTTGAGGGCCGCTTGATTGATGTGAGACGTAACTTCACTCGCTTCGCTTCACAATTCGTGCTCCCGTCGTAATCGCTTTCCAGTGACTCATTTGTGCGATTTTAATGTCAATTATTTCTTTAAATTATTTTTATATCACGATACAAGCGAAATGATAACTTAATATTATATTTCTTGCTGGCCCAGACTTTGAGATTCCCTGAAATGCCACTTTGACAGTGACGTAACTTTGTTTACATTTTTTCTGTGGGAATAAAACTCCGACCTTACGCGTAGCAGGGTACGGGCTATCCGTACGCGGCTTTACGTGTTACAGTTACAGCTAGCTAGTGAGTACTCGGCTTTATCTGCCTATTACTGAACTATCAACAGTGCTTACCGCGAGGCAGCAAGCGGCAAAAAACTACTTGAGATACCAAATGTCTATGAGTCTCAGATCCCAACAGATGCTGTAGCAAAAAAATGCTTACTTAGTTATTAAACTGAATGTTTTCTCTTTCAGAATCCGCTTAGCGTAGACCTAGTAATAAATATGCCGCAGGACGGCATCCGGTTCATCTTCGACCCGGTCGCACAACGACTCAAGATTATAGAGATCTACAATATGAAATTAGTTAAACTTAGGTATAGGTGAGTGCCCCTATCGTTTAAGTTACTATTACTATGTATGTATATCGCTTCTAGTCCTGGCAATGAAATTTTTTTGTTTTTTGTTTACATCTTGAAAACTAATAAAAAAACAAAAAAATGGGACCTTCTTTGTGCCCCCCCCCCCAGGGCTCACCTCCGAGGGGTGGGGACTTTTAGTATGTTTATCTCCTAACTAGTCCAAACAAAGTTCCGAAGTCAAACTTTCTGCTTTCAACTTTTCCATCCACACTTTCGAGCACTCGTTTACCACAGTATTCGGTTTATTTGAGTTTTCTGTAACACTCGAACGTAATCTGTTATCGTATCTATTTAAGAAAATCGCATTAAAATCCGTTGCGTAGTTTGGAAGATCTAAGCGTATATTATAGAGGGAAAGACGGCGGGAAGCGACTTAGTACAACGAACAAATTACTGCTAATGGCTAAAGAGCTTAAACGCCACATAGTCTTTTCTAAGTAACAGCTAGTGCTCGACTAAAAAAAAAACAGAACGCTGTTACAAACTGACGTCATTCCGACCAGTACTCTAGTCCAAAGAGGGCGTAACAAACGCTGATTATATTCAATATATTTTTCGCAGTAAATATAATAAAAAAAGTAAAAATATGCTTTTTAGACAGACCTCTATGCATGATTATTATCAGAACACCCTTTAAAAAAAATCCTGTTGTCATTGGTAAATGTCAAATTTGTTCTGTTCCGCTTAAAGTTGCTTTGCTGCCAAAGAAATGGTTTTCAATCCACAAATACGCGCCCTCCTCCTTTATTTTACGTACGCATCATGTAACGGGAAATTTAGCATAAGGGCGCGTCTTCATTCTCTAAGACCTTGTTATAAGGAACTTGAGTGGTTGATCTTGTAATATTTCCCATCGCTCAAAGGTTAACTGGAAGATATACCTTTAAGGAACAAGTTCGCTTTTGTTCATAACATTTTTGTGTCTATCTATTTTGATGTTTGTATACAATAAAGTATTTTATATACACACATTGAGGCAAGGCTCGGCCCGGTGACCACCTAGTCCGGCAATCCCCTGCTTTCCAGGCCAAGGCAATAATGTACTATTACATACATACATGAAGCCTTGTTGAAATGTTTCCACTATAATACTATTTATTCTTAGAGTACGAGCATCATATCAGTTCTAAAATACAACGTATTTGCTCACGAACTGTTGTTCACCAAATAATAGTGACATAATTTAAAGGTGACCTATCTCTTAGTAACTGCTGTAGGTATGTACGTCGTGACCTAATGACATTATAATCGTCTAATGATCGTCTCAGTGACTCAGGTTTACGTAATGATAATGACATCGGTCGTTATTTATTATACACTTCGGACCGAAGCTGTTTTGATACTGGAGAGAGTTTACATGTATGTTTGGTTTTTCAATTGATGTAAACTCCTGTATTGCAGAAAGAAAAGTTCAACAAATTAAACTCTAAAAAATAAAATGTACAAAGGCAGGTGTTTTTGTAGTACTTACAATTTTATTCATAAACGCACAATAGCATAAATGTGCTTAAAATATGCTTTGTCCTTA
Source organism: Acleris literana (assembly GCA_946894065.1). Classification (NCBI taxonomy): domain Eukaryota; kingdom Metazoa; phylum Arthropoda; class Insecta; order Lepidoptera; family Tortricidae; genus Acleris; species Acleris literana. The sequence continues at coordinate 9,522,394 of OX335688.1, read as the reverse complement.
TCTATCATTATGACATTTGCATTAGACAGAAAGTGAAAGAGCTTAAGTAAATACTAAGTAAAATAGGTTTATAGTGCGTTGAGTTCTAACTTGATTATAGGAATCTAATTGTTAGCTATATTTTACTTTGACGCATATAAACTAAAAAAGTTGGGCCATCGGTTTGCAAATTAGGCTCGAAGAGAGGTCTTTATTGCAGAATAAACGAACTATCTCACCTCCTTTTACTAACGCACAATAATCCTATTTTAGTTAAAGTATGCAATATCACTTTGTGTTCTATACTTTAGTTGTAGTGTTTTCAATACTCGAATACCCGCCCCGCTACTAATGCCTTATTGAATTAAAACACTTGCATATACACATATATTTGTGTGATGGCTACGAGTGCTAGTTCCTGAGTCTTGGATGTTTTTTTATGTGTTTAAATATGTTGTTATCTATACATAAAGGTGTCTTTAATATGTTGACCCTGTATAAGTATGTTCATCGTTTACTTGTACTCTAGCATCGACCTTAGTGGGACTAGGTAAATAAATAATAAATATCACGGGACAATGTCACTCCAATTGACCTCGTCCCAAACTAAGCTCTAGGCTTGTACTATGGGTACTAGACAACGGTATAAATACTTATATAGAGAAATATATACTTAAATACATAGAAAACCATCCATGACTCTGGAACAAATATTCGCGCTCATCACACAAAATGCTTACCGGGACTTGAACCCAGGACCGCTAGCTTCGTAGGCAGGGTCACTACCAACTAGGCCAGCGCGTCGTCAAATATGTGTTTGTGTGAATGTGTGTGGGAGGGATGATCCCTGATATTGATGTATTTATGGTTTCCAGCGGCATGTGTTTCAACTCGCCCGAGATAGCGCCCTCTATCGAGCAGGTGGAGCACTGTTTCGGGGCCACGCACCCCGGCCTCTACGACTCGCAGCGCCATCTGTTCGCGCTCAACTTTCGGGGTCTCTCCTTCTACTTCCCGGTCGATAGTAAATTCGAGGTAAGTGATTGAATATTATGTCCGTTGTTAATTTTCAAACCGCGGTACAAATAGTGTAGAAAAATATTTTTTGAATAGCTTTAAAAATAACCAAGATATAAGCCAATAAAGATTTGTTCCTATCTCTTTCTAGAAAAACAGAATTCAGAAGTTACTCGACACCACAATATATATCGCTGTCTAATTAGAGAAATTAGCAGTTCAAAATGCGTATCATCCGTATTTCTTGACCTATCGATTTTAATTAAACTTTAAGTGATTTTTTTTACGGTATTTTCATATTTTATTGAGAAATGCGATTTAAAAAATCCAAGCATATTCCCTAGTAGTGCTGTCCATAATTCAACTTACCAGTTGGAATACTCAAAATGTACAAATTTTGCTACAAAATGGGTAGTGTTTAAAAAATCGTATCGTAATCGTATCGATGTTTAATAGTACATTGTGTATTAAGGGTGGTAAAGACAGGATTACAAACAAGAGTCTGTTAGAAAAAGTATGATACAATACAAAATCAGGGTCTGCAAGGCTGTCGTCAGCGTAATCTCTACCATCAAGCAGTGCATAATAGTACATTGTGTATTAAGGGTGGTAAAGACAGAATTACAAACGAGAGTCTGTTAGAAGCCGAAGGCTGAGGGCTTTAATGACTCAAGCTTTGCATTTCCTTTATCACCCGTGTAACATACAATGTTTTTCATCACAATTGCGAGGAAATGAAATAAAATCAGACAAAAGGACATATTTTTAACTTACGATTCTCACTAATAATTTTAGCCGCGTTGGCGATGTCCGGTGGAGTCGCATTATCCATTTCTTCTGATGACGACCATGTTTTTTATTGATATATAAATTTTAATATGTGCACAAAGACACCCTTTTAATTATTATTTTGGAATGACACAGTTTATAATCAGTATTTATAAATTAGCGGCAGACTACTTCATTGTCTATAACTTACCACAGATAATGTCAAACGTTTTCAGGAGTCCGATTCTAGTGACAGTCGAGATCAGTAGTTTATATGCGAGATTTTTAGAAAATTGTATGCAACTGACATTTCATCTCGCATAAAACTTCATATCGAATGGCACAAGAATTGGGGTCCTGGCGCATTATGATAGTTTGAGTCCACGTATTATATCGTCGATTTTTCTAGCACATTAGACCACTATTTACGAGCAAGTGTGATGAAAAAAAGATTACGGCTTGGGATACTAAATGAACTGTTCGTTACTGTGATCCAAAACTTCCGATGGTATAGACCAAGGGTCAGCAACAGGCGGACCGCGGTCCGTTTGCGGACCGCGAAAGGTCGAACCCTGGACCGCAGAATATTGTAATGTATTGCATACCAAGTATAAATTAATACATAGATAAGGTATACTATACCTTTATTAATTGAAATAATATTTTTAAGCCACATAGAATCTAACTTAATACTTTTTTGTTTTTATCTGGACCTCGTTGAAATTTTCCCACAGTATCCGGACCCCAACTTAAACTACTTGCCGACCCCTGGTATAGACATAGGTAGTGACTCTGCCCTCCTAAGCCATTAAGCAGTATCTTCAATTCAATCACCAAAGCAGATTCTATTCTATTCTGTACGAAATAAGGTTCATATTACTACTGGAGGTTTATCTTAGTTACTGCCTATTAGCTTAGGACGGTAGGACTAGTGTTGTAGTAATTAGCTAGTTGACAGACCATGCAGTGTGGTGTGACTCGATTGTGAATCGTCATTCAATTTGAGTTGTGAGAAGCGCGATCGTAAAATAAGCCAGCTGCCTAAGTATTATGCCTACAAAGCGAGTTGCCTAAAAAGCAAGATAACTAACTAGCATGATGCCTAAGAAGTATAATGACTACCAAGCGAGTTGCCTGAAAATAAAGATGCCTGAAAAGTATAATGATTTGTTAGATCAATTTTCTAAAATCGTTATTTTTTTATTACGAGAATTTCGACGGAGCTCCGCTGTCGCGGAGCTCTTATTTCTGGGTTCTTTGGCCCTCCGGGCCTGCTGCAAAACTAACATAACCTAAACCTACCTACCTTTTTTGACCTAGTTATAATTTGCTTGTTAGGCATCCTGCTTGCTAGGCATCTTGCTTTTTAGACGTCCTGCTCGATAGGCATCTTGCTTCTTAGACGTCCTGCTCGATAGGCATCTTGCTTTTTAGACGTCCTGTTCCATAGGCATCTTGCATTTTAGACATCCTATTCGATAGGCATCTTGATTTTTAAGCATTCCGCTCATAACCGGATGTATGATGTATGTTGACGTTGTTGTTAATGACGATGATGTTGATGGTAATGATGATGGTGATGGTTGCAGCCCGGCTATGCACACGGCCTGGGCTCGCTGCAGTTCCCTAACGGCGGCTCGCCGGTCGTCGCGCGGACCACCATCTACTACGGATCTCAACACCAGGTAATATTAATAATCGCCACAATGGTATGTTTAAAAAAGGTTTGTTATTATCTACTACTATTATAAACTAGCAAACTGCTCTGACTTTGCTTGGGTGCGATATTATGTGCTTTCATAAACCACATAACACCTACACCTACAGTACGATGCAACAGGATTAAATAAGCGATGAACTACACCAAAAACTTGCGTAGTTAAAAAGAATTAAGCGAAAGGACAGATGTAGCGATTTTCTTTTGTACTATATATGTATATTGACGATATGATTATTTGCGGTAGACCAAAAAAAAATACAGTTTCTAAAACAACGTTTGAAAATGTGTTGTTTTAAAAATAACAACATTATTTGTGTATCTGATTAAATAAGGGTTGTTTCCAGACGAGCAGCAGTGTGGGCGCGAGTTGCGCGCCGCTGCCGCCGCTCCCGCTGTCGTGCTACCGGCAGCAGCTGCATCTGCGGCGCTGCGACGTGCTGCGCTCGCCGCAGGCCACGCGCGGCCTGCGCCTGCACATGTACACCGAGGGTAAGACGCTCAGGGTACTAGGTACAAGACGGCGCAGTCAGTTGTGTTGTTACGCGTTGGCGTTGTTTTATTAAGTAGAACCTGTAGAGACGTGGCATTTTGTTTATTTGAATCAGTTTGCACCCAACGTGAATAATATTTGGATGCTAATTTTAATCTTAGGTAGGTACTTGTAAAATGGCCTAATTTCCACCTTACATATAGATTTTCGTGTGTTTTGTTTCAAAAATAATGGAACTCCCAGAATCAACTTTTAATCGCCTCCTTGGGGGTACATTTTTCAAAACGCCACAGCCGACACAAGGTCAACATAAAAAAATTGATTGAATTAGACTGGTATTAGATTTATATGTAGAAGAGAAGAAGACTTTGTTTCGTATAAATTAAGTCGTAATTCGCATAGCATAGCAAACATGTTTGACGCGTGAGTGACACATCGTATTTGACGTAGGGCGTTCGAAAGGTCATCCCGGTAGGGTTCGTTTAGATGGATATCTCGAGTGTATGTATGATGGGGCAGGCACGTCGCGCGCGCTGGAGCCGGTGCAGCGCGGGCTGTGCCGCGTGGTGCGGTTCGGCGACTCGTGCCAGGCGGTGGCGCGCGCGCTGGGCGCGCCGGCGCGGCTGTTCTACAAGCACGACGACAAGATGCGCATCCACCGCCCGCCCGCGCGCCGCGCCCGCGCCGCGCCCGTGCACACCGACTACTTCTTCAACTACTTCACGCTCGGACTGGTGAGTCGACTCATTACTTTCATCATCGTCAGCCCCCTTCCGTCCGCTGCTGGACGCGGGCCTCTCCCGTGACATGCCACCGAGGTCGGTGTTCAGTTTTTTGTTTCCGACCGCTCCCAGACTCTTTTCGCATGTCATCGCTCCGCCTAGCTGGAAGGCGGCCCGCCCTACGTTTGTCGAGTCGTAGTCTCAACTCCAGGTTATATTAAAATCATTCGACAAGTATAGACAACAAGTTGTGTACGGACCTCGGGAAAGTGTTGCTAAAAGCGACGTATATATGGCAACACCGTGACATAAATAATGTCAGCACATGACATAAAAATTTTTTGGGAAACGAACAATCACATAGATAGAGTTAATAATCCATTGAAATTTCAAGGTAATTGCAATCTTTTTTTTCGGAGTACGCTCCTTATTGTTTGTCTGTTATAAATATCACAGGAACAACGTCTTTTTTACATACAATATATTGCTCTTCTTAGTAGATTGCCAAGTGTTCAGTTTACATTACAATATTTAATCGTGTTTATAAATCAAATTACATTAGCATTAAAAATTCCAACATAAAGTTTATGTGACAGCTCGTTTGCCTCATTTGGTGGCCAGTATACGACAGAGCGACCAAACCAAAATCGAAATACTATACCAAATATTATATAGTCAAAAGTTCAGTACCGGTCCTTGCGGAATTTCTGGTACCCCTAAAAATCCAATGACTATAAGTTCACTAACGGCTGTCGCCTCAGCCGCAGAAGTAAGTAGTTGCGTTGTTGCAGGATGTGCTGTTCGACGCGAGCACGCACCAGGTGAAGAAGTTCGTGCTGCACACGAATTACCCGGGGCACTACAACTTCAACATGTACCACCGCTGCGAGTTCGAGCTCGCCGTGCAGCCTGACAAGTCAGTATCATCATTATCAAAGTCATCGTTACCACTAATATTATCATCAACAGTATCATTATAAGTATCATTATCAGCTACAACATGGTTATTACAATTAATTGACATTTCATATTTTTCATTTGCCTAGGGGTTCCCAGCAAAAACGTGGTTTTGTTAAATTATTAAAAGAATCTTTTATAAGTTTAATTTTTATTTGCAAAACCGATTCCTTTTTGTAAGTAATACTCAAATGGGTAATTCCACGATAATGTAACGAAAGTTACCATTTCAATGCTTGTTTTTTTAAACTTATAATGCTTATATTTTTCTAGATATAAATTTAAACAAGTATATAGACATAAATGAGTTCTTCTATTTTGAAATATAACTAAAAAGACAAGCAGAATGCTAGAAATTGGTAACTTGCGTTACTCTCTGCCATGGAATTGCCCAATTCTTCTATGGTAATACTCATGGAAATAAAAATATTATAATATACCCGTATTTTTAATAAAATAACAAAACTTGACGACATATATCTCGATGCCAGTAGCAGTTTTAATGCGATATAGCAATAACAACATGGCCAAGAGACGAGCTGCAGATTATTCAGAACAGGAACCCCTTAAATCGAAAACCATTTAAGAAAAAAGCAATAAATTATGTTAAGACTTTTTTGCCGTTTTAATTCAGCTGAAACGGCTAAGTAATTTCGCGACCCGTATGAAACGTCAACGTGGAATATGCCCACTTCCAGATGCGAGCCCAACTCTCTGGTAGACAGCGTAGGCGCGGTGGGCATCACGGCGTACAGCAAGTGGGAGAGCGTGTCGCGCGCGCTGCGCGTGTGCGAGCGGCCCGTCGTGCTCAACCGCGCCTCCTCCACCAACACCACCAACCCCTTCGGCTCCACCTTCTGCTACGGGTACCAGGACATCATCTTCGAGGTGAGGGCTAAAGGCCTCCGGAGACAATCAATTTCTATTGTCAATGTCTTACGTTATTGATAATGCCAATTGAAGTTGATGTAGTTTCAATCGACAGTTTAATGTTTTCGCCCTCGGTCATCAAAGAGATCAGACGTGTTTATGCACAGTGATCGAAACGATTGTCAATAACTCGGTGAAACGATCAACTGCCTGCTTCAATGACATCCATCAATGACCATCAATCAAAATGATCATATTTATCATCATTTGCCTTCAATCACGTAGTTGCGATTGACAATCGCTTCAATTGCATTCGTATACGTTCAATGGCGATTGACAATCACGTAAAATTGACAATCGCAATTGATCGTCTCAGGGGGCCTTAACATGCGTGACAATCGTGTCAACCTTTCTCGACATAACTTTTTGTTTATGGCATAGAGAAGGCAAACAAGCACACAGGCCACCTGATTTTGATCTTAAAATATGTGACCCATGGACATTTGTATTATATTCTCCTGTTTGTTGCCGAGCTATATCCTACTGTATGTTTGTCAGGTGATGTCGAACAACTACATCGCGTCGATAACGCTGTACCAGCCGGAGGGCGGGCGGCCCGGCCTGCCCGTCAACTCGATCGCGTGACACCCCCAGGTGAGACAACTCATATTATTAATATATCATATCCTGTATTTCGACCATCTTTAGATAACTGACAAGTCTATTATGCCGGTAGGCGGGTGCTAAATTTATTTTTTCTTTTATCGATGTGGATTAAACTTCTTTGACTTTCTCACCAGTTTGTAAGTACGCGAGTGACGGATGCTTTAACAAACGCGATAAAGACAACCATAATACGGGCCATGGACTATCAAATGATAAAAAGGACAGTGAAACTTTATACTGATGTGTCTCCTTCCAGGTTTCCCCCAGCAAAGGCAAGTACACGTCCTGAACTGTTTAAGTTGCCAGCCTCCACACAATCCTCCACTAGCGGCAGCACCGAGTGTTGCCATACAAATCGCTCAGCCGGGCGATCACATATCCCCAACTTAAAGCACCTAAGAGGAAACAGTATTGAAAAAAATGTGATAAAAACTGTGAAAAAAAACTAAAAAAAGTTAAGTGAGTGACAGATCTCAGATGGTGTGCAGTCTTATTTAATACCTTAGCAATGGACGAAAATAGAAAAAAGTTTTTTTTTAATTCTTGACATAGACATAGTACAGATTATAAAATAACTAGGCAATGTTTTTTTTTACGAATCGGAATCTAAATCTTGAGAATTACAGTTAGGCTGTTGTAAATATTTTTAAAAGTACGTTAAAGTATAAGAAATCATAAATCAATGTATTTTTTCTAAAAAAGGGATGAATTTGAAAGGTGTTTGCGTGTGAAGGATATTAGAAAAAAATATGAAAAAATATTTTCTCTTATGACAGCACCACGTATGCCATGGATGTTTTTGTATTTTTTATTATTATTAATAAATGTGTAAGGTCCAGTACCGCGCCGCACTAGGACGTTATTTATTTACGTGTTCGTATGTAAATTTTTTGTTTACTCTGACTGGCTTTTCGATTTTGTCAATAACCTCTAAGAATCGAAGAGTTCAGCTTAAATCTAAATATCATTTTCGTAATCTAGATTTTTAAATAAATTGTAAATTTAAACGATGCTTTCAATTGGAGTGTATTTAAAAATCTTGATTTGCGTTAATAGTTAATATATTATTTTTTAAAAGGTATAAATTTAAATCAATCATAAGTATGTCCTACTTATTTTGTTTTGAATTTGATTACTGTTTGAAAAATGGTAACTGTAATAGGATAGGCATGTTCTAACCTTACGACTTTAACATACTGCCTCTCTGTATTAAATATTATTATTCCTCCTCTCCTCTATTTTTCCATCAACGCCTTATAGACGAATAATCTTATTCTTTCACTTACTGGACAAAGAGGAAACATTCTCAGAGAAAAAACCAGATTAGCCAACATTTCCATTAAAATACCGTCTATTGACAGGCAAAACTCACCTAGATCTCTGTAATTGCATGCCTCTTTATAAATAACTAAAGTAAAAACAACTTGAATGATGATAAAAATATTTTTTTTAATTCTGACAGTTACCCTTTTTCAAATATAGAATAACAAGAAGTTCGTTTAAAAATCTAGAATGTTATCTTCTAAACGTGTAAGAGTTTTGAAGTCGCTTTTTTACAACTGCGAAGACGATCTGATATGTTAGATTATTTTCCCAAAACATTATTATTTACTAAATTAAATCCATAGTTTTGCACCGCCAAATTTCTCAAAATGCATAAATATAGCTTGCCATACCAAATGTATTTAAACATTTGATACCTATTGTTATTATCCTAATAGAAGACGCCCGGCAAACTATCCGTTGAATTATGGTTTCTGAACATTTTTCTAACTTCAGTTTATTGTTCGCATCGCATTCTCGATGGAATATAAGCTTCTTCATCTGACTTAATGTGACAAACCTGGTATTAGGAAAAAACGGAAGCGGAAAAAAGCTTGTAGAGAAGTTATAAACCGTTAAAATTTAATGTATTTGGGAAAGTTATCTGACAAACTGATTTATCTAACAAAAGAGTGGCAGGCAACAACCTTTTCGTGGTTTAAAGACTTCTTTGTTGGCTAGAGATAGATTATGAAAAACTAGATTTTTAAACGAATGGTTTAGTATGCTTGGAGAGTTCAAGATGCAAGTGTGCTCCTAAATGAATGTAGGGCAGTCACAATATGTGTTCGTTGTTCTAAGACCTCTATTGTTTATGGTGTCCTGGTCCTTGGATCAGTGGCCATTCATCGCCTCACGTTGGTTTTATTGTGGTGGTAAGCCTGTCCTTTTACCATTAGTCAAGAAAGAAAAAGTTCATATATTTATGCTACATAGAGCAAAAACTCACTTAGTTACTGCTGTTACTAGTAAGTTATACGTACTTAGTAAGGTTTTCCTCTATGTAGACAATAATTATATACCTTATTTAAGCGTTTTCTTTTGTCAAGATTTTTTTCTTGTATATTAATTATTTCTTACAAAAATAGTGTGTCAAAAACAAAACCCTGTTACATTTACACGGGCAACTTTTTACGTCAATTTATAGCCGGCAACAGCAGCTGTCTTACTCTAAATTTGCGTAATAGAGTCAGACGCCCGTACTGTTGATGGGCAAGTATTGCTCAAGCGCACCTGTTAACACATTTTTAAAAGATATTTAAAAAAAAAACATCCATATAGAAAAGTTTAAAGTCTTATTACAAATTATGATTTTTAATAAGTTCAAAAATTTACTATAATTTCTCACCGCGTGTCGATTATAATGACCTATGTTGCCAAATATGTAAAAGAGTAAGCTGCTAGGTTAAAAAAGGACGGACGATTTATCTCCACAATAGACTCTTGTGCACTAAGTTGCCATGAGCTTATGCTACATGACAGGCATGACAGGCAGGTTGTGAACGTTAGGGCAATAAGAACGTCCTAATACAGCAATAAGGTTAATTATTGAGTGGTGTTGCGATTGTTTTAGATGTTAGTATGAAAGCCAGTGCAATATTTTCACTGCCTTATCGCTCAGTACGTCCTTTTCTAACTGGTCTAGAACGTAAGAGCTGCACTGAGTGATAAGTGACAAAACAAGTTGTGCTTGCCGTGCAAGTAAATGAAAAAAATATACCTTGATTACCAAAAAGTGATGATCAAAAAGTTATTTATAAAAAATACAACAACCATTATTGAAGTATTCCAAACACATACCTCATCTTTTACTTATGGTTTTGAAACTTTTTTCATATTTATCTCATTTTTATATCCCAGTTTTATATACGTATTTAGTATTCCTGGGTTAATGGATATTATTTTCGCGATTATGCAATAATAATCGTACACCTAAAACCATTGCAAGCTACCCAATTGAATGACTAATTTACGTCACGATTCCATTTTTTGCGATCTTGGACCCTGCTGCACTTCACTCTGAGATGACAATCCAACACCGCAAATGAGGACTTCGAGCGTTTGGAATAATAGTAACTTCAGTGAATGTTCTATAGGATTAGAGACTTTATCTTGTAAGTTGTAAGATCGAAAATGTAAGTTAGCTGTTTATTCCAAAAGGTCGACTTAGTGACTTTTTGTATGTTATAGTTAATGTATATGCACAAGTCACGTGTGTGTGTGTGTGTCGTGAGAATTAGTGGCTGTGGTGTCATACAAAAAAAAGATTAAAAAATTGACAAATAATACAATAAAAAAAAGTATTACGCGTAAGGAACGCTCTGGTTGGGAGTGCGAGCATTTTTATTATTATTTTTCTAATGTTTATTTTCTTTGCACCTTAAATACAAAACTGTTGAACAACAAATCGAATTACGATTTGCTTCTTACACTATGGTATAGCTGCATCTCTTTTTAATTGGCTATCAAATTGGTCCGTCAACGGTCTTAAGGTCTCGCCATACTTCTTTAAGCCAAAGCGTCCTTTTCTGAATTTTTCATACTTAGTTGATTAGAGCGAGACCAATAGCATTTGAAAATGCGACTCAGCAGAAGGGGGGGGGGGGGCAGAAGGGGATTCAGCAGAAACACTATACTTAAAGGTCTAGTAAGACCAGTCTTACAAGACCTTTAAGTATAGTGTTTCGAATATTCAAAAGGACCTCACCAGTCTAAACTATTCCTTACAAAAAACAGCTAAAGTATGCTTAAAAAATGCCTCAACTTTCATGGTGACATTTTAATAAAAAATGTGACGAAGTATACTTTATCTAAAATAGGTTTATTATGCGTTTGAAAATAATGGAGTACTTAAAGAAATAAATTTAGTGAAATAAAAATAAAAGTATTCGTCGCCAACCGAGTTATTTTTTATAAAATTTAATATTAAGCTTAATTTCGCGCTGTGGCTTGTATTTGTCACGGCAACACTTACTCATAATGTTGTTTGTTTGTATGTCAGCCTTCTTCACAATAAATAGTTCATAATTTCTGACATTCGAGCTATTGAAATGAAACTTTTTTGGGATTTAACAATTATCAAAATTGTTTCATTTCAATAAATAATTACAAAGAGAGAGAGAGAGAGTTTGTGGAATTTGTACCATTTGAGTTAGAGAAGATTTTACCTTGTCTAAATGATTTGTCGTATGTAATGCTCTTTTTAACCGACTTCAAAAAAGGAGGAGGTTATACGTTCCACTGTATGTATTTTTGTTATTTTATCTCCTACACATTCGAGACAGAATAATGTAGAAGGTAAACCAAACCTAACCATCTTTTTATTAACTATTCTTATTAAAAAAATAGAAAATTATGTTTAAGTTACCTCTTATTTGCCAGTACAATAAATGTAATTAATTTTAAGGTTATGTGTTTATGGTGCCGCGACCAGGATGATATACTTTTTGTAATTATATAGTTCTCGTAAAATCGAATCTAACTAAGAATTGACTATTAACGCCAAAGTGTGGAAAAGGAAATCGAAATCCATGCACAAAATTAAATTATTATTATTATTATAAATGCCTTGAAAAAAAAACAACTTGGAGTTCATCAATTTGAAATTGAGAAATAGTTTAAAATTAACTGTTCGTTTTCATTGTTTAAATCAATTACCTATGCTCAGATAAAAAATGTTTTATGGTAATTAGGCCTGAAACTACAATATCGCAAGAACAGGCCTGTTGGGTGATGCATTGGGTCACGAATGGATATTAAACAGTCCTTATCCACTCTTGTCTGTGTGGGCTGACATACAGATTTACATAAGTATAGCTTGTATATTATACGTGTAGTAGCGTTATATTATACATTTAGCGGTACATAACAACCTTTGTGATTAGTGGACATAGGACCCATTCTCATATGGTCTATATGATATTTTTTAAGTAGTAACAATTATAACGAGGCATAATACAATTTATTATTGTTTTCTCATAAACCTTACTTGTACAGATCGCACGCTTCCAAGTAAAAGGACATAATTCCAATTAAGAGTTATTTGTACTTTCAATCTTGTTTTGTGCAAAATAGAGTTAAATATAAAATAAATAGAAACACAATTTGGTTTATGTAATTTTACTTTAAAGCTTGTGACACGGTTAAAAGAGTGCTTTAGTCAAAAATTGTAAACATATGTTATAATTTTAATAAGTTGTTATTGATTCCACTTTGTTTCGAAGTTGCTGTGTTCATATAGAAAGTTTTTACTCGTGCTATTTTGGACCTTTTCGCATATAACTTTGAGTTGATACTTTAATAACTACTTGTACTGGAATATTTCGGCAATTTGGAATAAAAAGTTTGTATTACGAATAAAGTTCATTAGAGTTAGCAACTGTATTTTCTATGACATAAGAATAAAATTACAAACTCGAAAATTCTATGCAGTTTTTTATTCTTTACAGTGGTCCGAACCCATAATCCAAACCATATAAAAGAGTCGTTGCTTATCGTTTCTATTCATACCTTGTATTTTACTACTTTTTATAAATATTACAGTAGAATAATATCTACTGTAATTTAATTCAGCCATAATTTTCAAAAGCATAGCTAAGTAATTCACTTGACGATCGCTGTTTTAAGATGCTATAGATAACAATTGAACTACGAGTGAGTAACTTAACGGAGAAAAGTGGCTACCTCTTTCCGTTAAGTTGACTACACGAAGGTTAAAGGTTGTTAAACTTTGTCATATATACTATACATTGAGTATTTATTTATACAACAAAAAACCATCCTTAGATTTCAAGAAAATACTTTAGTTTATTGGACAACCTAATACTAGTAATGAGGGCGCCACTGGACGCTCGGCGTCGTCTTAAAGCCAAATACACCATAATTTAAAACAAAAAGACTGACATGACACTAAATGTCAGCTTCTGGCATTGAATGTAATTTTAACTTGGTTTTCTTAAATACAAATAAAAGGTTTAATCTCGTGACAACTATGTTTATTATGATTATAATGAATGAGAATACAATACAAGTATTTGGCTGGCGGAAGTCGAGCTCATGACCATACATCGCAATCGAGGGGCAAAAAACAGTCGCGGCAGAGTGTAAGATTTACAAAAAAACAAATTTACAAGTATGCGTACTTAGCATTTGTACCTACCTGGTATTTATACCAGCTACAATAAGAGTAATTTCGTGATAAGATAACAACAAAATTAAATCAATTTGTAATGTTTAGATAATGTATAATTACCAATGTGTAAACCAATGTAGCAGAGGTACTATAAATCACTACAAAAGATAAGATAAAAAAGATAAAATACATTTATTCAATAGTAGGCCGGCGGCACAGGCACTTACACGTCAAGAATCTACCAGCTCTTCCTAAGAGACCACTGCTGAGAAGAAACGCCGCAAGAAGCTCTTGGTTTACATATTATATAAAACAAAGTCAAAAACTACTCAACTGATTTTTATGCGGATTTCACCATCAGTTAATTTTTCACGTAAATTTTTTATGTACCTTAGTACCTCGATAATAAATTCTGGTTTATGTACCTATGGGTGTAACCGAAAACTCACATAAATCGAAGCGAAGCGAGGGCGTGTCGCTAGTACTAAATAAATAAGTGTCTTTCGACAACTCGTAAATTAATTGTTCTTTTTGTAAACCTTACACGTGATCGCGTCCGCTTTTTGCGGATGCTGAATTCGAGGTTAGCAGAGAAATAAGTTTTTGACGAGCCTTCTAAGTATTCAAAAATGGATGTTGCGTCTGCGTATGAGCACTTGCTCTTCACAAAAAGACTGCAGTGACAAATGACAAAGCGGCATATGAATCCTTAAGTCATCCGTTAATACCCCTTGCAACAGGTTTCGCATTGTTGCTCCAATATGGGGATAAAACAACTGGTGAAATTACTAGCATAGATGCATTCTATCTTAGTCTTCAGGATTGCAGTCGTGGGATTGTAGTCCTGAGAATGCAAATGTAGGTATATATTTCGGGTCTCAGATCCCAGTTACCATCAGGACCTAGATTCTAAGGGCCGTATTAATAAACTGATCTCGACTGTAATGCTTGTCTCAAGATTCGTCAAAAATTACAGTTTCCTATGGGTTGACGTTTACTTTGACGTATCTTGTGACGGGCATCTCAGGCCAGATGAGGTTATTAATACGCCCCTAAAACCATATCGTCTTTGACCTGTTATCATAATGTCAACTTTTTGATAGCTCTTATTTACTTGACAGTAATGGCGGCCGAGTTAAAAACCATACCATAACAGAATTAACATTTCAAAGCCAATACGGTTTTTACCGCCACGAATAGAGGTCGTGGTTGCCTGTATGCTTGTTTTCCTGCTCTTTGCCAAAAAAAATTGAAATAGAGAAGAGATTTAAAGAAATAGGGAGCACTAAAGGCTTCGACCGGCACTCCCAGGGGCAGGCGGAGAGCAGTTCGCTTTTTGGTGTGACTAGTGCAATGCATTTCATGTAAGGTCGGCGTCAATAGAACTAGCGAACGATGTAAACAAATTATTACTGTTTGACACATAACCTCAAATATTCACCAAGCGTGTTTTTATTAAAAATAAAGTACCGTAAAATGCTGCAACTTTGCACGGATTTTGACGTTTTTTCCTTATATCTGTGAAACTATTTGTCTTATGTGGTTTAATGAGTATTAGTCGGAAAACAGACCCTATGCCTCGCCAAATTAGACACAATTATCAGTAGGTAGTTATACAATATTTCCTAGTTATAATCATTTAAAGTGGCAGGCAAAGTTTTAGGCCTAAGACGTAACTTTGCCTAGACGGTTATCTCGATAAATAACGTTTTGCTATTTGTAATAATACTTAATTGTGTACATGAGACATTGTGCTTGTCTCTGGCAGTCAAATTATTGCTATAAGCTTTATGTTTTTTTTTTCACAGGCAATAGGCAATGTTGTACCAGGTTCCACGAACATTCCATACAAAAATATCGGCAACTGTAGGGTTGTGCCAAAAAAAGATTGTTGTTTTAAAAAAAATGTATTTTTTTAGTTAAAAATAATCATCACAACGTAGGAACACAACTGAAAGCTTTGGTATCAAAGAAACATCAGTCTTAAAAAACCCTAATCAAAAAACGTACCTACTAAAAGTACGCCCAGGTATGGATATTTAAATATCTCGACTCCGATGCACTTAAGAGTATTACATTAAAATATGTTTATTTTGACTAATTCTATAATAATTTACCACTTTTACGGTTAGTACCTTGAAATTGTATGACTTTTACAAATGACAACACTTTTACCCAAACCAGTCTTGAGTCAATTTGACTCGAAAATCGATTTGCAAGATTTGACTTAACTAGCATTGCAAGTTATTAAAAAGCTAGTAATAAATTAACTCACTTAAGCAATTTAGGCACACCTATTTTTACTCTTATCTGTTCATTTATAAAACCGAGCTAGTGACAGCCCTAGACCCAGGCAAAATTGTGTCACTCAAGTTTCCAGAACACTGCCCAATATTGCCTACTACGTTATTATAATGAAATCGTGTCCTATTCTTGAAAATATTAGACTTACGGAAAATAGACAATATTTACTTACCCTGGGACATACCTACTTCTCGAAAATCACGTTCCTTGTACTTAAAATTTTAAAAGTTGCGAGACACTAAAAAAGTGCAGCCACTCCCTCCAACTTATGATGCACAACTGGCGTCGCAACAATGGCGTTACCAATGTAAACAAAATAAAAATGTATTGCCAGAATAATGAAAATTACTACCAAATGGTAAAAAACAAGAAAAAACTGAGCAAATGCGAGATATCGTAATTTAAACGAAATAGGCAAAATTGAGCTTAAACGGCAAAATTGCAGCATTTTACGGTATAATGAATACTTATTTCATCTTAAACTTAATATTAAAATAATGATCTAGTGTATAAATCATTGCAAAGACCTCACTTGATCTTAAAAAGTACGTGATTATCGAGTAATCATGGTGAATTGGTTCGTTTGGTGTTGTTTACATTGTTCGTAAGTTCTATTGACGCCGACCTTAAAGTCAACACGCGCGGGCCCGCGTTCACCCGCGCTGCTCCTGCTACAGACACGCGTTTGGTGTGCCGAAGCCTATAAAATTGCAGACGACTGGCGTTAAAAACTGAAATGTAATTTTAATAATTCATAAATTGACTTTTATCTCCAAACACCTGTCTAGAGTACGACCTTATCACATAAATTGCGATACCAATAAAATGAATTCAAATGTCACGTATTGATAAGACTATCGTGTCTGATGAAATTTTAATGAATCGTAGTACATTTTGCCCGTGACTCCGTCAGAATTTGTTCTTTTGGGAACTGTTCCACTTTTGGTATAAAAATGTCCTTCGCCAGGATTTAAACTATATCTGTATACCTTTCACATCAACTTATTGAGGAGTAGAACCATGAAGACAGGCATTCCATCTAAGTCCTCAGGGTTGGCAACGCATTGCAGTCTTGAATATTGCCATCGTAAGATTGCAATCTAAAGATTACAAATGTCTATGGGCTTCAGAGTCCATTTACCATCAGGTGGCCTGTGTGCTCGTTTGCCTTCTCTATGACATAGATTTTTTTTCATAAATAATAAGGTAAGGAATTAATTGGCAGGTTCATGCGTATTGGAATTAAAAATTGAGACCCAAAGAATCCAGGTTTAAAAAAATAGGAGCTTCTTTATAGCTCGATCCGTATAGGTACATACGGCGCTCGTCGATCAACCACTCAATTATCGTCCTACTGTGATTTCTGTGCTGTTGAGACAAAAAGATATACAGTGTATTGTATCTGTTTTTAGATATCATCAATTGAGACTTAAGGTAAGAATGCCTCTCTATATCGATTTACATAACTAAATCTAACCAATCAAGTCCGATGTTAATTTTTAAGAAGAAAAAAGGTTAACCAAACTAAGAAAAAAACTATTATTTTTTCTTAAATGACGTCATCATTCAGACATAAATCGATAAAATTTATTACTTTTGTTACTAAATAAGTACTTGTTATCGGTATAGTACGAAGAACATAATGGCAGTAAAAAAGAACATTAAAATGTCGTAAATTCCGGGTTATTGGCATTTTCCGTAGTAAAATGGATTTGTTTGTATCGTAACTGGTACTTAAAGTTACTCTATTTAGTAACTCTATTTGTTACAGATTTCAACAATTTTGTCGCTAAAGTACTTCGATCTTGCGATCATATACTATCATCATCATTGCGTATGGCAGTCGTCCTGCATGGATTAAGGTCACAGCACACATATCAACTCGGAAAGGGATCGTCACCCTATCAACTCGAGCCGTTCAGTATCATTTGTATGAAACTCCCTACTGCAACGCACACTTATCGGCATCGGAACGGCGACGCCTCACCTCGGCACGAGCTAGCAGTCGTCCACCGAAAAATGTATCGTATTAACACAGGTCAAAGTTCCCTTTTCAATGTTTCACTTTGAGTTGATCCCTTTCCGAGTTGATATGTGTGCTGTGACCTTCAAACGTCAATGTCCAGGTGTTTCAGCTAGTTTGCTGCGGCAGGCGTAAATTTATGCAGCTCCTCCAACCAATCATATACTAGGGGTACTGTGTGGTGCTCAATAAGGTGTACCATAGCTCGGACGCGCTCGTAAGTCCGTCCACTCACGGATGTTGAGAAGCCACGACTTATTTCTTCGCCCAACTCTTCTTTTGCCAGCAACTTTGCCCATCATAATTAGTGGCAAAAGTTGATAGCTGTCCTGCCTGAGCACGTGCCCGGGATACGAGGTTTTTCGCTTCTTGATGATAGATAGTGTGCCTTCTCCTTGCCATAAAAAGCACCTGATGATAAGGGGGCTCAGAGGTTCATCGATATTTGAAATCTTAAGACTACGAATGCGTTGCCAACCCTGAACAGTATGTAAGATGGAGTGTACTGACGGTAAAATTACTAAGTACTTAAGAGAAGGCTGTATGCCAGTAATTTTATCGGTGGATCCCACTGCGGCGCACGCTTCGCACGCGCACTACACACGCAAACCACGCGAATCAATATTGTTCTAGGCGTGTGTCACTGACGTCATTTCGTGTGTGTGCCGCTGCCGTAATAACAAAGAAAGCCGCTAACTGCATAGTCAGAGGCGGCTCTAGCCCATCAAGCGCCCGTGTGACATCAATACCCTGGCGCTCCCTAAGGTCTTCGACAGCTTTGGCGCTGCGAACAACGCATGCTCTTTGCAGGTGTCGCGAGCGGCTCTCGGTGCCCCCTATAAGACCCTGCGCCCGTGTGCGCCGCACACCCTACACCATAGGTAAAGCCACCTCTGATAGTAGTATAAGCATTTAAATTGAATGTGGTTACCAATAGATTATAGAATCCTTCGACTACTCCATTGCTAGCCCTCTTCCTTGGTATTACGGCAGCGGTATAGGAGTATCTAAATACATACATTATAATACGAAACTAATTTATACCAGTAGAACGTGCGTGCGAAGCGTGCGCGCTATGGAATTTCGTCTTAATTACATCGGAATGTAGCAATGCGAACACGGCAGGTTAGCTGGTACAGATACATCTTTGAGCTATAGGAGGCTCAAGGCTACTTTATGTTAAAGAGGGTCCCTGTCCCATGATTCATGGACGCAGTTTTGTCCCTAGGGGTTACCATAACATTGTTATGCAGTTCAGCTTACGGTGAGTGAAAGCGACAGAGCCATATAACTGCAATATCTCTGTCCTTTACACTCGTCCTAAACTGGATTGCTTAGCCATGGTAACGCCTCTGGTCTGATACGTTCATGAATCAAATTTAAGTAATCAAATGTGATCGGATATAGAAGTAAGCATTGGACGAACGACGATGATCATGCACTACCTATTGTATGGGGACTTGTTAATGACGATGACGGAGGACAATTTTTTTTCTGTTAGTGATTCAGGCGGAACCAGAGGGCCCCTTCGATCGCACTTGCCCAGCGTGGCCAATGCAAAGAACCGGGCCTAAGCGGGTAAGATAATGGTAGCCGTAGCGATTGATTTTGAAGTTAAAAATGTCTATCATCCCACTTTGCAACCTTATGTGCCGCTACAATTGGTACAAAGAAGCCGCCGTGGCGCGCACAAAGCGGTGTCGGCGACTTCCAAGGGTTACAATGCACACTGTTTGAACGAACGATCAGAGGCCCGTTTCATGAAGGTACAAGTTACAAACTACAAGCGGAAGTTTCTTTCTAACTCCTTTTGCTAGAAAGAGGCTTCCGCTTGTAGTTTGTAACTTGTAGCTTCGTGAAACGGGCCACAGGGGCACGTTTTATAAAGCTACAAGATACAATTTTATAAGTCTAAACTGGCAACACTGCTCAAATTGCTGGTCCTCATTGGTCGAGGTTGTGTTAAATGGAAACTTGTAACCTGTAAATTGTAATTTATAGCTTTATAAAACAGGCCCCAGGTGGACCGGTGCTCAATTGCCTTCTCCATTTCATAATGCCATAAAAAAAGTCCACCCGTGACCATAACCTAACCGTGACGGAATTTCATAACGCGAAACAATGAAAAAAGTTATGACTTCAGACCATTGCTTTGTATGCAAAATTTTACGACTCTATTCTCAAGAACTTATGCGGAAAATAGGCGTCATTTCTCACCATTGTGATTTCTTATCAATAACTACACATTCCACCGTTACAATAAACTCTACGAACACTATCGGCGTTAATAGATCAGGGGCTTAATTCTACATTGATTAAACGTATTGTTAATTGCTATCGTATCGATCGATCGATAGATCTAACTCTAACCGCCGTCACCTACTCAGATACATTTTAGAAACAAAACCGTTTCGTTGCGTCTTCCATTTTCGAAAACTATTAGCTGTGGTGGCGAACAATTATTTCATGACTCGCCAGGCGTGCATTACACCATAGTCATCGTCCTAATAGTCCGTCCATTGCAAGTTCACGCGACTGTTTGTATGTAAACTGTCATACAAACAGTCGCGCGAACTTGCGATGATCGCGCAATCGCGTTCTATTAGGACGATGCCATAGAATATGATGACACGCCTAGCGTGTCATCCGCCACACCTTTAAAACATTTTATGACACGCCTGGTGTGTCATCCGCACTGAATCGGTTTGTTCTTTTTTTTTAACTTTTGTACGTAAAATCGTCACTAAGAAAAGCTGAGTCTGAGTGCGGCCGTATAACACTAAAAAATACTAAAGTACTTAGCAGACATCATTACGTAAGCAGTAATTGGCCAATTGCTGAAATACTTAACAATTACGTCGGGTCAAATGCTTGTCACGGCTAATCCTGCGCGGGAGTAGAAGTTTTAGCTAGGTAGGTACTCGAGTTGTTGAAAGGGAAATTTGGCGATGATTCATCATTAAATTCATAGTCTTCAAAAAAAAATACAATAATATACTTCTGCACTCCTTTGCGACCAGGATAGTTAGATATAGTATTCAAAAGCAAAAGAGCTTGGTCAAAATGGCAATAATACTATATTCCCATTGCGCTACATTCTCTAGTATAAGCATTTTAACTTTAATATGGTTACTAACAGAGTATACAGGGCGTCCCAAGACTATGGGTCATGAAGGGAAAGTACCTTAAATATCGTAGATAGGATATATTACTGAAAGAAGACTTTATGTTATTTTTAAAAGTTAGTAACACTGCATTCAAAGATATTCTAAACATTATTTGCTTCGTCTGGGAATCGAACCGACTTAAATGTGAAAAAAAATCCCCCAATTTTTATGACGCCAATCGAAAGAATAAACAAAAAAAATAATCTTAAGTAACATAGTATCTTAAAAGAATGGAATAACGTAAAATGCTTGATTCAAATTTCAAGAAAAATATTTATTATGCCGGCACCACACTTCGCTATTCGCTATTCGTTATTCGGCTTATGCGCCTACATTCGACGAAGTGTGGAGGGTTTATTCGTCTATGTTTTCTTTATTCGCACGCATAACGCATAAGCGCGATAGCAAATATTTTAACAAATACGGCGCAGCCGCATAACGAATAGCGAATAGCGAAGTGTGGTGCCGGCATAACAAATACGGCGCAGCCGCATAACGAATAGCGAATAGCGAAGTGTGGTGCCGGCATTAGATATTACCGACGACGACGTCCGAAAAATAGGGTGTCCCCTTGTTTTACAGACAGAAAAATTACAGAATTTTGTTTCACAGAAAATGTTTCATATACTATTTGGTCCTTGTATTTTTGCTTCGAATATATATTTTTTTAAACTATTTACTTGAAAGAAACAAATTCCACAGAAAATCAATTCAATGAATTTTGTAATTTTATTTTTTCATTACACAAACTTATCAAACAATATAATTATTTTTTAACGAATATTGTTTTGTCAGTGTATTTTTTCATAGAATTTCATTTTAACGACAACAGTATTCAAAGTCGTGGGAAACTCAATATTCTGTGAGTAATTTTTGTGATATAAATATGAGTGAGCGAGCGAGCGAAGCGAGCGACCAAGACCTCTCTGGGCAGAACCGACTTGAATAGGTTAGGTTAGAAGGCTATGGCGGGAGCGAAGCGAAGCAAGCTCCCGCCTTAGCCTTCGAGGTTATTTTTTTATATCCCTTGAATAAGCTATGCGATACAATTTGATTGTAAATTAAAATCGTTGTATGCGTTTATATTATACGTAAGATGAACTTGCTGTCTGCAAAGTAAAGGTATGCTTTTTTTCAAACGTTTCATTTCACACACCTTCACAAACTGCACCCAATTCTATAAGTTGATTTTATTGTTATTAAGTTATATTTTAAATAAATAATATGAGAACAAAGAATATTTAATTCGCTATTCTATGATATGAAAAAAGAAACATTGATTTTTATTTGAAATAAAAAACGATGATTTAAATATCTTTAAAGTAATTATTCTACATATTGATTATTCTATGAAATGATAATACGAGAAAAAAAATATATGAAATGAAATTCTAAACAACTTCTGTCTGTAAAATAACGTACAACCGAAAAATAGCGATATTATCATTCCATAGATAGAGTTGATTATTCGCAAATAAGTAGGTACCCACTTAATAAACGACTTACTGGCACATTTTTCCTTATTATAGGTGCACGTGCAGATAAAATGATAAAATTTAGTATGCATTGATTCACAAAAAAACAATTAATTTACAAAAAATACTCAATTGACTTCGGCAGTTTAATGTATATTTTTAATTTGATTAAAATGATTAATTTCACGTTGTTCGTTTCTTTTAAAATACTATTTTACTTAGGAATTATTATTTTTTGTTCATTCTTTTTTTTCACATTTAAGTCGGTTCGATTCCCAGACGATTCAAATAATTTTTAGAATATCTTTGAATGCAGTGTTACTAACTATTAAAAATAACATAAAGTCTTCTTTCAGTAAAATATCCTATCTACGATATTTAAGGTACTTTCCCTTCATGTCCCATAGTCTAAAATACGAATATAATTCAATGTAAACTGGCAAATTCAGGAGCGGGTGTTACGGCGCAAGTGAATTTGGCAGTTTATGTCTTATTAAATTCGTATTTTATTACGAATTCGTATTTTATTACAAGCACGTGCGACTGTAGCGACACTATCTAAGCGAATGGACTAAGATACTTCGACCAATACATTGCAATTATTCGCCTTCTTTCATCATACGGCAGCATTATACACCGTAAAACACTTACCCCCTTACTAATAAACGTTGAGTAACGGTGGTATAGCTATACAATGTTTTGTCCTTATCTGTCAAATTCAAATGTCACAATGACAGATAAGGACAAAACACTGTATAGCTATACCACCGTTACTCAACGTTTATTAGTAAGGGGGTTAGCGTTTTGGTTCTGAAAAACACAATGTATGGGTGAGCTGGGTATTTTTATACCTATAAGCCCGTAGCTCGCTGCAAATCCATACTATACCTACCCTCTTCACAGTCCTGTTCGTAAAGGAGTGCGGAAATGTATTTGGACTCTTAGTCTGCCTTTCCACTGCGGCGGTGACGAGCGGAGCGGAGAGGAGCTGTGCCAATATTAACTAATTGAATCTAAAGTAACGTGCGCAAGGCGTGCTCGACGTGACCGCATGCGCCTATTCTTTTGTGTTATATTCAGCCTCAGTAGAAAGGCAGTCTTAATAATAGTACATTTCGATGCTAGTGCGGAATGACATTTCCGCACGTGTATCGAACGACGTTTTTTAATACATTTGCGAAAAAAATTGTACGTGTGTTTGTGGGTATCTGTGTCTGTCCTCTTCCCCCCGGACCTCTGAAGTGAGATAACGACGAGTGAACACACTCTGTCCGAAATTACTTAAATTTTAATAAAATTATTAAAACGAAAATTATAACGTCAGATACCAGGAGTGCATAAAGTTTAGAAGTACCGACCTAAGTCATCCGCGCTGTGTCGGGTGCGACCGCCCGCCCGCCGCACCCGCTGCGCCGCACCCGCTGCGCCGCCCCGTGACGTCATCGCCTGCGATCTAAGTTGCGCTACGCACCCCCTAATTACCTCTGGACTCCTGGGTCCGTATTATGGTCGCCTTTATCGTGGTGGATAAGGCATCCGTCACTCTCGCACTTACGTAGTGGTCAGAAAGTGACAGATGTTTTATCCACGCTTATTTACATCGATAAACACGACCATAATCGGCCCGCTGGTACTTTATGAAAACATGCAATCTCTTTGGTTGGATGCACGGCTTAGTATATTTAAAAAAAAATGGAAAATTAAAACGCACTAGTGCGAAATAGGAAAAGTAAAAAGCACTAGTGCGAAAAAACCCAACTGTAATTAAAAAACACTTTTTAATACAGTTGCTCAAAAAGCGGTACTCGGTACTCGTGAAGTAATGACATACATTCCGCACTCGCATCGAAATGTAGGTACTATTTTGTTTTACCAAGTACATTGCTTTGAATACTACGGTTGCCCTGAAGTGTAATCTACTGAAATCACACAGTTTACCGAACTCAAATACATTTAATTTTGAACTAATATTTACTTAACTTATACAAACCTATTATTAGAACCGTATAGGTATTCTATTGGCTTACGTAATTACAATGATATCGATGTCGTCATCGTATAACTGTACCATATTTAGGCAGTAGCGTAATTGTGTTAAGAACAAGGGTTAATTAATATCATCGTCTAGTCACGGGTCACAAGTCGCAGGGCAACTGACGCATCCGACCCATTTACCTCATCGTTGTGCCGAAGTACAAGACATTATCTTGTACTTGCCTGGATTCTTCAAGCACGTGACAATCTGTTAGAGGAACGCACGCAGTTCATGCATGATTTTGTATTTCGCACTACTAGATCAAAACAGTATCAACTCAAAATCCTTGCTAGTTTTGTTTCAAGTTCATAGAAGTTGTGTTAAAGTTGATTTTAAATTACAGTTTTATGTTGAGTTAAGACTGTTTTAATCTAGCAGTGTGATTTGTCTGGGTAGGTATAGTATTTTTTCAACGTATGATTTTTTTATGACATGGTGAAGGCAACGGCACACATAATAATGGTTCTTATCTGTAATTTTGTTTGCCTGAACCCTAGCGGCCTAGAGGCTGTGGGTCAGCAAAGTACGCCCCCTCAGAGGGTGGTGCCCCTAGCAACCGCCGCCCAGCCCCTTGCCAAGTATCTTATTTAAACTGTGCCCTAGCTAGTTTTTAATTCCTCAGTTCACAGTGCAGCAGGCCCCTTTACTTAAGCCGGTAGTTATGTCCGTCACTAACTTGTAGCTTCGCGTCAAGGTGGAATTCGCCGGGTGTGACTACGTTCATGTAAACACAGCCTTTACTTCACCAAACTCCTTCACAATATCAGCTCCATCAACCATGCATGTGTCTGCAGACATTGCTTTATGTTCGGCAATGTGACTTCTTCAAAGTAATTCAATATCCGGAAGCAGACGTCGATCAGTGCCAATCCAATTTACAAGATTACCTGAGTCACAACATATTGACTCACTAAATCAATAATTACCTGAAAAACAAGCGTCACGGCACACTGTAATACAATATTTATGTTATCGTGTTCTCGTTTGGTTGTACATACCATAAGTACATACTTACAAGTATTAGTCACATGTGATGTCACTAGTGTAGGGCATGGAATGGAACTGCCTAGGGCGATATCAATTATGTATAGACCGAGTCGAGCTAGGTAGTTGGTCTGTAGGCATGCGATCGCGAATTAAGCATGTAAGCATCACGCTGCTTGGTAATGTGCCGCTTTACATACATTTAGTTCCACTAAGAGCAAGGTAAATTTAGTTTTTGTCATTATATTTTAACACAACACAACTAAACTATAGGCATACCACTTAATTGATAGTCGGGGTATGCATGAGGTGCGGAGAGAGGGCAATAGTGCATAGTGCCTATGTGCCTACGATGCCTACCCTCATGGGTGCCTCAATTAAGCTGTAGGTACTCCTGTAGTATCATTTTTGTACAAGAGGTTGTAATAACCAGTGATTCGGATTGTGCGTTACAGCTCCTTAGGGCCCTGCCAAGATGCATTGCGCTAACTAGCGTTTCTATTCGTTTCGTCTTTAAACCAATCGCATCACTGGTAGATGACCTGATACGAAAAGTCACGTGATCTACCAGTGACGCGATTGGTTTAAAAACGAAACGAATAGAAACGCTAGTTAGCGTAATGCATCTTGGCAGGGCCCTCTTAACTATTAAACCGATTTTTATTCTGGGGTTGGGGTTAATTATGGTTAGGGTGTTATAATATTAATCAAGAATGTTTGAGGGTCTTATCTATATCTATCTGCATAAATAGAAATGATTCATCGAAATGTATGTACGCGCATAACTTCCGAACGACTGCACCATATTTGCAGCAGATAATAATTGGAGGACGCCCGCGACTTCGTATGCGTAGAATTATTTTCCTGCTACTACAACAGCATAAGTAATAGTACAAGTACTACACCTATTTCTTTCCAAGGCGGGTTGATTTTCGAAACATCTTTTCTAGTGCACCCCTTTATTCTAGTAGCCCAAGTATTTCTAGTAGCCCAAGATGGCTATCTGGGCCTCACCGACTGAGAGCCTAGCTACCGGATTACCCACTAAAAACCCAGCGATTCTCCCTCCACACCACCGCTGTTGGCGAGGGCCGCAGGTTCTGCTTGCACATGCAATGAGTGTAAAGACGAAGATTATGATTTTAGGGGGAGCGACAACGATTAGTTATTTATTAACTACTGTACGAGTATACCGCTCTTTTCTTCAGTAACACTATCTCGATACGTTTATTTGGCACGATGTACTCATGTACGCGGTTTATCGCAAAATAGTTACTTAACTATCAACAGGTGCGTGCGTGACTGACGTCCGTAATACTAGGTAGGTAGGATTGCCTTGAGGGGTGATAAACAGTAATGTACTATCTATTAAGTATTATTGTTGTATTATATCAAACGACTATATATTCAAATTAAATATAATGGGTGGTGTGCGTAGCGGGACCTTGTGCGGAGTCCGTTAGGGTCGTCAAAGATGTGTTAACTACTAACCAATTGGCGGTCCCAGAAAAAGTTCCAGGGAGCCATACTACCAACCGAAAAATTGTTTAATAGGAGACCTAAATCGAGACAGGTTACCTACCAGCAGCGTCCATCACGCAATTCTTGGCAAAACAGGACTGCGCTGTTTTGTCACTTAGTTACCTCGGTGTTAGTTTTAAGTTTTATATTGTTGTGTATGTTAGTCTATAAGGTATTTGTAATTATGGTCCTTGTTGCTCGAAATAAAAATGTCGTATTCTTATTATTAATGTAGGTGATCTCCCCTTAAATTAAAATTGTAAAACCGCCACTGTCTGTACTAACCTGCGACTGCCGCCAAGTAGCAGCGTTGGCAACGTTGGATTCCGATGTTTAGGACAAGACAGTCATACACATTCCATCTTAGTCCTTAGGTTGAAGCACGAGCACTCAGCCCGCCTTGTGGTCCTCGTAAGTAGGTTTTGAGGCCCACGGTCACTTGCAAATCTTGGACTCTCAAGATAGCGATTGCGTGCAAGGTACACCCACTTGACAATCTGTGAGTACTGAGTAGGTTATATCCAATGTAACAATTTGTGTTATTGACAGTACCTATACATAAAGTTAAAAGTTTGATTTTTAGTTTTAATTTTAAATTAATATTCTGCACAGTCAAGTGGCTAAGGAGGAATTTACAAGTTTCATACAATGTTTCAAAACACTTCTTTTACCTTTTTTTCTTTTGTTTATTTACCGCTTGTTTCACAATCGATTTAAATTTAGCCTCTTTCTTACACTTGAAAATAACTCCCAGTATGCTTAGGCTTAGGATCAGTGCTCAAAATTTGGATATCTTATTGTATTTTTATTAAGCTTAATTTTATGGACTATATCGTAATCAGAAGAGACTAGAACTTGGTACTTTTTTGACCTCCCGCATACGAGGGGATAAGCAAGGAGAGAGCCAACTTTAAATGCCAGATTTTACTTGTCGATTGTGAAACAGGTCCTTAATCATTTTTTTTTTATCAGCATGATAAATGATAACTCCATGATCATAGACTGATCATAATTTACGTAAACATTTGATTTTTTTGCGATAATTTGTTGTCTTATCACATCCAACTAATACTTTAAATGCGAAAGTTTGTATGTGTGTTAGTTTGTTACTCCTTCACGCTGCAACGGCTGGACGGATTTGGATGAAATTTGGAATGGAGATAGCTTATACCCTGAATTAACACATAGGCTAAATCTCATCCCGGAAAATTTCAAATGTCCCGAGAGAATAACGATAATCGAAATCGACGCGGACGAAGTCGCGGGCAGAAGCTAGTTATTAAGGTACCTGCGCCCTTTAAAGCCCATTTTTTGCAATACTTAAATAAATCAAAAATGAAAAACTATTTCAGAAATCAATTTTTATTAGAATATTCCTTATTTGTTTGTGAATAAAATAGACATAAAAATCAATATGTGAAATCAAATTTCTTCAAGAAAATAATCATTTTTAAAAACCTCGAATGTGGGCTTTTTTAGGAACATAGGCACTTATCATGGCCCAAATTTAAACACGTAATTTCTAAACTTTTTTTAAACTAAAAATATGTTTACTCATTAAACTAAACTTATTATATGAGTTTCTTAGGTAATCAGTCTCTTACAATATATTTTTTAGTCATAATTGGACGGTGGGCCATCTTGGGCTTAGCAAAACTTAATCTACTAAAAAACAAAAAACTCTTTATAAAATACAAAAACAAACATTTTCCTCTGCTTATTCTAATATTTTTTTAAACTTTGAAATAGAATAATATTACAAATTATAATTAAAAAAAAAAAAAAAAACTGTGGGCCTTATTGGGAGTATAAAAAAAAACAAAATGTTATATTATTTTCTTTGGCACTTTTGGCTGCATTCTGGACATGAAAATTCTTCTATATCGTTCTTTGTCAGCCCGACACATTCTTCGTGGTACCACGTAAGACAACCAACGCATTGTCTCATATCTGCGACTCGATCAATTTTACAAGCTTCGCAATACCATAACTCAGTCTTATTGTTTTTTGTAATTTTGTCTGTAGTCTTAACATATCCCTGTTTTGCTTTATGCTGTTTCATAATTTTGTGTTTTTGAGTATTTTTTTCATTATTGTCTCTTTTATCGTTTTTATTTATTTGGGTAATCCTCCCGCTTCTAGTATTTATTAGTTTAGTAAGGTCTCTTTTATCACTATGGTTAATTTGGGTATTTCTTCTGCTTCTAGTATTATGTTTAGTATGATCTTCTTTATCATTTTTGTTTATTTGGTTGTTATTTCTTCGGCTTTCATTATTTTGTTTAGTATTGTCTGTTTTATCATTTTTGTTCATTTTGTTATTATTTCGACGGTCAGTATTTTTCACCCCGGGTTTTGATGCCTTTTCTTTCTTTTCTTTGACAGCGTCAAACAAATCTTTAGTAACTTTTTGGCCTATGTAATTAATTGCTTTTCGCCTCGGTTTACTTTTAACTGTAGCAAAGTTGGGCGTTGGTATAAATTCGTGAAACGGAGACCTCTTCTGTGTATTCTTATTCTTAGCTTGTGTTAAATTTGAAAGTGGCACATTATCAGAATCGTCAGAGTTATGATCCTCTAATTCGATAGGTGGTATCTGTTGGTCTGTGTGAGCAGCTGTTGCAACGAATGAACACAGGTTTTCTTCTGATTCTGATGATGACGAATAAATCTTACTGTTCCTGGCAGAATAGCTAAAGTGTTTATGCACTGTGTTTATATCAATATTTTCCTCGCCTGAACTTGATGTAGAAGAATTGATCACTGGTCTTCGTAGGGAATTCTGTCCTAACCCAGATGTGCCGGGAATCGGAGAACGAAACACTGACATCCTGTCTAATATATTAATGTTTGTTGCTGTAGGTTGCTCTTCAATATCTTCAATAGTAGATTCAGAGGAGGAACTGTAGTTAACTAATTTGCTACATGCGTAAGTTGGCGTAAGATTCTGAAGCTGAAGGGGAGACGGTGATACATATTCAGACAAAGGCTGGGGCAGAGGCTGTAGTGTACTTGGTGCAAGGCAAGTATCAAACATATCAACGTTTTCAGCCATTATTGATGGCGACATGCAAACACTTTCTTCACAATCCGTGTCAGAGCCATTATTGTGATGTTCAGCTGAATCTCTCAAGTCAAAAGCTGCTGGAACAACTGAGTCAGAACTAGTTTCATGCATAACAGGCCGCTGAGTGAGGATAGAAGGTGCAAAAGCTTCCTCAGGAACAGCATTTGGATTGTAGGGATGAAGCCCAGTAGCTCGAAACCCGTTTTTTATATTGTCTGGAGTTATACATTTAGACCAAACCTTAGAGAAAATTTTGTTAAATCTTGCCTTCGTAAGCTTGCGGTCTGGATGACGATATGCGTACAGCAATACTTCTTCGTCCCAATGATGTTCGTACGATTTATTGACCGATTTATCTAAAGGTTGCAATTCATGTGTAGTATTTGATGGTAAGCAATATAATACTACGTTGTGTTCATCCGCAGCATCTACAATTCTAGCATCCAGATGACAAGCAGCTCCATCAAAAACTAGCAAACATTTTCCGGGTGACTTATATTTCCCAAAATGATGTATAAATTCAATAAACAACTCGGTAGTCATAGATCCTTTTGGTGCCATTCTGACTAAAGCTCCATCAGGCAAATTGTCGTTGAATTCCGGCTTTAACCGTTTGCCCTTAAATAATATCATAGGTGGAACTGAATTACCTGAAGCGTTGACACACATAGCAATGGTAACATTTTCAGCATGTTCCTGTGCGATAAAGTGGACTCTCTTGCTCCCCTTTTGTGCAAGAACTTTTTGTTGGTGGTGCAAGGTTAACCGGCAGCCCTTTTCGTCCATATTATATAAACGCTCTGGATGTTGAGGAATATCTAACTCATCATATATATTTTTGATCGCAGTAAAATGTTGTACCACTATGTATTTATTTAATTTTTGAGCTCTTGCGGAGTTCATAAACTGTGCTTTGCGAACAGAAATTACAGGATTTCGTTTTAAAAAATTATTTAGCCATTTTCTACCTGCGATGCACTTGTTGTCATTGAAAGGATTAGGTATTTTTTCCGCGACACAAAATAAGTAGACCTGCTTTCTTACAATCTTGCGGGTTATCGGTACGCCTACTTGAGCTAGACGTATTATTCGTTTGGCTAAATCATTTTCTTGGGCATGAGTTAGTGTTGTTGGACGACCAGTTCTTTTTTTGTCATTGCCAGATTTTAAATGATTCCTCAAAGTTCTCCTTGGGATACTGAACGTAACTGCAGCTTTACGCTGTGACATACATCGCTTTTTTACAGCTTCAATGGCCGATTGAAGTTGTTGTTCAGTCCATTCACCACGTCGCTTCTTATTGGTTTCCATTTTGTGATATCTAAAAACAAATCAAACTGCAATTTTAATACTAATATGAAATTAAGTTTCCGATCCCTTAAGTATGAAAAGTATGTTTTATATCAATAAAGTCTTAGGGTTTCAGGTATATTTGGGGCCACGGAAAGTGTAGAAGTAAGTGTAATAGTACTTATATAAAAAAAATATAAAAAAAATACATTTAACAACCCAAAGATCTGACAAATTTAAATTCAAACCTAAAATTGGAGAACATTTTTTTAACTTAAAGTTAAGATATTTTATTCTACCACCATTTATATACGATACTAATATATTATTATATATTATTATTATTATTATTTTAATTTTAAAAAGGCCCATTGTCATTGTATGATCCGTAAAACTATGATATTCAATAGTCCTAACAAGGCCCATCCCATAGGGCCATCTTGGGAGCCCACGTGGTGGACCTTTATAGGCACTTTTCTCGGCAGCGGGGAGCATTTCTATAAAATGAAAATAAGCAATAAAAATAAACAACACTTACCGTCATAGGAATGCCCTTGAATCTAGGTAACTTTGTATGTATAGCAAATACTAAAAAAACTGGTTTTATTAAAGAAACAGTAAAAAGTTTGCAATTGTGAGGTTATAAACCGTAAGCCATTCGCGACGTGACTGACAAACTGTCAACCGCTACAAATATGGCGGCTTCCACCATTTGATGTGAACTTGCAGTTATGTCTATGGCACTAACCGAACATGGGCGCAAAATTTAAATTCATTCGAACGTTTGTAACTATACAATTTTGAAAGTGGGCCATCTTAGGGACCGGGCCATCTTTGGCGCAAGTACCTTATATAAAAATTAACTAACCAAGCGTTTCGTTTAAACTCTTACTCATTTCCATAAAAAATATCAAAACGTTTTATAAATTATAGATACAGGATGGGACAGGAAACACCTTAAAACAAACAGGAAAACGTCATTTGAATAGCACAGTCTAAAATGGTCGCATAGGCACTCACGGCCAGTGAAAACGAGTCAAGATGTATGTAAACTTGTACTCACGGTGATTCGTTTTTATTGCTCACTGTTGAGTGTAGTATTTTGGGCATGCAAGCGGTTCACCTTGACGCACGTCCGCGTCAGGAATTGTCAACATTTTGATTGAATATAAAAATCTAGATTATATTTCTGTTGTGGTTCTGTTTTGATAAAAGCAATGAATTTTAATTATTGTATATCGTAGAATTATAATAAGACCTATCGTAGCGTTGACAATGAAATAAGATTTCAAAAGGAATATGGTTTTACAGTGTAGAATAGAGGCCCGGCCCAGCGCCAGTTCGCCTTCAGTTTTCAGAGTACACTGCATAATTCCGAATTTCCTCTGTCATTATAACAGATAAGTAAGAGTCACCTTCGTTCATATAACGCCAATTTGATAGAAATACGAGTACCTAATTTTAAATGTTGATAATTACAATAACATTTATAAAAACACATTCGATCATCAAGACACGGCAGTGTGTCCGACAAAGTTCGATAGTATACAGCATTTGATAAAGATTTTTTATCTCACTAGCTCGGAAAGCCCTTTTTGTTTGTTTGATATCTATTGAGAAAATCGCTTTTTATCCACATGTGAAGAAAGAGTTTTGACATTTGAAGGCAGCTTTAGTGATATTTGACAGCTAGCAAAACGTAAAACGTTAAAACCGCTGAATTTTTAACATCACATTTAATGAATTGCATCGAGTAAAAAATACTAAATGCAGTCTTACAACTTTATTTTAATTCATAAATATCAACATTCAACATTACCCTTCATTCTGTTGTAAAAACGGATAAAATGTTCTGACAGTCCAAGTAAGTCGATGTGCGAACAAAACGCATCCGAAATAATAAAAAAAAACTTAAGTCAAAACTTTTTAATTAAGCCGTCAACGCATAGAGGTAGTAAAGCAGAGGCCCTACTTTAAAAATCGAAGTTCGAAGTTACGTTAGCTTCATCTCTGTCACACCTCCTTCGAGACTAAATCGAGAGAAAGGGATGGAGCTAACGTAACTTCGAACTTCGATTTTCAAAGTAGGGCCTCTGTTTTCCTTCATCTTTGGGTCAACGTTAAATATTCGCATGTTTTTCTAGTTTGTTTTGTTATTAAAAATGAGTGATTCGAGTGACGAAAGACGTATTAACATCTGTGAAATTACAGGAAACCGTGCAAAATGCGGAATTGAGCTTATTTTCCTCGCTGTAGTGAGGTGAAAAGTTTTGTGTTATACACGGGTGAAAAGTTATTTTACGTGTCGTGTGTTGAAACTCGCTTCGCTCGTGGTCAATCATAGAATCCTTTCGCTAGCTCGTGTTTCAAATGAACACTCGCAGGTAAAACACAACTTTCGCCCCTTGTATAACAAATAACTATTCTGCATTTACGACGCGCTAGCCTAGTTGGTAGTGACCCTGCCTACGAAGCTAGCGGTCCTGGGTTCAAATCCCGGTAAGGGCACATATTTGTGTGATGTGCGCAAATATTTTTTCCTGAGTCTTGGATGTTTTCTATGTATTTAAGTATATATTTCTCTATTATAAGTATTTATATCGTTGTCTAGTACCCATTATACTTACAAGCCTAGAGCTTAGTTTGGGACTAGGTCAATTTGTGTGACATTGTGCCCTTATTAGAAGTAATGTATTACTTATTCAAATAATTAAGCTGTGAACTGACATTATATAATAGTTGACCAAAGGTTGGCGGTCCGTTCATCAATGCATTTCGACGTGACGGATAAACATTGAAATAAGTTATTTGGCACTATCTATACTCAAATTATTACTGACGACTAGACCCAGTCTGGGAGGCCCAGCTTACTTCATAAAAACCATTTTTGAAGAAACTTTCAGACGTCATGGCTTTCCACGGGGACCGAAGAGCTGGCACAGCTCTATCTATTTAGTTGGCATTGACCCTGCCTACGAAGCTAGCGATTGTCCCATAGATATAGAATATTTTATTTATTTTATTTTTGGTTTTAGTTTGTGACATAGGTATGCTGTCGTTGCGTTATGCAATAAATTAATTTCCACCCATATTATTTTTCTTCTTTTGGTCCGTCTTCATTTACTGAAGGTTAACACTTTAGCAGCCAGCTCTTTAAATCTGGTCATCTGGTGCAACTGTGATGCCACTCTCGCTTTTGTGCAATTCAATTTTCTCATTGGAATTTCCAGTAGATTGTGTAAACAGCGGCTCTATTCAAGACAGTAAAAATAAATGTTTAAAAAAACAAAAAACCGCCTTCAAAAAGCAAAAAATAACTTCTTTAAAATGGTAGGTAAATAGGTCAGTCCAACTGAAGTCTGCTTTTGGTTAAAATATTGTTGGACGCCGACTTCAGTTGGACTGACCTATTTACCTACCATTTTAAAGAAGTTATTTTTTGCTTTTTGAAGGCGGTTTTTTGTTTTTTTAAACATTTATTTTATTTTATACTTTTTAGTGATCCTATTTATGCTGTTACGTAGCTCCACTTCTAAATATTAATAAGAAACTATAGAACATTTCAAGCTCGCCGCAGACAACGCCGCGGGAATGTCATAGTCATATTTAAACCTAAATGTGCTTCGTCATAGTCGCTCAACTTCCTTTATCGAAATATCTTATCGCCACCCTTGAAATAGGTACCGTTAAGGAGTTCCGGTGGCCATCTGTGGTCTTCATCATCAGTTTCACTTCACCATATAGTACTTTTCAAAAGCAAATGCATGAGTTACAGTGAAAAATACCAAAATCGCTATAGGTGTCCCTATAATATTTGAGGAGTTCTCTTGATTTCTCCATGATCCCATCATCAGATCCTGACGTGGTGACAATGGGACCAACTAGAAAGTATACCCATTCGAACAACAAAAAAATTTTTCAAATCGGTCCAGTGGTCTTCGAGTAATCGGGGAACATACATAAAAAAAATGAAAAAAAAACCCGACGAATTGAGAACCTCCTCCTTTTTTTGAAGTCGGTTAAAAACAATATCGTATTTGATCTGTTATCGAATTGTCAACGTTTTGATAGCTCTTATTTTCTTGACAGTAATGGCGGCTGACGTCATAACAATACCATAACAGGAAAACTACGATATCGTTTTTACCGCCTAGAATAGAGGCGCAGCTGCTTAAGAAGAATTGTACGTTTCGTAATTGTTTATGTGCAATAAAGAGTTTACGTACTACATAACCACATAACCATATTAACTATTATTGATTGAATGCGAATAAATGATTTGTTTATAATTTTTACATGAATTTTCAAAGCCGTAGTGACTTAAGCCAGGGATACACTAGGCGACAAATGTCCCACGACATGTCAAGCGAAGCCGGCCGATTTTGCCTGACAAATCTGGCGACATCGCGCGACATATGTCAGAAGCGACATCAGGCGAAGTCGTGTGACTTCGCGAAACTTCGCCTGACACATCTGGCGACATCGCGCGACTTATGACGTCGTTGGCTACACGTGTCGCGCGATGTTGCCAGACATGTCAAGCGAAGTCCGGCAACGTCGCGCCACATCACCCGACGTCGCTGGCGACACCGTGTCGCGCGATGTTGCCAGACATGTCAAGCGAAGTCCGGCAACTTCGCGCCACATCACCCGATGTCGCTGGCGACACGTGTCGCAGGACATTTGTCCCCTAGTGTATCCCTGGCTTAGTGAGCTGTCAGTACGCTAACAAATAATAATAATAATAATAAATAAAAATATCAGGGGACAATGCTATGACTCTAGTGAAAAAGGATACAAGTCTCCAGAGGTTTAGGTGAAAAACGGTATATGTCTAGTATACTCTGTACATGACGTTAACCCTTTCTATTAAGAGCTAAATCGACTTGTATCCGTTTTCACTAGAGCCACAGTGTTACACCAATTGACCTAGTCCCAAACTAAGCTCTAGGCTTGTACTATGGGTACTAGACAACGATATAAATACTTATATTTATAGAGAAAACATAGGAACTTATACATGAAAAACATCCATGACTCAGAAACAAATATTCGCGCTCATCACACAAATATCTGCCCTTACCGGGATTTGAACCCGGGACCGCTAGCTTCGTAGGCAGGGTCACTACCAACTAGGCCAGCGCATCGTCAGAATAAATAAATCTAATAAATTAGCAGAAATACTGACGCCGGTTTTTGTCTCCGACATGCGCAACCGGTAGTGACACGCATTGCGCATACGTAATACATATTACATTACTATTTGTATTTAAATATGCGTCGGGCCCCGGTATCGCTATAAATACTAATACATCGAATTTATCTTGTGTTTACGTACGCGCGTAGCAACAGTCAAACAAAATCAAACTTGACATCTCGGGGACGTATAAATATACCTATTAATGTATGACTTTGACTGTACATATGTGTAAACATGTAATTTTTTAGTCGTTTTACCTAAAAAAAATCCCGGCCAAATTCGAGTCGGTATCGCCAAGAAGAGTTCCGTACCATATTCCTATTTTATTTAATACAGTGCTTCTATTATATTATAATACATGTTTTTATTAATTACAAAATAATTACAATGACAAACAAATACCTACTTCAAGTACTAGGTATTAGATGTAGGTATTTTCTGCGATTAATTGATAATACAGTTGCACTCTTAATAAGTCACTATTCAAACTGTTTTCAACGGCTCTCTTATCAGCAACGACAAGCACCTCGTGTATACTTGAACAGAGGATTTGTAACCTCATTTTAAACCCTTCAGTAACGCGAACAAGAAAAGATATCAATTTATACAGGGTTTCCCTAAAACCAACGCTAAAACTGAGAGGGCTGATAGAGCAGCTAAAAGGCTATCGATTTAGCCCCTATGTATGTTCAGCGATTGTTACTAGTTTCGGAGATATTGATCATTTTAATGTAAATTTTTGTAATTTTCCCTTATGTCCATGTCACGAAAAATCATTAATTTCATGTTTTATTTCATAAGTTTTTCAGTGGTATACATAGGTAATTAGAATCATTACGAATCAGCGAAGTTTTTAAACCTATTTGCCCGTTTTTTTTCCAGTAATTTTTTTAAGTAATCACAAAGTTTTTTTTTCCACACAAAGTGAAAAGCAAACACTGGGACATCGGGCAAACCTAGTATGGAGAAACAAACTTTATGAGATAACTTACAAAAAAATGACTGAAAAAAAAAACGGGCAAATAGGTTTAAAAACTTCGCTGATTCGTAATGACTCTAATTATATAAGATAACACGGAAAAACTTATGAAATAAAACATGAAATTAATGATTTTTCGTGACATGGACATAAGGGAAAATTACAAAAATTCAGATTAAAACTCCGAAACTAGTAACAATCGCTGAACATACATAGGGGTTAAATCGATAGCTTTTTATCTGCTCTATCAGCCCTTTCAGTTTTGACGTTGGTTTTAGGGACACCCAGTATAAGAGTTTAAGTAATAATAATCAAAATAATAATGATGACTCGGTTCTAATTAGGACTTCATAAAACCTAGTGGAAAGAACCATTCTGATTACCTAGCTTTCTTTTGAAAACACCGCGTCTGAATCGGTCTTATACCTAGCAGTCCAAAGTTCCATACTAGTAGCCGACAGAAGAATTTAGCAATTTCGATTTGAATCTATTTCCAAATACCTACTTACTTACTATAAAATTTGAGAGGATTGTGAATTGTGAAGCTGAAAATTTCCATACAAAATGCGATAGGTAACGTTTTTTCAGCCCCTAAATCAAGTCCGATTTTTACAATTTTGTACCTACGTTTTACGACGAAAATATTTCTTGGAGGAAAAAAATGAAGATACAAAAACGGACACTTACAAACCTAGTTTTTCATAACTACTAGGTAGAACATATTGAAAAATCGTAAAAACGGACTTAATTTAGGGGGTCATATAGCTACAGCTGGCAGTTTCCTCGCTCAACGCATAAGTTTACTAACTATCCAGCGAGGAAATGCTGCCAGCATCATCGGGACAATGCCACAGGGCCCTGTTCTAGATATACCTAGCTTTTTAGTTTTTAAATAGAATTAAGTAATTTGTAAAAATGTAATTTTAGTTTTGTAACTGTTCATTTCATAAATAAATTATATTTAGGGGATGAGAACCGTTATGGCCCGGAGCTATTAAGAATTATTAAAAATGTCGGAACCTACTTCGGACCTTCCAAGTGAATAACGACATTAAAAAAAAATATATACTTATATACCTACGTATTTATATCATTGTCTAGTACCCGTAGTACAAGCCTAGAGCTAAGTTTGGGATGTGATTAATTATTTATTTACATACATACATAATCTCACGCCTTCGTTCCCAGAGTGGGGTAGGCAGAGCTACAGAATGACAAACATCTCTAAAAACTATCAAAACTATCTCTCTGAATTATTTATTTAATTATTACAAAAATAAAAGGTAAACTTTAGGTATAATTATATAATAGGTACCCACGTTACGAGATCCTCTAGGAGGACAAGTTGAAGGCCGAATTGTTCAAACAGCCGTTGAAGTCTAGCGCCGAATTCTTTATCGCAACGTTATACATATTTTAATTAAGAACGTTCGCATGGAACAACAGATCCATAGAGTCGTGTGTCTTAATATACTTTTTTCTACTCGCGTACTGTTAACCGCTAATATTGATATCGTTAATGGTATCAGAATTCCACCTATAGCGTAACCGAAGCGTGAAAACAATTCTATAATGATCGTTGCCATGGTAATAACAGTTCTATAATAATTATTAAACGATTTAACGCTTTACCCTGGTTTTGCCGACACTTTTTCCTAGAACGTAGAGTCTGGCCATCGAAACGTGATACTGAAAATGACCGCGAAATTTAAAATTGTAGCTATAGTATGCCTGAATGATCTTCAATTAAACAATTTAAATGCTCTTGTCATTAACTTATAACTTCATACTTAATGACAAAAGCATCAACATTGTTTATTTCTAGCCCATACAGGCATACCATAGCTACAATTTTAAATTTCGCGGTCATTTTCAGTATCACGTTTCGATGGCCAGAGGCCCTACTTTGAAATTCGAAGTTCGAAGTTACGATAGCTTCATCCCTTTCTCTCGATTTAGTCTCGAATGACGAGTGAAAGGGATGGAGCTGACGTAACTTCGAACTTCGACTTTCAAAGTAGGGCCTCTGACTCTACCTATTAATTCGCAGAATTTTCATTTCGGCCGCAATTACGCTCAAAAAGCTAAGCTTCACAGCCTAGCTCACCGCCCCGTAAAGTTGCCTGCTTGTCGGTGTTCTACAGACTGTACTTCGGGGAGTGTGCACTAGAGCTCCACGAGCTAATACCACCGTGTCCTTTCTACCATCGGACTTCCAGACGCACTGCGGGATTCCATCCGTACCAGGGGCCTGTTTTATAAAGCTACAATTTACAATTTACAGGTTACAAGTTTCCATTTGACACAACCTCGACCAATGACGACCGTCCATTTGAGCAGTGTTGCCAGTTTAGACCTGTAAAATTGTAACTTGTAGTTTTATAAAACGTGCCCCTGGTTGGAATTCCGCCTCATCGAACGAAGCGCTTTGCATCATCATTTATAATGCGTACTGCGAAAGAGTGGAATGCGCTTCCGGCGTCTGTATTTCCGAGTGCATACAATCCGAACCAATTTAAAGCTAGGGTGAATAGGCATCTTCTGGGTGAACTCGCTTCATCGTCGGCAAAATCTTCGCCCTCCCGGGGCAAGAGTTAGTCAAGAGTAGGGAATGCAATTAAATTAAGATGTTTTTGTATGAAAATAACCGGTTAAAACCAGTTATAACCGGTTATTTGCATTTCCTAGTCAAGAGTAAACCCATTTTCTATTATAAAAAATCGACAGCCCTTTCTTTATATACAAGTTATTTTTTAATTTTATGTTAAATAGGTATTTATGTGGAGATCCCCTTGAATACCCGACACTCATTTGATCGAATGTATTTTCATCGAATTTCATTTGATTGAAAGCTAATGTCTGCTGAAACCTTATTGTTTTAAGAGTTTGAGGCATGAGTTTTAGGTTTAGGGGAGAGAAACGTTATCGCAATTTCTATGCAAATTAAAAACACAATCCTGTTATTAAACATACATACATCATCATCATCACGCCTATTTCCCAGAGGGGTAGGCAGGGACCACTTCTTTCCACCTGCTACGATCCTGATAATCTCTTTCGCTTCTTCCACATTCATACATCGAGTCATGCATGCGCGTCGATCTCGGGTACTTAAGATCCGGCCCTTTTCCAGTATTTCTCCGATTTGATTCGAAAAAGTACGCCTAGGGCGGCCCCTTCCGTCCCTCCCACTCACTTTTGCTCTGTATATCTCTTTCGTCAATCTTCTTTCATCCATCCTTTCCAAATGACCGAACCATCGAAGCCTATTATTAAAGTTTATTACAATAACGGTAAA
This sequence comes from Acleris literana, assembly GCA_946894065.1. Lineage (NCBI taxonomy): Eukaryota > Metazoa > Arthropoda > Insecta > Lepidoptera > Tortricidae > Acleris > Acleris literana. The sequence continues at coordinate 9,481,408 of OX335688.1, read as the reverse complement.
ACCCGCACTGTGTCCTTAGAAAACGAGTTAAACGAGGATAATAAATATAATAATGCCGGAAGTAAGTTCGTTCAAGTAAGTACAAGTAAGTTCGTTTAAACTTAAGATTAACATATACAATGGCAAACTTACTTGAACGAACTTTAATTTAAGGGGTCTTTTCCAGTAAACCTGACCATGATTGAGGAAACTATGAGGATTGGCAACATTACAAAGATGCACAAAAAGTAAATAAACCAATATTTCTACTTAACCTGTCTTAGGGTGACGGCACCAATGATGGACACTTTTAGCAGACAGGCATCAGTAATGGACACTTAAACTCCTAATTCAAATTTCGGACGGTCCTAAATTGATTGTTGCAAAACAAATGAATAACCCTTATCTTCTGTAAAATAAGAATCAAGTGTCAACCATTGGTTGTCCATTACTGGATCCGTCACCCGTAACAATTGAAAAATTACCTTACGACGATAATATTACAGCATACTCAGAGGTCAGTGGTGACAATAAGTCAATTAATTAAATTTTCGCGCGCATGTTTAAAAAACATTTAGTCGTTTGATTCCTTATCGCATTCCTTATCAATATTTTGGCCACATGAAGTCACTAAGTTATCACCTGTTACATAACTGGACAAACAGAAAAACTGGTCAAGAGCGTCTTGTCGGGCCATCGGTGAACGGTTCCGTAGCCGCTATTATAACTCGCTATATTATTATAAAACAGAATCCCCGCATGTATGTTCTCGATGATCTCAAAAACTACTGAACGGATTTTCATGTGGTTTTTCACCATCAGATAGATAATTTTGTACGGAAGGTTATTTATAATAAGTTCTGGTGTGTTACAGAAAACTCACATAAACCGAAGCGAGGCGAGGGCAGGTCGCTATTATAATAAATAATATAATAAACAAACAATATAAATATCAGGGGACAATCTCAAACAAGCTTAGTCTAGCAAAAATTGCACTTGTAGACTTCAATATTTTGTTTACGAAAACACAAAACAACTAAATTATAAAACTAATAATAACATAGACTACAGCACAAGTGACCTGGGGTATAATTCTCTTAAAAACGGCGGTCGGTCGGACGAACGAGCGAAATCGCAGCGGTGAGATTAAGTAGTCCCGTCCGAGCGAACAAAAGACATTTTAGCGCGTGCATTTTCAATTTTGCAGCATGGCTTATCGAACGTATAAGGCTGCCTACTTGAGAATGCACGCGCTAAAATTTGACCCTTTACCCGATGCCAAAACAGGGTGTTTAATTAAGTCTCTAGTAACCGATAGAATTTCATCTTCGTAACTGACCTGTGAAGTGCTCAGAGGACTCAGACAAGATGCACTACGCTAACTAACGTTTCTATTCGATTCGTTTTTAAACCAATCGCGTCACTGGAAGATGACGTGATACGAAAAGTCACGTGGTCTACCAGTGACGCGATTGGTTTAAAAACGAATCGAATAGAAACGTTAGTTAGCGTAGTGCATCTTGTCTGAGCCCTCAGGAATAGACAGCTAGATATTCTTCTCCGTGTCAGGATGCTCCAGTGTTACATATGGCCAATATTTTTTTAATGTATAGGTGCTACGCAGAGTTAAAAAATCCCGTGAACTACTGCAAACCATTCGTAGGAGAAAAGTAGCATATCTGGGTCATATTCTCCGAAACAAGCGATACCAACTGCTTCAAACTATTGTTATTGGCAAGGTTGAGGGGAAGAGAAGCGTTTGCAGACCCAAGATGTCATAGCTCGCGAACATAAAGACCTGGACAGGTATCGCCACGGTTGAAGATCTGTTCCGTTTGGCGAGAGATAGGAAATTGTATGCAGAGCTGACTGCCAACCTCCAGTAGTGGAGAGGAATTTGAAGAAGAGGAAGAACTGGGGTGTGATTCTCTCAACAACGACGGACGGGCGGACGAACGAGTGATTGTCCAAGCGGCGAGTTTAAGTAGTCCCGTCGGAGTGAACGAAACACATTTTAGAGCGTGTATTAAATTTGGCAGCATGACTTCTCGAACGTATAAGGCTGAATAATTGACAATGCACGCGCTAAAATGTGCTTTGTTCGCTCGGACGGGACTACTTAAACTCGCCGCTTCAATTCGCTCGTCCGTCCGACCGACGCCGTTTTTTTGAGAGAATAACACCCCTGATCGAACGAACTGACAAACGAACGGACGCGGCGAAACATAAAGGGTTCTGAATTTAACCACGGAATTCTAAAGTAACACGTTGCAGACACGTGTCTTCGTTCTCCATTTTCGGTTTTCTGTTGTGGTCTATGCACTGGCTCAATCTACTCTGTAAAACAGTATTGTTTTTGACTGTTATCGCTTCGTAAACGTTAAGATAACGTTATTTTATATATTTGATTTTAAATGGCGGCCTAGCACTCCGAGACAACGTAGCATATGTATGGACCGGGGCACGGTTTATAAAGCTACAAGTTACAATTTTACAGGTCTAAACTGGCAACACTGCTCAAATAGCTGGTCGTCATTGGTCGAGGTTATGTCAAATAGAAACTTGTAACCTGTCAATTTTAATTTGTAGCTTTATAATACAGGCCACTGCTTTCGAGAGATAAGCAAAATAAATGTAACATTGGCATTCAGGAAGCCCGCCAATTTCGAACTCGCTCATAAGCGATTTTCCATAATCGACGTACCTAGGTACCAAAACGTAAACTGATGAGATGCCAGACGGCGGAAATACTATGTCAAAAGAGGTGCAGTGTGCGTAGTTGTAGTCCATGGCTGCCAGAAAGAACCGAAAATCTAGTCGAAGATGGTGGATTTTCGTTTATCCCAGGTTGTCTACATGTCACCGCACATGCATACACATGTCACTAATATCAGGGCAGATCCCGGTATAAAGTTTAAACCACGAAAGTAAACTTATTGAGGTAAAAGCGTATTCTTCCATTTTTGGCAATTTCGGATTAAACTTTTCCTTGATAATTATGCATAATTAAATGATGATTGTTAAATCGCACACAAGTTTAACTTGGCTTTTTCCTCTCTTGGCGTCTTTTTATCTCGGCGCTACGCTTGGGAGTTAAAAAGATTTAACTCCCAAGCGTAGCGAGGAATTAAAACGGAGTGCTGAGTGCAGCGAGGGATTCAAGCTCGCCCAAGACGAAAACAGCTTTATCCCAAAGGAGAATACTCTACTTTTCTCACCTTTTGCGAGACAATAAACAGCAAAATAATACTAGAAACAACGTTTTATTAAAACTTAAAGTAAGTAGGTACTTTATTTTAAAAAACATACGAATTGTAATTTTTGACAGGAAATCAAATCTCATTACTAACCAGCAGGTTATAATATGATTCAGTTCCATAGTATAACCCGCCGGGTCATAATATGGTACTGAATCTTACATTTATAACCCGCTGGTTAGCCGATGGCTATAATAGCGGCCTTTACACGGCACAGTTTGGACCGTCGGAAACGCCACGCGCCATTCCACGCGCCAGTCCGAACCGTAGGTTTTTTACTATTTTGCTATTACAGTTGCATTTACACGTAAGGTTCGGCGTGCAGATTGGAATGGCGCGTGGCGTTTCCCGCGGTCCGAACTCTACGTGTGCAGGCCGCTAATACTTACTTTAGGTGAGGTTTGCATGATATGATATATATAATTGGGCAATTTCGAGCATGTGATGTGAAAAATATAGTTTATTGCTATAGGATATTATATCCCTGATAAGGCTGCTATATTTTATTTCGATAAAAGAAGCTAGACAAAAGATTTTTTTTTTGGAAAATCAACCTTTAAGAGGGTGACAGTGAGAGTCTGCGTGGACCATGCCTTCAACATCCAACCATCCATATATGTAAGAACCTTATAAAAACCTTAATTTGCATATTATCTTATGAATGTGATTGATGGAAATTCTTGGATATATTTCCGGATGGCGATTTTACTTCTATCTCTGATTCGCATTGGCCTTTTCCCAATTGACGTCACGGCTCTTGCCGCTTGCAATATTAAAAGAGTTTTTCCCATACATTTGGAACGTGGCGTGCTGTCTGCTGTCTCCCCAACGTTTATTTCTGGGTGTGAGGTGTTACACAATAATGAGGTTTGGTATTAGCGAAACCAGACCGATCCACAAAAAAAATCAAATAACGCGAGGTGAGAAGAATTGACAACAGGTTTTTTTTAAAAGGTGTTTTAAAAAGAATCTAGGTACCCATAGAAATTTGCCCCAAAAGCATACATATTTTTTTGTTATTATTTTACTGAGAAAATGAATAATTTAGGGGGTGAGAATCGTTATCGCGCGAAGATTTTTGTTTAATGGTGCTTTTAGGGTTCCGTAGTCAAACTAGGAACCCTTATAGTTTCGCCATGTCCGTCCGTCCGTCCGTCTGTCCGCAGCCAAAATAAAATCTTGAATATATATTTTTTAGCGTAGGTACACATTTTTTTTTTCTCGTCTACCCCATTGTGTGTGGTGTCGTTGGATAGGTCTTTCAAAAATATTGCGGGTTTGTGACAACAATTTCTCGATTAAGGGATCCGTTTATGAAATATTAAGCTTTAAAGCGCTAATATTTGTTAAAGTCAAGTGTCCCCCCCCCCCCCTACAGGCAAAACTACAAATACTAAAAATCTGAAAAATGTCTTAAATGAAAGCACATATAATTAATTTAATAGGAAACCTAATACGACTAAGTAGACTTTATTGGTTCTTGAGTTACAAACGGTTTAAATGTGTATACCTACCGAAAACTTATTTGCGGTGTTGGTAAACTGACCGCGACGTGTGTCGATGTATGTGGATAACAGTTTTCCAACGGCAAAGTTAATTTGTTTGTAGTAACGGCTTCGGAACCCTACACTGAGCATGGTCCGACATGCTCTTGCCCGGTTTTTGATAGATACGCGACTTAAGCTTCGCTTCATTACCCTCTTAACAAGTTGAACGAAAAGCCAGCTTTAAATACAATGCAATGTTTTCATATTATCGTCCATGCAATAACAATTTATAAATTGTTTAAAACTGACATTCTGCCTTTTTTAGTTTCCGTACTAAATACTGATACGGAATGCTCATAATTAAGAGGACTTGGCGGTCCATTTGTCTGGCACCACGTATTGGGCTGAAATTTGGAATAACTCAAAACTCGACCCACAAATGCCTGTATTTCACTTACTTTATAACAAAAATTACTCAATCGTAATCATATCGGTGATGTCGCGGTAGCTCTTATTAACTCAATGGTAAGGGGTTTTATAACATCAACAATATGATAAGGAAAGAGTAGAGAAGGCTAATACAAATAAGTTAAGATAGACCAATTGAAATTGTTAAAAGCATAGTTGTTTACGAGTAGGTATCTTCTATTACAAACATTGGCTCAAATCCAGGATACAAATTATCGTGGACTTTATGCTAAATAGGTACACGTTTATTTAGGTACCTATAGTACTTACTGAACGCCAGTATTTCAACAGGGTCCCTACCAAGATGCATTGCGCTAACTAGCGTTTCTATTCGTTTCGTTTTTAAACCAATCGCGTCACTGTTAGATGACGTGATACGAAAAGTCACGTGATCTACCAGTGGCGCGATTGGTTTAAAAACGAAACGAAAAGAACCAAACGTTAGTTAGCGCAATGCATCTTGGCAGGGCCCTCAGAACCGGTCCTCTGTTCTACTGGGATAAAACCATATTGCCTTTGAAGTGTTAGCTCTTATTTACTTTGCAGTAATGGCGTAGTTAAAAACAATACCATAACAAGTCAAAAGCAATATGGTTTAACCGTGTTGAATTGAACCCCTGCTTGTAAGCTATTCTTCTCGGTAAATTTATATCGTTTTTGACACACTCGTTGCTGGAAGAACGTGACATCTCGAAAAAAGTGATTTATTTTTATTACATAATGGCATTCCTCGGATTTTTATTATATTTTCTGCAAAGACGCGGTAAATTTTACTTAACAAGCAACGGAGCAATGAGTAAAGCATTAGTGTGACATTTTTGTAGCGTTAGTTATCTCGGTCGATCAATTTGTTGGTGTTGTGTCATATTAATAATTCATGTCAGTAGTCACCGGCTGGTCGTAAGTTTACCCTCCCAATTTTCATCAATAGCGTGACATCATGACTATACCAGGGTTCTGGTGAAAAGTTGTTTCATGAAATTGTTTATTTTTATTTAATATTGTGATAAGTGCATTTAACTCTCTTTTCTTGAAAAAACTCGTGATAAAGTGAAGTCTAAATTTTAAATCACGTTTTTGTTGTAAAAAAAACCTTTTTCAATCATTATATCTAACAATGAAACATTGTTGACGTTAATTTTTTTTTTAAAGTTATTGGACATTTGGACTATTTGTTGTTTTTTCCTTTTTCTAAAAAAAACAATGTATTTTAATCCTTTTTTTGGAAAAAAATAAAAAATGTCATAGTTTTAATCCTCTTCGGATTTTAATCCAACAAAAAATAAAATAACAAGAGATATAAAAAGTGAATGTTATGTGTACTTATCTTATAAATTTTATAATACACATCGTCAAATAAAGGGTTAAAAACTTAAGTTGTCAGTTGATCACGCAAATTTGTTAGAACAAAGTGTGTATCTCCAGTGTAAATGTCAAAGTATAGTTATTTTGCTACCAGTGTATGTACCTACCTTTGTATTTTCATAATGACCAGAGGTCGGAATAGGTAGTGCTAAACTTGACTCATGTTCATTCATGCGTGAGTGAGATGGGAATACGTTATTGAATGAAGATGCATCAAGTTTAGGTTAATAAACACTACCTATTCCGACCTCTGATAATGACACATCGCTTGTTGCTGATATATTGTATGTTGTTTGCAAGAAATCAACTATGGAACGTGTATTTGCAAGTATAACTATTTTCATATTAGAAGATTGACGAAAGAAATATACAGAGCAAAAGTGAGTAGGAGGGTCGGAAGGGACCGCTCTAGGCGTACTTTTTCGAATCAAATTTCGAAATACTGGAAAAGGGCCGGATCTTAAGTACCCGAAACCGACGTTCGTGCATGACTCGATGTATGAATGTGGAAGAAGCGAAAGAGATTTGTCAGAATCGTAGCATGTGGAAAGAAGTGGTGTCTGCCTACCCCTCTGGGAAACAGGCGTGATTTAATGTATGTACGAGTATGTATGTAGCCTATTAATGCAGTAAGTGTTTTATTTAAATACAAGCCTCTTTATATATATAGATTACCAATGTGTCATAAATTCATAATGATTTAATGCCTTAGTAAGTAATTTCATGTATTTTTTATGTGAACCGTGGGCGAAGTCTTATAAAAATGACTGGTTTCTAGTTTCTACACTCATTTGGTCTGTTGGTTTCATTACGCTATAGTATTTTATATGATACTTTTGTACTTTGAACACAGTACTCTCAAGACAAATCCAATAAGCGTTGCGCACGGCTTACCAACTTATTCCCACCTTTCTCACGTACAAAACGCGACAAAAATAAGGAAAACGGACCGGACACAGTGACCTTTCGAATGAACGAAGGGACAGGGCTTCCCTTTGGCCGCAGTTTCAAGTTTAGGGTCTATAAAAAGGCCACCTTGAACTCCACAGAATTGTTACGAGGTCGCGTTACGAGCACACTTGGCAGGCTGCCACTTGGATCCGTCGACTCCCGAAAATAAGCGAGCGGGTTTGCACATCGGGCAACAGGCTGGGGTATCCCGGTATAAACGTCGTTCGCGTTAAGAAGAGTGATTAGGTACGAAAAAAACAACATGGCAAATCGATTTCTGGGGGGGTTATTATGAAATGGCTATGCAGCTCATTTTTACGGCGAGCGTAAAGGACAGAGCTGTGGCAGTTATATGTATAGCTCTGTCCTTTTTTCTTAGCGTAAACTGAACTGCGTAGCTATGTCATAATAATTTAACCCCCCTTGTTGCCGAAAAACCCATTGTTACGTTGTTTTTATTAATATTGTTAGAGCCATTTCCGAGAAATCAATGCGAGTCTTGCTCTAGAGAGAGCTGTTGTAAACAAATCAAATTAAAAAATATATATAAAGTACATAAAAAAAAAGATTTATTGTCACATAAGAAAAAGAAATACGCGGTATTACCACACACACACACAGTTTCAAAAGGTGTACAAATTATTGTTCTGTGACATTTAAAACTAATTCAAACGATATGTTTTAATCAATGTTAATCGACTGTTAGTTCGTACATTTTGATAGCTGTTAACACTCTAATCGTCTGTGAAGGTGTGGGTGAAATTCGACATTAGACATTTTCTCTACTGATTACATAGATATACGTATAGATAGAGCATAAAGCACACAATTCTTTTCGATAATGATACGTTAACGATACTTGCTGGATGGAAGGACAACGTCGGTGCTCTAGTTACCTACTACATACAGACCTTTATAACGTTATGAATAATATCGTTATCATAACGTTATATTTCGTTAGTGCTCAAAATTTCGTTTAAATATATCGATATTTTTTCATAACGTTATGCTACTCCGTAACGAAATCGTAATAACGTTACACTTAAATAACGTTATAACAACGTTATGAAACTTATGAACTACGCGCTGTTGCCGCTCCTCAGGTAGGCATTTTACGTGACTGGCCGACGTCCCAGAACGTTAACGTTATTATAGCGCTTACCAAACTATCGTTACACGTCATAGCGTTTTGTTTGATAACGTTATAATGGATACCGCTACAGGTAAGGCGTCAAATAACGTTTTAGTATAACATTATTCGTGTAAGATAACGTTATGAAAGATAACGATACACGAAAATAACGGTTATTTATTAAAGGTCCTACATGTAGTCTACTATGAGGATTTTTATTGAAGTTTTAGAATTTAAAACTGAAGCTAACAAAAAAGTGGTAAAATAAAATGATGGAGCTTAGTATGTGTTTTAATTGTGCGTCAAATAACAACATTTATGTAATTGCCATCATCAACCTAAATAGTCCATTGCTGGACATACGCTCTCTCATTGTGAGCCACGAGCACGATCCGCGGCCATTCTTTAACGTAATTAGTTCCTTCCTATTCCACTGATTTCAATACAAAGTGGACCCGACACAGGGTCATCGGCACTGAAGGCTTTAAAGAAAGTTAAACAGACAGAAGAAGCTTTCATTAGGCATCTTAACGTTAAACAAAGGCCTTTCCCCGGTTATTGTTCGAGTGTTACTCTCTTACACGACTTTCACGGAGTTACCTATTTACTGTTATTATTCTATACTCTATAGGTACTGAGCTGTAGTTCGAGCGCGAACATTTCAATCATTCATTACGGTTCTTGTAAATATTTGCCGAAACTGAATTATGATGAAAGGGCATTAAAATGGCAAAACGAGTAACGTTTTCCCTATTGACATAATGAAAAATTCTGCAAAAATAAATACGAAAATCCTCGGGTATAAAAATAGGCCGTGGGAAACGTCCATGTTTATAATTAGTCCCTGCTTTCAGTAACAAGAGTTGTAGAATGGCAAAATTTGGAGTAAACTGTAAAAAGATTAAATAGTCTTGTGAATGTTAAGTATTATCTATACTTCATTTACTTTAACGACCTAGTACGGGAAAAGTGCAGTTGCACGTTATTTGCTAATGAGAATCCGCTAGAGCCGCACTCACAAAACGAGAAGGTAAATAGACAGATATGTCTGAACACTCTGAACCCGTATTATGGTCGCCTTTATCGCGGTGGATAGAGCACCCGCTTCTCTCGCACTTACATACCGGTCAGAAAGTGACGGATGTTTTATCCACATCGATAAACACGACTATACTTAATAGGCCCGCAGGCGAAGATTCGGGAAGTCGCTCGACTTAGCCCGACGTTGCTGCTGAATGAATTGCTGATATCTGTCGCCGATACTTCAAGTGAAGTTCGCGCGACTTCGAACCGTCGACACGTGTCGCGGGACGTTTGTCTCCTACTGCATCCCTGGCTTAACTCGTTCCTTTTTCGTACTTGTGTAAGAAAAATAGTCACTAATAAATGACTTTATCGTCATTAACTGACTGTGAGAACGGTCGCTACAATCATTCATAAACCGTAACTAAATCTGGCCGACACACGACCCGACCACAAGTCAATAGAAATACTACTCTAACCGTATTTCTAACCACAGACATGCCGGAAGTCCCTACGTAGATTACTCAATAATGCTACCGTATCGTTGACCGCCATCTATCTATAATCTATAAACGTTCGTACAATTGAACAAAGGAAGATTGAAGGCGATTTAGGGAATTACCAGAGGCGAGCGAGTGCGGACTGCTTTAGGCCGAGCCACACCGCTTGCGTGACGTGCACGTGCACGTGCGCGTTCGCTTTCCACTGCGTTGTATAGGGACATGTCGTAATGAAAATTCATACTATACAACGTAGTGGAAAGCGAACGCGCACGTGCACGTGCACGTCACGCAAGCGGTGTGGCTGGGCCTTTAACCTCATCCTCATCATAGGTCCGGTGCACTTCGCAGTTTAGTCGTGAAGTTACACGTACATTGGTTTGCTCTGAGTGTGACTTTTGCATGGTCGGGTTGCGGGCGATTGAATACAAATTATACGATAAAAAGGTAAGCACAGAGTAGGCAAACTGATCTAACTAAACGCTGTTTAGTACTTATAAGATCACCTTCTGTGCTTATAATACCTACCTATACATGGCGTGTACCTAGTCTCATATTGTAAAGTGGTGCTCATTTCTGGCGGCCTGGTCAAGACGCATAACGCTAAGTTAGCTATTTTCGAAAATCGACAAAATGTATGGGACTGACGTATAGATAGTATAAGCCGATGACCGATCGCGTCGACCAACGCCAACTCCATACATTTCTATAGAAAACAGTACTGGAACGTAGGTATGCATTTTGATAGCGGAAAAAAAAGGTACTTAGGTTAAGAAACAATTCGAAAATTATTCTGACGACATTCGCGAAGTGGGTCGATCGATTGTCATTCATTACATAGATCAATTATCGCGACTGCCTGTAATGCCTTATTAGGTATACCTGCCAAAGTATTTTATACGATCCGGTTAAGCGGTAAAGTCGTAATGACAACGGGCACTTGCGATAATTTGCGGTAAGTTCGAGTAGTTAGTATTCGTTCCCAACGCGATATAGAATGTTATTCACTATTCAGATATTTATTGTACTTTTTTACAATAAATATTGAAATATAAAAGTAAATAAACAATAATACAAAAAATAAACAATTTAATAATAATCTACGGGTGCCGCCGGCAGCGGGGCAGGGCTCAAGCTACCAGTGGTTAGGGCTGCAGAGAGGACAGTATACATGCCGTGCCGAGGAGTAAATACCTACTGCTTTCCGTATCTGGCCGATTATTAATTTTCATGCAGGTTGTATTGATTGTGCCATGTGTTAGAAATTTAGGATTTACTTCTTATCTCTCAGGATTGACTACTATCTTACCTTTGTATCTTATTTATTCAGTAAATTGGCCACATGAGGGCTCTTCTTTTACACGTCGAAACTCCAACAAGTCATTTTTCAACCATAAAATTCATTAATACCTACTGTCAAGCGAGTGACTATACTGACTGTAATCAGGTAACAGAATAAATCAATATAGCGATAAGCGATCCACCCAAGTGATATATTGTTTTTAATCGCTTCAGTAATTCCAGATATTACCTCCAACATACAAACAAAAGCAGAATTTTACCTCTTTATCATATTACTTAGTATAGACAGATAAAGAAGTAAAAATGGAATAGGGTAGGTACTTGCCTGATATTAAATTTCATATATTAATTTGAATAATATATAAATATACATAGTATAAAATCAAAATCAAATTTGAATTTATAGCCTTTTAAAGTTTTTTGTCTATCTCTTTCTCACGAAACGATGTTTTGCCTGTAATTCATATGTCGGTTGAGTACCTATATGACGTCATATTCCTGTATTTTCCTCTCGTTCTAAAAGCAAGTTTTAAACATTTATGTGTATTTATGTTTCTTATTTTTAAAGATATTAAAAAACTACTTATACTAGGCTATTCGGAAGGTACAAAAGCTTCAATTTAAATACTAATAAAAAATTAGGCAAATACCCTATTGTTTATTTTGCTTCACAGTTCCGGTTATATTAATACAAGCAATGCACTATTGTAACATTTTGCTTCTCAGTACGTCAATGATAAATTGCTAGAAATCACCTCATGTTTTATCTACCGATGTGCCTAATTGCATGAGTCACTGAAAAATCCTTGGAATCCTATCTTATCTCTGATTAGAGCATCGAGTACCGCCTACACTCCTCACGGAGCATATCGCTAAATTGTAGACTAACAAAACATTTCCGTGTAGTCACCGTCATATGAGAATTTACTGACAGTATTATCACTTTGACGTTTTCTAGGTAACAAATGTGTTTGACTAATTAGGTTCCTTTTTAATCGACTTCAAGAAGGAGGAAGGTTCTCAACTCGTCTGTTGTTTTGTGTTTATGTGGCTCGATTTCTCCGTCGCGTCAATAGTCAACTTATTTTAATTATTCTTTTCTTTCATGAGTAGAGTATATGTAATTACTTTTATGAAAGTATAAGGGTAGAAAAACGGGGGATGAAATTTAATATATATGGGTTAGGTCCTAAAAGTTGGGCATGCAAACTCACGCAATTAAATTCTCTGTGAAACTTTTCCGGTGTGACACTAAAATTGTAACAATTGTAGAGATTTATAGTAGCTTATGCACTATTATAGAACTTTCATTACCATATATTGCTATTGTTATTACGAACAACACGGCCATTATCCACCTTCCCGAACACATGGTTGAGGGAGGCGATGGCTGAGATACGCGTCATACTCGTGAACGGGTGCTGTCTGTGGGGTCCGGTCTGTTCACGCTTGCAAGGACCTGTTTTCCAGTTAGTTATTTTAATTATCGTTCCTGACGTAGAGACCTCGTCATGTTGTTCTCCTAGTCACAAATTTTAATTTAAGTAATTTAGCTTACATTTGTAATGATTTTATTTGTTAGTTTTAAAATAATTATTTATTACTGTATTACCTTGTAATGCTACTTTTAAGTATTATTGTATTTTATATGATTGGAAAAAATGACCTTCTGCTGGAGTTTCTTGCGGCGCTCCTTCTCCGCAATGATGGTCTTGTCCGAAGCGCTAGTAGATTCACTCCATGTTACCGACGTGTAAAAGAGCCCTCATGTGGCCAATTTACTGGATAAATATTTTGAAATTTGAATTTTTGAATTTTTCGTATTTTCGTAAATAAACTCTATAGTTTTGGGAATATTTAGATGAACGTTCCTTTCCTGTGTTTAAATATAATTATGATAGGTACTTTTATCCCGGAAAACTTGATGGTTCCCGAGGAAAACACGAAAAACGGACCGAGACGCGGGAAAAACTAGTGTATTTATATAAGTAACTAGCGACCCGCCCACCCTTCGATTTGGTTTATAAAAGTACATAAGTAAGTAGTAATTGGTCGACTGGTAGAGAATACCATTAGGCCTTAAGTCCGCCATTTGTCTTTTTTTTGTGCAATACAGGTTAAATAAATAGAAGAAAGTCTCAGATGATAGTGAAATCGCATCAAACACACACGGATACACACAGGAAGACCGGATAGCGATTTTGTTTTAAATTATTTGGAGATTGTTAAGCCCTCCACAAAGCCTTATACGTTCGATCTTATCGTCAGAAGCCCTGCTGCCTAATTGAAAATGCACGCGCTAAAATGTGTTTAGCCGCTCCGACGGGACTACTTAAACTCACCGGTGTGGCGCGTTCACTCGTTCACTCGTTCGTCCGACCGAGCGTCGTTTTTAAGAGAATAACACCCCTGCCTGGTCAGATGAGCAGACGAAGTCGCGGGCAAAGGCAAGTATTATAAACCTTAGTTTTTGCAGTAGGTTTGGTTGCCTTCCAAAGTTCGATACTCGCCCCTGACCCCGGCTGACATTGTGCGATATCTTATTAAAGTCATTGTTTATCAGACGAAGTGACAGTTCTTGGAAGGTCAATTTGGTTATATCATATCCTTTACTTTTATGCCTACGAGCTACGAGCACTGGTTATTTATTATAGTAATCACCGTCTCGAAAACGGCTCTAACGATTTCAATCAAAATAATTGTGGAATGGGTCATTATTTAGGCGTTTGTTCCGAATCACTTTCGTGGTCACATATTTGTAGAATTGGCTGCAGATTTCGATTTTGTTTCTGGTTAGGTATCTAAATTTACCGGACATCTAAAAAATATCCAAAGAAGAATGTAACAATTTTATTATGAACTTTATTTTCTACCTACATTTTAATAAAGATTTTCAGAGTTTTTTGTTATTTCTCAATAACTGTAAATAATGATGTGTACTTAAATGAACACTTCATTTTATTTTTCCCATAAAATATAAGTAATTATCTATGCGTCAGGATTTTTTGTACATTTTTGGCTATAAATCAAAAAGTACATCAAAGAAAATTAAAAAAAAAGTTTTAAAATGTGCGGATTGAGCCCTTTTCGTACATATATATATTTGATTTGAATTCGATTATGAATCGAATCAGCGCAAGCCCAACTCGCACTTGACCATTGTTTAGTATTTGTTGCTTGGTTCGTACCATAATAACACCTATCAAATTTGACGCTTGTATGTTTTATTTTATCGTTTTGAAGACACAACAAAAATAAAAAAACGTTGAAAAAAACGTCTCTTGTTTGGAGACCGAGCTTATCTATTATTTAGAATAGAATAAGAACTAGAATAGAAAACATTTGTTTCGCGTAATTGATAAACAATTTATCATATACATATACTTATGATACCTTTAACCATCGCGCGTAGTCAACTTTATTTCACATTCTTTAAATAATTTTTAATAAATCCGCCGTAATAACAAATATTCTGAAAAAAAAAATCGGTACAAAAGATACAGCTCTTTAAAAGTTTATCGTTAGGACGGACGGACAGCGTAGTCATAATAATAGGGTTCCGTTGGGCTCCATTCGCGTTCGCGTGCGTAACCCTGAAAATAGTCTGAATGATAGCGAAACCCGCATCAAATCCATCCTTAGTTTCCGAAAATAGCACAAACTATTCATACAGACAGACGATTTTTCGGAATATAGTGACGTAATGCAACCGGGATAATGAAGAATGTCAGTAGGTACGCCAAATCGCTTGAAACTTTGTAGCAGTAAAGTTTATAAATAAACAAACATACTACTTTTTATTTTATTCAAAAAGACTCGGTAGTTTTGATTCTATGAACGTTTAAAATTTAGGTCAATAATATTAAAGCGCGCGGGGGCCATCTTGCTGGGGTGACGTCATCGCTTAACAGCGGTACGCGCCCTTATATGAAAAAGTAAGTTTACATGGCTATAACTTTTTAACCGTTATAAATAGCCAGTTGAATTTTTTACAGAATACGTGTTATTATAAAATCTATCGTTTAAAATTATACAATTAACAATGAATCAAATCCCAAGAGGGGTCCCCATACAAGAAACATGAAAATAAATCAATTGTTATACGGATTGTATTTTTATAATGGCTTCTTATTTTGATGCTATTTTGAGCTTAAATTGTAGTCTAATTTTTGTAGTTTACGACTAAATAGCAATGTCAAGTAAAACTGCTACAAATATGTGACAAAACTGATTTTATCAACATGATATTTTAAGCGGTCACCCATCCTGTTTTAGACTACGCGTGTAGTTGTTTAACTTTGGAAGGCGAAGTACGGGTTGTATTTGTATATTAGCTTTTTGTTTTGGTGTCACATTAAGTTTAGATAATAATCAAAACTCCATACAAACGTATATAGTTTACGACCAAACAGTAAACTGTAGTAAAATTCTTACAGAGCGTCGGTGGCCTAGTTGCTTAGAGGGTCGACTCGTGATCGTAAGGTACCGAGTTCGAACCCCCGCGGTCACCATGTACCAATGAGTTTTTCTAACTTAAGTGCATTACCCGATGCTCTTACGGTGAAGGAAAAACATCGTGAGGAAACCTGCACATTCGAACAGCTGAGTGTGTAAGAGGGTAATTGCACAAAAGATCCTAAAGGGTCGAAGTGTATCCGAAAGGGCCCATCTGTAAGATAAGATAAAAACTGTCTAACCGTACACATTGGTTACTTAAGAAGTTAGTTTAATGCACGTTAGAATTATATATGTATATGAAGTTTCAGCTACTCGCCAGCAGATGGCATTAGTAATCGTTAATTTTGAATGTTATTTTCCATATAAGGAAACAATAGAGTTGAGATAATTTATTGAACCGAATTCTCGATAGATGTCGTTATTACTTGACTTGTACATCGCGCTGTTAAGATTTCCCCAGCAAACAATATGAGGTTCGGGGACTTTCTGTTGTACAAACCTATTTCACTAGCTCATACATATTTGGATTGCAATTAAACGTGTCGTGTCAAAATGTTGTGCTGAGTGTTTTTTTGGACCCCTCGTTCATGGTCCTTCGAGCCGGATAAAGCCTAGAAGATCTGACGATGTGGGTGTCTTCGAGTTTACACCGACGTAGTGGCGGATTGCCACTAATGGTGTAGTGTTGCTGGTACGGGAGAAGACGACTATGTTGGAAACTATTTAACGTCATCACCGAAGGCATCGTGGAATTCGTGGTGAAACAGCAGTGACGTAAGCAAAATACAGATGTGATGTGAAGTGATAAAACTGTGAGTACATTCATTATTATTAATTGTCAGTGGGATCAATAGACTTGATTAAATTTTAAATTGCTATCGATAAGAAAATTCATTAAATTGGGACTTAGAAAAATTTAAATTATTTTGGACTTAGAATAATTACGCGAAAAGTGTTGAGACGGGGAACCTATGGCGGATTTGGCTCAGAGTTACAACGACAAGGTTCTCAACACTTAGAAAAATTGCGAACAATTTGGACTTCTAAAATTTTCTAATTCTGAACTTGTCTTTGAAAAGTTGACTATGGAGGCCTTAATCAACGTGCAGGAGGACTTGGCTTCTCGAATAGAGAAAGCTTTAGTTAATTACAAGAAATCTCCTAAGGAACGGCTTAGCTCAGTGCAGTATTTGAGTACCAGATTGGAACTACTAGAGACATTATGGACACAATTCGAGTCAACACATACTAAATTGGTACGGGAATCTGATAGCGCCCTATTGGCTGAGACTTCGTATATGAACAATGATGTTTATGAAGGTACAGAAGAAACGTTCATAGAGTACAAAACGGCGTTGAAATTGCAGTTAGGTATATTAACGGAATCACAGTCACGTACTCCAACTGATCTGGTACAGCAGCCCAGTAACAGCAACTCTTGTCAACAAGTTCGATTACCAAAAATATCAATTCCGTCATTTACTGGTCAATATTCGGAGTGGATTAGCTTCCGGGATCTCTTCGTATCTCTCGTCCACAATAACAAGTTACTGGATAATGTGCAGAAGCTCCACTATCTGAAAGGACATCTCACTGGGGAAGCGGAACAACTATTGCGACACATTCCGATCACTCAAGATAATTACTTTATATGTTGGGATACGCTAGAAAAGAGATATAATAACAAGAAATATCTATCAAATTGTATTTTGAAGCGTTTCTTTAGTCAACGGAATATCAGCACAGAATCGGCAGTAGCACTTAAGGAACTGCTGGATACATCCAATGAATGTCTGCATGCATTGAATAATATAGGCGTAAATGTAAGTGGTTGGGATATCATTGTGATCCATATTCTTTGCCTGAAATTGGATAATGAAACAAGAAAACAGTGGGAGTTAAAAGTTAGCGAGTCCTCGGATGATCTTCCCACGTTTAACCAATTTCAGGAGTTTCTGGAAAATAAATTCAGAGCGCTTGAATTCATAGATCCAAGGCTTGTAAAAAATAATGTAATTGTCAAAGGTGGTCACAATCATACCTCATACCCAAATAGTCATAAGGTACATTATGTTGCAACGCCGCCATCATGCGTGTATTGTTCCGAAAGTCACAAAATAGCATTTTGTAAAATGTTCGCTAAGCTAGACACTGACAATCGACGTGGCTACGTCCAATCCAATAATTTGTGTTTTAATTGCTTAAATCAAGGTCACTCCGTATTCTCGTGCCGTCAAACTTCTAGGTGCCGCATATGCAAGAAGAAACACCACTCATTACTGCATCCAAAAAATCACACGGTTTCAACTGAGTCTAATGTCGGGTCAAATCACTCAGTTGAAAAAGGTGTTGCTGCTCATGCAACACAGCCATCATCATCTCTCGATGAAGCTAGTAACAACATTACAGCCTGTTTTTCGACCAGTCGTAGTCAAGTTTTGCTGGCTACGGCTTTAGTAAAGGCTCAATCGAAATCAGGCGCGGGCGTAACAGTAAGATGTATGCTCGACCAAGGCTCACAGGCTTCGTTTATTACGGAGTCTGCCGTCCAACTACTTGGACTGAAAAAGGTGCCACACACAAGCACCATTTCGGGTATAGGAAGTGACCAAGGCGCTTCACTGGCGTCTAAGTCGATGGTCAATGTAAATATTCAGTCACTTCAAGATCCTAACTTCTGCATGAGTGTACAAGCATTTGTGCTCGGCAAACTCACATCAATTCTACCTGAAAGGAGAGTTGTAGTTGAGCTCTATTCAGAGTTTGCCAACCTCGAATTAGCAGATCCAACCTTTGACTCTCCGAATAAAATCGACATGCTCCTCGGGGCTGATGTTTACGGTCAAGTCCTTTTAGACGGAATGGTCAAAGGTCCATTAGGAACACCTACTGCGCAAAGAACCGCGTTCGGTTGGATTCTCTCTGGTCCTGTTCTGAAACCGCATACTTCGAATTCCAATCGTATCAGCGTGAATCATTTTCAAGTTAGCGAAGATGAGATGTTAAAACGATTCTGGGAAATTGAAAATGATAGTTTCGCTGAGAACACCAAGAAACATTACACTGAAGAGGAAACGAAGTGTCAAGAGATATATGCAGCAACTACAAGGCGAGACAGTTCTGGGCGATACATCGTGACGCTTCCATTCCGCGATTCAAATCCAGCATGCGCTCAAGGAGATTCTGATGTTATAGCTGCGAAACGCTTTTCATATTTAGAAAAAAGACTGGAAAAGAACTCCGAATTAAAAGAAAGATATACAGAGGTTGTAAAAGAATACCTGCAGCTAGGTCACCTAATAGAAGTAACAGATCCTAAGCAAAATGTACAAAAATCCACGTATTTGCCCCATCACGCAGTCATTCGAGAAGATAAAAGCACCACAAAAGTGAGGGTGGTCTTTGACGCATCATGCAAAAACAATAAAGGAGTATCCTTGAATGATTCGCTGATGATAGGACCAAGGTTGCAGCCCGACCTGCGGCATTTAATATTACATTGGCGAAAATTTCCCATCTGTCTTGTGGCTGACATCGTTAAAATGTATCGGCAGGTACTAGTTGATGAAAGGGACACAGATTATCAACGGATTCTGTGGCGCGATAATTCAAATGAAATCCTGAAACATTACAAACTATTACGTGTCACTTTTGGAACCGCCGCTGCACCATACCTCGCAGTACGTACGTTACAACAGGTAGCTTACGATGAAGGTAAGCATTTTCCCGTAGCGGAAGAAATAGTCCTTAAACAATTTTATGTAGACGATGTTTTAACGGGTTGCGAAACGGTAGAGGAAGGAAAAAGGGTCTACACGGAGTTAAATGGATTATTGGGAAAAGGAGGATTTGAACTGCAAAAATGGAGTAGCAACTGCGACCAGTTGATGCAGCAAGTAACGGAAGGAAAACGGGAATTGGAAGGAACACTAGAATTCAAGCTTGATGATGTAATGAAGATATTAGGCCTCACTTGGAACAGAAGTAGCGACGAATTCGAATATTCAGTTCAACTGCCACCGATGAGGTTGCCTGTAACAAAAAGAAATGTAATCTCGGACATATCTAGACTTTTCGACCCGTTAGGTTGGCTAGCGCCAGTAATCATCTCAGCAAAGATTTTTATTCAAAAATTATGGCTTTCGGGTATTGAGTGGGATGACGAGGTGTCACCTCAATTATTAAAAGAATGGCTGAACTACAGAAGTAAGTTAAGTCAACTTACCAAATTTAAGCTACCAAGATGGATACGTACCCGTAAAAATGATGAGATTCTGGAATTGCAGGGATTCTGCGACGCTTCCGATAACGCATATGCAGCTGTCGTATATGCACGCGTAGTAGACTGTCAAGGAAGGGTACACGTATCGTTGATAACGTCGAAAACCAAGGTGGCTCCAATAAAGACAGTGTCAATACCGCGACTAGAGCTATGCGGGGCAGTATTGCTTGCCAAACTTTTGGTAGAAGTTGCAAAAGTTATGAATATAAGCAAGATGAACATCCACGCATGGACAGACTCATCTGTCGTCTTATCATGGCTTGATAGTCGACCAAGTCGATGGAAAACTTTTGTTGCGAACAGGGTCACTGAAATTATTACCTTGCTGGAACCTTATCAATGGGCACATGTTTCCTCCAAAGATAACCCAGCAGACTGTGCCTCCAGAGGAATAGACGAGTTTAAAGACGAAAAGTTGTGGAAGGAAGGTCCGGCATGGCTGAAACAGAACAACATTAAGTATAAAAGGGTAATCAGAGAAGAAACACGTTTAGAGGAAAAACCAAATAAAGTATGTTTACTAAATACCTGCAAGAATGTGGAAGACATAGAAGAAAACATAATGACCAGATTTTCCACGCTGAGAAAACTCATTCGTGTAATTGCATATTGCAAACGATTTATCAAACATGGTCGAAAGGAAAAGGTTGAAGACTGGCTTACCAGTGAAGAGCTACGAGATAGTCTGCGGACTTGTATAAAAATAACCCAAGAGAAACACTTTAAGGAACAATTAGATGACCTGAAAGAACATAAAATTATAAAGAAAAAGAATAGCAAACTTACCACGTTGAGTCCCATTATTGATGATCTCGGGATCTTGAAGGTTGGTGGCAGATTGCAATACGCAGGAATTAGCGAAGAAATGAAACACCCAGTCATTTTACCACATCGGTCACACCTCACTAGTCTAATTATCGCTGACGCTCACGAAAAAACACTGCACGGTGGACCGCAACTTATGCTCAATTATCTGAGAACAAAATATTGGGTAGTAGGAGCGAAGGATTCGGTAAGAATTTTCGTACGTAAATGTGTACGTTGCATCCGTTATGCCGCGCTGTCTAATCAACCTCTCATGGGACAATTGCCTTCTACTAGAGCAACTGCCAACCGCCCGTTTCAGAAAAGTGGAGTGGACTACGCAGGGCCTATTAATATGAGAGCCACCAAAGGTAGAGGACATCGTGCCTATAAAGGTTATATCTGTCTTTTTGTATGCATGGTAACCAGAGCAATTCACCTGGAGGCAGTCAGCGATCTAACAGCTCAAGGTTTCCTAGCTGCATTCAAGCGTTTTGTTGCAAGACGTGGTCATTGTACCGAGCTATTTAGCGACAACGGAACCAATTTTGTGGGCGCTGCGCTTGAATTAAAGGTTTTGTTCGCTGATGGGTGGTCAAACACTACTAGGGATATTGCAGAACGTCTTGCTAGTGAAGGTACTTCTTGGCATTTTATCCCACCGCACTCCCCAAATTTCGGCGGGCTCTGGGAGGCCGGCATAAAGTCGACAAAACATCACCTTAGGAGAGTGATAGGTGACACAACACTCACATTCGAAGAAATGACGACTGTGTTATCTCAAATTGAAGCGTGCCTAAACTCTAGGCCTATATCTCAGATTACGGAAAACCGAGACGATCCAATCCCACTAACACCAGGACATTTCCTCGTAGGAGAACCTCTAGTGTTAATTCCCGAAGGTGACTACATGAATTCATCCTTGAGTAATTTAAAGCGTTGGCAACTCACGCAGAGAATGGTACAGGACTTCTGGCGCCGTTGGTCGCGGGAATATCTAACCCAGTTCCATCACCGTTACAAGTGGGTGCATCAAACCCCAGAACCTTCAGTTGGAAACGTAGTGCTCGTGAAGGAAGATAACCTTCCCCCATGTAGTTGGTTGTACGGACTGATAGTAGAGAAACATCCTGGATTGGACGGGGTTACCCGAGTTGTCAGTCTCAAAAGCAAGGGCAAAATTTTCAAGCGACCTGTAAGTAAACTGTGCTTTTTGCCCATCGAACGCTAAATAACTATATGGTTATTTCTGTAATAAGTAATATGTTTAGTTTAATTATTTTATTTTCTCAGTTTGTTTCATTAAAGCTAAGGTTATTGCATGGTGGGCGGAATTAAAGGACATCGTTCCTCATTTTGTCCTTGGTGGGCGGAATGTCTAACCGTACACATTGGTTACTTAAGAAGTTAGTTTAATGCACGTTAGAATTATATATGTATATGAAGTTTCAGCTACTCGCCAGCAGATGGCATTAGTAATCGTTAATTTTGAATGTTATTTTCCATATAAGGAAACAATAGAGTTGAGATAATTTATTGAACCGAATTCTCGATAGATGTCGTTATTACTTGACTTGTACATCGCGCTGTTAAGATTTCCCCAGCAAACAATATGAGGTTCGGGGACTTTCTGTTGTACAAACCTATTTCACTAGCTCATACATATTTGGATTGCAATTAAACGTGTCGTGTCAAAATGTTGTGCTGTGTGTTTTTTTGGACCCCTCGTTCAAAAACTCTTACAAATATGTTAAAAAGTGCCTAGTTTAAATCAACACGATCGATGTTTAGGTAAAGTCCATTCGCTTAGATAGTGTCACTACACTTGCACGTACTTGTGGTTATTGTAATAAAATACGAATATAATGCGCCATAAACTGCCAAATTTACTTGCGCCGCCGTAACACCCGCTAGTGAAATTGGCAGTTTACATCGAAATATATTCGTATTTTATTACAATAACCACAAGTACCTGCGAGTGTAGCGACACTATCTAAGCGAATGGACTATAAGCGGTGTTTGCTCAATTTTGGTGGTAGGCATTTCTTTACAAATTTCGTGTTAATTTAGAATTAATATCGCTACTGTATAAAAGAGTGAACTATAAAACATGAATTTTTGATTGACCTAGCAGTAGTTCTGATACTTCGTGTATTCATTTCATCGATTTCAAATTTCGCGCGCGGCCGCTACCAAGTCGATAGACGTACCTACCTACATACCTACAACACTCTCGCTTTGCTAGGTCGAGGCATTATTGCCACTATCCCAAAATTTAAAGTACTTGATTATTATTCTAATTTTATTTAACCTACATATTCGACAAACATTACAAATAGAAAAGCCGGTCAGTGACAGACAGTTAGTTAAGTAATAAAAAATAATACATAAACATAGCTGCCATAGTAACATCAAAACGAATTCGTAAATATATTACGACTTACAAAGTTAAGCAAGTACAAGCGTAGTCAACAGGATGGGTGATCGTGTTGATAAAATCAGTTTTGTCACATATTTGTAGCAGTTTTATTTGAGATTGCTATTTAGTCGGAAACTATGAAAATTAGACTACAATTTAAGATTAAAATAGCATCAAAATAATAAGCCATTATAAAAATACCATCCGTATAAAAATGCTAAAAACAATGATTTATTTTCATGTTTCTTGTATGGGGACCCCTCTTGGGATTTGATTGATTGTTCATTGTACAATTTTAAACGATAGCTTTTATAATAACACGTATTCTGTGAAAAATTCAACTGGCTACTTATAACGGTTAAAAAGTTATAGCCCTGAAAAATTTCTTTTTCATATAAACGCGCGTACCGCTGTTAAGCGATGACGTCATCATCCGTGAGCGCTAGCCGCCGGGTTTCGAGCGCCGCATACGCAGTTTAAAATTTAATATCTCGAAAACTATTTGACGTATCGAAATGATTTTTTTACACCCATTTTTAGTTTTTAATGAATAATACGGTAAGCCAAAAATCTAAACTGGCTGACATTCTCTATTATTTAGAACAAGTTCTACTTCCGTTTTCTGTTAGTTTTCAAAAGTACAAGTCGGAACGGTCCATTTGTTTCGTTTGGTTAATAACTTTAACAAAAAGCAAGCTGTCGAAACCCGGCTGTTGCTAACCAACTTTAAATCGTTATAAATCCTAAATGATCATTCAAAATGAAAAATGATGAAAGAAACCTAATTTTCAAATCCCTATCGACTTTTTTTTTTAATTTGCACAATAATGGTTGCCGCCATATTGAATTTTGATTACTAACATATCTTCAGTGACACTCACCAGATTAAGACAAATCGATTGACATAAGAATCATCAACATCGGACAACGGTTTAGTTTTTATAGTGACACAAAGGAACAACCATACGAGGGGCGGCTGATAAGTAATCTCCTTGGTCAGAAATATATACAAAAATAATGCTGGCTGGTATGGATTTATATTCGTTTGTTATTCTATTTTCAAAATGTATTACATTCATTTGTTTATTGCATCACGTTTATTTGTCTCCTACAATTGTTTCAAACATGTCGGTAGAAAAAGTGAAAATGGATAAAATCGAGCAGCGTGCGGTGATTAAGTTTTTGACTAAAGAAGGGAATACGCCTTCGGAGATCAGACAGCGTATGTTACGTGTGTTTGGCAGTTTGTGTTCTTCCGAATTTGTTATAAAGTTTTGGTCAAAGCAGTTTAAGTTAGGTCGTGAGAGTCTGGAAGATGATCCTCGTAGCGGAAGACCAGTTTCGGCCGTCACCGATGAAAATGTAGCCAGGGTGAAAAAAATTATATTAGAGGACCGACGAGTGAAGCAGTGGGAGATAGCTAGAGATGTGGGCGTCAGTAAAGAGCGAGTCAATGAAATAATTCATGAGCATTTGAACATGTCCAAGGTTAGTGCACGTTGGGTCCCCAGAATGTTGACTGCATTTGACATGGAGAGGCGTGTCAAATGTTGCGAAGAGTTTTTGGAGATGAGTCGAGGGAAAGAGGAAGAAATAATTTCTAGAATTGTAACATGTGATGAGACTTGGATTCGACAATGGGACCCGGAAAGTAAGCAAGAGTCGTTACAGTGGAAATTTAAGGATGAGAAGCCGCCTCGGAAATTCAAGGTCTGTCCATCGGCAGGTAAACTTATGGCTACAATCTTTTGGGACACAGAAGGGATTTTGCTCATAGATTATTTACCGAAGAAAACTACAATGAATGCTGATTATTACTCAAACTTACTATACCAACTAAGAGAGACAATAAAAGAAAAACGGCGAGGTAAACTAAACAAAGGTATTCTGATTTTGCACGATAACGCACCAGTGCATACCGCCCGCACAACGAAGCTAGCAATTAAAGACAATGGCTTCGAAACCATTGACCACCCCCCTTATAGTCCAGATTTAGCCCCCTGTGACTATTTTCTGTTTAGACTTCTCAAGAAAGACCTCAGGGGACGAAGGTTTATGACCGATGACGAAATGAAGGCTGCGGTTACTGACTTTTTTGACGACAAACCGAAAGATTTTTTTTTTAATGGTTTAAATTCAATATTTGAAAAATTTAATAAGTGCATTTTACTAGCAGGGGACTATATAGAAAAATAAAAAAAAATTAGCCACGACAGTCTTTTGTTTCATTGTTAGGTAGATTACTTTTCAGCCGCCCCTCGTACATATATAGGCTGTGACACACATTACCCTCCTCCTTCGGCAGTCGGGTAAAAATACGATCATGAAGGTTGAACGTGTTTGATAAATACATCTCCTGTGATGCGTCAGAGCATAACCCCACAGATAAAGTAAATGTATACTGTGTCACAGACCTTGAACTCCGTTGCTGGGTGAATTCACGTCCATTGTTTACTAGTCAGTTCGCAGAACGTGCGCTCACTCGCGTAGGACATACTAATCAGAATAGGCGGAATGCGATCGGTTACGTTACTAGGCTGATGGTGAAGTTTTAAAGCTATTATTATTATTTGTACCTATGTGCCGCGACTGCTAAGATTTAAGACGGCGCCGAGCGTCCAGTGGCACCCTCATTAGTATTATTATCTAATAAACTAAAGTATTGTCTTGAAATCGAACGATGGTTTTTTGTTGTATAAATGAATACTCAATGTTTAACATAAGTGACAAAGTTTAATAACCTTTAACCTTCGTGTAGTCAACTTAACGAAAGACGGTGGCCACTTTATCCCGTTAAATTACCTACTCACAGTAGTCATAGTTTTCAACCGTTATTAATGTTATATCATCTACCCTATAAATGGTGTGTTAATTTGTACACTTAACAAAAAACTTCCTTCGATTTAAAGACAATGCTTCAGTTTATTACAATTACAAAACACAATAATAGTAATGAGGGCGTCACTGGACGCTCGGCGTCGTCTTAAGGATGCGGATGTAGTGGAGGCTTCCTTCAGCTGGACTTTTGTGTACTCACTCAGTACCTTACGTGACCTAACCCGAGCATTGACATTTTAATCATGCATGCGTCACGTTTTAGATAGATAGATTGATAAAACGTTTAATTGCAAAAACATTTGACAAAATTAAAAAAATAAGCATAGTGACAAGTGTTTTCAAATCACAACTCGTGGACTATACTTTTACTAAAACTGACTCATGTTTCCATTCATTATTTTCGTATTAATATTTATATTCATATTCATATTAATTTAAGTATTGCATCCATGGTATTTACGACAGGTCTGTACGAGTAGTATGTACTTTACCTTTCCTACTCGATGACTAATAATATCTACAGACACGGCGTCGGAGCATAGCGCCATACATTTTTTCTCGATGGCGTTAGGTAGGCAGATACGTACGTTAATTTTGTGTTCGAGGTCCTGGTTCCTCTTTCTCCATTTGAGATGGATGATCATATTATAGGTGCGACGTGGCCTTCCGCCATAATTTCCTGGTATTCCTTTTATCTTAACAACCAATATAGGTTTATTTTTATTTTTATTATTATTTATTTAATAAGTACAACTTTAATACAAAATAAAAATTAAACATTGCACCACAAAACTGGAGTAACAGTTTGACTGTGGGAACGGCAGTCTCTAGGTAAGGCATAAATTAATTAAATAACAGAATTATGCTGTAAGTACACAGTAATGCAAAGAAGGCAAATACAAAACCCCACTTTATATTCAGTTACTTATTCAAAACAAATTACATTAATTTCAGTATTTTACTGTTAACAATTAAGATAACAACTATTGTAATAACCACCAATTATCATGAGTAAACAATTATTACCTAAATCACAAAATGGCTGCTTTCGTCCACAATATTTTTCGTATCGAGTGACCAAGTGAGGCCGCGAGTAAATTATAAAAGAGTCCATTACCTTCCACCGGGGCTTCGGGGCTCGGCCCGCGGTCACGCGACTGTGGGGGATGGGAATTGACTTGGTAAACATTAGATTGGGTGATTCTTTTGTGGCGCTACTCATCTCTGACAGTTATTAGGTTCGGGGTAGAGAAGTTGGAGCGTTTTGTGTTTTTTCATGACAAGCTTTTATAATACATTTAACAAAAAATGAATTATGGCCCTTTCATTAAGGCCCTTTCATCCCGGCTCATAAACTCCTCCGGTGATCCTAGAGCTGGTGCTTACCTCTCAAAAAGGATTGGGCTAACTATCCAGAGAGGTAATGCAGCCAGTGTCACAGGGACCATGCCGCGAGCGGACCTGCTAGAGTGAGTGGAGTGTCCTTTTTATAGTGGTGATTCATATCTTAAATATTTGAGTAGCTTAGTTTAATTTAAATTTAAATTTAAATTTTAGTTTTAATTTTTAATTGTATTAATGTAGAATTCTGTACCTAAATATTATCTCGGATAAATAAATAATCAATTATATTATTACAATACAAAAAATTGATTTCAGACAACATGGGTCCTATATTTAATTTTGCTTCCGTAACTATGTTCGTTCTTAACTACTTAGGATTAAATACTGTATACAGGGCAGTAGAGATCAGCCCAGCGGCAAGCAAAAGAAGTCTGTTTTTTCCTCGATAGCAGCTAAAAAACGGTTGGCGCTGCTCCGTACTTGAAACATCAAGGGACGAGGCCCGCTTCCTCATGATGGCGTGGAAATCATCCAAGCCGACCTCTGCAAACATCCCTTATGGGCTGCAGAACCAGGGCAGCCCCATCAGCATCCCGTAGTTGTTAATGCTTAAAGTTATTTACCTACTTATGCGTCTGTCATTCCAGTTTAAATCTTACAAGTTCATTATGGAACCACTTTCCCTTATAGTATTTTGGATGAAATTTGGAATGTAACACAAGTAAACCCAAAGGCAACGCAATGATATCTAGGGCCTTGTCTGATGATGCAGTTTTTAAATACGCAACCGATTACATGATATTGAATACTACTGTATAGAAATCTGCAAAATTAGGGCTCAGAAAGCAATTAGTGGCCGCATCGGTGTGAACAGACTCTTGTGCCAAATCATTTTAGATAGGTATCACTATTTTTCGAGGCACATGAATGACAATTTGGCCTAGTTTTGAAGGCAATAATAGCCTAGGATTGATGGTCTCGTTGCGCTCAACAAAATAACGCAGTAAGTACCCCTTTATTGGGAGCGCCAAAGTTCAACTAAAATTGCAACTCCTATTATCGGAACTCCGAAAATGATTTTTTTATACCGCTTGAACCGTAAACTTTTCAGAAGTTCTGAAATATTCAATGTGTAGATACGACTAGGTTAGGTTAGGTTTGATTTACAAAAATCCTGAAAAAGTAACTGTTGCTGAAAAAAATACGTTAGGAGTTGCGATGATTAGGACTTACAAATCGTTATGAGTCAAAATAATTAGGTGAACCAATATGGACCCCCCTTTATTATCTACAAAATATCATATTCCAGTAATTTTCTCGTTGAAGACCTTGCCGAATTCGATTGTTTGTTATCCTATCTAGATATACTTCCAGTAAAGTACACACTGACGCAAGGACGTGCCAAAGATTGTAATGTCTACAGTTGAAAGATTAGTGAAAATAAGCCGTGCTGCGTAGGCAATAGGGGCGTTAACAGGGGTCTCGTTCCCCAAATGTAGTGTTTGGTTTCACCATGTGTTTGTCGCGACCATTTATGTGCGCTTATCAGGTTGTTAAAGCGACATACCTATACCTACATGCACTCCAAAGCGTAATGTGTATTTTACGGGGTGACGTTTGATATATTTACCACTTAATGTAAGTATGATAATAAAGTATTATGTACTATGACTCGCTTTTCGACTCCGTCCACGCGAGAAACGTTTATCGGTATATATTTTTAAGAAAATTAATAAACGAATTTTAGCTAGTGGCTAGAGAGCTTAAACGCCACATGGTCTTTTCTACGCCACGACTTAAAAAACCAAACGCGGTTACAAACAAAATGACGTCATTCCGACCACACTAGTCCAAAGCGAGCGTAGCAAAAACTAATCATATTTAGTATTTTTTCTTATTAAATATGAATGAACAGAAAAAAAGTTTGCATTTGAGACAAACCTATAGAGGCTATAGGTATATAAGCATGGTTTTTATCAGAACTCCTTTTGAAAAAAATCCTGTTGTCTAATTTCCGGAATAAAAAGTGTTTCGTCTCCGGGTTGAAATACGTTTTAATTCTCCGTTTTAAGGAATCGTTCCTGAAAAGGAAAATAGAATCGTTATAGGATCACTTTATACTCCGTCTGGCTGTCCGTCTGTCTATCAAGCTTTTCAATATTATCCAAGGGTGATTGTCCTTCATGTGGCGTACATTCTTTTACACTTTACGCACTCTAATCAAGTGTGAGATGTCGAATTGTCGACCTTACAAAATAGCTGCATTTTTGTACCTTGCCACTTTAACGCCTTTGACAGATTATTGCAGCTGTTCTTCATGACGTTAAAGTGACAAAGCACAAGTGCGCAGCTACTTATAAATATAAATAGAAATAGAACTAAACATTTATACGACGAGCACAAGAAAAAAACAGAACAGATAAAATCATCATAAAAAAAATAGAATGGCAACACAGAAATAAAAAAAAAACAATAAAGAAGGAAAAAATAACACAATTGTTGAATAATATTGCCATGGGTGATTCTGAGACGTCGAAATTGACGCCAGCTAGGTACTCAGCTCTGCGGCATTAACCGCGACGCTGATGGTTTCGTACCAACATTCGCAGTCAAATTTGGTCCCAACCAAATGTTTGGCCAAGGTCGTTCTAACCTTGGCCAAACAGGCTGGGTCCTCGCCACTGAACCAACAAGTTAGGCATACTTAATTTGCGTAAATATTTCTGTTCTAATAACATTCTGATAAGATTAAATTATAATTAGGTACAGTCAAATGCGCCGCATTAGGTGGAAGTCAATTCTAAGAGCCCTATACCCCTGATGAGAGTAATCGATCTAATCTTATCTTGTATAGTTACGAGGGAATACGAACCAATATCGACCACACCTAAACTGGAAAAGCCACATAGATAAAGTTGCTGGCAAAACTTCCAGTTTAAATGTAAAAAAGTACTAAAAAAACAGAAATGTAGGTACATGACATACATATATACTTGTGTATATATTTCTAAACAAACCTACAATAAAAAAAAAACAACAGACTAAAACTTAGATGGTTATAGGTATTCATGCAACTTTAAATATAGTTTATTTTTACCCTTGACTGTCCATAAATAAGTATGCCGTATTTAAATTTGATAAATATTAAAGCTAGTTAATTAGTAATCCAATATATTAATTTAAGGCATATAAATGTGCGTGGTCAAATGTATTTTCAATTCAGTTACGTATTGCATTTACTCGTCACCATGGGTCTGATACAACTTTTCTCCTTCCTGTTAGCGAGTACAGTTCTGCAGGCAGCATTAGGCCGAGGTAATTAGGCTATTTATACTTAGATAAGTAAACATTTTATAGTACGTTTCTTGAAAATTTGTTTAGACTCTTTCTCTTCTCTCTTTTTTAGGGTTCCGGACCTCAAAAGGAAAAAACGGAACCCTTAGAGGATCACTTTGTTGTCCGTCCGTTATTCCGTCTTTCTGTCGAGACCACGTCAACCCTTTACCTCGGGAACGCGTGGAGGTATCGAGTTGAAATTAAAACCATACACTCAGGTCAACAGTCCCTTGAAGCTGTGAAAAAAACAAACTTCTAAGTTAACGTAAAAAAAAGATACGGCCGTTTATGCCGCAAAAAATATATATTTCGCAATTCTCAAGGGAATCAAAATTTATATGGTGTTTTCCGTTGACCTAGAACTATGAAATTTGGCAAGTATTACATACTACAAGTATAGGGAAAGATTTTAAAACTATACATTTTAAACTGAATCCCATAAAAAACAGGGTTTTTATGCAAGGAACGGCGCTTCAAATTTTGAATTGAGTTAACCGTGTCATGTGGGGTATCGTATGAAAGTGCTTCATTGGCACAAGCTTAAACAGATTTTTAATGATTTTTATGAAGTATAGATTTCGATTTATGACTAAGAATAAAAAAAGTATCTACGAATTTGTACGGAACCCTCGGTGAGCGAGTCCGACTCGCACGCGTCGGGTTTTTTTATTAGGCACATTATTCATTATAATATCTATTTTTAGCGACCGATGCTGCTCGCAACCTCGGAGTCACTGGCGGGCACAATATCAGGATCCGAGACGCTCCTTTCATGGCCGGGCTGATGGACGCGACCGGCCATGTCTGCGGCGGCTCCATCGTGCACGAGTGGTTCATCCTCACCTCCGCCTACTGCGTCCAGTAAGGTCTTTCATCAGCTAACGGCCGCACTAAGTCTAATTTTTTTGTAGAAATATTTGCAATTGGTTCCTAGTCCATGAGCAGATATGATTAGTAAAATGTGTGGCTTGGAATAGATCCATTCCATCAACCATCCTCTTCCTTTTTAACCGACTTCAAAAAAAGGAAGAGGTTCTCAATTCGTCGGGATATATTTTTTTTTTATGTATGTTCCCCGATTACTCGAAGACCACTGGAACGATTTGAAAAATTTTTTCGTTGTTTGAATGGGTATACTTTTTAGTTGGTCCCATTGACAACACGTCAGGATCCGATGATGGGATCTTGGAGAAATCAAGAGAACTCCTCAAATATTATAGGCACACCTATAGCGATTTTGGTATTTTTCACTGTAACTCGTGCATTGGCTTTTGAAAAGTACTATATGGTGAAGTGGAAATGATGATGAAGACCAAAGATGGCCACCGGAACTCCTTACCGGTACCTATTTCAAGGGTGGCGATAAGATATTTCAATTAAGGTAGTTGAGCGACTATGACGAAGCACATTTAGGTTTAAATATGACTATGACATTCCCGCGGTGTTGTCTGCGGCGAGCTTGAAATGTTCTATAGTTTCTTATAAATATTTAGAAGTGGAGCTAAGTAACAGCATAAATAGGATCACTTAAAGGTATACAATAAAATAAATGTTAAAAAAAACAAAAACCCACCTTCAAAAATGCTAAAAATAACTTCTTTTAAAATGGTAGGTCAGTCAGTCCAACTGAAGTCGGCGTCCCACAATATTTTAAACCAAAAGCCTAATGCAGTTGGACTGACCTACCATTTTAAAAGAAGTTATTTTTTGCATTTTTGAAGGCGGGTTTTTGTTTTTTTTTATTAATGAATTTTTATTGAACCACTGGGTCTAGTAACTTGCGCTTTTTCAATCGGCGTCAGATTATTTTTATTATACTTAAGTTTTTACAACCAATTGTTATCTCCTCTTGAATAGTAGCCATTTCTACGTTCTGGTGGATTTCACTATTTCTAGTAAACCAAGGGACCGTGGCAATGGTTATGAGAGCATTGTTTTGGAATCTTTGCAACATCTCTAGCAGCATTGTTTGTCAGCAGAATTGGATCACCCATTGAAAGAGTTCACGTTGGCTCCAGACATGTGTCAGTTCATGGACGTTTTGTTCAAATCGATAAAAAGTTATGCCACGAAGACTACAACGTACGCACCTTCGAAAACGACATCTGCCTCTTGAAACTCAGTGAACCAGTACCATTCAGCCCGAGCATCACTAAAGTCCAATTGCCAGCAGAAAATAGTGAAATTGCCGCGTGGACCATGGTGAACGTCACTGGGTGGGGGAACAAGGCTACTGGTGTAAGTTATACGAGGGCTGCTACTTATGTAACCGGAATAGAAAAAAATAACAAACGTACTCGTATATGACTAAATATGGTTTTATTGTTTTTCAAAATATTCTCCCTTATGATCGATGCACTTTTGCATACGTTGAAACCAATTTTTAAAACATTTTTTCCACTCTGACTGAGGTATCTCCAAAACGTGCTGTTTGAACGCGTCGACTGCATCTTCACGGGTCGAAAATCGTTGACCACGTAATCAGGGCTGTACGGCGGATGACCCGTTAATTCTATATTTTGACCTTCCAAAAATCGAGTCGTTTCGCGTGATGTATGACAGCTGGCATTGTCATGGTGAAGAACGATTCTGCGTCGCTGGTTGTTTTTACGTATTTCTTCAAATACCTCCAGCAAACAAATGATCGTGTACCATTCCGAATTAACCGTTTTACGATTCTCTAGTGGCACTGTAGCCACATGGCCATTAATACCGAAAAAGCAGGCGACCATTTGCTTCAAGGTGCTTTTTGCACGAGTTACTTTCGTAGGGTTCGGCTCATTTTGAAACACCCACATTGTTGATTGTTGTTTAGTTTCCGGATCATACGCATAGATCCAGGATTCGTCACCTGTGTAGATATTATAAACAGCTTTTGAGTCACCACGGATATATTTTTTTAACATTTTCTTGCACCATTCGACGCGAGCCTCTTTTTGATCCTTAGTTAAATTGTGAGGGATCCAACGGGAACAATTTTTTTTTACAGCTCATGTAATATCTTATTAATGCTCGTCATACATATGCCCAGAGTCGCCTCTATCTCGCGATATGTAACATGACGGTCATGCATTATAAGTTTTCGCACAGCTTCAATATTTTGTGGTACAACGACCGATTTCGGGCGACCTTCCTTAACTTCGTCCGTGAGCATACTACGTCCACGATTGAACTCACTAAACCAGTGGTACACAGTGCTTTTCGATGGAGCTTCATCACCAAAAGTCGAAGTTAATTGATCTATGCACTGTTGTTGCGTTAAACCACGCCGAAAATCATAATAAATCATAGCACGAATATTTTCACGAGTGAGTACCATTCTTGCAGCGAGATGACATTTTGATCCCGCCAAAAACAAAAGACTAGCGTACATAAGAAAAAAAATTATAGCGGCCAGTATTAAAAAAAAGTTCAAATTTTACCATGGAAGTCAGATATAACGTTTATAAATGTCGGAATCCCAGATTCCAGATACATAAGTAGCAGCCCTCGTATTATCAAAAGCTGACTCGGCTATCTATCGCTTTGATACTCTCTCTGGCATAAGTGAGTAGGTATGCTAGAGAGAGTGTGTCAGCGCTACACAGCCGAGTACTAAGTATTAATACCTACTCTCGTTTTACTGTATACTTCTTAGCCTCGTCCCCGCCATGTCCCCCGCGGGACCGTCACGCACGAGTTTGTCGGACTAGCTAGACTAGACTTACTTATTATTCGAAGGAAAATACGGAAATTACATAATATTAAAGATTTTTTTTAAATTTAACAGAAACGTCTGTTACGAAATTCTAAATTATATTAAAGCGAAAAAAAATCGTACCACTCCCCTACCCTCCGAGTATGAAAAAGCATGCAATCACTAATTTCGTGGATCTTAAGTAGGGTCTTGGTGGCATAATTGGTAATGAGCCTGCATCGGCCCGGAGAGCCAGAGGAGATGTAGGTTCGAATCTTGCCTAAGACCGACGAATTTTTTTCGCTTTAATATAATTTACATAATGTTAGTTTTCAAAGCAAATTATTTTAGGTCAAACAATAGGGTAACAAATATAGATGTAGGTAGCTATAACATTATAAGTACTTTTCATTTGTGTTTGTTTGAACAGGATCAAGACGATCGTTATCCAACATTCCTGCAACAAGCAACGATCTCAGTATTTTCGAGACAGGCCTGCCTTCATTATGAACCCGAGGCCTATGACACCATGCTGTGCGCGGGGTGGGACGGACGTGATGCCTGTAATGTAAGAATATCCTATTAGAAAACCTTATATACCGATCACACCGTCTAATCGGAGTGAACCGCTTACTGCATCAACAGTTACAACAATGACTATGCTCCATTTTTTTAGGTACGTACAGTATTCCCAGCTTCTTAATAGCTTTCGGCTGGCTATCGCTAGCTCACTTGCACTCGCCACTGACAGTATATTTGTCACTCGTGTGTCATAGAAAAACGAAGATTACCGATCGCTATTAAGAAAATGGTTGTAGGGACTGTACTTAACTGAATGCAAGTACGAGTACAGGCACAGCAAATCACGACGTCTGGATCTGTTAATCAGCCAATCAAAACTGTTTTGACGAGCTTTGACGTTTCAGTGTGCTGCTCCTATTGGCTAGTTTAGTTTAGTTAAGTAAATAGGTACCCAAACAAATGAAGCTTAGGTCAGAGATAGTTCAACGTCTACCAATGTTCTTTTTTTAGTATTTTTTATTTAAAAACAAATAAGTATTTGGTTTAAAAGCGGCTGATAGACTTGAGCGTTTACTCGACCATACGCTACAAAAAATAATATATACATAGAAAGAAAAGGGTCGTTGAAATGAACAACCTAATCGGAACGTTTTTTTTTTAACTTTATTTATTAAGACAAAAGAAAATACATAGTAGGTACAATGCCCATCTAAGCAAAACCTTAAATATGTTTGTGTGCCGATGGGGAAAGTGGTTGGTGAAGCTTCTAGCGAATGTGATCAAGTCTTTCAGCACCATTATGTAATCGATGAGGAACTTCTAAAGGTGGTTGCTTCAATTGTCAAAAATTTAGTAATTGTAATACTTATGTAAGTTTGTTGTTGTATTTTCAAGGGAGATGCTGGCGGCCCGTTGACTGAAAACAACGTGCAAGTAGGAATTGTGTCATTTGGACCCCCAAAATGCGGGCACGAGCCGTCATTCTACACCAAGGTCTCGAAGTACATCACCTGGATCAACGATAAGATCACAAACAACTTGAATACTACTACACCAGGTCAACATTGACTCGGTGCTCCATCTTTGATGTGAAGGATTTCCTCAACTGACCAGAAAAAGTGATATGCATTACTTAGTCTATACGTTCAGTAAGCCAGTAAAAATGTTAAGCATGTAACTATAAACCTTTTGTGTGTGTATGTATGTTATGTAAACTGTTTATAAATTAAAATGCACATGGCCCTATAAGGGATCTCTTCAAACTAACCTAGAGAATGAGTGAGGACAAATAAAGGTAGGCAAAGTTAAATGTGACGCACAGAAATGTGAAATAAAATATGTAATAATATAAATACCTCTAAATATACCTACAGAATGTATATGGCACAAAAATATATAAGTACCTGCGTTACATACCCAGCTTGTCATTATAAATGTTACTAACTGGACTGGTTTTATTACCCTACTGCGTGCGTTAAAACAAGGCTTTCAACCGCGTTTCAACCGCTATCACTTTCCTGGTCGCATTATTAACCATTTCCCTGTAGGATCGGATTACCATTTTGAGTTGTTTTGAAGAATGCCTGGACTCCTAAAAACAACTCCAAAATGGTAATCCGAACCTTCAGGGACATGGTGAATAATGCGACTAGGAAAGTGATAGAAGTTGAAACGCGAGTAGAACTACCCGCTTACGTTCTTCGAGTGTTCTATGTCCATTTCTTTGGCACGCTGCGCTGTGCAGCCTAAAGCTTGGTGGATAACATGTTGAGGGGTCGTTAGATTCGTATTGATTGTGGGAGTGACATAGGCTATAATATTTTTATCAAAATTACGAGAGGGGCATTATTTTTTTAAGATAGGGATAGACAACAATATCAAAAAACGTAGTCGGTTTTTCAAAGCTTGATTCTTATTTTCATTTTTCAGTTTGAAATTCATTGTGATTTGTGACAATGTGACAAAGCACTGAAATTGCTTAACATTTACTTCGGAGTAGGTACTCTCTTCCAGTCATCAGGATTGCCAACGCCTTCGCACTTTTGAAGACATGGGAAGCCCACATCACAACCATCAGGGGCCTATGTGCTCGTGTTTCTTTTTTTGATAATTACTCAACTATTGAATCAATAATCATCGAGATCGTAAAGTTTCGACAGCCAAAACCATGCGAGAAAGGTCACATGTTGGAAAAATAAAATTATCGAGGAATTGGTTTTTAATCGTGTTTTCACGTTTAACAGTATCAAGGAGATGATCAGTTTTAATATATCCAAAGAACAAACACATAAGCTTTATGTTTATGAAGATCCAGATAACGGACACTAGGTAAAGTCCATTTCAATAGACTTGTCGTATTTAGTAAACACTTTTATAACCTCGAACTGCATATTTTTGGATAAAATGCCCGTTTTCAGCTGAATAAAGCAACTAGAGACCACATTTTGCACACCATTTTCCTGATTTTACATTATGGATAGTTTTTTTACGACAAAATTGTTATTTTAGACGAAAAGGGAGCACTTTGAGGTTATAAAAGTGTTTACTAAATAAGACAAGTCTATTGGAATGTACCATAGGTACCGACTTTATGAAATGCGGCCTCTTACGCGGCACTGGTGGCGGAGGCGGCGCGGTCCCGCGAGTTCCCTTAGGTACTAAAGAGCGTGCTCAACCAAAGCGTGGCGGGGGCGTTTTTAGTATGGAAACGCGTCGCACCGCGCCGCCCCCGCTCTCAGTGCGTCTACGGCTTTATCGAAAAGTTCCCTGTCCTTCCTCGGGGTTCAAGCTATCTCCATACCAAATTTTACTGAAATTGGTTTAGTGGTTTAGCCGTGAAAGCGAAACAAACAGACAGACAAAGCTACTTTCACATTTGTGATAAGATAAGATAAGATAATCATTTATTTGCGTTAAACATTACCGTTAAATGTATACATCTAGGTCTGATATTAAGTTAGTATGGATTCCCTTTTCTTATTTATTACCCATTTTTTGGTATCGCGCATTATCGGTAAATTATATACCTACCAACCAATTAAAAACAAGACTGCTAGAGCTGTTATCAGTTATCACGATTAACCACGTGTTATAAGCAGAAAGTAACTCGTTTAAAAAAATTACCTGATATTTGGATGTGAGATTTTCACCGAGTTTATTTATATTTAAACGGAATATCGCGGATTTCAGCGATTACCAACTCAGTTGGCAACAAACGTCCAAAAACACTGACCTTTACAACGGCTCTCTCTTCATACAGACCAAGATCAAGGTTTCCTGGTTGATTAACGGCCAGTTTTATGAGAGCTCTCAGATGTGGAGCGCGAGTTTATTGGATGATGTCAGAATATATTGGATAATGAGGTGAGCCGTATGCTCGCGTTTATTATCGTAACGGTGACGTAATGCGACCA
This sequence comes from Acleris literana, assembly GCA_946894065.1. Lineage (NCBI taxonomy): Eukaryota > Metazoa > Arthropoda > Insecta > Lepidoptera > Tortricidae > Acleris > Acleris literana. The sequence continues at coordinate 9,442,852 of OX335688.1, read as the reverse complement.
TTAAATGATCGAAATAGACTCCAGCCAGACGAGCGATAAAATGCATTACGCTGTAAGATTATTCTTTAGCGTATTACTATGATAATAAGGAGTTGATGTCAAAAGGAAATAAAAACCGGTCAAGCGCGAGTCGGACTCGCGTACAGAGGGTTCCGTACCGCCGCAAAGGAGGTATTATTAATTTATTACCAGACAGGAATGCGGGGGGCAAACAGAATTGTGTGACAGATAGGGAGTTCCTATATCGATAAACTCAATTATCGATGCTTTTTTCATATAGTAGTGATCGCCTCCAGCATTTTTTTTTGAATTATTTTTCTGAAGACGAGTATGAAGTTCACACAGCATATTTAAAAAAAATGATACTCCCCTGTGACCTACACAGAAATTCAAAAGTCATTTAGCAACCTGAAATGGATTTATCAGCCAAGACGGGGGACGGAGACGGAGAGTTAACGCCCGAAAATTTGGAACAAATTCTGATATTTTAGCAATAGTAGTTGAACAAAATAATTATGATGAGTAAAGTTTCAAAAATGGTTTGAAAAAAGATGAAGAGGTTACGTTACCTGCGTTACCTACCTAGGTACCTACGTTATTATTTTGTTTATTTTTTACAATTTTAATCAAATATTATTTTAACAAACAAAACTTGGAGTGATCACTAGTATATAGAACAAGCATCGATATAGGAGCTCCCTATCTGTCATAAAATTATGGCCCCCTAGATTCCTATGTCTGTTTATTACATTCCGTTCCGATTTGAATTGTATTTTGAATTGAATCAGCCCAACTCACACTTGACCATTTTTTAGTATTTGTTGTTTTTCTCCAGGTTTTCCACTATAATTATACCAAATTTGACGATCGTATTTGTTTGCATTTTTACGATACAACAAAAATAAAAATACTTTAAAAATGAACGTTTCTTGTACGGGGACGCAATTAATACTACACGTTCTACGTAATAACACATTATGAAAAAAAAACCCGCTGTCTATAACGTAGATACAGCTCTTTAAAGTTAGACAGCGTAGACAATGTAGACATATTAATAAGTTCTCGTCGGGCTACCTTTGGGTACGGAACCCTAAAAAGGAGTTTCACGACTGTTGAGTTCGCGAACGCTTAAGGCCACTTGCACTAAGGTCACTCGCGGGTTAAGACATTAAGTTGAAATTACAGTTTTCTTATTAATTACTTTTAGTGTTTTCTAACCACGATGATTCCTTATCCGTCCAACGGCAAAACGCTGCAAGTCAAAAACTCTAGTTTCGAGAAAACGCGTTTAAAGATGATCTTTTGGCTAGTCTTATGCTGAGTTGCCGCGTTTAGAAAGTTTCTACTGCCTAAACTAGAACATATTTTTAAAAGTATCTTTTGTAGGTATGATAGAAGCACTCATGAGAAATCGTTTGATACAAGTTAACACAAAACGCCGTAACTCGAGTTGCAGCGGTCTGCCGTTGGACGGCTATTTTATTAATTGAAAGAACACACTTGCTTTGCCAACTATACCTGCATATTTTTTTTACACACAGTGGAACATAGAACTTCCTCTTTTTTGAAGTCGGTTAAAAATTACACACTTACAAACGAAGCTGAGTGCGATCATTAAGTATAGGGAAAAAGAGTCGATGAGTTTATCGATATAGGAACTCTCTAGCTGTCATCCAATTTTGCCACCAAAAGTCTGATGTCTGATAAGGATAAAGCATGACTTAAATACTTCACGGATACTACACTTTTAAGGCTGGACCACACCGGATGCGTGACGTGCACGTGCGCGTGCGCGTTCGCTTTCCACTGCGTTGTATAGTATTGTTACGCCGATGGCATAAGGCGTCTCATCTTTTATCGTTAATTTTGGTGCTCTAGAAGCGTTTTCAGCAGGCTGAAATATCGTTTCAGTCCGTTTCAGAGGTAGCTCTATCACATACCAGATTATCAGAATTTCGACCAACTTGCCGTTGTTTTCAGGCGCCTGAAACATGTTTTCAGTCCGTTTCAGGCCACCCTCTATCAGATGACGCCATAACCTGAAAACCCATTTTCAGGCATTTTCAGGACCCCTTATGGGCCTTTGAAGTACATTTCAGTATATGGCAATTTTCCACTAAGAGTGACAGAGATAGCATGATTAGAAAGAGACAGCTATACTGAGAACCTTCCAGAAACGTGTGAAAGAGATAGCATGATTAGAAAGAGACAGCTATACTGAGAACCTTCCAGAAGCGTGTGAAAGAGATAACCCGAAATGAGACGGCAACACGCGGAACATTCCAGACTCATCCAGACCCGCGAGTCAAGGTCATTGCGATCGTAAAAACAACAAGGTAGCAAGGCGTAGAACATTCCAGCAACGAACAGTCTCGATCGACCTTAGCGGGGCGAGGTACATAGAACATTCCGGAAGGCGTTCTAGAATAATCAGACTCGGGAACTATAAAACGGCGGACACCGGTTGCGACGAGTCAGTCTTTACTTGGAAAGCGATCAGTGCGAATAAGAGCGACCCGAGCGATCATCTGAGTATTCGAAGTTTATTGTGCGATAATTGTTTTGTAACGGTTTAAGTGAGTGCGTAATTAAAGTCTACTTTTGATTATCGGTGTATTCGTGCATTTCTATCAGTTACCTACCCCCACGTACGTAACATTTGGTGTCAGAAGTGGAATAGAAAATGCCAGTAACTCCGCGAGATCAAGAGCAGGAGGGGGTCAAAACCCGGAGCCAAACCGCAGCCGATGACTCAGCAGCTACCCCTGGTACGTCTACCGCTACCGCACCGGCTACAGCAGCGTCAATTAAGCCGGAGTTTGACCTGAACGCGATTTTAATCCTCTTAAAGGAACAATCGAGAGCACAAGAGGAACAATCGAGAGCTATCCGTGATGAACTACTCAGTCAGAAGGAACAATCTAGAATCATCCGTGATGAACTACGGGGTTAAAAGAAATCCCAAGAAGAACAATCCGATAGAATTCTCCGAGAGGTACGAGAAGCCGCTTCGGAATGGAAAAAGGAAATGACGGAGGTTCAAGAAAAACTAGATGACGTCAAGGAAAAAGTTGAGGACCACGAAAATCGCCTCCAGACCATAAGAAATGAAGTGAAGAAGCTAGAAATCAAAGTGGTCAACGGTACCTGTGGACCTGAGACATCTATCCCGATAGTTGGAAGATTTAAAATACCTCCATTTGATGGAACTTCGTCATGGACGGCCTATAAACTGCAGTTTGAGTCGGTTTCCCAGGCGAATGGCTCTAACTTTGGCACTTCGAGATGAAGCCCTCACCGTGCTGGAAGCTCTGGGAGAGAATAAGACATACGACCGCCTTCTTGAAGCTTTGGAGGCACGTTATGGTGACAGCCATCTCGAGCACGTCTTTAGAGCTCAGCTTAAGGATCGAGCCCAGGGACGTAATGAGTCATTACAACAGTGGGCCCTGGAAATAGAAAAGTTGGTCAGGAAAGCGTATCAAAGTGCATCGGCTTCATTTGTGGACAGCATGCTAGTACAGGCCTTCATCGATGGAATCCGTGATTTAGAAGTCAGAGCTGCTGTGCGACTAGGACATCATGGGAGCGTAAAGGATGCAGTTGCCCACGCCTTGGAGGTCGAAGCTGTACGCCAGGACTCGAGGCCTTTTAGGGTGCGAGAGGTTTCGTCCAGGGAGCCAACTGCTCCTCGCCGTGAATTTGGGCCAAGGTGTTATTGGTGTGGAGAACGCGGGCACATACAATCTAGTTGCCCAAAACGAAATAGAACACAACGAGATACAACAGGCCCAACGGAGAGGCCAGCTGGCTCTGATGCATTAGAGCCGCATCAGGGAAACGAGTAGAAGCCAGGACTAAGGGACGAGTGCTGGCTGGTGGTCAAAATGTCCCGGTAATGATCTCACAGGTAAATGATGGGAACAGTCTGGTCGTCAAAGGAGAAATTGGTGGAATACCATGTCACCTTACTATAGACACCGGAGCTTCTCGGACTGTGATCAGTTCTCGGCTACTGAAACATTTAAACAGAGATCATCTAGTCCGACCTAAGTATCTTCAGCTGCAAACGGCTACCGGCCAGTACATTTCCGTCCTGGGGGAGCAAGGAGTGGTGTGACAACGTCATCTGCAGCGTTTATAAGGGTCCTAAACCTCAGCGACTCTAAACATGCCCTTAGTAAAGGAAGCCTTATCGGGACTTGCGAAGAAATTTCTTGGATACGAAGTTGCCAGGGATCGAACGGAAGCGGACAACCTGCAAGTAGAGGAGTGGACATTACAGGATTATTGCATGGTTGCCAAAACAATCTCACGAAGGAAGAACTCCTGAAGGCGCGTAATTTACTGCTGCGTTACAGCAATGTTTTCTCTGCGCACGACGGTGATATTGGAAGAACTGGAGTTGTACAACATGAGATCAACACTGGCGAAACCATGCCTATCCGACAACGTCCTCGGCGAGTTCCAGTAGCTCGCGAAAAGGAAGTGGAAGACATGATTGAAGAGATGAAGAAGAACAGAGTTATTGAGCCATCAACAAGTCCTTGGTGTTCACCGGTAGTTTTGGTAAAGAAGAAGGACGGCACCATGAGATTTTGTGTTGACTATCGCCGACTTAACGATGTAACCAAAAAGGATTGTTATCCACTGCCACGAATCGACGACACGTTAGACACTTTAAATGGAATGAAATGGTTTTCCACGTTGGATTTAAAAAGTGGCTACTGGCAAGTGGAAATCAAGGACCACGATAAGGAGAAAACCGCCTTCTCGACCGGAAAGGGACTGTGGCAGTTCAATGTTATGCCGTTTGGACTGTGTAATGCACCAGCAACCTTTGAGAGATTGATGGAACAAATACTTGCTGGTCTACTTGGAGATACTTGCCTGGTATATCTGGATGACATTATAATTGTTGGTAGAGACTTCGACGATCACCTTAGAAAATTGGAGCAAGTTTTGGCTAAGCTGCGAGATGCGAACCTGAAACTCAGCCCGAAAAAATGCTCACTTTTCAAGCGTAAGGTGAATTATTTAGGACACGTGGTGTCAACAGGCGGTATCCAGACAGATCCTGACAAGATAAGTGCCGTTAAGGATTGGCCTATACCGAGGGACAAGACCGCAGTTCGTGCCTTTTTGGGACTTTGCTCATATTATCGACGTTTCGTAAAAAACTTTTCAGATATAGCGAAGCCGTTGCACCAGCTTACGGAAGAGAAACGAAGATTTGACTGGAATGATCAGTGTGCAGCAGCTTTTGCCGATCTCAAACAAAGGCTTTGTGAAACTCCGATATTGGGATACCCAGACCCTGAGAATGATTTTATTGTTGACACAGACGCAAGTAATACTGGTGTCGGAGGAGTTTTGTCACAAAAGAAAGGAGATCAGGAAGTGGTTATCGCCTACTTTATTAAGTCACTATCCAAACCAGAGAGGAATTACTGCGTCACTCGGAGAGAATTGCTGGCAGTTGTCAAGACGTTACAGCATTTCAGTAAATATCTGCTTGGGCGCAAATTTCGTATCAGAACTGACCATGCTGCTTTGAAATGGTTATTGGAGTTTAAAAATCCTGAGGGTCAAGTAGCACGATGGATTGAACAACTACAGGAATATGACTTTATCATTGAACATCGCAGTGGAAAATCACACGGCAACGCGGACGCGCTTTCCCGAAGACCTTGTCCGGATGACTGTAAACATTGTGTAAGGCAAGAGGGCAAAGATTGTGTGAGAATGTTGCGGACTGATACTGTAAGTGACGAATGGAGTAATGAAGTCATGCAACAAGCGCAGCAAGAAGATCAGGACATTAAACCCATTTTCGATTGGATCAAAGCAGGCGTTCCCAAACCGAAATGGTGTGAAGTAGCCCCAATGAGTACTGTAACAAAAAGCTACTGGGCCCAATGGGAAAGTCTGGTCATGCATAATGGCGTACTGTGCAGAAAATGGGAGACGGAAAATGGAAAGGATGCTCACCTACAGGTAGTTGTTCCAAGAAAAAGGGTAAGTGATGTGTTGAGATCCTTCCATGACGGAATTTCCGGTGGGCACCTTGGAGTGAAGAGGACCTTAATGAAAGTTCGGCAACGCTTCTACTGGATTCACTGCCGTGAAGATGTGGAAGACTGGTGCAGGAAGTGTACAAACTGCTCATCAGTTAAGGGACCGCAAACACGCAGTAGAGGTGCGCTCAAGTTGTACAACGTTGGAGCACCTTGGGAAAGGATTGCTTTGGACGTCGCAGGCCCGTTTCCAACATCCGAATCCGGGAACAAGTACATCCTCGTTGTAATGGATTACTTCACCAAATGGCCTGAAGCATTTGTGATCCCTAACCAAGAAGCAGTCACAGTCGCGGAGAAATTAGTGATGGAAGTGTGTTGTCGATTTGGGGTGCCTCTCGAAATTCACAGTGATCAAGGCAGGAACTTTGAGTCTCAGGTGTTCCAGGAGACTTGCCGAATTATGGGTATTCATAAGACCAGGACAACGCCATATCACCCACAATCGGACGGAATGGTCGAGAGATTCAACCAGACGCTGGAAAGACATTTGGCCAAGGTGGTTGAAAGTCACCAAAAGGATTGGGATAGGCATATTCCTCTCTTCCTGATGTCATACAGGTCGGCCACTCACGAAAGTACGGCTGTCACTCCAGCTTACGTGAACTTCGGAAGAGAACTTCGCTTACCTGCAGACCTTTTAACCGGACGTCCTCCAGATTCGCCGAAATCGATCACCGAGTATGCCAGTGATTTGCGAAACCGTATAGACGATGTTCACAGTCACGTTCGTGAACACGGACTTCAAGCCAGTGCGAAGATGAAAACTCGTTATAACCGAAAATCTAACCAAGTAGGGTTCGAGGAAGGTTCATTAGTATGGCTGCATAACCCCATGCGAAGAAAAGGGAAATCCCCGAAACTATCACCGAATTGGGAAGGGCCATACAAAGTAGTCACAAAGATCAACGACGTTACGTATCGGATACAGCGGAGCCAGCGAAGTCCCTGCAAGGTTGTCCACGTTGACCGACTGGCGAGATATTACGGAACTAATAATGCTCGGGACGAGCATGTCTTAGGAGGGGGTAGTGTTACGCCGATGGCATAAGGCGTCTCATCTTTTATTGTTAATTTTGGTGCTCTAGAAGCGTTTTCAGCAGGCTGAAATATCGTTTCAGTCCGTTTCAGAGGTAGCTCTATCACATACCAGATTATCAGAATTTCGACCAACTTGCCGTTGTTTTCAGGCGCCTGAAACATGTTTTCAGTCCGTTTCAGGCCACCCTCTATCAGATGACGCCATAACCTGAAAACCCATTTTCAGGCATTTTCAGGACCCCTTATGGGCCTTTGAAGTACATTTCAGTATATGGCAATTTTCCACTAAGAGTGACAGAGATAGCATGTTTTTTTTTTTTTTTTTTTTTTTTTCCAAAAATAAGTTGTTTAATATTCAAAAAATCAAAAAATCAAAATCATTTATTCGGTAAGAACAAAGGTGGAAAGTACATAGTGGTTGAGGCCTCCTAGTAGGTATGAAGTGTACCTGTATCAGGAGGACTCGCTCTTCCAATAACTAGAATAGAAAGAGACAGCTATACTGAGAACCTTCCAGAAACGTGTGAAAGAGATAGCATGATTAGAAAGAGACAGCTATACTGAGAAGCTTCCAGAAACGTGTGAAAGAGATAGCATGATTAGAAAGAGACAGCTATACTGAGAACCTTCCAGAAGCGTGTGAAAGAGATAACCCGAAATGAGACGGCAACACGCGGAACATTCCAGACTCATCCAGACCCGCGAGTCAAGGTCATTGCGATCGTAAAAACAACAAGGTAGCAAGGCGTAGAACATTCCAGCAACGAACAGTCTCGATCGACCTTAGCGGGGCGAGGTACATAGAACATTCCGGAAGGCGTTCTAGAATAATCAGACTCGGGAACTATAAAACGGCGGACACCGGTTGCGACGAGTCAGTCTTTACTTGGAAAGCGATCAGTGCGAATAAGAGCGACCCGAGCGATCATCTGAGTATTCGAAGTTTATTGTGCGATAATTGTTTTGTAACGGTTTAAGTGAGTGCGTAATTAAAGTCTACTTTTGATTATCGGTGTATTCGTGCATTTCTATCAGTTACCTACCCCCACGTACGTAACAGTATGAATTCTCATTACGACATGTCACTATACAACGCGCACGCGCACGCGCACGTGCACGTCACGCATCCGGTGTGGCTGGGCCTTTATTAATACGGCTGCATCATATGAGTCGCCAATCCGTCTCTCGTGTTTCCTTTCCGAGCCTATGACACACCGTTCTTCTTGACGACTTGACGAATGACACATCCATTTTTTTTTTTAATTGACCAATAGTGCAAGTAGCGTGGAACATTCGCTTTTTGATTACATACCTACCTACATAGACTCATTAATCTCATTATCCTTGTTGGCTTATTGACTTCTATCAGTGGGCGGATAAAACATGGGTAAAACCAAGAATCTAATTATAATTCATACATACATTAATTAAAAGTGCCCGTGCGGCCTACTTACTGAATAAATATCTTTTATCTTTTTTTTTTATCTTTTTTAATTCATGTCTGTTTCCAAGAGGCGTAGACAGAGACCACATCTTCCCATCTGCTACGACCACCTGACATATCTCTTTTGCTTCTTCCACATTCATACATCGAGTCATGCATGCACGTCGGTTTCGGGTACCTACTTAAGATCCGGCCGTTTTCCAGTATTTCTCCGATTTGATTCGAAAAAGTACACCTAGGGCGGCCCCTTCCGACCCTCTCACTCACTTTTACTCTGTAAATCTCTTTCTAATTATAACAATTATTAATAATTTTCATTTCATGTCATATCGAGATTGCAGAGCAAACTTTGTATTGAACCTAGAAAATTACCTTGTTTTTGTATGTTTTGTAACTCTTATTTAATCTGTGGTTTTGCGTCTTTCCTTAGGAATAAAAAAATAATGTACCTACGTACATGATGTTTTTGTGTCGTATCTTCCTGCTAGGCGAAAGAGATACAAAAGATACGTGACGTAATTCAAGGTCATTGTTTCTAGCTTCACTGCCTTCAATCCATTGTACGCATCGGATTCCATACAATACTAGTAAGCTTCTTGGGTAAAACCTTTGAATTAGGTACGGTCGGCCTTGACAAAAGTTTCTGTGAGACCTAATTATCGCTAAGGTTGACACTTGTCACTGTCATAATATTATGGCAAGGGAAAATCGAACTTGTTGTGTCATGACGTGCAAATGAACTTCAACCGTGGGGTGGTACACCACATTTTTGACCCACTGTATAAATCCTAGGTTAAAACCCCTAACCTAAAACTAAAAAGTCAAAAAAACCAACATTGATTTCACATGACAACGGTAAAAACTAAAACCGAACAGCTGTCATATTTATCTAGTTTTTCAACTAGCTGACCTTCAAGTCGTCAAGATAGCAACGAATGCTAGCACCAACATCTATTTCCAACTGCGTAATGGTTGGCTAACTGACTAAACTACTCGGATGCTCGCTATTGAGTTATAAAATAAGTCTAACATAAAAATTGCAGAAGTTGATCGCTGTCTTACTTAAGGCCGAGCCACACCGGATGCGTGACGTGCGCGTTCGCTTTCCACTGCGTTGTATAGTATGAATTCTCAATAGGACATGTCACTATACAACGCAGTGGAAAGCGAACGCGCACGTGCACGTGCACGTCACGCAACCGGTGTGGCTGGGCCTTTTACTTCAGTTCTAGAACAAGATGTACAGTTTTGTTATCTTTATCGCACTTTAAAGTTACCTACAGTAAGACAGCAGTCAACTGCTGCATTTTTTATTGCTAGTCTAAACCAGTGATCCCCTAAGTGGTCTATATCGACCCCCAGGGGTCAACGACGACCTGCAAGGGCTCCATATGAGCGGAAAAAATAAATGGAATGAGAAGAAAATGGGCGTCCACGATAGTGACACCATTTAAACAGGTCGTGACTTTAATTTTGGCTTTCCAGCTATTTTGGCTGTCAGATAGTAGACACCTACTTACTTGCGTAATACTTTCTTATAAATATACACATATCTATCTGTATGTATAAATTATGTTAAAATTTTCTCTGCGCGTAAGTTTTTATTTTGTAAAAAATATATTTCTGCGCTAAATTTTAGTTGCGGCCTTTGTAAATTTTTAGCCGACTTGACCTCCTACGTTATCCGTGCAAAAAATCCGAAAAACTCTTGCTTAGTTTTTACGTGATAGTGTAAGCAGGGGGTCCACCCAAAACGGAAAAAAATGCCTATTGTCTACGAGCCAAAAAAGTTTGGGGAGCTCTGGTCTAAACCTTGCTTAAAGCATGCTTTACAATTAATATCGTCTGCGAGTGTTTTGTCGTGTTACAAGAGTCTGTCAAGTCTAGGTACAGATCTAGTGAATAATCCTTTCACATCGTGAAAACTCGGAACTCACGTCTACTTCCGAATGATGCGGACGTGTCTATGAATTATTGAATTATTAAGTGACATGTTTGAATTAAATAAATAGAGTACTTTAGTTATCAGTGTCAAATGTCAAACCACGAGTTTGAAGTATATAACACCGAGATTTTAAAACCACCACGATCAAATATATAGGAATTAGGTGTAGGTAAACAAGAAGAAATATAAATAAATGTGAAAATGATTTCACAGTCTTGTCGATCTTAACGTTTCCCAGGTCTTAATGCTTTCGTCATGACAATTAAAAAGAACTGAAAACAAACTTAATCTTAATTAACAAAAAAATACTCTGGTATTAACCACTCTATATCGATTATCACTCTCGCGATGCGACGTTCCCCCACGTTGTCTTGATGGGTACTGAGTCAGACTGAAGTAGCATGACAAATACGAACATTTCCGAGAAAATACGATGTGAAAGGATATTTCACTACATCTGTATGTACAGTCACGAACTTTAATTTGGGACCCACCTTAGGTACAAAGTCATTCTGACATTCCACAACAATAAGGTTCTCCTATAAGTTACATTATGATTTGCATGACATTGACGACTTCAAGCCTATTTTTGTTGAAATGGGTCACAAATTAACGATCGCGATAGTACGTAGGTGAGGCAATTAAACGAAGAAATAACACTGTCATAATAATACTAGTTGTCTGATGCCTGTGGCGATCTTGTCGGTTTAGATTACAAATTGACAATAGGAACTATTTAAAAAGGTGTTCTGAAAATAATCATTAAATCATTCTTAGGTATAGAGGTTGGTTTCAAAAGAATACTATTTTTTCTTTTGTTCATTATTTATTGAGAGAATAAATAAACAAATTTCTGCTGATGGCTAAAGAGCTTAAACGCCACATGGTATTTTATACGTCACAACCAGTGCGAGACTTAAAAAACCAAAACGCGGTTACAAACAAAATGACGTCATTCCGACCATTAGTCCAAATCGGGCTTCTCGGTAAATAATAATAATATTAATAAAAAAAAAGAGACAAACCTTTATTATAAGCATGAGTTTTATCACAACACCAACCGCATTTTCAAAAAAGTAATCCTATTGTCAATTATTTACTTAAATGAAATTAGGTGATATTAGTTGTTATTCCTAAACTGTCGTAGCGTTGAGATACTCGTAAAGTAAATACAAAAGAAAGCGTTTTTATAATCTAACAACTCTAAGTTTGGAAATGTTAAACTTATTTAAGTATTTACTTTGGTATTCTGACGTCCAAAAGAAAAAAGTAGTAAGGTTGTAAAGACGTCGTTATCCGCTACTGCCTTTTCGTTCTGAACGGCAATATATTATGTGGTGCCTTTTATCATTTGACATACTCAACTCATGTTAATAGCCACACATGTTGTATATTTTTTGCATTGTTTAAAGCCACGTTCATATATACCTACCTTACATTTGAAGAAAACGCTTCGGAGAATGTAATGCCTATCATACTTCGATTAAAAAAAAGTGTTTTGTTTACGTTGTGCGATGTGTTTACGGGAAATTTCACCTCCGTTTTAATTTGCGACGCTGGGGAACTCCCGACGCTTACGCGAAGACACAATAACAACGCGCCCACACCTTGTTAGACTGGCTGGCCTCAATCGCCGGTGTAAAAACCAGATGAACGTACGATAAAAAAACAAAAATCCTTTTTAAGCATATTACGGGTCAGAATGGCTGCTGCATAAAATGCTAAAACGACGTAACGGTACGGCCGATATTAATTAACAATAACTGCATTAAAAAAAATTTTTAAGTCCACAAGAGTAAAAAAACCGGTCAAGTACGAGTCTGATTCTGATAATATGCTTGGTACCCGCAAAAGGAAATACTCATTTTGTTAGGAGCTTTATTTTCTATGCAATAAGGTCCATTTAGTCACGCCTAAATTTTAATACAAATTTTGAAAGTATTTTATTATTTCTCAAAAACTATAAATTATGAACACTTAATTTTATTTTTCCCATAAAATATAAATAATTATCTATACCTCAGGAATTTTTCAGATTTTTTGATTAATAAACTTCAGAGATAGTTAAGGGGTGGAACGGTAATTTTTTGTACATTTTTGGTTAGGTATAAATCAAAAAGTATGTCAGAAAATTCCAAAAAAAAGTTTTGAAATGTGGAGATTGAGCTCTTTCATACGACACCCCATTTGCTATCATCAAATCACTTTCATTTTTCAACCCCCATTCTAAGCCCCTTTTCAATGATTTATAAAATGAATTTCATTATTTTTTTACTAAAAACAAATGCGGGCAAGCAAGTTGTACAACTATGCCAAATTTTAATTTGATAGCATTTGTTGTTGCTGAGAAAAACGAGACATACAGACATACAGACAGATAGACAGACAACGAAATGCACCGAGCGGAACACCGAACACTCAGTCGCCGTACAGTAGGTATTTTTATATTCCAATTTGTATTCGATTTCCAATCGAATCAGCGCGAGCCCAACTCACACTTGAGCATTTTTTAGTATTTGTTATTTTTCTTCTGGATTTGCACTAAAATCATACCAAGACGGTCGTATGTTTTACCGTTATTCTGATACAACAAAAATAAAAATACGTTGAAAGAAAACGCATCTTTTCTATTAAGTGTAGATAATAGATAAGTTTCTTGGCTCGCACACAGCGTTTGAGATATAACGGATCTGACTCACGCGTTTCTCGCAATCGATACGGAACAAAACGACGTTCGCGGAAAATCCACGCGAGTTTTGCTTCGCATCGCGTTCTTTCCTTTTTGTATATTCTTGGGTTTGGTGGTCTAGTTACGACGCTAAGTGAGCGATTTTCGGAAATCGACGAAATGTATAAGGATGTAAGAATTGGCGAAAGCTAATGACAGTAGTCTCCATACAATTCGATTCGATAGAAAACAGAAATGTTAGCAGCGTTTGCGTCTTGGCTAGGCGTACCGTAAGATGGGGTTAATAGAGTTTCGCAGGGTAAATAGAAATACAATCTATAATAAGCTATAACTTGTTACTAATAAGAACTAGTATTAAATTGTCAAGTCTTTTGGAAAAATATTTTAAAATCTGTCTTGACATTATTAAGGCCGCATTTCACCAAACTTGGAATAATAATAAGACTTACTTCGAGATTAGTCTATACACATTCGGCGTTTAACCTACGTGTAAGACCTTATTCCAGTGTGGTCGAGTGCAACCTTAGTGTACAGGAAACAGATACGAATACATGTTATACCTCGGTACACATAAGTACATACCTACATTATAAACCCGAAACACACTTCCCTCCTTCCGAGTAAAATATAGGCACTTGTGGCTTGAGGTCGCAATGCAAAGAGATATTTAATGTCTTTGCTCATGGGAAGGGTACGGCTTTATCCCAAAGTATGGCAGCCACTGTGACGTGTGTGCCGTGTGTGCGTCATTATGTCTGCACTGAATCATTCTCGTATTGGTTTCGCCACTACACACAAATAACCCATTCCTCTCATGATTTAAGTACTACCTAACCTATAAATACGTCGTAGGTAGTAACAAACATGAGATAGTTTTTTAAAAGGAAATGTACAGAAACAACTTATTAGCAGAAAACATGAGTCATTTCATTTGAGTCATTTCAGAAGTATTTCAAATGATATTGTTGTTATAAATCGAACAAAATGACTGTACCTACAGATACAATACAGAGTGATGGTCACATAAACGCTTGCGTTTTTCCCATACAATTGCCTACAAATATGACTTTTCAATTTGGCCACCAATCAAAAAGTTCTTAACCGATTTTATTGCTAAATACATACATACATAATCTCACGCCTTCGTTCCCAGAGCGGGGTAGGCAGAGCTACAGAATTACAAACATCTCTAAAAACTTGTTGATAATTCTATAACCACAATTTGCACAATTAGGCTAAGATGTTTACCAGCGTATTAGTGACAGGTTGCAAGCCCATCGCCTAACAGTACTACAAGCCTTTATTCCCTTAGTCGTCTCTTACGACATCCACGGGAAGACATGGAGTGGCACTATTCTAACTCGGCAACCACACGAGGCCCACGGGAAGACATGGATTTTATTGCTAAATACAAGTTACTTTATATCAGTGATCCCCAAAGTGGTCTATATCGACCCCCAGGGGTCGTCGACGACCTGTAAGGGGTCCATGAGATGAAAATGGGGGTTCACGACAGTGGATCCCATTTAAGCAGGTCTTGACTTTAATTATGATTTTCCATTAATAGAATAATCCATATTCGTACACAGATAGTAGGTACCTACTTACTTATCGTCTAAGTTTTTATTTCGTAAGAAATATTTTTCCCCGCTAAATTGTAATTGTTGCCCGTGTCAATTTTTAGCCGACTAGACCTCCCATTTTATCCGTGCTAAAGACCCCGAAGGTTTTGTTTGTAGGTAATAAAATAAGTAAGCTGGGGGTCTACCCAAAACCGAAAAAATTGCCAAGTGGTCTACGAGACAAAAAAGTTTGGGGAACTCTGCTTTAGATCATGAACTAAGGTTTAAACTGATGTACTTACAGTGAGCTACTGTTAAAAACGGAACTTGTAAAATAACATTGTTTTTTTAAGAACTTTTAGATAGGTTGTCAAAATTGAAAATATATTTGTAGGCAATAAAAAAGTACCTATGTGTAAACGCAAGCTTCCTTAATTAGTTATGTGACCACCACATGCCACCACACTGTACAGGTACGTATATTCATCACTTTAGTACAAGAGCCCTCATAACACCTAGGTAATTAATTTAACAATTCAATTAGGTAATATGTTACTTATCTTGCCCATAACTTTAGGTATATTTTTTAGTAACACTTGAATACTTACTATTAAGTATTTAGAAATACGGTTCGAGGAAAAATCAACATGCGTAATCAAATCAATATCTACCTAGGTACTCACTTACGCCCACAATAAAATAATGGAAAACAAAGTACTTATTGCAGAAACCACTACTCATTGATTGGTATACCTACCTAATACATAGTTATGAGTTATGACATTTAAGAATTTAAATCCACAATAATACATCAAGGAAATCCAAATAAGGACGTAAAATACGAAATATATTCCCCTAGTACCTATTTTATTTGGGTTTATAATATAAGCACCGTAAAAATACATTTATATTTACTGTATTTATGTAAGCTGCCGTAACGCTTAATTAAGCAAGTTGCAACTTATTCGGCAACTACTTAGTTAGTTAGGTACGCGTGGTCTCTATACCTACAACTATTTTAATCGAGATATCTTATCACCACCCTTGAAATAGGTGCTGTTGATGATAGGGTTGCCACCTTTTTTTAACAGAATAAAAGTAACGCAGCATAAATGTAAAGTTTTTTTTTTTTTTTTTATTTTTTTTCTCAAGTTTTCACTCATCAGACCTCGCTTTTTCTAACAGCGTTTTTGGCAGCGATTAAAGTATCAATCGCGTTCAAACATGGCAAAACAAAGTTTTTGTCGAGGGTTTTTGAAGGTTGCGTTCGGGTACAATTTCGTTTAAATTGATTAATTACCTATTAGAAAAAAATGTCCATTTAAAACCGAATGTCATAAATAAAGTACTTGGCCGTACTTTATGTGTTGCGTAAAATATAACGTACGGGAAGCTAAAGTAGAGCACAATACTTTACAATAAAGTACGGGTGGCAACCCTAGTTGAGCATGTATTTGCATAACGCTGAGTTGGAACCATTTCGTGACAACAGGTATTTTCTCTATGTCAGTATTTTGTTGAGTTTTGTTTGTCTGCTCGTCAGGAATAAATCCCCTATGAGATGGACAGACCAAATTCAAGCTGTTGTAGATAGCTCGGTACACCAATGCACGAGGAAGGAACCTGTCAGAGAGGAGTGGCGGCGAGTTGTGAAGCTTGCCACCACCTCCTGATATGATGACCACGACCACTCTGTTAAGAGTGAAAACGACGAAGAAGAAGTATTTCGTTTCAAATACTTATTATTCAAAAGTGTAGAACCGCCATATTTAATTTATATCGATATAATTTTGTATCGCACTGGATATTTAATGCTGCCTCACATGTAACATAACTTTATCCCTGCGGCAGTATCTAACTATTGTCATGAGAGGAGTACACAGAGCTAACTTGAACGTGATTCTGCCATGTTAGTGTCGCTGGTGATTGATTGTCGCTATACATTACGAGTCCTTATCAGCACGAACGATGATTGTGCACCGATGACGCACCTTCACGCTGTCATTGTTAATAATTCACGCCAGTGCCTGTGCATAATGGTGCATTACACCAGGGTTCGATACTGGTATTAATTATTAATTTAAATGGAAATATCTTCAGTTGCAAAATTGAGGTTATACTATACCTAGTACCTACATACTACCTATTATATAAATTCATTGAAGTACCTACAAAAATATTCAATAATAAGAGCCTACCATAATTGAATATTTTTGTATGAAAATAATACCAATACCTATACGATACGCTTAGCACACTGCACTGTACGCAAGTACAGTCATATAGGGATAATGGCTATAGTCCAGATAAATTATTTTGCACAATATCATCGAGCACATAACCTTGGTTAAGTGCTTTTACGACCTATTTTGATATTTTGTTCAGAAATGCGATTTAAAAAAATCATGCATATTCCTCATTATTACGGTTTTTAGTAAAAACTAGGTATAAATAAAGTAAAGTAAAGTAATGATTTTTCAAATTCAAATAAAATCTTTATTGCTTTTTCATTATGGTACAGCTTATTCTAATAAATAAGTAATAACAAAATGAACCCTGGAGGGCACAGCAACATGAGGAGAGAGGAGGCATAAATTAATTAGGTAGTATATTATAACCGTTATTAATTATCGTAATGTGTCTTCAGTATATTCTTTTATTGTTTACTAGCACCTGTTTAAGTTTATTAACAATTATTTTTTCCTTTTTTTCTTCTTTTATACTTTCCGGTAATTTATTGTAAATTTTTATGGACATTATCAAAGGACCATCAGAAGTTAATTTTAAACGGGAACGCGGAAGATGGAGGTTATTCTTATAGCGCAAAGATCGCGCCACAGGTAGGTCTTCACGTTTTTTGAAGAATTCTGGGTACTTTCTTACAAATTTATTAACAAAAAGGTACAATGTTCTTAAAAGTAATATCCGGCAGACCCCAAACTAGGCTGAGCCTGTATCTTGGGCGTCCAGTGAGTGAAACATAATATGCTTTACACATAGAATCGTATTCGTAGGAGATTTAACAATAAGTACCTACCAAGGCGTGAAATCACGGTTGAGTGTTTATTTCATACAAAACTCTATACTAGCTATCGTTTTGACACTTCGTAAAAAGGAACTGCGCCTCTATTCTAGGCGGTATAAACGATATCGTAGTTTTCCTGTTATGGTATTGTTATGAAGTCAAGAAAATAAGAGCTATCAAAACGTTGACAATTCGATAACGATCAAATACGATATTGTTTTTACCGTCTTGAATAGAGCCGCTGATCTGACAATTTATTCAGCCTTATGTACCTGAAAAAAAAAACTCGCCATATTGCGGATCGGTAAGTCTAGCTTTAGGTGTTTAGTTACTTGTTTTGTTAATTTATATTTTACAGGTTTGTTTCCTGTCTCACCAATAGCGTAAACAAGTGTAGGTAGAGAAACGAGGCTTTAAAAATCTGTAATTTTTTCTCCGACACCACGTTTTTACACTGACTGTCGAAGAAGGATGGTATAGTGTTTGTGATAATATCGTGAATGTATTATCGTATCGTAAACTTATTTTTTTATACACTGTTAATCATCTTAGCCTTATTGTGCAAAATGTGGTTACAGAATTCAACAAGTTTTTAGAGTTTTTGGTAATTCTGTAGCTCTGCCTACTCTAGGAATGAAGGCGTGAGTATGTACCTATGTATATTTTTCTCCCACATTTTTTAGACGAATTGCTAACGACACCTCAACCACCTAATAACAGGTCCGTCCGGATCGCTATCACCAGCATCTCATCCTTTAGGCTTGCTTTCCTCCTACGCTGATGTCGGTCGCTGACGTCGGTGGAGCGTACAAATATGCACCATGTTGTACGGGACACCGCACAGCGACGCTGACGTCCGCGGCATATTTATTGCTGCGTGTGCGGTGTCCCATAGAATATGGTGTATTTTTACGCTCGACCGTCGTCAGCGACCGATGTCAGCGTAGGAGGAAAGCAAGCCTTAACTTACTGCCAAGCAGCAGTGCTCGCATTGTTGTGTGGTAAGACAGCCGGTGAAATTATAAGCATTGAGCCATTCCATTTTTATCCTCAGGGTTGGCAACTTGCAGATGAAAATGTAGAGTCTATTTATGACTCCACTTATCAACAGATGTAGATATGTGCTGGTCTGCTTTCTCCATAGGTACTTTAAAAAAAGCCTCGCATGTCAAATTTGGGCCATCCCTTAAAGGCCGAGCCACACCGGTTGCGTGACGTGCACGTGCACGTGCGCGTTCGCTTACCACTGCGTTGTATAGTGACATGTCGTAATGAGAATTCATACTATACAACGCAGTGGAAAGCGAACGCGCACGTGCATGTGCACGTCACGCAAGCGGTGTGGCTGGGCCTTTAGCCTCTACGAGGGAACATAAAACATAACTACATAACATAAACCTACATTCAAACATGCACACATGTCAAACATACATACGAGGTTAAAACACAACCCTTCTTTTTCTTCGACAGTCGGGCAAAAACACGAATTTTTCAGTCGTATTTTGAGAGTATAATAATGTGGTTTTACCGAGTTACTTGTTTCCCTTTAAACTTCGCCGACTGGTTTTACACCGAAATATGTCAGTAAATTTGAACCTTATTTCGTTTCTTATACACTGCAGTTTCAATGTTCCAACTTAAGCTGATGAGTAGATAAAAACCAGCATGTGGCTTTTATTAAGAGTTAATTTTGGATCAACGAGCTGTCAATATGGATGGCGGAGATTCGCAATCAGAGATAAATTGAAGATTATTTCTCGTTTGGCGAAAAAAATGTTTGGAATTAAGAATGCTATCCAACGGAAGAGACTAACCAGCAGAGAACTGACACTGATGATGTCATATGACCTTGATCAATGTTTACCAAAAAAAACAATTGAGCACAAAGGTGAATATCAAAGCCAAGACTTAATTCATACAACGTTAACTTTCTTCCATATCCTACTATCTACAATATTATAAATGCGAAAGCTGGGTTCCTAGTGAAAAAGGGTATAAGCGTCTAAAGATCAATTGAAAAAGGGTTTAAGTAAGTACTCCGACCATGTATATACCCTTTTTACACGACTGCCGGAGGGTATTGTGTTTCACAGCCTATATGTATATTGTTACGCCGATGGCATAAGGCGTCTCATCTTTTATCGTTAATTTTGGTGCTTTAGAAGCGTTTTCAGCAGGCTGAAATATCGTTTCAGTCCGTTTCAGAGGTAGCTCTATCACATACCAGATTATCAAAATTTCGACCAACTTACCGTTGTTTTCAGGCGGCTGAAACATGTTTTCAGTCCGTTTCAGGCCACCCTCTATCAGATTACGCCATAACCTGAAAACCCATTTTCAGGCATTTTCAGGACCCCTTATGGGCCTTTGAAGTACATTTCAGTATATGGCATTTTTCCACTAAGAGTGAAAGAGATAGCATGATTAGAAAGAGACAGCAATACTGAGAACCTTCGAGAAGTATGTGAAAGAGAAAACACGACTAGAAAGAGACAGCAGTACTGAGAACCTTCGAGAAGTGTGTGAAAAAGATAACACGATTAGAAAGAGACGGCGATACTGAGAACCTTCCAGAAGCGTGTGAAAGAGATAACACGAAATGAGAAAGCAACATGCGGAACATTCCAGACTCATCCAGACCCGTGAGTCAAGGTCATTGCGATCGTAAAAACAACAAGGTAGCAAGGCGTAGAACATTCCAGCAACGAACAGTCTCGATCGACCTTGGCGGGGCGAAGTACATCGAACATTCCGGAAGGCGTTCTAGAATAATCGGACTCGGGAACTATAAAACGGCGGACACCGGTTGCGACGAGTCAGTCTTTACTTGGAAAGCGATCAGTGCGAATAAGAGCGACCCGAGCGATCATCTGAGTATTCGAAGTTTATTGTGCGATAATTGTTTTGTAACGGTTTAAGTGAGTGCGTAATTAAAGTCTACTTTTGATTACGTACGTAACATTTGGTGTCAGAAGTGGGATAGAAAATGCCAGTAACTCCGCGAGATCAAGAGCAGGAGGGGGTCAAAACCCGAAGCCATACTGCAGCTGATGACTCTGCAGCTGCCGCCGGTCCGTCCACCGCTACTGCACCGGGTACTACAGCAGCGTCAGCCAAGCCGGAATTTGACCTGAACGCAATCTTAATCCTCTTGAAGGAACAATCGAGAGCCATCCGTGATGAACTACGGAGTCAGAAGAAATTCCAGGAAGTATAAGCCAGAGCCCAAAAGGAACAAGCCAGAGTCCAAGAGGAACAGTCGCGAATTCTCCTAGAAGTACGAGAGGCCACTTCGGAATGGAAGAAGGAGATGACTGAGGTTCAAGGGAAACTTGCTGAAATGGACCTTAAGTTTGAGAACCGTATCCATGGAGTTCATGATAAAGTTGAGGACCATGAAAATCGTCTCCACGACTTCAAGGACAAAGTTGAGGACCACGAAAATCGCCTACAGACCATAAGAAACGAAGTAAAAAAGCTAGAAATAAAAGTGGTCAACGGTACCTGTGGTCCTGAGACATCTATCCCGGTTGCTGGAAGATTTAAAGTGCCACCGTTTGATGGAACTTCGTCATGGACGGCCTATAAACTGCAATTTGAGTCAGTTTCACAGGCGAATGGCTGGAACAAGGACCAGGCGAGGACGGCTCTAACTTTGGCACTTCGAGATGAAGCCCTCACCGTGCTGGAAGCTCTGGGAGAGAATAAGACATACGACCGCCTCCTTGAAGCTTTGGAGGCACGTTATGGTGACAGCCATCTCGAGCACGTCTTTAGAGCTCAGCTTAAGGATCGAGCCCAGGGACGTAATGAATCATTACAACAGTGGGCCCTGGAAATAGAAAAGTTGGTCAGGAAAGCATACCAAAGTGCATCGGCTTCATTTGTGGACAGCATGCTAGTACAGGCCTTCATCGATGGAATCCGTGATTTAGAAGTCAGAGCTGCTGTGCGACTAGGACATCATGGGAGCGTGAAGGATGCAGTTGCCCACGCCTTGGAGGTCGAAGCTGTACGCCAGGACTCGAGGCCTTTTAAGGTGCGAGAGGTTTCGGCCAGGGAGCCAACTGCTCCTCGCCGTGAATTTGGGCCAAGGTGTTATTGGTGTGGAGAGCGCGGACACTTGCAATCCAGTTGCCCGAAAAGGAAGAGAAAACAGCGCGATCAATTTGTACGTGGAATACGGAGTGATGGCGGTCAACAGCGATTGTTTGACGAGAGTCGCATGATCGCGCCGCAGCTGGTGGCTGCAAAGAGAGACTCGGCTGCAGCGAGAACAAGTAATGCGCAGAAACCTAAAATTACCGACAACGGTAGATATGCAAGCGCGGTGCCTTCGATTGCGTCGGGCACTGTCGGATCATGGCGGAAGGCTGGCGGAGTGTGCTCGGAACGAGCTAGCCAACCACGTGCGAGTGGAGGAGCTAGTTTGACGCGTGCCAACCAACATCTCAGTATTCGCAGTGAGAGATCACATGGAAACACAGATGTCCTTTCTCGAAAACCTTGTCATCAAGAGGACAAAGACAGTGTGAAAATGTTGAGGACTGACACTGTTAGCGAGGAATGGAGTAATGAGGCCATGCGACGAGTTCAGCAAGAAGACATTGACATCAAGCCCATTTTTGAGTGGATTAAAGCGGGCGTGCCTAAACCAAAATGGTGTGAAGTAGCTCCGTTGAGTAGAGAAACAAAAAGCTACTGGGCTCAATGGGAAAGCTTGGTTATGCATAATGGCGTACTGTGCAGGAAATGGGAGTCGACCAATGGGAAGGATGCTCACCTACAGGTAGTTGTTCCAAGAAAAAGGGTAAGTGATGTGTTGAGATCCTTCCATGACGGAATTTCCGGTGGGCACCTTGGAGTGAAGAGGACCTTAATGAAAGTTCGGCAACGCTTCTACTGGATTCACTGCCGTGAAGATGTGGAAGACTGGTGCAGGAAGTGTACAAACTGCTCATCAGTTAAGGGGCCGCAAACACGCAGTAGAGGTGTGCTCAAGTTGTACAGCGTTGGAGCACCTTGGGAAAGGATTGCTTTGGACGTCGCAGGCCCGTTTCCAACATCCGAATCCGGGAACAAGTACATCCTCGTTGTAATGGATTACTTCACCAAATGGCCTGAAGCATTTGCGATCCCTAACCAAGAAGCAGTCACAGTCGCGGAGAAATTAGTGATGGAAGTGTGTTGTCGATTTGGGGTGCCTCTCGAAATTCACAGTGATCAAGGCAGGAACTTTGAGTCTCAGGTGTTCCAGGAGACTTGCCGAATTATGGGTATTCATAAGACCAGGACAACGCCATATCACCCACAATCGGACGGAATGGTCGAGAGATTCAACCAGACGCTGGAAAGACATTTGGCCAAGGTGGTTGAAAGTCACCAAAAGGATTGGGATAGGCATATTCCTCTCTTCCTGATGTCATACAGATCGGCAACTCACGAAAGTACGGCTGTCACTCCAGCTTACGTGAACTTCGGAAGAGAACTTCGCTTACCTGCAGACCTTTTAACCGGACGTCCTCCAGATTCGCCGAAATCGATCACCGAGTATGCCAGTGATTTGCGAAACCGTATAGACTATGTTCACAGTCACGTTCGTGAACACGGACTTCAAGCCAGTGCGAAGATGAAAACACGATATGACCGAAAATCTAACCAAGTGGGGTTCGAGGAAGGTTCATTAGTATGGCTGCATAACCCCATGCGAAAAAAAGGGAAATCCCCGAAACTATCACCGAATTGGGAAGGGCCATACAAAGTAGTCACAAAGATCAACGACGTTACGTATCGGATACAGCGGAGCCAGCGAAGTCCCTGCAAGGTTGTCCACGTTGACCGACTGGCGAGATATTACGGAACTAATAATGCTCGGGACGAGCATGTCTTAGGAGGGGGTAGTGTTACGCCGATGGCATAAGGCGTCTCATCTTTTATCGTTAATTTTGGTGCTTTAGAAGCGTTTTCAGCAGGCTGAAATATCGTTTCAGTCCGTTTCAGAGGTAGCTCTATCACATACCAGATTATCAAAATTTCGACCAACTTACCGTTGTTTTCAGGCGGCTGAAACATGTTTTCAGTCCGTTTCAGGCCACCCTCTATCAGATTACGCCATAACCTGAAAACCCATTTTCAGGCATTTTCAGGACCCCTTATGGGCCTTTGAAGTACATTTCAGTATATGGCATTTTTCCACTAAGAGTGAAAGAGATAGCATGATTAGAAAGAGACAGCAATACTGAGAACCTTCGAGAAGTATGTGAAAGAGAAAACACGACTAGAAAGAGACAGCAATACTGAGAACCTTCGAGAAGTGTGTGAAAAAGATAACACGATTAGAAAGAGACGGCGATACTGAGAACCTTCCAGAAGCGTGTGAAAGAGATAACACGAAATGAGAAAGCAACATGCGGAACATTCCAGACTCATCCAGACCCGTGAGTCAAGGTCATTGCGATCGTAAAAACAACAAGGTAGCAAGGCGTAGAACATTCCAGCAACGAACAGTCTCGATCGACCTTGGCGGGGCGAAGTACATCGAACATTCCGGAAGGCGTTCTAGAATAATCGGACTCGGGAACTATAAAACGGCGGACACCGGTTGCGACGAGTCAGTCTTTACTTGGAAAGCGATCAGTGCGAATAAGAGCGACCCGAGCGATCATCTGAGTATTCGAAGTTTATTGTGCGATAATTGTTTTGTAACGGTTTAAGTGAGTGCGTAATTAAAGTCTACTTTTGATTATCTTTGTATTCGTGCATTTCTATCAGTTACCTACCCCCACGTACGTAACAATATGTATGCTTGTTCCTTTGTGGCGTTCTAAAAACTAAACGCCTGGACCGATTTTGATGATTCTTATGTCAATCGATTTATCTTAATCTCGTGAGTGTCACTAAAGATATGACAGTAATTTAAATTCAATATGGCAGCAACTAGACGCCATATTGTAAACATGAAAAAAATAAAGTCGACGAACTATGACAAATGAGGTATAATTGAATAGGTATTTAAAAATGATCTATAGGTTTCTTAAATCATTTTTCATTATGAATGATAATTTAGGATTTATAACGATTTGAAGTTGGTTAGCAACAACAGTCGGGTTTTTTAAATCTTGCTTGTTGTTGTTATTTATTTCGAGTAAGTCGACTTGTACCCTTTTTCACTAGGACCCCAGGTTTGTGTGTTAGTTTGTTGCTCCTTCAGCACGCTGCAATGGCTAGACGGATAAAAAAAAAACATACAGTGGAACGTAAAACCTCCTCCTTTTTTGAAGTCGGTTAATTAAGTGTGAAGCCGGACGAACGTAATTTTGTGAGTTGTGACTGTTGTGAGTAGCGTAATTTCTCCTACATTCGGTTTCATACAAAACGGCATTTCGTTCACACGGCGACGCAAAATCACAACTCACAAAGAATGATGGGCAAATTGGCCTATATGATCAATAAGGACAAGCGATATGTCACCGGATAGGTAATTCTAAGTTGTAAAACTATTACTATGGCAGGTAGTTCGAAATCTTTGGGCGAAATAAATTATCAACATGCAAAGACGGCAGCATTTCATAGTAATTATGCTAAAGTCGTCTATGTAGGCGTCCCGATGATCCAGATTAAAAAAAAATATCCCCGCTACACAAAATCGTTGTAGAATTAAAAAGGATATCCGATGATATATTGTTTATTGTTATTGGTTTCTAGGCCAGCGTTCATACATTTTTGCCCATCATTCTTTACGCTCGTCTATCTTCACCATTAGATGTAATCTGAAATGGAAATAGCTTACACCCTGGATAAACACATAGGCTACTTTTTATGCTGGGATTCTACTCGGGCGAAGTCGCGGGCAGAAGCTAGTTAGTCATAAAATCATATGGTTAAGTACGTGTAGTGGTGTAATAATTTCAGCGGCTGTCTTGCCTTCAAACTAAAACACAATAGTGCGAACACTGCTACTTCGAGAGGTTAACACGTTAGCCGGCCTTTAATGCACCAAAGCGATGTGTATTGTATGGGCCTCCATAGATGGACTGCTTGTAGACCTGTCTGATTTTAGAACCGACTGCATGATGAAATAGATACATACGTGACTGCAATACATTTTAATACTCGCCAGGTATATAAAAAGAGGTGATTAATCAGGACGTAGATTACTGATGTCGCTCCAAGGAATGTAATCGTAATTTATGTAGTACTTATAAAAAGTCGAAGAAACAAGTGCAAATACAATGGAATAAATAGGTAACTCTTAAAGGGCTTTTGGTACGGTCAGCTTTATAAGTAGCTGCTAGGGAATAGAAATAACCGGTTATAACCGGTTTTAACCGGTTATTTTCATACAAAACAGTTAATTACCGGTCAAATTGCATACCCTAGGTAGCTGCACACTTTAATGCTTTGTCACTTTAACGTTATGTTTGAACTGCTCTGCGTTTATCGCGTGAGAAAGTTAACATTTTGGTGTCAGTTACAGGTTTTTTTAGAACTTTAAGCGTTATTACAGAGTTACAATTATCTCAGTTCTAACTAAAGTCGATATAGAGGAGTTAACAAACAAATTAAACTCCAACAGTGGGACTAGAACTTTTATGGACGATGTAGTACAGCTTTGAGAGTTAAAATAGTGATAATAACAGCAAGTATACTTAGGATGTTATAGCTTTAACCTGTCTGTGACACCTATGTCTTAAAAAGAGTGTTCGCTGACTCCTGTTAACGCATATTGTTGTTTAATTGTCGCCATAAAGTGTCTTATAAATCTTTAGGTGTTATATTGACTATAAGTGCAGATATGGGTTATAAAATAGAGTTCGTCGAGAGTTTAGTAACACGGGATGCTAAAAGTGTCGAACAACTCCTTTATCTAGTTTTAACCTATAATAAAGGAATTTAACTAAAGCTTATTGTGTTAGGCAGTTTCCTTTATAGACGTTCTAAAGGTATTGGTGTTAAACAACGCATTTATGGATCGTTATTAACACTTACATGGTATACATTTGAGTTAACTGAAGATTTAATATTTAAAGTAAGTTCACCATTGTTTTGGTAAACCAACTAAAAATATTACTTTGAGTAATTGAACATTTGACCACCAAATACAATTTTTTTTATACTATTTCAAGCGTTCCACGAATACCACTTAATTTTACATGCCACTGCTCAGGAAGCAGGAATAAATAATATTATTAGTTAGAGGCGTCTGTTATTTTTGTCATAACTTTTCTTTTCAAACTTTAATAAATCCTAGGCGCGTTAAAATTGAGATGAGAAACATGGTATATATTGCCGTAAAATCACAAGAGCAGTAATATTTTCGCTTCATAAACAAAAATATAACTTGAATACTTTCAGGTGTTCCTTTATCTCTTTTTCTGACAATTATTTGTCGCCATATTCTGTGACGGATAAGTCAAGGATCTATTTTTATTTACTTATAGGCTTTTCAAACTAGTCGGACGTAAAAATTAAACAGTTGAATACTACTTAATGCACTCACAAAACGGTAACAAACTTACCTGAGTCCATTTTAAATAACTAATACGAGTCAAGGTGTCAACCAACTATTCTTAATAGATCTTATAAAGTTTCAAGTGCTAAATCATTCTTATCCGAAGCTTTTCTACCTCCCGTAGTGTTCACTAACCCGACTATACAACAGTATTACCGGTTAAAGTAGTAGCTGACACAGAATAGACGCTCTCTTGCAGGTGCTTTAATACCTGTATTATATCACCATACACCATACATATAGGCTTTCTATAACTCTTACCTGTAAAATTGTGGGCCTCTTTCGTGGGTATAAGTGAGTTAGAGCATGCTATAACTCTGTTGTACAGGTATGTGTTAACACTTTTATACTCAAGTGGAACTGATATACGGATCATATACAGGTTATTTTAACGCTAATGTGCTAGTTGTGGGCCGTCACCTTCTGACACGTAAATAAGTACGAGAGTGACGGATGCTTTATCCACATTTGACACGCGATATAGACGCAGCCATACTAGGCCCGTAGAGGCGGCTCTAGCCCTTGTAGCGCCCCTAGAAATACACTATGGCGCTCTCTAGTCTAGGGTCTGCACACCCTGCGCCATAGGTAAAGCGGGCTCTGGGGTGTTATTCTCTCAAAAAACGGCGGTGCGGCGGACGAACGAGCGAATCGAAGCGGCGAGTTTAAGTAATCCCTTCCGAGCGAACAAAACACATTTTAGCGCGTGCATTGTCAATTAATACGTTCGAGAAGTCATGCTGCCAAATTAAATACACGCGCTAAAATGTGTTCTGTGGAGTACGCGTTACCGTATCGTCACCGAGAAAATGTGTATGCGATTGGTAGCTGGGCTCGGAAACCAGTTAATATTTAAACCGGTTTCGGTCATGACTCCAAAAGTGAATCGATTACGGTTTGGGTTACCAGTTTACGAACCGGTTATTTGAAAAATCGGTTATACCTAAATTTTGTTCTGTTGAGCGAAATTAACCGGTTATTTTGAACTTGGCACTGAATATACATAGAGCGTATAATGTTGATAGAGCGATGTATGTTTTTTCTTTTACACACTAGCTCCGATATTAGTAATCTTACGTTATGTTACGTCACTCGCATTCGACCGCGTAGCGACCGGTTAATACCGGTTTATAGCAGATCTTTAATTTGATTCTTCCTATTTACCGGTAACCGAAATAATTTCGTTTTTACAAACCTTTCCTTTCATTAACCGGTTAAGGGATGAACGAAATTATACCTTTGGTATTTTGAAATAGGTTACGAACCCTGGCGGTTGTCCCGCCCATGTTCGTTTTTACTAATAAAATTTGATAGAGCTAGTAAAATTGTCGTTGATTTTCGTATCGTCATCGACCCGATGAAGTACGGTCACGAGCGTTAATTTGGGACCCATTTCAAGAAAAATATGCTTGAAGTCGTCAATGTCATTAGAGATGTCAAGTCATTTGTAACTTTTAGGAAACTCAACCTTATTGTTATAGAATGTCAAGCTGATTTTGGACCTAAGGTGGGTACCAAATTTAATCTCGTGACTGTACCTATACGTAAAATAATGTAAGAAAACGTAAGTATGTTTTAGGAGTTCTTGCTATGGATAGGTTCAAACCAAAGCCCAATACCGCTTAATTCTTATTTTAAAGTTGTATATCTTATCTTAACTCTTCTTGTGGCCCCTGTACTGTACACATTGGGCCAATACGTTGGGCCACGGTATTTAGCCAAAGTGTAGAGGACTACTTGGCTGCGCTATTGGCTTGTTCGTAGTTGGCAACCAACGCTGGCCGGCCAACCGGCTGGCGGCGTCGGTTTTTCGTGCACACATCAAAGGATGTTTTATGAAAGCGCTAAAGCAGAATGATCAATACGCCAATGTCTAAACGCGATTCCATATTTTGGCCCAAAGCATTGGCCCTATGTGTACAGCGGCCATTGACCCCAGACCAAGAGTCTTGGTTAGTCGAATCAGACTGAAACAAAACAACTTTAAAAATTGACCATCCAAACAACTCAGAGCAAAACATTGGTATTTTTTTGTACAACAATAACTAACCTTGAGTTTTCCCCTATATTCCAAGTGGATATACCCAGACCAAACCATTCACAACACGCATCAGAGCCTCCAGACAGACATGACAAATACGTAAATTCGCAGTCTCCCACGTCTGGTGCTCATGGTGGTAAGGGCAGCGATCCACTACCGAGCTTGCGCTACGCATGCGCAGATGACAAGCCATATTACGAGTATTAACCGGCGAGTTTAAGTTTTCCCGTCAGAGCGTATAAGCAACATTTTAAGGCGTGCATTATTTACATTAGATTAGACCTCTAAACTTGGCTTGTATGAGTTCGCTTGCTTGATCGACCTATCTACAAGAAGACGCTCTATATTGATGTTAGCTAAGC
This sequence comes from Acleris literana, assembly GCA_946894065.1. NCBI lineage: Eukaryota > Metazoa > Arthropoda > Insecta > Lepidoptera > Tortricidae > Acleris > Acleris literana. The sequence goes on along the minus strand of OX335688.1, from coordinate 9,413,155 downwards.
AAAACCATGATTTTTATCAGAAAACCTTTTAAAAAAGAACCTATGGTCAATTGCGATTTTCATACCGTCGGTAGATTTTTCTGTGGTTTCACCTGGGCCACGTTTTATAAAACTACAAGTTACAATTTTACAGGTCTAAACTGGCAATACTGCTCAAATGGTTGGTCGTCATTGGTCGAGGTTGTGTCAAATGGTAACTTGTAACCTGTAAATTACAATTTGTAGCTTTATAAAACAGGCCCCTAATGGTTTGTACGGAAGACCATCAGCGCTGACTTTAGTGCCAGCATTACGTTGAGTTGGGACCATTTCGTGGCTATATTCTTCTTGTGCTTAATATGTTCTAGTACATCACGAATAAATGTTTTTCTTTCTCATACGATAAAAAGCGTAGCTCAGCCGCCTGTACTGATGAAATACTAAGGCAATAGGTTTAAATTGTGTCCGCACGAGAAACGTAGTATATTGTACATTGCAATCTATACTATGCGTATAATACTTACTCGTATGTCGGGGACACAAGAGAACTGGCCGCGTGACGCATATTAATTTCTTTATATGCCGCAGGAAAAACCAATAAGCGATGTCACCCGCATATTCATATTTTATACGAGGCAAAGCCTAGCTCGAGCGGACGGCGGTGGATTGTCGCCTTAACAAGATTATGTTGTTTAGAATATTATTCAACATTCGCAAGGTGAACCGGTCGAACGACGGAGCGGCGCAAAAACTTGCACGAGAAAAGTATAATGCAATAACTCTATAAATACCTACGTTGTAATTTGGTCCGCGGTAGGGTTAACATACGTCAAAATGGCCGTGGATGGACGGTGGACGATGTAACAATCTTACAACTTATTATAAGGTTCTAGTTTTTTTATTCTCTATGGTTAGGAGAAGGCACACTAGCACACAGGCCACCTGATGTCCTGATGTTAAGTGGGATCTGAGAGCCATAGACATTTGAATTCTCAAGACTACAATCTAACTAAGGACTAAGATATAATGCCTCTCTCTATGCTAGTAATTTCACCGGTTGTTTCACACCCACACCGGAACACAACAATGCGAACACTGCTGCGTGGCGGTTCAAATTTGTATAACCCACGCGCTTGTGAAATGGCAAAAGAGTTTGTCGTTGTGAGTGTTGTGCCAGGTGGAATTACATTATTCTCAAGTGGCGACCGCCACACGTGCAACAGATGTTGGCTAAAAATTAGATCATGTCATGTTGCCAATTTCATTTTGAATAGCGACCTCATTTCTTCAAAACCATATTTTTTGCCAATCTATTTATAATACCTATTTAAACTATACTACCCTAATATAACATTATACTCTTTGCATTGTACTTTACCCCCATTGGCGAAATTTCGAGGTTGGTGTTTGGGGTTACCCGTTAAAAACAAAGTGTAACGTGCCACCGGCACGCTACTCATAAGGGAATGCCCCGTTCAGTAGGTGATATGTTGCCAGCTATTTTTTTTTAAATAGAAAAAGGTACATAAAAATCAAGAAATCTGTATAATTGCTACATAATTGCGCTATAATTAGAATGTAAAAGTCCTCTGGAGGAGGGTTTTCTGCTCTGGAACCCAATGTTAAAGGTCAGAACTGTAATTTTCGGGACTATATCCTGGGACTGCAAGCCCTAATTAAACATATATTAAAGTTCTTGACCGAATAGAGGTTTAGCCCGTTGACCAAAATGTATGATAGTTGTTTAAGGTTTTTGGTAACGGTTAGTTAAAATGACTTATAAAACTTTACAAACCAAACGAAACAGATTGTATAGGTACGCATAATACGCATCCGACGCCCAACAATCAGCGAGTGTGTCCTACGCTTCATGTATTTCGTAACAGCAAAGGTATTGATGCCGTCTGCGGTCTGGGGCACATTAAATAATAAAGGGAGAGGGTTGAAGAGGTTGAATGCCGCCGGTCTACGGCCAATTTTAGGGTCAATTGAGGACGAGTTCGACTCGGTCGAGCCTTGACCAAAATTCATAACGTTGGCATTCCTTTTGGAAAAGACTTCATCTCTATAACCACGAGACTTGAGCTGCTTGATGCATTGCACCCAAATGTATGTTTGTATGTATGTAAACACTTTATTGTTCAAAACAAAACAATGCAATATGTTTTTTTAATGTCTCATACGGTTTATAGCTACGCGACTTACATAGTATAACTTGTGGATATTGTAAGATAGAAACAAATATTATGTAACAAGGTACATACGAATTTAGATTTTGAGTAGAGCAGAGGCGACCGTATAGGTACCTACCAATGTTACGTCCCGGAAACTTGAGGATTCCATTGGAATTGGATCAATGCCTGGACAGTTTTATCTTATAATAGGTATTTTCTATTGACGTCGACGGACCTCTTCTTTTACGTACCTACCTGCGTTGCTGCAACGGTGCTGTCCTATCGTCAATTTAATTGAGGGGAACAGGACGCGGTTTTGTGTATGTACAGTAGGTACAGTGTACACTAATATATGTAATAATTCCTCGGTCCGTCTATCTATATGAATTATATTGAAAAGTAATGAAAAACGATTTGAAGAAGAATGAGTAGGCATGTTGCCTCAATAACTTACCTATCTACTGCAAACTTTCCAGCCACACGGTCAGTTTTAATACTTACCTCCTACCTATCGGTGTGTGTACGATTGATGGGTGCTAAAGTTGGTGGTAAGTTTCCTAAACAAGGGACGTGGGATAAATTTGATACGCAGTCATTCAGAATAATTGTATTTATTTCCGTGTCAAGTTGAACCAACACAACCGTGATTATGGTCGACAAAAATCTATTGTTGGCCTACAATGGACCGACAATGACCAAGGCCGACCCCACCGCGCCGTGTTGGGCCCAACCATCGACACACACTTGTACCTTTGAAGTAATCAATAATACAGTACCACTCGAGCTAATAACCTCTAAACTTAATTTATGTACTAATTGCAGCGCTCGAGTCGACACTGTACCATTCACTACTTTATGTAAAAATGAACTCACTTTACAACAATAATTTAGTATTTAACGACAATCGAATCACACAACCGCACTGCTTGCTTCTCGGAACAAATTCAGTTTATACATTATCAACCCTTAACTTGACTTAAATTAACTTGGCATTCTCACAATACTTCTCAATAAACCTATGGAGGTAACGGAGGTCACTTTTTTGCAAAGCTGCCACCGCATTCTACTTTAGATCGCCAATATATTTTATGTACTTAAAAATAAGTTATGCATCACCCAATTAACCTCTAGTTCAACCAAGTTAAGGGTCAAGAATTCACATAAGTAATTTATAATAATATAAAAAATATAAAATTAAAACATCAAAGCTTATAAGTAGCTAAATCACAGGACCAAGTGATAGTTTACAAAACAATGCTTCCAAAAATTATTACTGTAGCGTATAAAAAATTGTACTGGGGCAAAAATTATGCATTGTAAATTGACTTTAGAAATGAACGCGGCGTTTCGCGTGCCGACATTGGCGCCTAAATGAACAGTTGGACTGAGTGGCGCCAAACGTCAAACAATCAATATGATCCAACATTCCATGGCACCGGTACCTAGAACACTGCCTACTAGGTACATTACATTGGTTCAGGTAGCTATTGTTTGGATCTTAATATAGCTTGATCAATAGCCATCGTAGGTATTAACTTCACAACTTGATATCTTATTTAGATAACGCTTGAGTAAAGAAACAGCTAAGGGCCTGTTGTTTGATCAGTAAACTAATTGTTAAAAATCGCGACTAATGGTTACAACTCAAGGAAATGTGTCAAATATTCGATTCCTTTATCGAATTTTGACAATTAGTTGAGTTAACTACTGTTCAAACAACAGGCCCTAAAAGATAAACATTGCGTTAAGACTAGGATATAAAAAATACTCGGTAAAACAGCTGTTGCAAGCGTTGTAATACCTACTTGTAATAAAGAGCTCGAAGCGGAAACTATGACCTTAGAATGTGGTTAATAACGTAGCACGTCGTTTACGCGGTATGATTGATCAGTACCTGCTTTACGTAACGAGTAGGTACTTCGGAGACTTTGTGGTTAACAACTCCGTAGTGTTCTCATTCCATTTAGGAAGGCGCACCCCGCCACTGATATTGACGTTACGTAAAATGATGTGGAGCGCGAATTCTTGGATAGAATTAGAAAACACTAGGTGTAAAATTATAAATAATAACTAAGATAGAGATAGATAATAACAAGATCCTAAAACATGCTGATGACTTTTTCTGGTATATTATTATTTTAAACTTATTCTTCTTAATAGCGAAACAAATTGGTTAGGCATTCGGATGTTTCTCAAAGTCTTATTCGTCCTGAACAATCATGTTTAATCTCACGATCACGTTAACAGTTTTAAGGACCCAAATTCAACTCTAATACACCAGACCAATAAGAGGTTCAATAAAACCAATATGGTTTAATCAGACTAAATAAAAGTTATAAAAACAATGGAGCTGGTCAGACAAAAGTCATATTATGCTACAGGATCTGTTACGCGTTTAACTTTACACCTTGCTTGCTACGTATTATTTGTTCAGCCGAAGTACGTACGTGTTTTAAAGAAAAACAATGTGATGATTTATGGTCTTATGCCTATGCGATACTGTAATGAGGCTATTATAATGTCAAGCCACAAGAAACAACCCATAACAAGAAATATCACACAACTTTTAATAAAGTACTTTATGGCTCTTGAGCTAGAATACGTCTTGCATTGGAGATGTTTAAAGTTAATTGTGTGATTGTTATGTAATGAAAATGAAAAGGGTTAAGCATGGAAATTTAAAACACGCATTACAAACTGCATTTCCTCCTTAACCGTGTTTGGTATGGGTAAAATTATTGTTTAGCTCAATGAGTGTAAGAGAGACGGACAATCATGCTAAACCAAGACCGATTCTCCACTTGAAACACATAAAAGCTGATAAGCAAGTGTAAAAATTAAATTGAAAAATACTTGTACTTCTTCAACGGATTAGTAGTTAATGTGACCGAGTGTGTCAGAGAAATTTAATTTTGTAAACTTTTGGGTAATTTGTTAACATTGACCAATATTGGTTTTATTTATAACTTAGCAGACCTCGGCCACCTGTGTAGTGGTCACTGTCGCGCATAGTTTTTTTTTTTAAGCAAGCAAAAGCACCAAGTCATTGGCAAAATGGAGAAAGGAAAACTGAACAAGATAATTGTAACTTAAGAATTAGCAATACTGATTTATGGAATAGTGTCATGAGCATGAGGTGATTTCACAATTTGTACTAAAAGATGAAGGAATAGATAAGGAATAAGGTTTGAGAATCAACATAATCGGATACTTGGACAGTTGATATAATCACTATTAACGATACCTTAGCCAACATTAGCCACAAAAACATTTGAAACAGTGGTGGAGTTCAAAAAGTTGGACATAAATTAATAACTTGCAAATTTAAATTAAGGAATTTTCTGTTGTCTTTTTGAACTTCACCCTATCTCTATTATTTAAGGGTTCATTTTTTTTACCAATATTGGATAAGACTCATTGTAGTATTATAATAAATCAATTTTAATTGACTGTATGAAATCAACCACATTCTAACCTGACCTTACTCAGATTTGTAGGTGAAGTTACAAATGCATTTAAATATTGACATAAGATCACAGAGTACCTTTGGACACTACATACAAGCTGCAGTCTTATCTCTCACAGTAATCAGCATTAGATATAACAAATAAATCATTCGGAATTACAACTTTACAAAAATCTAGGGCAAAAATTCTTAAAAAATTGTAAAGTAGTTTTATATGGAGATTACTCAAGAGAAGACACAATAGAATGATATCAAATGCTGATACTCTCTGCATACATTAGATTCAAATTCAGAAAATAATTTATATTTGGTCCCATTTAGACCTGTATGGTGTTCACACTTCAAAAGGTCCAAAGGTACGGAACGCACAGAAATCGCAGAATTATTCTATGTAGCAAGTACCCTGTAGAAGTTCAAAACATGGCCAGCTATATGTAGAAACTATATGCTGTCACATCTGTTTGTACAACATTAAATTGTGGTTGAAATGCAATCTGGAGTATAAAGTATTTTCGGTACTTGGCTAATAAACAATCTTTCATCTTAGCAGCAGTGTTTACTGGCTATCATGTCAGTTAGTGCACTGCGTTTACAAAAACTTTTAGAAATTATTTTGTTAGACAAAATTTTGTTGACTCAGATTTATTATATTTTTAAATAGATAAAGTTTGTTTATTCTTTGAGTTAGTTCAAGTTAACTAGTGAAGGGCAGTAAACTAGAGCACATATGAAATATAAATGATATGACTCATCGGAGAATTGTTGGTGCCGTTATACCAGGACCAAGTGACGTCCATAATAGATAAGCAGTGAATCACCTCGCAATTGAGAACTTGATAACAGCTATGAACATTCGATAGCTGACACCTTTAAAAAGAACCACTAAAACTAAATACAACAGCCAACATTACCATAAAATTAAATACAACAGTCAACATAACCATCAATTGTTTGAATGTTTCTAAAACGAAAAACATATCTTCATTCATTAAAATAGGAATTAAAAACTTATACTAGTAATACAACTCACTCAAAGCTTGTAATACTCAGGCATGCGGCAGTAACGGAAACTGCACTCAAATTAAAGCTTTTCACTTGGAGGGGGTGCTCAAAACTTGAGCTTTGTTTTAAGTTCATGGGCCTTCCCGCCCCAGTCCAGCCGGTAGCTGCGTGTCCGCCACGAAATCTCCGGGTTCAAGAATGCAGCAAATAGTATGAAAGGCGCACAGCACTCACTCCATATCCATCCAACTAGGAACTGCACTTTCGTAAACGGCGGCGAGCCATTCTGCACCGAACGCAACATCAGCCAGTCCGAGAGGAACCACATGAGGACGTGGACTAGGAAGAAGGGGAGGGGTTCGGCGCCGAGGAGCTCGCCAGCGGCCCACGCGGCGCCCGCGCCCAGCGGTAGGCACTCGCTCAGGGGCTCCATCAGCGTTGTGGTAGGCACCATAGCGATGCGGAGGCGCGCCCAGCGCGTCAGCCGTGCCTGCAAAGCGCCCACAGACCTAGTCCCGGAGTTCTGTAGCGCAGGCAGCGAGCACACGCGCATGCCCCAGCCGCGCGAAACGATCGCCTTAGCTATGAAGAAGTCCTCGGCCAGGTATTCTCCAAAAGCGGCGAGCCCACCGCACTCCTCGAGCGCGCATCGCCGGGCCATCGACGACATGCCGACATGGCAGTTGATCCGCAGCACATCCGCCGCCAGATACATGCGAGCTTGCGCCGTACCGAAGAACACCTTTTCATAGACTGCCGCAAACCCCTCCGCATCGCACGCGAACGGCATCTGGTGCACGAGCGCGATGTCATCCCGCATGTGCTGCACCATGTCCAGCAAGGTGTCGTCGCGCATTCGGATGCCAGAGTCGCTCACGAGAACTAGCGGGTACTTTCCGGCGAGGTACGCCGGCTGCATGTTGTTAATCTTAGGGTTGACGCCGACGCGCTGCCCGCCCGTAAACAGCCGCGCGTCCACGTCCGGATACTTGTGCATTAAACTATTCACTAACATCACTGCGGGGTCGTGCTCATCCTCCACGCAAAATAACAACTCGTACACGGGGTAATCGAGCGTAAAGAACGTCTCAAGGTTCGAAAACAGATTCGGATCGACGCCGGTTAGCGGCTTCAGGATCGACACGCCGGGATACGGCTGTTCCGGCGGCGACCGGTCCACCGTCCGATGCAGCTTCCATTTCGAATACGCCAGCGCTAGTATATGAATCGACCATATAAACACGAAAGCCAGCATGAAGAATATGGCGAAACCATACACTGTGTACACCATAGGGATCATAATTGTAGTTTTTTTGTAGCGTTCTCTCGGTCGGGCCACATAATATCGAACGTCCGCGGTGGTCTTCTATGACGCGGTCACGATTGACTTGACTGGCAGGAAAACAGAAAGAGACGTTCGAATTTCGTAAAAATATGCACCATTACAAAGAACTACACTGTCACGTCATTTTTACCAGCCTACCGCTCGGCAGCGGTTTAACCGAACCACTAAATGTAAACTAATTTAACGAATTGTACAACTCCCGTCATTATCGCTATCAGTGAAACCCCTCCACTTTCTTGTCAGCTCCGCCTACGGCCTTTTGCTACGCACTGCAGCCAACATAGGACTAGTCTAGTTGATTGATCATTTGTCTTTCTTTGGCGCTAGTGAGCATAGCCTTTTTAGCAAGGCAGAAGGAGAAGACCACAAACAGTTTTATTTACGTTTTGTCATTGCATTCTTTTCAAGTAATCAAAGTCTTATTTCATTATATAAAACTGACGTAGTGACGGTGAACTAGCAAGTAATGGAATATAACGAAAAAAAAATTTCATATTGCCATGTAACTTGTAAACTTTTTGATTACATAAAAAAGGCTAGTTTTTTATAGTCTTCAGCTCATTAGAAATTCATCTGTATCGTCAAAACGCAGGTCGACTTTAAGTTCAAGTAGTACGCCTACAGCTGCTATTTATTATCTCTGCCCATTCTCTGCCTAGCTAGAAATAAAACATTATAAGAATAATATCTTATAATAGAGCTGCAATATTATTATTCAGCACGTTAAACATCTTTATGCATGTGTAATGTTATTAATTACCAATATGTTGAAATTATATAAGAGGTTCTACTAGAACTCGCTACCTATAAGAAAGTGTTACCAGCATTAGTTAAAAAAATACATTTAAGGATCTATAGTAGAAATTACCATAACTATTAAATGATATTTTATATTAAGATACGTTATGCTCATACTAAACCATTACTAAACGCATTCAAAACCCGTGACCAATTACTGACAAAGACAAACACGGCAATCCATAGCGAACGCTGTTGTTAGAAAGAGATAAATAGATAAAAAGTAAGGCAATTTGCCTTCCTTTTTGCGGAACGTTTTTGCGCGCAGGTGACGTATCTTTATATAAAATATCATTGTAACCATTACCATTTTGAATGTGATGCTTATTTACCATAGTTCCCACATAATTCCCTACATAAGCGAATGGCACGAGCAAGCGAAAAACGCGATGCGACGTAATTTCTTGATAGCTTAACGTGACGCAACCGCGACGCAACGAAACCACTGTCCGTGAGATGACTCAGAAATGTAACTAAAATGTAGGACACTTCTAAGACGTGCGTGAATCGCTTTTAAGATCGCGCGTAAATCGCTTACGTACGACAATTTCAATACCGTTACTAGATAACAAGTTATCAAACTTATCAATCACCAGCGCATTTTGACCAAGTCAAGTCTTATTTTAATCTGTTATCTAGGGATCTAAATTGGATGGTAAGTAAAAAATCTTTTAATATTGTGTAAGGCTCTCTACATTCACGCGCAATTCCCGCTTGAGCCTACGATCTAACTAGATCTACATTAAAAGTAAAAAAGAAATGGAGGAAACGAAGATAATGGATGGTGGATGACGAGTATTTATCGTAATAGAATAATGATTCGTAATATTTTGTCCACTATTAGTGGTATTGGGCTAATCTATCTATCTATCTATATATATAAAAGGCAAACCTACTGTACCTAGAAACTTGAAATTTGGTACAGGGGTTCCTTTCATGATGTAAGTGAGCACTAAGAAAGGATTTTTGAAAATTCATCCCCTAAGGGTTTAAATTGGGGAAGTAGCGGGAAACGAATTCTACGCCTACGAAATCGCGGGCGTCCTCTATATTTTATAAAAGTTGCGCGTAAATCTAGAGCCTTGTTGCGTTCGCGCGTTCGCGGCCCTGTGACGCGGGCCAAAATACCGACACAAAGTGGTTAACAAGGCGCGAACCATACGCGAACCCTCGAACGCCCTCCACATTCACACTTCTGCGCGTTCGCGTATTGCGTTCGCTCGTTCGCGCGTGAATGTAAAGCGCGCATGCCAAGCACGGAACCTTAAATTATTAATGCGTGCTTGACAAAGGGATCGGACTCGGGGGTCTTGAAATGTTATGACTAGCAACACTGTCAAAGCGTCGCATTTGGATACCCTTATAATCTGTGATTTGGATATTTCGCGGGAGATTGAAAGAAGAATTTTTCGAATTGACGTGTGTAAATATTTTTTAGTTACATTTAATATAAGGCTATTCCTTGTGCAAAATGGATATCCATAAAATATTAAATAGTGTTAAAACATTAAATGATTACATCGCGGCCACAGAAAATATCGTTTACAAATGTCCAAACTTAAAAATACATTTGAACATGTCTACGGTTCTGAATTTAAAGAAAGTTCGATCTTTAGAAATCGAGGTACCTATGTTGTAATATTTTCTTTAGTTTTTTTTCATCTTCTAAAGACCTTCTAAATATATTTGCATTCTCAGTCCTTAACACTAATAACTTCTTTATATATTTAGTATTTCAACAAATGCGACGACAACGGCGCTGCCTTTGTTGTTTTCGAGCGGCTGTTAAAGCAGCCCCCTTCTAAAACATGGGGGTTACTAGGCAAGGAGCTAATTTCAATGATGCAGTACTGGTTAGATGCTGTAAGAAGACATTTAATAAGCCACAGCCATCACTGGTGGGCATTCCTGAAGGCCCTTCTGAGGTTTATAAAGGTAACTAAGGAGAAATGGTAAGGTAACAAATACTAATAAAAAAAAAAAATGATTCTAGTCTTATCAGACTATTTTATGAAAGAGATCCCTAGTTAAATTATCAAAGGAATTATCTTGCTATTATAAAATCTGATTATTTTAAACAAATTAGCATTCTCTTTACTTTTTCTTTTAAAATTAGGAAATAAAGTTAAAAGATCCGTCACTGCTGAACATCATAGTTGAGCAGACTACGGAATGCCTCCTGGATGTGGCATGTAACAGCCGTTTGGATGAGATACAGCGTCATGAAGTCCTGCAGACCGTCAACGAGTTCTGTTCTGAATCCAGCAGGGAGCTGCGGAGTAGACTGAAGGAGCAACTGAGTGGATATTTGTAAGCCATTCAGTCTCTATGTTGCAAGATTCTTGGAAACAGTCCAGGGCCTATTCAGCACAGTAAAACAATATTGCTTTTGATGTGCTTCAGTATTGTCAACGTTTTGATAGCTCTTATTTACTTGACAGTATGCGGCCAAGTTAAAAACAATACAATAACACGTCAAAGGTAATAAGTTTAAGCATTTGCGAGTACTGATTTTCACACCAATTAAAATCATCTCGAGTTTTAGCTACAGTAGAAAATAAGCATTGTGTTATTATCCCACATGCGATACTAGGGCATCCTATGGCTATCCTTGTATACATTATGTCCTATAATGGTTATGCATTTAAAATACTATTTCATTTTAGTGTAGTAGAATAGGATTAAAATTATAATGTAATATGAATGGTACTGCAGTCGCAGCTATGTCAAGATTTAATTTGAGTCAGATGATAATGTACATTTTTTAAGGTTAAATACCTGATTACTATCATCCTAAATACCAGATATTGGTCCCTCCCCCAAAACAAAAAAAAACTCGTAAGTTGACATGCTTCTGATAACTTAAATGTACATACATACATAAACTCACACCTGTAATCCCAGAGTGGGGTAGGCAGAGCTATAAAATTACGAACAACTCTAACATCTTGTTGATAATTCTGTAACCACATGATGCACCTAATTGTTCAAAAATTGACAAATAAACTATTGTATAAACCTTAATATATTTCAAGTTTTTGGGGCCAATAATTGGTAGGGTGTCAACAATACTTTTGCACCTCCTACTTTGTAAGTTGTTTTAATTTGACACCAGGTCACTGCTAAGGTGGTCTGGAAGAGATCGCTAATCAGCGATAAGAGCGTCTGTTGTTTGCCTGTTAATTTTAATTGCGCTGTTTTTATTCAGTGTATAATAAAGTGTATTGTATTGTAATACGGTGGTTTTCCCTATTACCAACTTTTTACTTTAGTGTAAAGCTGGGCACAATCCTCGCCTCCAGTGGGCACTTGCCCACCCAAGTGGGCATCCTGGAAGCCCTGCTCCGGTGGCTGCTGGGTCGCTATGACCCTCAGGTCAGGAGGAACGCTGCTGACGCCTGGTTTCCCAGCCAACTGTTCAAGACGGAGACGGTGGAACTGTTTTTGGAGAGATCATGGAGGGACTTTTATCAGGTAAGAATGTTAATGTGGCATAAAATTACATTGTCATCATAAGTGATAGCGGTCGCTTGTGTTTTAAATTCTCAAAGTCCCTCCCCACTTTTTAATTTTACGTAAAATCCGCCAGGAGCGGTTTCCAGAGGGGGGATCGTGAGGGTCATAACCCCCCCCCCCCTTCTCTTGAGCCGAGCCATGATACAAGTTTACTTTTGATCTGTGCCATAAAAAAATGGTTTTTCATAATATTTATGATAAACCCTACAGAGCCTCTCTGTCTGTGTTGCCTGTAGAACTAGTCTAATCGAGATCATCTAATAGTTTATTTTCGAAGACTCGATGATTTTTTCATTTTTAGGATGCGCGCGATTTTCTCAATTCCCACAACGCCGACTGTCCCGAGCGTGTCACGTCGGTCGTGTGCAAAAAACTGACGGTCGGCGGAGTAGACATCATTAATGTAAGTATGGAGGACTTTACGAAAAGTTAGTTTTCAGTGGTAGGTAGGTATTCAATGCAGCGTTTTTAATTCGCAACGATATACCTAATTTTGTTACGAGAAACCAATTTTCTATTAATATTTCTGTCAAACAATAAATCTTAAAGAGTTTTCTCCTAGTCCACATTCATCTTGATTCAGTCAGTTGGGTTCCAGGGTCCACAGAGCCGCGTGACCTGGCTGGACGTCAACGCAGCATCGCGCAGCGTGACTGTGATCCTGGACCCTCGCGTGCTGGAGAGCGTCGCCGCCACCAGCTACACTAGCTACGAGACGCTCATGCTGCAGGAACACGACGTGTGCGCTGTCCAGTTGTACAGGTAACGGAGTCTGGGCACAGACACGGCGTCAGTAATCCTGGACCCTCGTGTGCTGGAGAGCGTCGCCGTTATCAGTTTCACTAGCTACGAGACGCTCACGCTGCAGGAACACCACGTGTGCGCCGTCCAGCTGTTCAGGTACCAGTCTGGGCACAGACGCGGCGTCAGCGATCCTGGACCCTCGCGTGCTGGAGAGCGTCGCCGTTACCAGTTTCACTAGCTACGAGACGCTCACGCTGCAGGACCACGACGTGTGCGCCGTTCAGCTGTTCAGGTACCAGAGTATGTACACAGACGTGGCGTCAATGATCCTAGATCCTCGCGTGCTGGAGAGCGTCGCCGCCACCAGCTACACTAGCTACGAGACGCTCACGCTGCAGGAACACGACGTGTGCGCCGTTCAGCTGTTCAGGATCCAAAGTCTGGGTACAGACGCGGTGTCAGTGATCCTGGACCCTCGCGTTCTGGAGAGCGTCGCTGTCACCAGCTACACTAGCTACGAGACGCTCACGCTGCAGGAACACGACGTGTATGCCGTCCAGCTGTTCAGGTACAGGAGTATGGATACAGACGCGGCGTCAGTGATCCTGGACCCGCGCGTGCTGGAGAGCGTCGCCGACCAGCTACACTAGCTACGAGACGCGTACGCTGCAGGAACACGACGTGTGCGCCGTCCAGCTGTTCAGGTACCAGAGTATGGACACAGACGCGGTATCAGTGATCCTGGTTTCATTTCGTATAGCTTCTGCCCGCGACTTCGTCCCCGTGGAATAGTTACATTGGGCTAACGCTAACTTTAACCAGCGACTTTGTTTACGTAGAAGATTGAAATATTCTTCATTGGTGCTTCGCTTCTATTGGTCTTAGCGTGATGATATATTCCTTCCTCGATAAATGGGCTATTTAACACTGAAAAAAAATTTCAAATCGGACCAGTAGTTCTTGAGATTTGCGCGTTTAAGCAAACAAACTGATCAGCTTTATAATATTAGTATAGACTAGCTAGATCACTAGAGGATGCCTGTGATTTCTTACGCGTAAAATTGGTTTCCCACTACTCCCCTTAAATTTAACCTTTTAATGGGGAGGATTTTCCAAAAAATCCTTTTTAGTGCATTCCTTATGAGGACAAGGAACCTACTTGCCAAATTTGGAATCTCTGACTCAGCGGTTCGGGCTGTGCGTTGTTATGACAGTCGGTTTCTTATTTTATATATGCATTTAGATTTAGATAAGAACAGCTGTTTAAAAATTTGATGATCGGTGATGGGAAATTCGGAAGGTCGTTAAGTTTGGCTTTGTTAAGTAGATATAACGGCCGTACATAATAATAATACAGATATCAATTTACCTTTAAAATGTTATACTGGTCGAATCCTGTTGTTTATTAATAATAAAGTCGAAGAGCTATACTCGTATACGTATGTGTTAAATGTGAAATGTCGGCATTGAAACGTGTGTGGGGCAGGGCGGCGGGCGCGACGCGCGTGTCGCTGCAGACGCCGGAGCCGGCGGCGGGGCGCGGCGTGGCGGCGGCCGTGCGCGCGCGCCGCCTCGCCGACCTCGACAAGGCGCTCGCGCTCGTCTTCGCACACAAATACCAGGTTCATACCCACAACTACACCGGATTCACGAACGTCACATGAGGTCTCACAGTGCTCACGAACGCACAGGGTGGTTCAAATCGTCTCATAGACAAAAGGTCGGTCAAAGAGGACCGATCGCAAAGCTGTATTGAACGCAGTGCCTTTACTCAGTGAAGGATCCCTTAAGTGTTGTTTGTGAATACGGGTGTATCAGTCACTAGGTACCTACACTTTTTTCTTTTGTGCCATAATTAGGCTTTCACTCCTTGTTAACAAGGTGTATTTCGGCAATGTCTGTCAAAAATAATGCAACATGCAATTTTGTATATTTATATTTAGATATAGTAGATATACCTGCCTTGCCTTATATTATTGGAATTGTTTTTATACCTAGAGTAGGTATTTATATCATATTATTTATTTAAAAATATATAGAATACATCATTTTCAGCTATTACTAAATCTGGACACGGTATCGTCATCGCCATCATCAGTTCAAGACAACATCATCAGCACGAATCCCAGAAAACTCAGCAGTTCTGTAAGTATTGTATACACTTCACAATTATTTGATTTCAATTACAAATTTACAACTCTTTTAAAAATAACTAGGCCAATTTGCAATACGTTTTCATTTGCGATTCTATACTGAGTGCCCATCTTGAAAACCAAAATTCGAAGTTACGTTAGCTCAATCCCTTTCTCTCGATTTAATCAAGAATTATGGGTGAAAGGGATAGAGCATCCAAAGCATCAAAATTATTTTTTAAAGGCGGGTTTTTGTTTGCTTAAACTTTTATTTTATTTTATTATTTTTCATCATCATCATCATCATTTCAGCCTATTGCAGTCCACTGCTGGACGTAAGCCTCCCCCAGGGTTCGCCACAAGGCCCGATCTCCCGTTTTCGCCATCCAGTCACCACCAGCCACTTTTTCATTATTTTATTATTATTATTCATTATTTTTATATTATTTTATTTTTTATTATTTTTAGTAATTATAAATATGCTATGTAGTCACACTTCTCAATTAATAAGAAACTATAGAACATTTCAACTATTAGGTTTAAATATATGACTATGACTTTCCCACGGCATTGCTTGCGGCGAGATTGAAATGTTCTATAGTTTCTTATTAATTGAGAAGTGGGACTACACAACAGCATATTTATGATTACTAAAAAGAATAAAATAAAATAAAAGTTTAAATAAACAAAAACCCGCCTTCAAAAAATAATACGAAAAATACCAAAATCGCTATAGTGTGCCTATAAATTTTAAAGAGTTCCATCGATTCCTCATGGAATATGGAATCCATCATCAGATCTTCATTTTCAATTCATTTTTAAGAATGGGACCAAACGGGAAGTACCAGCTTTCAAATAAAAAAAGAATCATCGAAATCGGTTCACCCAGGCGAAAGTTCTGAGGGCCCTGCAAAGATGCACTACGCTAACTAACGTTTCTATTCGATTCGTTTCTAAACCAATCGCGTCACTGGTAGACCACGTGACTTTTCGTATCACGTCATCTCCCAGTGACGTGATTGGTTTAAAAACGAATCGAATAGAAACGTTAGTTAGCGTAGTGCATCTTTGCAGGGCCCTCTGAGGTAACAAACATAAAAAAACAGTCGAATTGAAAACCTCCTCCTTTTTTTGAAGTCTGTTAAAAACTGTCAGTTAAAACTAAGTAAAAATAGCCATAGCCACCACAGACATGAGTTTAATAGTTCGTTCGAAAAAACTTAAAGACCTTTAAATTTGCTTGTTATTGATAAACTACGCTTTTGTAAAATGGCGGGTAGTTTTAACTTTAATAGTGTAATGCTGCCTTAGAAAAAAGGGCGTAGGTCTCATAGAACCGCGTATGTATTAGTGACCTTATTTCTTAAGACGGAGGGTTAAATTTACTTTGACTATCAAATTGCGCATGCGTCCTTTTTATTTAGGAGGGCAGAATGTGTCAGTTGTGGTGATTGTTATTATTATTCTGTGTGTTCAGGAGGAAGATCGGCGCTCCGCCATCCCCGTGCGGCGACGGAAACACTCTGGTGAATATATGTTTATTTATT
This sequence comes from Acleris literana, assembly GCA_946894065.1. Taxonomy (NCBI): domain Eukaryota; kingdom Metazoa; phylum Arthropoda; class Insecta; order Lepidoptera; family Tortricidae; genus Acleris; species Acleris literana. Next base: position 9,396,452 of record OX335688.1, on the reverse strand, counting down.
AATTAGAATACAGTCTTGTACAGTCACGACACGCGATTGTTGAGCCACCAGCTTATCATCTTAACTTGTAGCTAGGGTATTACTGCACGACACCTTGCACTTTGTGACTATGCGCTGAAGCTTGGCACAGTTGATTCTTAGCTGGTCTTGAGTAGATTCACAGTTTTGACACTCGTATTTATAGTGAAGAAAAGTAATTACTTGAGTAAAGTAATGACTGAAGTAACTGTTTTTATATGACTTCTGACATTACTAATACTCAAGTAATTACTTTTCTTGACTATAAATACGGGTGTCAGACCTTGAGCCATCGCGAGCCACCGCGCATTTAGTGGGGGGAGGGGTAGAAGTTCTACACTGCCGCGCACAATATGTGATTTTACCTTAGTTGCGGACATTCTCGTTGTATGTGTTTTTGGAAAGATAACCTTCAAACAAAACTCCTGTAGAAATTCCCTCAGTTTTATCTAACATGGTTTTCGAAAAAAATCGAAAATCGAGAAAAAACAATATAGACCATAGAAACACAACAAGTCGTTTTCTGTCACATTATTTCCATTTATTGCTTCATGGCATGATATAACTATATTAAAAGTACACAGATATTACAAAATTTAAATAATCGCATTTAAAGGCGATAAAAAAAATAGTTTTCTATGATATCTTGTTTTTTTTTCTGGTGAATTTCTTCAAGGTCGCATTTCTTTTCAGTGCGTAAATGTCAAATACGACGCATCCAGAACTTCGGAAATATTTCGTATTGAAATTTTAGGTTAGGGTTGTCACTCCAATCAGTAACTACCTACTATTATTCAGAGTTGGGCAAAATTTATCTTTTTACGAATAACCGATAAGATAAACTAAATCATTCGTTATTTGAAATAACCAAATAATCAGTCATTTGTTATTTTTAATGTATCTAGATGAACTTTATCTTATCTTGATAAATTAGTTGGGCTTTTAAATAAAATATGAATGTTAGTAGTACAGTCATGTAGAGCTAAAACTTGTCGGGCACAATGAAAATAATCTACAAGAAAAGAAATGAATGTTCTGGAAATAAATAGGCGAAATATAAATATATGTGACCTTTTTAGGGTTTTGTCACAGTATAAATATAGCTAAAGCAGTAAAGAAACTACGAACAAATGTTCGAAACGACGCACTCACACGGACGCACGCCTCTATGAAACCGCTTAGCGGACATGGCAGTGCTGTAAGACTCGGGTGTCGCGTCGAGACCAACTTGAACTTTTTAGTTATTCGACGGATTGCTTCCGAAATCGATATCTGGGCATCTGTGTGATTCCCGACAAAGAATCCGTTGACAGAATTAAAAAAGTAGCCGCCATCTTGAATTTTTAATTATTCGACTGATTGCTTCCGAAATCGATATCTGGCGATCTAAGTGGTCTCCAACAACGAATTCGTTGACAAAATGAGAAAAAGTAGCCGCCATCTTGAACTTTTTAGTTATTCGACTGATTGCTTCCAAAATCGATATCTGAGGATCTGTGTGGTCTCAAACAAAGAATCCGTTGGCAAAATGAAAAAAAGTAGCCGCCATCTTGAACTTTTCAATTATTCGACTGATTGCTTCCGAAATCGATACCTGGGGATCTGTGTCGTCTCCAACAATTACTCATTTTGTCAACGGATTTTTTGTTGGAGACCACACATATCGCCAGATATCGATTTCGGAAGCAATTAGTCGAATAATTGAAAAGTTCAAGATGGCGGCTTCGTTTTTCTCATTCTGTCAACGGACATCGTGCGAACTGCACTATCGGACCAACATCGCAAAACGTTTGCAAACATCTTAGGTATATGTAGAGTCGTGGCTAGTAGATGATCTACATACTATTTTGGTAGCGTTATCGAGTGGTTTGATAATTGATGTAGAAAAATTTGACGAATTTTCTAAGTCTGTTGCTGAAAAATATGTGAAAACGTATAAATGGTTCTATATGTCCGTCACTTTACATAAAATTTTATTACACGGTCGGCAAATCATCCACTCCAGCGCTTTACCTAGTGGCATGTCGCCTGAATAAGCTGACGGGTTCAGATATAAGTATTGGCGCTATAATCGGGAGCATCATACAACAAAATTGGATCGAAAAACGACCATGATAGATTTGTTTCATCGTGCTATAGAGTCGTCCGATCCTTATTTATTTATCCTCTGTAACACTTGCTAATCTTCGAAAACAAATAAAATCTCTTCCTATACCAGATAAAGTTCTCCGCCTTTTGAAGGTGACAGAGGATAATGTACATTTTCACCTATCTCCACTCAACAGTAGGGGAAGTCCGGGAGAGATGAACCCCACTTTAATTAAACTTGTAATTAGGCCCATGTGTGTCAAATTTAGTTAGGTATAATTTAATATTACTAGATTGTCGATTAAATTAATATTTTTTTTTTATCATTATTGTTTTAAAAACTGAAAATTGGTTCAAATCTCCCACCCCTACGGGTGAGTTGACCAGGGCGTGAGGGGAGACTTGACTATGCATTTGTCTAAAAAGAAAAAACGTTTTTTTTATTAAAAATATTTAACTCAAACACAACCAAAATTTAAGATCAGTCTCTCTTACAGGATGTAATAAACATTTAACATTATAAAAGGATTTTTTGGCTTATAAACCTTAGAAATCAAAAGCTTGAAATCATAATCTTGCTTCTAATAGAAAGCTAATCAAGTAATCAACCCTTAAACAATAATGGCACATCAGGAATCACATATGATTATGCACATTAATAATAAAGCCAATATTATAAATGGGTCTCTCTTACAGGATTTAATCAACATTTAAAGTTATTAAAGCATTTTTGGCTCATAAACCTTAGAGATCATAGCTTGAAATTAAAAATCTTGCTTCTAACAGAAAACGAATCAACCTTTAAACAATAATGGCACATCAGGAACCACATATAACTATGCAGATTAATAACATACTTATAAAGATAATGTTATAAATGAGTCTTTCTTACAAATGTAATCAATATTCAACAACATGAAGCCATTTTTTGGCTTTTTAACAAAATGTTAAAGAAAATAGATTATAATATTTATAATTTTACTTCTAACATAAAATTAATCAGCAAACACATATAATTATTTTATAATGATTTACTAAAGATCAGAGCGGGAGATTTCAATCCAACCGCTGATCATGTCTCCCTACCACCGGAGTGGTCAAGTCTCCCGTACCCCTTGCCTTACGAAAGTGATGTTTTCTTTAAACAATTAAAACGGCCGACTAAAAAACTCTAAACTGCACAATACTACACTAACCTATGAATACAATGTGATACTAAAACAGTTGTTGCCTACAATACTGTTGAGATTGCAATAAAACGCAAATAATTAATTTTTTTCACTTTTGACGCGCAAAAACACGTTTTCCTCGCTCAACGCCGAACCATATTAGTGGCGACCAATATGGCACCATCGCAGCCGCCGCCTATGTACAAGCGTCGTTCAAGCTGGCAATGGCGCCGATAGCCCGAAATTTGAATTAGATATTTGAGATGGTTCAAGTCTCCTACCTGGTCAGGTCTCCCGGTTTTCCCCGTAAAGATGCTGTTGAAGCCGTTCTCATAACTAATGAAATATTAATAGATTCGGATAGTGAAGATAATAATGCCTAATTTATACGTTTTAAGCACCAGTCAGGATAATTTAATTATACTTAACGGGTGAATATTCGGGCGTTTCAACCGCCGTCATTGTTGTCTTCAATATATTGACGCAAATAGTGATAACTACCAGCAGCTTTTGATGTCAAAATGAACGGACCCGGGGGTAGAATCCATTCCATTTATAAGAACAAGAAATTTAAATAAAGTTTATCTTGAATAACATGCAAATACAATAATGACGGCGGGTAAAACGCCAAATAATCACCCTAACACTTAACACAACTTTGTTCACCACAACTCACTGATTTTCACTTTTGATCTGGCACAACCCTATTTCCATAGAAATAAAAAAAAATATAAAAAAAAAATTGACACGCAATTTCTCCGAAGTTCCGAAAGATAATCATTTAGTTTTTTCTCCAGTTGAAAGTACATTAATTTTGTATATTTCGATGATAAAAGAAAATGCGACCATCACATGGTTAATTTTTAATTATTGTTTTTCTTAAATTAATAATATAGATTTTTTTCCCCTTCCTCGTGTGGTACTTATCTATACACATACAGTGGTGGCCACATAATTAGGGACACGTGATTTTTCCCCATACAATTGCCTACAAATATGACTTTTCAATTTTGACCACTAATCAAAAAGTTCTCGACCAATTTTATTGCTAAATACATTTTAATTTACATAATTAACTAAGGTATAAACTGATGTACAGTGAACTAATATTAAAAACGGACCTTATATTTTATAAGGATTTAAAAACTAAGTGCTGACGCATCCATACAAAATTCTACAACTTTGTATGAGCGCCGAATATTTATTTTTTCATATCCTTATAGAATGAAAGATCCGATCACAACAAAGATAAATTGTACATACATTTAAACTTTACTTTATTAGTTCACTATTAGTGTAACTAAAAATATAATTGGTTAAGAAATTTTTGATTGGTTGTCAAAATTAAAAAGCCAGATTTGTAGGCAATTGTATGGGAAAAAAACAAGTGTCCCTAATTATGTGACCACCACTGTATATAGCAGTGTAAATCTTCAGTTTTTTCATCAGAAATCGGGTTTTCGAAAGTGTGTGGATTGAGTGAGCATAATAAATTATTTGTAAAACCTTATATACGTTACTAGGTGATCTACAAATTATAAAGGTATTATACAGCATAGGTTTTACTAAATATTAATATATAAATATTATATGTTAAATGAATACAGTCCCTGATTTCGTTGGTAGATTGTGAGAACTGAGTGAGCGCATGTTAAGAATTTTTATTTTTTTATTTATGGTTTTACAAATACAGAGATTAGTTTTACAACTTTTACTAAATAAACAGCATTTTGTCTTTTTTTTCAGAAGGGTCCTCACTCAATCCACACACACAAATTTTGAATTGGTAAATTAATAGTGATTTAATTGCTGTGATGTTAGCCCTGGTTACCCTTTATCCGCGTCTAAGTTGTCTCACGGATTATGGTTTCGTCTTTACATATACATTTATAACGCAAAAAGGCTATATGTAATTTTAAGCATAATTACATTTCGACTTAACTCAGTTAAGATTCTAACTTTTGATACTTATTAATTTTGATTATATTATTTTAGCCCAAATGACATGAATCAATTAACTGCATAAAAAAACCGTTAAATCAAGTGCGAGCCGGACTCGCACACCGAGGGTCTCGTTTTTAAATAAAATTGAAAACTAGAATGAAGTCCGAAGAAATACTTAAAAACTTTATTTCGTATGCAATTACTCAAAAACTATAACAAATTTGAATTATTTTCTCCTTAAAATAAAAAAGATAGTCAGAAATACAGAGATACAGGAAGTCTCACCATAAGGGTCCCTTTTTACGATTTTGGTACAGATCCTTCCTTGATATTTTTTTAAATTTTACAAATACATACCGTTTTTGACTTGAACCTCTGAAAATACACACCCTTTACACCCCACAACATATATCCTTTGTCACTAGGACCGTAGAGATTTATTTATTGAACTTTGTCGGTAGGCTACGTCGTGCGCTCCCGTAACCCCCCGCCATGGAACTCTCCCTCCACAGCCTCTACGTCGTCGCTGGCGCAGGTATGTCCCTCAAGCCTTACCAGTGGATCCAAATAGAATTAATTACTTTCTATTTTTCACTCCGCTACCCATGGCACTGTACTTGCCACTGTCCTTGACCAATGTAAGCCGGGCTTCAAGTTTATGTTTAGTAGACTAGATGCATTTAAAGCGCTAGCGATTCTCGAAAACTGCTAAATGTATGATTGGCATGTATTTAAATGGATTGATGCATGTTGACGGGGTCCTTATCGTCTGCCATAATATATTGTTTTTACTCATAATGTGTTTTAGGGTCAATCAACTTTTCGTTGTGCCTCGTTACCATGGTGACGTCTCTTGGGTCTTAAAACTATGATTTTAGAGGATATAAGTCTACTAAAAATCAGTTTTATTGGCAATTACAAACCCATTATTTTATGGGCTTTCTCTTGAGTATGCTAGAAGTAAATTTTTTAACATTTTTTCTAAGAAACTATATCACTGTTGTCTCCTGACTTAAGGGACAGAATAACAACAACAAAAAGTCGATTGACCCTTTAGGCCATATTAATTGCAAGTCATAACATATTTTTTTAAGAAACTGCTACTTTTTTAGGTTCTTCATAAATCAAACCTAACCTAGCCTAGCCTTGTCTACACTAAAGTTTACGGTTCCAGCGATATAAGAATTATGACTATCGATAATTATGTTAATGTCATTTCTATACATCTTGTCAGTTGTCATTGGACGTTAGCTTTATACATATAGTCTACTAGCGTTTCTATTCGTTTCGTTTTGAAACCAATCGCGTCACTCGTAGATGACGTGATACGGAAAGTCACGTGATCTACCAGTGACGCATAAATGCATTACTGACCGTAAGGTAAGTAAGATGAAAGTTATACATATAATACTGCGATCCCAATTTTACAATGTTTTATTTGTTTAAAGTAAGGCTCATACATGTTTCAGCTTCACGATAAACTAGCCGCCTTACCTCACGTGATTTACAACAAAGAACCAATAAAAGTCAGCATACAGCCCGAACTGTCTATGGTCAGAGAAGTTAGCGAATGCGACGATCGTAGTTCCATTCTATCCAACACCTCCAGGTCTAGGCGCTTTGGCGTCTGCCAAAGAAAAAGTGACGGGGAAAGCCATGTTAATACAAAAAAGCGGAACATCTCGCCTGTCGGTCGGAACAAAGATAAACCTGTTAGCTTAATGCTAGCCGCTACTCTAGGATCTGCTGATCAGTCAATTATTAGCGATACCTACGAAAAATACCAAAGAGACAACGGTGAAATAGATCTACTTGATTTACTTGTCAAAGAAGCCTTTCAAAACGGTCAGGAGAAAGATAGTGGGATAATTATTGATAAAAAAACTCAAGACAGTGAGGTAATTGAAAATACGCCCTTAGAGCAGCAGGGCAAGCAAGTGCGAGTTAGAAAATTAACCAGGAATCGTAAAGCGAAGTGTACTATTGTAAGTAACTCTACTACAGATGAATCGAACACAGAAATTGTGAATGAATCCCGTAGTTTTGTTAATGAAAGAAAGAAAATAGTAGCCACTAAAAAAGTAGCGGCAAATAAGACTGAAACAGTCCATGAAGCCCCGACGGTTCTTGACGCTGCTGCCATTGATGCGTTTTTTTCCCAACATATTGCTGAAAATAATGCTGGACGTCTCGTTATAAGTCCAACTTTGGCTAAGAAAATTAATGAAACTAGTTCTGAATGTAGCGAAAACATTCTTAATGAAGAATTAAACATAAAAGATCCTATCATTGAAGCAGAAATAATCGATTTCCTCAATGATGTAGTTGATGAAGTATGCACCAAGCTTGATAAATGTACGAAATTGTTAAGTAAAGAGCGACAAGAGCAGGATGAGATTGATATTTTGAGGATTGCACAAAATACGTCAATTAATAACGCCATGGTCAATCAAAGTTTGAAGGACGCTTTATTGGATGTACCAAAAGAAAACGACCTTGTTTCGAACGACGAATCAAGAAAAGTGACTTTAAAGTTTCAACCAGCTAAAAAAAGAGTTGCAAAAAAGAATACTAAACTTAAAAAACCTAAAGACGATAAAGTCGCAGACGAAATAATGGTCAAAGAAGATAACGTATTTATAGAAAATGCAATCGCTAAATCACCAATTAATAAATGCAATACACCTCTAACTCGCAAAAAACGCAAACTTTATTCTCCAAAAGACGATGATAATGATGCAGTGGATGAAATTCTAAAACCTAAAGTGGATTCAAAACAGTCAAATGTGAATAAAACACCGATAGCAGCTTGCTACAAAGAAATCGAAATAGAACGTAAAAGCGCTTCAAGAATTCCCAGAAAATTAAGATCTAGTACTGAGCCACCCACGTCGCCTAGAACTAAAAGGCAAAACGACGTGTTCGACAAACTAAAGGAAAGGGTGGATAATGAAGAAAAAATAACACTTGTCAATAGAAAAACAAACAAAAAAGATTTAACGGTCTATAACTTTACAAGCGAAAGCGAAGATGAAGATTTTAAGCAGAAAAAAAATGAAGTACAGAAACGTGTAAGTTCAACAAGTTTAAAGTCAACAGTTTCTAAACGTGGGAGGTTGGCGAGTCGCATTAACTATACGGAAAGCAATAACAGCTCAGCTGATGAAAGTAAAAAGAAGCCAAAAAAACGCAAAGTTGTTAAACAGAGTAAGCCCAGAAGCCGCAAAGTTATTGTAGAACCTTGTAATGATTTGGTTGATGAACGAATGCGAGAAACGGCTCCTGAAGTACTTGACACTTCCTTTGTCAAAGAAACAGTCGAAGAAACAACTGTTCAAGAACCTGAACCTGCTATAGAAAAAGATTTAGCTATGGAAATTATTCCAGAAGATACTCATGATGCACCAGTGGACATTATTGTGCCAGAAATTAAAGCCCAAAGAAGAAAACGAACAAACGTCCTCAAATTAAAAAAAGAGAAAAATTTAAATAAAACAGCTGAAAAGTCTGCAGAAAAGTTAACGGTAAAGAAAGAAAAATCTGTAATGAAAAGTGAGTCAAATGAACGAAATGGAGCAGAAAGTCCATTGCCTGGGCTTGTTATTGAAACTGAAAAGTCACGACTTGATGATATAACTGCTTCAGTAGAAGCTAATATGCTGCAAAGATTTAAAAAGATATACACAGAGGGACCTGACGTAGATGAATCTGATGTTACCCAAAATTTACTGCTCAGAGCAGATAAAAACAACAGCCCAGATGGCAGCAACAATGACATAAACTTGGATGTATTTGACGAGTTTGAAAAAATCGACAATATCTCAGCAAACAAAGATTTTGGATTGGTAGATCACAATCAAAATATACAACCAAAACAAGTAGATTTAGATACCATAGTTCTCTCAGATGTACCTTCTGAAAAATCAATTGCTACTGATGGCAAATCCCCAATTACTGGTCACAACGATCTGGACGAATCACCACCTAATATGGAATTACTGGAGGAAAAAATATCCGAAAGGGACTTGGAAATTCAAGACATGAACCAAACTATGGCAGAATTTTTCATTCAGTTGAGAAATGGGTTGCAAATAGATAAAACGCCCAAAGCTTCCTCAGCGAAAAGTAAAGCTTCTCCAGTCTTAATGTTGACTAGACTATATTCAAAAGAATGCGCCATGTCGCCTAAATCAAATGTGAGCTCTCCAAAAGTTGTTTTATCGCGAATATCCTCTAAAGAATTAGAAATATGTGCAACTCCCAAGAAATCTAAAAGTTCTAGTAGTACCCGTTCTCCCGAAGTCGTACTGGAAAGGATGTCACCTGATGACATCAATAAATGGTTGCCAATGCCACCTATAAAACGTGAATATAGTTATGAGGAAAAACCAAAGAAATATGACACTAGATTTTCGAAACAAAAACTAGTGGGCGTTGTCAAAAAGACCCCGGAAAGAGAGGTAAAAAGTAAATTCATGTCAATAATCTCGCCAATAAAATTATCATTTGATAATAATGAGTTCAGACTCAGTTCTTATTCGACAAATAAAGAGAATTATAACGAAAGTACCCTGAACAAAACTCGGACTCGGACAAGAAGCATGATGTCTCGAGAATTGAGTAAAAGTGTCGATAAAGTCGAACCGCCTAAAACGAGTACTCAAAAGTCTTTGGGTACAGAAATAGTAGACTTTTTTACAAAACGGAATGTCATCAAACCTTCAAGTTCTGGAAGTGTTCACAAATCTTCGATTGCTGAAATTAGGCAAGAGATAGATGATGCTCCTGTACCTGTCGTAAGAAAAGACGTTAGATGTAATATAGACAGCGATAATACATCTGGTGGTAGCCAGAGTGTTGCAAGCGTTAACGAGTGGTTCAAGAGAAACGCCGCGCCTAGGAGTTCAAGCAAAGGTAAATAATGTTGATATAGTCTGGCCAGAAAGTCGAATCATAATAAAAATGCAGAAAATGTAAAATTACAACCTTATTCCTAAAGTATTTGCGCAATCGTACAATGTTAAAACGGTAAATCGTTGATTGTAAAACTAAATGCAGAACAAAATGCATAGTAAGTAGTCTTGTAGGTACATATAGTGTCAGCTTAGTTAGAAATAGCTTAGTAAAATAGTTACGATGTGAAACTGTTAAATTGAATAACTTATGTATGTCACGACTTTCTGGCCAGAGTCTAGTACTTAAGTGCTAAACATTATAAAGTCAAACTGAAGGCAATTTACAAAATTATTTTAATCAATAATCAAAAAAAACTTGTAATAAGCCCGAAACCCCTGATCTGCTTTATTCGTAAGAAGTCATTATATGACTTCTAAAATAATCTGTTTTTATGCTTCAGCTGATACTAATCTAGCCAGGGATATAGTTGGAAAAGTGATGGAAACATTGGACACGACGTTAGAGGAAATCCAACAGTCCACTAGTAAAAAGTAAGTATTTAGTAGTAGCCTCACGCGGCTTATGTCGTAGCTCTGTCGATAGTCCAAAGTCGCTACGAGAAGTTTTAATGAGTTGACCTGTGAACACCTGTAATGAGTGATATGATAACCAAGTATTTTAGTAGGAGATCCGAATAGGAGACGATTTGCACCGGGCTCTTTATTTGATAAAAAGTATGTTGTACCAAATTTAATATGCTAAGTAATATATGGCGAATAGGTAGGCTGAAAAATTTCAGTCCAGTATATAATTAATCAAAAAAATTAAAATTAACTTTGTTTAAAAAAATGCAATAGCTTGTTTAATAGACGAATTACATATCAATCGAAAGTATGAAGCCTATAGAATATGCAAACGTTAGGTTGACTATTTTTTCCCTTCAAACTATTGAGTAGGCAGGTATAAACAAGTAAGTAGGTACTAATAATTTGCACCAAACCAAACGTTTGCATATTCTTTAGACTTCATACTTTCGATTAGTATGTAAGTTGTCTATTAAACGAGACTATGCAATTTAAAAAAAAAGTTCATTTAAAATAAAAAAAATAACGTAATAAGTACTGGACTGATATTTTTCAGCCTACCTATGCGCCACATATTATTTAGCGTATTCAATTTGATATAAAATACTTTTCATCGAATAAACAGCCCGGTGCAAATCGTCTCCTATTCGGATCTTAGACCATTTGCTTTCGACTTGGAGATTTTCATTTCCATAGGAGTGTTATTTTTTGGGTTACTGATTGCTTACTAACAGTTTTTTAATAGTAATCAGAGGCCCTACTTTGAAAATCGAAGTTCGAAGTTAAAATAGCTCCATCCCTGTCACTCGTTATTTGAGACTAGATCGAGAGAAAGGGATGGAGCTAACGTAACTTCGAACTTCGAATTTCAAAGTAGGGCCTCAGCAATCTGCGTCGTCTCTGAAACAGTTGTCAGTTTCGAGTGCCAGTGTGTGATCGCTATTAAGAAGTTAGGAGTACATGCCTAACCTTTTACAACGGAATTGAATGATATATCCGCTGGTTAAACGCCAACGACAACTATTTCCGTCATGGTTGACAGCTCAAAATAGACCTTATGAAGCAAGGTCGACATTAGCTATGAGCGAGCTAGAGTATGATGTTAATTTCGAACCCTGTCTTCTAGATTGGCTTTAATGTTCATGGATAACCAGCGGCGTTTGAGCAGGCTGCACGAGGAAGCGCGGGAGCTGGACAAACGGACGGTCGCCGAGATCATGGCTGTGGTGCAGGACAAGTGGGCGGAAAGAGACCGCAAGTAAGAACTTTTGCTTTTTGAAAAGGCCAAGGATATGCCAAAAAGGTTAACACAATTTTTGTGGCTCGCCTCACAATTCGAATAAATATTTCAAGTTGCGTAATATTTAATTTAAAAACACTATAAAATCCAGGGATAGGATAGGTATCGTATATGGTCTGGAAGTATCGTATTCGTCTTGCTTTCTCAATCAGCTTATCAATGCATACTAAAACTAACTGAGAAAACAAGATAAATACGAACTTGTCTGATCAAAACGATGTCGTATATTTATTCACTACATCGGTTACAGTACCATCAGCAACACGGTCAGCTGACCATTTGGGAATCTTGTCACGTTACAATAAGGCTCACTAGTGGTCAGTGATGCTGTTCGTACTCGGACGAATAAAACATACTTGACATTTCATCCCCTTACTTTCTCAACCTCCTATCTGATCGAATAGTTAGATAGAAAAAGCACTCATGTTCCCTAAGGAATAAAGACTACTTTCCTATATAACTATTCGATCAGATACGAGGTTGAGAAAGTAAAGGGACGATTTGTGTTGAAGATTAGTCCTATTTTGAACTATCGTGTTTGTTTTCGCCTAACTATTGTTTATTTTATTTTATTTTCAGATTACAAGAAATGGTAGAAGATTTCGAGAAGGTTCAAAGGCAGCGCGCGTGTGAAGTGAGCAAGGCGGACCGCGAGCGAACTACCCTCATGGTTCGGCTGCTCAAGGAGGACTTGCAGGCCGTCCTGGACTTTACGGACAGACAGAATAAGTAACTTCCTACCACGAAGTCAATACTGTAAAGTCAAGATGTAGTAAATTTTTTGGGCAAAGTATTTTTATAAAGATAAATAGATATTTTTTTTTATTCATCGTTAAGTTTGTTCAAATCTATTTCAGATTGTTATGTTTCCTATTATTGCCTGTTATGTTTGCTCTTTATGTTAAAAGCTGATTAATATTATAATTTATAAGTGTCAATGTAATTTAGTTGTAAGTGTTGCTTAAATCATTTGTATAAATGATGCGTTTAATAAAAACTTTATGAATTAACTTTTTTACTTCTATTCCATTGCGTAAGTAGATCTAAAATAAAAAAAGACCTTTAAAAAACTTAATATATTTTAAAATAAATTATTTACAAAATAACTTAATTATTCATATTATAACTGTCGATGCGGTTGTTTACAATCTCTCTGTCTCGAAGCTAACCCGAACCCACGCCATTTTGTCTTGTGCCGATTAACTACGCAGTGCACTGTAAACTGCCTCATACAATCTCTTGTTCGCACCTTCAGAACAATAGTGACTTAATTCAAAATTTCAGCTTTCAAGCTTCAAGTCATAAATTTATTATTATAGAGACCTAAATCGAAATTTAAAATTTCAATTTGATAAATGGTTACTGTCCAGTGGGACAATTTTGCCAGTGTCGATGTAGGAATATATCTACAGACAGTCAAATTATTCTTTTTTTATTATTAGTGCTTCTGACTGTACGTGATACGCGACAATTGAAATGTGGTAAAACAGTTTCCAGACGCACTTCTTTTAGTCTCCACCAATATTAACTACTAAACATTTAAAGCCAGTCTTAGGTGCCACTGTAAATATGCTGCTATCATTTGTATGAACAGTGCGATAATCTCCCGAACGTTACACATAATTTGTGTCATAATACTCATAATAGAACAGTTTGTGGGTTTGCGGGTGTGCCAGTCGATTCTGTGCCTTGCGGTGCACGGGTTAAGGCGCACTACTAGGAGTCGTCCTGACTGGCCGCGACCTGCGCGATGAACACTTGCTGCTGCGGCTGATGCTGCGCTTGCGACGATACCTGCGAATTGGGGATAGTTATAGGTCAAAAATCACGTAGCAGATAATTAGATAATTATAAATAGTTATAACAATGATGTTGATGACATTCTTTGATGAATTCCCCTATAACTATTATTTCTTATAGTTATTGGGGAATTCTCACATGAATTGTTTTTTTTTGTTCACCAGGTGGGTTATCCCCACACCGGAACAATGCGAACAATGCTGCTGGGTGGTAGGTTAACGGATAAAATGGTGGTACTGATCCGGACAAACCCTACTCAGTCCTACCTACACTAATGGTAAAGTCAATGACTTTAATTGTTATGCCACTATGGAACCCTGTCGCATAACGTTAATCATTCATTTAAGCGTAATTTCTGTCATGTGGTTTGACGCTGTCATTATGACAGGGTTCCATAGTGGCATAACAATTGAAGTCGTTGACTTTTCATTGGTCTTATCTTATCTTATTGGTGGGGTCCTTACGGATACACTTCGACCCTATGGGTATTTTGTGAAATTAGTCCTCTTTTAGCGCTTAATCCAATGCAGCCTCCACCCCATCGCGAAAGCGGAATAGTAGAGTGCAATGGCAGTGCCTTGAAATCGTTTGGTTCTGGATAACCACAGCCAAAGATTTTCATTGTTACCCCGGCAAGGCGAGGGCATCACATTTCTGCCGCGCTAGCGATATTGGCTAGCGCGGCAGATTTACAGTGTCTCATTGTTTCCACCTCTTCGCCACACATTCTACAATCTGTGATTTAACCGCCAAAGTGCCCAGAACTCATGGTAGTCATGGTGGTGATGGTGATGACGTCGCCGGTACCTGTATGATCTGCGGCGAGGTCTGCGGCTGCGCCTGGATGATGATGGGCTGCGTGGGGTTGTTCTGCACCTGCAGCCGGATCATGTTTAGCTGCGCCTGCGTCAGCTGCAACTGCAACATCAATAAAACATACTTTACATGTATTCACTGAACCGGTACTTATGGATGTATAATCGTACGTTTGTGGGTGTGTAAATAATACTAATTTAAGGAGCAACACAAGGGGATGTTTTTATACGTGAATCGTAGTGACATCTAGAACCAAACGAAGCGATAGCCAATAAATCACCAATATGATCAGATTTGCTCGAGTTTTGGGTGTAAGTCAGCAAGTGCATCACTTGAAAGTACGGCTGGGTTGGGGATTTTCGTAAAAGTAAGATTTGACTTTTTTAAATGAAATAAAATACAGAGGCCCTGGCGAAGACTAATTACGCCAACTAACGTTTCTATTCGTTTCGTTTTTAAACCAATCGCGTCACTGGTAGATCACGTGACTTTTCTTATCACGTGATCTACCAGTGACGCGATTGGATTAAAAACGAATAGAAACGCTAGTTAGCGTAATGCATCTTTACAAGGGCCCCTGAACTTGGACAGGCCATGTCACGTTTTAGTGTGTAGTGTAGGTACAATGTAGTTACCGGCAGCTGCTGGACCTCCCCGGCCGAGGTGACGACCTGCTGCAGCAGCGTGACCGGCTGCTGCGCCACCACGCCGGGCGCCGCGCCGGACGCGCTCTGGGATTGCTGGAAACACATCAATATACATATAAACTACCGCATACGGATTCACTTATGGCCTGTTGTTTGATCAGTAGTTAAACTAACTAATTGTTAAAATTCGAAAAAGGAATGGATAATTTGACACATTTCCTTGAGATTTTAACCATTAGTAACGTTTTTTGACCTTTAGTTACTTTAACTACCGATCAAACAACAGGTCATTAGATGACGACGAGCATTAATTTGAGACCCATTTCAAGAAAAATATGCTTGAAGTCGTCAATGTCATTAGAGATGTCAAGTCATTTGTAACTTTTAGAAAATTCAACCTCATTGTTGTATAATGTCAGATTGACTTTGGACCTAAGGTGGGTACCAAATTAAATCCCGTGACTGTACTATCATAATAGTACTCGACAAGGTACTTAGTTAAAAACTACGGAGTCGTATAGGGAATATGCATGGCTTTAATAAAACGCATTTGTCAACAAAATATGAAAATACCGTAAAAGAGATCACCAAAAATGAAATTAAAATTAAAATCGGAAAAGAAATACTGAACATACACGCATTTTAAAGTGCTTATTAGACAGCGATTAGACTAGAGATCCGATATGTACCGTGACGTCATGTAACAGGTCGGCCATATTAGAGAGATAGGAACAAATCTGCACTCACATACTGGTCGGAAAGGGACAGATGTTTTATCCACATGGACAAACATGATCACAATTAGCCCGCAGGTTTAGTCGATATAACTATAATCGTAGGTACTACGACTGACCTGCACAACCTGCGCACAGGGCTGTATGACAAACTGCTGTTGGCTGGAGGTCTGCAGGGTGTGGTGTTGCATCATCTGTAATACACATATACATGGTACGGTCATTAGACATTACATTATACAGGGTGGTACTCGATAAACTGTACATATTGAAAGGGATGAAATTTTAGATTAATTTATTGGTAAAACCATTTTAAAAAAACTAGCCCATTTTTTTTTACACATTCTTAAATTTTTTAATGAATTACAGCAAAAATGTCATTTTGTTTTCATAAAAACAAGATTTTCTCGAAATTTTGTAGATATTTCACAATTTTTTTTGCTTATTATTATTTCTCGTTTAATTTTAGATCTACAAACGTAAAAAAATTTGTAAAATATCTGCATCTTTAATTGGTCTATGTTATCAATTATTATAAACCCAACTAATGTCAATACTATGCATTTTGTTTTATCTTTTTTGGGCTATTAGATCAAAAGTTACACCGTCACAAG
The DNA here is from genome assembly GCA_946894065.1 of Acleris literana. Classification (NCBI taxonomy): domain Eukaryota; kingdom Metazoa; phylum Arthropoda; class Insecta; order Lepidoptera; family Tortricidae; genus Acleris; species Acleris literana. The sequence goes on along the minus strand of OX335688.1, from coordinate 9,379,842 downwards.
TAAGTGTACTACCCAAACTTTATTAAAAAGTTTGACAATCTATAAAAAAAACATTGGCAAAAAAAAAAAAGTTTTACGTATAAATTAACCTAAAATTTCATCCCTTTCAATATGTACAGTTTATCGAGTACCACCCTGTATTTCAATGCACACGGTTACTAACCGGTTGTTAGTTATTTACTCTACAACTTTTCAACAAAAAAACTTAGCAAATCAAGCTAGCAGCACTCCACTTTTATAGTAAAAAAAACTCTCACACTTCTCTCAACATCTCAACTTACTCAAGACCAATTTAATACGACTACGGTCCTAAGTTCCTTGGTGTTCTTAAAAATAACTACATCTTGTTAAGTACGTTGTATGGGTATGGCTACAGAACCCTTAATGGAGATGTGTGTTTATTCTCGATGCTCATTCACAGCATAAGCTTTGCACGCATAAAGGTATACCTAGTTCCAAACTGTTTGGAGTTTAAATACAACAGAGAATATAGAGCTAACTTTCAAATTGAAGCCTAAATAGTAGGTTGATAACAAAGGGTTGAAAGTGACCCATTTCACCCGAGATATTTCCTTGCGCTCGAACGAAGTTAGAGCGCCAATAGTTCGAGGGGAAATGGGTAATTTCACCCGAGTTCGACACTCCACTTTTCATTTTGACTGTGAGGAAAGTAAAATACTATACGCACATTTTATAAAAGCGATGAAATATATTCGTGACGTAATAAAGATCAAATTTCTTGTTTCGAACGAAAGTTTGGCGTTCCACCTTTAGTGTTGTATATAAGCTCCTTGGTCGTGACTAACTCCATTAAACTTTTCTAATGTTGGCAGTATGTGTATTTTTTAGATGGCCATGTTGAAACGTGAAAAAAAGTGACATGCTATGCTATCATGGCATTATGGCGGGCAGCAGAATAGAGGAATAATTTTACATTTTGATTTTCTGTAATTATGAAAAAAATATAATATCGTAATCAATAAGTCGTTTAACGTATAGCCGAGTTAATATATATGAAACGCTTTTATTTTAATAATATGACGTAGCTCAAATAGTTACGATTGGCCATGGAGTCTAAGATAATTATTATCTTACACTACGTGGCCAATCGTAACTTTTCACCCTAGAGGTGAAAACGGATTTTTCCACCCGGCCATTCAAATTCAACTTTCCGAACAGGAGAGATGAAAACTAAATTCCATCTATTTTCTTAGGAATTAAGAGATGCAAGATGTTTTTGTTTTTTGTCTTCCTTCCCAGAGAAAGAGATGCAGAATCTTTACATAATATAAAACAAAGTGGCTTCCTGCCGTCTGTCCCTCTGTATGTACGCTAGATCTTTCAAACTACGCAATGGATCTTGATGCGGTCATCAATAGATACAGTGGTTCATGAGGAAGGTATTATGTATAATAAATTCTGGTATGCGATGTACTGAATAAGGGCCAAATTAAAAGCACCCGAAACCGACGTACGTGCATGAAGAGGTTGATGAATTTAGAGGAAGCGAAAGTTGTGTGTTTAGACCATTGCACCTGGCGTTCCATAGTCTCTACCTACCCCATTGGGACTTTGGGAGACAGGCGTGAAGATATGAATGAATGAATGAATGAATAAATTCCGGTTAATGTACCGGTGTTGCCGAAAACTTAAATAAACCAAAGTGAAGCGACTAGGGTGTTGGAACCAGTAATGGACAAGGACCCAATGATGGACACTTGTTTCTTATTTAACAGAAGATAAGGGTTATTCATTTGTTTTGCAACAATCAATTTATAACCGTATGATCTTTGAATTAAGAGTGAAATGTCCATTACTGGTGCCTGTCAGCTAAAAGTGTCCATCATTGGTGCAGTCACCCTAGTATAGAATATAGGTTTGAACCAAAGCACTCACGTGTTCTTGCACATGCCGCGGCGGGTCCTCGCGCGGCTTGCCGACCGGCTTCACCTCGTGGCGCGGCACGATGTCGATGAGGAAGTCGAACTGGTCCGACTTGGATATCGCCATCGCTATGTCGTTACGCTGGCGCAATTAAAACGTATCATAAAGTTGTACACGCTTGTGCTTGTGATGGATACAAGAAAGACATTTAGCCTACTTTGTAGTGACCCTGCCTACGAAGCCAACGGTCCCGGTTTCGATTTCCGGTATGGGTAAAAATTGCGTGCTCATGAGTACTTGTTTCTGAGTGTTGAATGTTTTCTTTTTATTATAGATTAATTTCTCAATTTAAGTATATTTATCGCTGTCTATACTATATAAGTATACCCATAGTACAAGCCTAGAGCTTAGTTTGGGGCTAGGTCAATTTGTGTGCGACTGTCCCCTGACATTATATTTTTTATTTATTTATATTATATGTTTTTAACATAAAAACAGGCGAAAGAGATTGTCAGGATCGTAGCAGGTGGAAAGAAGTGGTCTCTGCCTACCCCTCTGGGAAACAGGCGTGATTTAATGTATGTAATTTAAAAACAAAATCTGTCTTTATATAGTCTCAACAGAAAATCACACTTGCAAGGCGCCCGGACCCGGTAGCATCGCCCGGATGCGGGCCATTACTTGTGGTGGCTCCTGAGAGAAGTCTTTATGTTGAGCCGTTGATATAATGTAAGTTACATGAGAGCAACAGCGTCTGTGCCCTTGTGCCTCCAAGTGCCTAACAAACTTTTTCAAATTAAGTACACCCTGAATGCTTTCTGTGGCAACCAATAGTGAGTTGTGAGGGAAGGGAACCTGCATATTTCGCAAAAGTAAGAAGGGTAGTTCCAGGAAATCCAGAAATCGACGAAACAGGAATACCTACGATGAATCGGGAACAATTCTTCCAAACTACACGAATCCGAATAATACCCGCGTTAAAGTCCGTGTTTATTTCCCGACACGGATAGGTATAGTTGGTTCAGAATAAGCTGGCGTGTCTCCGGTTGAACGTTAACAATAGGGATAATAAACTAAAGCATTATAAAACAATTGTATTTTGAAGTGAGGCGTTTCGGCGTTAGCTTGTTTTGTACTACGCTACACCAACCACCATATCTTGATACTTTTCAATTATTAGGTAAACATTTATTGGAGATTGTATGTTATCCAAGTTGCAGGAATAAAATGCAATATTATGTTATATTATTTATCAATAAAATAAAATAAAATATACTGATATAGATATAGATATTACTTAAAGATTAAAATTTTATTTAGAATCAGAAGCAGTCTCCGTGTGATGATTGTTTCCACAGACGAAACATTTCGATTATACTGAACTGAACACCTCGAAGTTTAAAAATCAACTGACTAATATTTAAATTTGCAAATATTGTCGGGCTAAAGATAAAAAAAGAGAAAGTATCAAGATCATTTGAAGTCCCGCCCATTGCAAGTGTTTACAAAAATTTTACCGGGTGCACATAATCCTATTGTTGTTGCTAATGACGGTCTCGAGTGGAGTCGCGCCAGCTTATTCTGAACCAACTATACTACCCGTACTACCGGTGCGGTGCGGGCGGGCCTTAAGAGGATTGTGAAGCGCCGCTAAAATCGCATAGCTGTCAAAAAAACTCGATACAAATTTAGCTGCGGGCGAAAACGTTTCTCACCCCCTAAATCAAGTCCGATTTCCATGATTTTTTAATATGTTGTAGTTATTATATAGAACTATGTCTGTACGTTTCTGTTTTTTATTTTTTCAATTTGTTTCATTCTAAGAAATATTTTCATGTAAAGGAAAACGTACAGACATAGCTTTTCATGATAACTACAACATTCAAAAATCGTAAAAATCGGACGACGTTTAAGGGGAGAAAAACGTTTTCGCATTTTGTATGGAATTTTTTTGCTTCACAATCCTCTTAATTACTCGATTATTACCGGGACAAGACAGTTTGAGGCAGGAATGGGCTGTTGTTAATAAGGGCCTAGTTGGCAGTGTATCCTTGTCTATTACCTACCTAAAGTACAAGCCTAGAGCTTCGTTTGGGTCATTGCAAATCAACAATAATATACGTAATGTTCAGGAAATATGACTTGGCCGTCTGTTATGTACTTTGCGATCTTTTTTTCTGCGTTAAGTCTTACGGACCTAACCTCAACCTTAACCTATCAACCCACTGTGCTGTTCGAAGAACGAGGGCGGTTCTACGATTACCTTTTGTTTGATATTATCTAATAAAAAGATCTTAGTGAAGATTACAGACGGCCAATTCAAATTTCCTGAACTATAACTGCCTACATCATCTCAGCTCACAGACAACGGTCCGGCTGAGCGCTACCGGTCAAGGACCGCGGGTAATTATTATGATCCGTTGATCCGTGTCCGGGCATAAACACGGGTACCCGGGTACTAACTACACGGGTACCCGGACCCGTCTACACGAAACCCAAGACACTACCGTGATCCCTAATCAAAATGTGACCCGTATCTAAAGACCTGGATAAACCAATACCTGCAAGGTCCTCCTCTTGTTGTCCTCGGTGTGGTTCCAGGCGCGCATGGTCAGCTCGTGGATGAAGATCTCGGCGGCCTTGGCGAAGAGCACCGGCGCCTCCGCCGAGATCATCTTCACCTCCTCGTCGAGTTTCATGATCTTCTTGATGCGGGCCAGGGGAAGGGCTTGGGTTTTGAAGTCCTCCTGGGAAAATAGAAGTCGGTGTTTTAACTTGGATATATTCTATCCCTATAGATAGTGGTTTAACGTGATTCTCAAGTCCTTTGAAAATGAAAATGGCCGTTATTGTGCCGAATTTATATTGTACTAACCGCCTGGTCCGTATGGTGTCCATGACATTAGCCCAAAGCTGCTGCAGGCCCTGGGGTTCCAGGTCAGCCTCGTCCTCCCACTCGAGCCCTCCTACTTGAGTGACCCGCTTGGTCAGTGGTTGCTTATGACAAAAACACTTATCGATCACTGACGTACCGCGTTGACCTTCCGTATGTCTTCCATGACCTTGGCCCAGAACTGCTGTAAATTCTGGTGCTGCAGGTCGGCTGCGTCCTCACTCCCGGCCCCCTCCTGGTCCAGCGACTCCTCCGCCGCGGAGGTACCCGCTTGGTCGCTGATGACAAAAAAATATTTAGGTAAATACCTTACAAAGCAACGTTTCCTCTTTGTTTAAGCCCGTCTTGCTATTGTATCTTCTATATTATAATCATAATATTGTTGATGACATGATATTTTAGCTCTTATTTACTTTGCAGTAAGAGCTACAATAACGTGAACCATATGATTACGATATAGAAGCGAGAACAACCAAATTGGAATAGAGCCGGACACTCGTTTGTTTTTTGGGATGGTACCTATACCTATACCCTGGCCTGATACGGCCAACTACTATAAGTATAAATAATTATTAGTATTATTACCTGCCTAGGCTAGTTATATGAATTAAAATGTAACATTTTATTTTCAAAATATGACAGTACATCTAGACGGCACGTAGAAAGCAGCACATTTATGAAAACACACTAATTATCGTTTATAAATTAACCGTAGTCGGGAATAAAAATAAGAAATATAGGAAATATTATAAAATGGATTTCATCTTAGACGGCAAAATAGACTTTATTACCTACACGGTAAGAACCTGTCAACTATAACAAACAATTCTATTTTTTAACTGATAAAAAACATATTCAGGAACTTACGCAGGCACGAAGAAGCAAACCGACATCTTGAATTACAACACCGACAATGGACGACCTTTACTAAACAAATTCTATTTAGATACCAAAATTTATTTACGAAAACAGTTTTAGGTAAATATAAGCCGCGGCCAAAGTTAATAGAACACGGTAACCAATAATCAGACTAATATTTGGAGATCTCCAATCACCAATTACTGCAAAATGCGCCACTTCCACGATTCGTCCACCGATGACCAGTCACAAGCATGACGTTTTTGATGAGTGTTGCTAGTTTATAATTCATTGTATTGACGTGTTTATTTCCGGTTGGTGATGGTTAATTTATTTTTTATGCAATAATTCGGTCATAAAATAATTCTAGAATTGATGATAAAATATTTAAAAGGTTCAAGTGGGTTGAAACACTTTAATTAAGTAATTATAAACTTGAAAACCTAATAGCTTTTAGCTTCGGGCTTCAAACTGGTAACATTATACCGGAAATGAACTAATAAAGTAAAGATTCGTTCGTTCGTTCGGTTCATCGCCTTCCTTCGTCACTCGTAGGAAATCAAGGAAATGTCAGTCCGCGTCTGCTAAAATGGCGGCCGCCGAGATTCAGATCGTGAATCCAGCAAACTTAGCTAAAATTGAGAGGTATGCCTTTATTTTCTGTTCAAATCGTATCACAAACGCCATTTTTTTAAATGAATACCACATTAACTGCAGTCGTTTGATTTAAAATCGCTTTTCAGACTTGTTACTGTTGTTGGGTGTTTACGGTGCTTGGTTTTTCTGTTTCAGTTTTCTCAGTGATTCAAGCTACAAAGAAATAATAGAGAACTCTTCTACATTTAATTCACGACTATGTGCGGAACGAAGGATGCGGATGCCCTTTATCGACACACAGACAGGTATTTTATTGATTTTGCGAAGTTCATTTGTTTTGTTTCTGTCGTGCAATGAAGTAGGTTGGTAAGAGTGACAGAGAAGGTAGAGTGCTGTAATATTACTTGTTTTTAGGCGTCGCTCAAACCCACTGCAATTTGTTTATGAGCAGAAAACAGCGCATGCCGGGCACGAAGGAGGGCCAGGTGTACACATACCCTGCACAGAGGTACCGTATTTAAATATCTAGTAATAACTTAACAGATTACTCCAGAATAGTAGTAAATATTGACCCAAATCAGAACCTTGGAAGCTCCGTACGTACAACCAAACCTCTAGATAAGCATGAAATGGTTGCCAATCAGTTTTTAACTGCTCCGGTATCATCATATCACTTGTCTGTTATTTGACAAATATTTTAATTTTAGCCTAATCTAGAGAGACATTTTGTACACCATTTCAATTTCATTTTTAGATGGCGCAAGACACGGCGTCAGTACCTCACAATGTCTTCAACTCGCTGGGGCTGGAGTGGGATCCCAGATCTAGCGGACAACACTGTAGAGGGGGAAAACAGCTCTGGCATACCTGGAGACTCCATAGCTAATGAAGACAGCAGGGATGGTTCACAAACAGCAGCTAAGGATGAGCCTAAGGTACATGATACTCAATTATTTATTGCATTCCATAAAGTATTCATAGGTGGTACTTACATTAACTACATACATTATAGTTTTAGCTTTAATTATCTTGCCAAGAATTTGATTTCTTTAATTATTAAATTTGCAGTGTATCTTATAATGTACATACCTACCTATTGTATAATGTTCACTTTTTTATATTTTTTGTTACTATTTTTTTATGCTGATTCCAAATCAAATAGGGTTCGAGTTCATGAATTTTTTATTTTTACCAATTTAAGGGTTAAAAAATCATATCCCCAAGGTGTTTATTTTCATACCTACATCTACTTACCATTCCTACCGAAATCCAATTCTTGATAACAAAGCAGACAACTCTATTTATTTTATTCGGCACATAAATAGGTGTAAAAAATAGACTTATTTTTGTCAATTGAACTCTTAACCATACTTATGAATAAACTTGATGACCTAGCATGTAAGACGCTTCTATAATACTACCATCTTTGGTGTCTTAATAATTACACTATTTCTAATAGGAGTGGTTCTACGATGAACTAGCAATGGAAGAGCTTGAAACAGGAGAAGAGGTGGACCCTGAGTCAGATGAGGACTATTACGACGACACATACGCCAACCGGCGCCGGCGCCGCGGTGGCGCCACGCCCACCGGGCCGGGGTCCCGCGGCGGCCGCACGCGCAAGTCGCAGCCCGAGGACACGCCGGCGAAGAGGGGCAGAGCGGTGAGTACTTTGATTAAACAACTAATTTGGATGAATAAACAGTTAGTAGGATCTGAAGACGCGGTATTTATCCCTGATAGTGGCAGCTTTCCTAGCCTCCTGTATATAAGCAGTTCTCTGAATGTTGCATTTATTTATTATCTATATAGGTCATTGTGAATTATTGTCTATTATCTGAAGTGTTGTAAAAATCAGAATAAATAGTGAAATTATCGAATAGTGCTATACCTACTTCATTTGTTTAGGTTTACTAACGGCCGAACCCTATATTCAAACCGCAGACAGATAGGCTTACTTCGGATTAAAATTTGACAGATTTTGTATGGGCAAATGTCAAATTTTAACTGAAGTAGGCCTTATCTATCCGTGGTTTGAATATAGGGTTTGACAGTAAATGTAAACAAAAAAACTATGTGATAACTTGTTGATATGCCAATAGAACCAGAACATTGATACGCTAAATCTCGACTATACAGTTTTAATTGGTTGTTTGTTTACATTTAGTTAAGTACCTAAATAAGTGGAGTATAGTAACAGACCAAAATCAAAATATATTATAGTGATTTATCATTGATCTGCGTAGGGTCGGGGCCGCAAGCGCACCGGACAGGCCACCCTGCCGTACGAGGTGCCCGGCGACGGCGACAAGCCCTTCGGATGCGAACGTAAGTCCAGCCGCAGGAGACACTAGCCCCCCTGCCTTAGCTCAGGTCCTGCTACTGACTAATGTATAACTACTCGAAATATACCTTATTTACTTATAGTTGAATCATATACAAAGGCATTTATATTTCACAGCTCAATATACAACAGTTATATCAAACATTGTTAGCAGATTTCCCTGGTATTGGTAAAAACCCCCGGAAACTGAATATTTTGTTTAGTACTAAGCTCGCGTACTATAAAACTGCACTATTAAAAGAACTAGGTGAATATCAGGAAATCATGAATGCCAGTAAATAAATAAATAAATAGATATTGAAATGCCTTGATAGGTGACCAAACAGTTCAAGTTGATTATTCATCAACAGATTTTGGTCACCTTTAAAACGGTTTTTGCCTCGCTTAACAAAGAAAGTACAGCATTTATCACCAAGACTAGTTCATTCCCTTGTATATAAAAAAAAAGTTCCAATCTAAGACTACAGACGAATAGTTAGTTTCTATAGACTAGCCAGTAGATATACAATAGAAAGTATCCACGAGTTAATCTAACTGAATAATCATTAGGGTCAGATACATACAATAATTTAATTTAGACATTCCTTCAAGACACAATGCATAGGCAAATAGGGGTGTGTAACAATTTGCATAAAAATAAATATACGGCTATTCATTTTGCATAACACGAATTGCATAGTTTCGATCCTAACGATAAACAAATGATATCACAACTAAAATGCATAGCATAATGTTCTTTAGGTTAGAAAATGTTAGTATTTTTGATTATTAGTAGAAATTTACCTAGTGTAACAAAAATAAAATGAGTGTTATATTATTTTACCTTTAAAGTTTTAAACCTTGATATATATATTTTTTTATACTAAACATTTATTATGCTTTTCGAACATAGTAAAATGCAATCATGCTAAAAGTTTTTATGCAAATTGAATGTTTTTTTTTTTACGAATCATTTATTATGCTTTTCGAACAGTAAAATGCAATCATGCTAAAAGTTTTTATGCAAATTGAATGGCACTTTAATAGGTTCCAATCTGTGTAATAGCATAACATAATTATTGAGCATACTACAGCCGGTTGCTATTTAATCGTATCGGATATGTCGTCACGCCATGGCAAATTTGCGAATCTGATGGAGTCCCCACTTGAAACTATCAGATCTATCTGAAATCAAGATGCAAGTTCTCAACTTTACTTGTACTGCTGACCCACAAGACATAAATTAAGTGTGGTCCACGCTATGTTCTATGCCGTAGCGAGTTAGCAAGTGTTTATTGCACTGCTTACTTTCGAGGCGAGACAATACTTCTGTACCTGAGAACCAAACTCAATCAAGCTCATTATGTTCTGAGATATAAGCTTTTATCAATTGACAGTGTAATATACTCACGAGCAAAAGTATCGAATCACTAAGCATTTTTTCATGTGCATCCAATATCTTTGTAATTTCCCACCATTAAACCGATTTACAAAGATATTGGGTACACATGAAAAAATGCGAAGTGATTCGATACTTTTGCTCGTGAGTGTATACGTGTTATCAAAATGGGACTCTCAGGGCCAGACTTATTTTTTCTAGCATATGCTCGTCGTGCTAAAGGCATATCCCAAACCGAATCGATTGAATCCACATGATGGTAAAATAGCAGGCAATTATGAATGTTAAGATCTGACCAGTTTTTAGAACCTTATTACCGAAACCTCCGTAATATAAATGAAACACGTTTAAATAGATTAGAGCTGCAGTGTACCTCAGGTAGAAACTACATATTGATTGCTCAATAGATACTAATGCAATACAAAATAAATATTACTATGGACCTGAGCTTCCGTAGATAATTTATAATATAAGCGGATGTGGATCTATTTACATAATATCAATGTTACTTCTAATATGGTGTCAAAAATAACTTCCAATAGTATTTAAATGATATGAAATCCTAAATAGTTTTAATGGTAGATACATGGTGGTTCTGTAATAGTTGATTCACATCCGTGCGAAGGGGGCTTGCGGGATGATGTTTCCGCTTGATTGTTTAAGCTCGGTAGTGGAAATTACTGTTTAGGGTTAGCTTATCGCTCTTTGAAAATCTTAATGATTTTGCTGTCTTTTCATTTACGTTTTTGTAAGAGGAAATTTTTCATTTTATCTCATATACTTTACATAATGAATGCCATTATTTGTATTTGATTGGGGTCATTGAGGTTTTTGAAGTTTTGTTAGACGAGTTAGATTGATGCAACAGTATGGATGTACATATGCGTCATGCAAAATCAATCAATCTTTCGGATATATCATCTTGGCAAGCGTGATGGGTAGCCCTAGATTACCTATACTATATCAAGTAACATAAGAAACATAGGTTAGTAGCGCAGGGCCAATGAGTACTGTAGTTGTAATTTTAACGAGACTCGGGCGTGCAATAACAAGTTTTATTTGGGTATTATTGTGTGTCAAGCTTTTGATAATTCCATTCAGTCTTTCAAAATTCTTGTTTAGGAACTGTAAATAATATAATAATATCATATATTACTATTGAAATCTAAGAAATGTCAAATCCTCTAACTTCACCTATGTAGCCCTCTTGTACTTTTTCTGGACTTTGATTTCGTTAGGGGTATAGGTTCGACCTTTATTGGGTACAGTGGTTTTCACCATGCCTGCGAAGACCCCAAAATATCCCCAGTATTTCTCTTTGTATAAGAGAAGGCAATATAAGTGAAGCTACATGAATTTGACGGTACCTAATTATTTAACTATTTTACGCCTCGCATGAAATGATCTGAGTAAATGAGAAATATAATTTAGTTGGAGTAAATAAAGTTGACACACAATAATAAGTGGAGTTGGTGTGTGTAGATTAGGTGGAGTCGAAACATGCCTTTCATTGTTGTGTATGTTTGTGTATAGTGTTAGTGTAAGTGAATCTCTTTCGTAGTTTCTTATTTATTACGCCTTCCACTCATGTGTGTGGTCTAAAACTAAAGTTTTGCGGTGTCCATTATATTCTTTATACGGCTATTTTAAGCTGATTTTTAATTATTTAAGTTCTTTACATTTAGTCACATTAGGAATTCGCAGGTTTCTTGTATGTATAACGCTTTATATATTTTTTAGGATAATCCGCGTATCTTACTAGCAGCTTATTAATTAGTTTATTTAAGCAATAATAGATCACTTGTTGAAATTTATGATCCTGAAGGGACTGCACATTAATTTTTACTAATGAAATTGAATTGTATTGTGCATTTAAATTAAAATTGGCTTAGGCAAAGTATTTATTGTAGTATTTTAATGTAGTTAAAGTTTTTTTCATAAGAATTTTTACACACTAGAAACCTGATAGTGTGTAATGGTTCTTAGCGTCAATTAAAATAAAACCGAAAGTGCAAAATTTGTATAACTCATATATAAATGTTAATGTGACAGATCGGAACTCGAGACACCAATTAAAATAAATAAATAAAAATATTAATAGAAGTGACACTGCCACGTAATTATATTTTGTACGGATCGGTTGTAGGCATATTGTACTGTTGGAATATTGAGTAGGCTAGTATAGGATTATGTTTTATTATAGATTGTAAACAGTGGCTACGATTGACTTATGAAAACATGCGAAGCCTACACTAGAAACTTGTAAAGAAATACAACATGCAATTTTACCCTTTAGTCGATAAGAAATCCGAGTCCTAGGTCTTTCGTAGCCAGCCCTATCATTATTCTAAATGGGATCTTATGAAAATCACAATTTTAATCACAATTTTCTAGTACCTAATACCATTGTGCACTAATCTGTTTGGATTGTTGTTTGACTCATGTGTCTGTGATAGATTATTTATTTCATCATTTCGTAATAGAACTAGGGAGTTTACTTGGGTTTCAACGGTGGCTGATGTTTTGCATTTTTGCCAGTTTTGAAACATTAAAATCTATTTTTCCTCAGCTAAAGAGATCTAGTTAAATTTGAATTAAAAAACTGATTGAAATTGTGCATTTATGATTTTACACGTCTGATAGGTAATATAACCTTTATTTAAAATTCTGCGGACGCGTTGTGATTATTATTTTGTAGTTAGTGAAAAATTTAATATTTTATTGACTATTTAATGTTTCGATTCGAGCGTTCTCACTTCGTTTTACTGTCATGTGTTCACGCGTTGCAGAACCTTGGTCACTGTGTTTTTGGATGTGTTTGTTTGGCAACCTATTTAATCTATTTATAAAAAGTGCAGTAAAGTATTAGGGAATTTTTAGATCCAAACTATTATTAGCACCCAAAGATTGTTATGAATTTATACAAGAATATTTATGTTGAATAAGAAATAAAAGTATCCAATGTATTATTTATTTTTCTTATATTTTGATTGGACTCCAAGTTTGGATCTCGTGCTGTTTGATTAAGTGCAAAGTAGTTGTTGTGAGCCGTCTGGCAGATCCATGGATTTGAAGTCATCAATCAAATGCACCCGCGGCCTAAGTCTTCTAGAACTGACCATAGAATTAGACGTATCACGACGAGCCGGCTGTAGCACCTAACATTATACAAGAACGCTTCAATTTTATCATTCCCTAGTACTTTCGCTCGCAAAAAGAAACTTTATTTACATTAAATACCGCGATTTTATTAAACATTCACTAAGTTTTTTCTCCAAATGCGTTCTTGCATCTTGTTGATTGTCGTAACGAAGGTATTGATTGATGACGGATAATTTCTGGACCATTGATGATAATTATTGTTTGTAACGCCGAATGCCGTCGTGGTGCCTCCTCTATGATCTGTTCTGATGACGTAGGCCCTCCCCTTTACCGACAAATCATGACTGATTGAATCAAAGTAACGATAATTACTAGTGAAACGTAAAAGCAGATGGAGGCACTACGTACGGTAAGTAGATGTTAATATTGTTATTTAAATATGTCTTGTGAAACAGTTGGAAGTGTTTTTATTTTATTAATGAAAGTTACCGCTTGATATGTTTTGTTTAAACATTCCGACGGTATTTTTTAACGAGACTTACTGCCTAAAAATAGTTTTTCTATATTTCAAAACGGACGCCTTTTTTAAATTGTAATACCTATTTGGGATTCCGGAATATCTTCCTTAGGCGCTTTAGCAGTTATTTATCAAATCAAATCAAATCAAAATCAAATCAAATAAGTTTATTTGCTAGAATACAGTTATAAATTAAGGTGTTCAAAATAATGTTCACAGTGTATTCAGCCCGTGACCATTCAGTATCGTGAACCTTCGCGTGAAAGTCGCTCATTAACACTGCCAACGTTCACTCTTCACCATGTATTTGACTGCCCCTTACTTGAGACATTACGCCCAATGACCGCATGTGGTTGTGTGACAGTGTGCGGCGCCAAGTACAAGACGCGGCCGGGGCTGACGTACCACTTCACGCACACGCACAAGGAGACGGCGCCCGCGCTGAGCGACGGGGACTCGCGCGACTCGCGCGCGCACTCGCCGCCCGCGCCGCCCGCCGCCGAGTACCAAGACAGTTACGTGACATTCTTGAATAAGCCCGGACCGCCGCCCGCTGCAGGTTAGTCGGCGGGCCCGGGGTAGGCGGGGTCACCACCACCGGACACTCATTTCATTAGTCATCAGCTGGCATCGGATATTATGCAGCTCGTTTATTACAAGTTCGCGAGACGATGTAATATAGAGTGGTTACAACCGGGCAAATTATTGATTTTATTTTATTGAACGGCTTTCGTTATCGGTTGTTGTGCTAAACACGCGTAAATTTAATAGCAGTATTCGGTAGTTTAGGTTATATTGTGGCCCGGGCCGGCATTGTAGTTGTCATTGTTCGTGTTATATTTGTTCCTAACTCGGCCGCTATTACTGCCAAGTATATAAGAGCTATCAAAACGTTGACAATACGATAAAAGGTCAAAGACGTTTTAGTATAGTTTTTACCGCCTAGAATCTCGGCCCATGTACTTTTATATGACAATGATGTTACTTTGACACAATCACGGGTGTCAAATCGGACTTTGAATCAGTACAACATGTGTTTAAGGCATGTTTGAGGTTATATTTTGTACCGTATTGACAGATATCTAATCAAGCTTCTTAGAACGCCGCGACTATAGTAAAATAACGTGTATTTAGCATTACGACTAATACCCGACATCCTGTATTCAATAAAAATAAATCAATATTTTTTCCGGTCGTAACCACTCTTGTGTCAATCTTACTCGCGAACTTTAGGTAAATTAACTCCCGAATATCCGATCTTTGGTAATCATATCAGGGTTGACAACGCCTCATAGTGTAGCCGTATAGGAGTTTTAATGTTGATTCATATACTGCTGGGATAGATCACTACCTTGGGATAGAGTTGATAGAGTTGAATTTGGAAAAAAATCTTACTACAATAGGAATAATCAGAAAAAAAATAGGGAAATATGCAAGTGAGCAGCAGCAGTTTTTAATGATCTGTCGTAATGGTCTCATCAAGTACACAGCACATCTATGTATAACGACCTGCAGCGGGACGCCTATAATATACAGGTATAGTATCGTAGATACCTAGTAAAATATGAATTTTAGAAATAATGTAGGTTAGGTAGAATGATATTTTTTCAAATTCTTATGTATACGGAACTTGCAGCGTGGTGACGTCTTTCTTTAGTTCGTTAGAATGTTCTATTAACGATCCAATAACATTACTACAGTACAAACTGTTTCTTAAATAGCGATCGGTAATCTTCGTTTTTCTATGAAACACGAATGACACATATACTGTCAGTTGCGAGTGCAAGAATGATAGTAATAGCTAGCCGAAAGCAGAGCTATTAAGAAGCTGTGAATATTGTAGATCAATTAAAAATTACAATATCATCATCAAAGGCCACATCCTTTTTTTTTGCAGACGCATTCATTTAAGAATCGTCAAATCAAGCGTTTTTCATCTATTGAAGTATTGGATTCAGAATCAAACGGCCTAGTTATAATTTTTACTCTCTAAATTTATATCGATCTACCTCCTATTTCACCATCCTGACAATGATAGGAGACAAGTGACAATTCCTCAGTACATGCCCTCTGTCACTCATAAACCCGATTAAGTTAAATATTTTAGATTCGAGTTAAAATACGTGGGTGTTCTTTTTTCATACGTGAAAAACGGGAATGTTGCTTTGAGGCAACACAGAGTTATAATATCAAAAAGTATGATACAATACAAAATCAGGGTCTGTAAGGCTGTCGTCAGCGTAATCTAGGTCATCATCACCATCTCTACCATCAAGCAGTGCATAAAGTCATAAACAATGTCATATTCACTGAGACGATGTGTTACTTACAGTCTACATTGTGATACTATCACTGGGATTCATACAAGCGGCGCCATGTACAGTCACGACATTGTGATACTATCACTGGGATTCATACAAGCGGCGCCATGTACAGTCACGAACTTAAATTTACCCACCTTAGGTCCAAAGTCATTCTGACATTCTACAACAATAAGATTGAGTCTCCTATAACTTACAAATGATTTGGCATCTCTAATGACGATGACGACTTCAAGCCTATTTTTCTTGAAATGGGTCACAAATTAACGATCGCGTTAGTACCCCAAAATGTCACCGGTTATAGTCAAGATGGTGAAATCGGGGGCTGGTATTCCGTAGTTACAATTGATGACTTACGTTGTCACTATTTAATCATCATGACATGTCAGTCGAAAGACTAGGCGTTCTATAATCAGCAGAGATCGGAATAGGTAGAGCTAATTTGCCTAAACTTGATGCATGTTCATTCAATAATGTATTCCCATCTCTCTCACGCATGAATGAATATGCGTCAAGTTTAGGCAAATTAGCTCTACCTATTCCGATCTCTGATAATCAGCTTTACGAGTTAGGGATAAACCCATAAGGCTTTTTAAGTTCAATCCACTAGAGAGTTCAGCTCTCAAAGGAGGGCAGAAGATACCATCATTAATGATGTTATTTAACCAAACGAAATGGTTATATTAAAAGTGTGTCGTGGCAGTGCTCAACTGTGTCGTCTCCGTAGAGAGCAAGCCGGGCGCGACGCCGCCGCCGCGGCCCGCGTCGGCCGACACCAGCTCGTCGGACTCCGCGCTCGCGCCGCTCGTGCCGCCCGCCGCGCCCGTGCCCGTCGTGCCTGTCGCGCCTGTCGGGCCTGTCGCGCCCGTCGGGCCTGTCGGGCCTGTCGGGCCGCTCGCGCCCGCCGCACCCGGCGCGCCCTCCGAGCCCAAGCTGAGGGAGGGAGTCGTCAAGGTAACTAGCGAGCGCCAACCTTACTCTGACAAAATTGTTCAACAGGAAACTTTCATAATTGAGTCGGGAAATATCAAACTCCAATATGTCCTTAATACATACATGTGGACATATTGTAGTTTGATATTTACTGACTCGATTAGGTATGCTGCTTATACTCCAGTGTTTTATATCCTCTCGTCTTCCCGAGTGAAATCCTAGAGCTGCGACTGACACTTGGAGACCTGAATTTTGTTATTTTATTTCCCCACAGAGCCGGTAAGTAGGTTCTGTGTGGTCAAAATTCAATTGTGTAAACTAGGTTAAGGTATCCGTTTTTTATTTATACTTAATAAAAGTTGAAAAAATATTTATTTTTATTATAATTTAGAAAAAAAACCTTACCTATGACCCGTATGTAGAAGAGTAACAGTGGTGG
This sequence comes from Acleris literana, assembly GCA_946894065.1. Classification (NCBI taxonomy): domain Eukaryota; kingdom Metazoa; phylum Arthropoda; class Insecta; order Lepidoptera; family Tortricidae; genus Acleris; species Acleris literana. Next base: position 9,362,576 of record OX335688.1, on the reverse strand, counting down.
CCGGTCGGCAGGTATCCCCGTCCCCGTACTGCGACTTCTGCCTCGGCGACGACCGCGAGAACAAGAAGACTGGCATCCCCGAGGAGCTGGTGAGCTGCTCGGACTGCGGCCGCTCAGGTAAGCGCCTGCAGCCCCACATCAAACTGAACGGGACCGTCGAGATCATCAACTCGATGTCCTACTCCGCCGACGCCTTCCACACGTTCGTCTCCCAGACCAGGCTCCTCGAGCACAACGACATGTACGGCGGCTACCCCGTCTCCCCCCCCTCCTCACCAAGGGATCTGCGATAAGCCCGTACTTACTTCCACCGGTCGTTGCGATACCGCTTCTCTATTTATTTCGGTGGTCGATCGGATCGCCCCTAGCTCCGCGTTCTACTAGATCATATTGATCGATCATAGATTCCCAAGTTTCTTAGCTCGTGCCGGTCACAAAACATCACAACGATGTGGTCCTCCTCGCAGTTAACCAAAGAGGTTATTTTATTTCTCATAAAGTTCACCTATTTAAAATGTCTCATCAGTACATTCCAGAATTCGTACTCTCATATTTAGGCGCTCTATTTAAAAATAATCATTAGATGACATTATTTATAAGTTTACATTAATTTTCGTCTATGGTATACATTAAAGCGTATGTGATGTTAGTGTTGCCATTTAAATCGATTTCTATTGTGACGATGGATGCCAAATATTTTAACATGTTATCTGTTGTATTGTAAGAGTTTAAACGGTGTTGTGCATGTGCCTTGGTTGGACGGCGACGTAGCCAATCGATAGATCTTATTTACATTAGTAGTTAGTAGCTTCGCTTTTACTGCCCGAATGCCAAATTGTCATTACCTAGCTTTTCTAGTCACGGCGCCAAATGGAAGAATGCACGCGTTTGATTTCATTTTCAATTCATAACTAGATATATAAATAGTATTCATCCCGTTAAGTATTTCTGTGCGTTAGCTGTTATACAAGCTCGAAGCACTCGAAGGTACAAGTTGGAAAAGATGCGTGATGGTGGAAGGATATATCACCTTGAAAAAAGCATTCCCTTACACTTAAACATAAGTAAAACGGTTATGTTTTAGCTGGTAAGCAAACCTATAAAAGACGAATAATCGTGTTCCCTTATGTCATCAATCGATAGGTTTAATTATGAGGATTAAATCTGTTCAGTCAACATGATTATCTAAACTTGATAAATGTTAACACAATGCAACGTACATTTATTAATTAATTGGATATCGAGTAAGAAATCTATGTAGTCAATTATATTTAAATAGTATACCGTCTTGTAAACATGGTGTCTTGAATTTAATCAAAGTTAATTCAATGTAATATTCATTATTGTTTTGTATTTATAGACTCCGAAAAATAAGTATTCAAGCATGTTTATTTTATCTTCGAACTTTTGAAAGTAAAGTCGTGCGTAATTTAAATAAAATTACCTAGCATTAGTATCAGAGGTTCTCCTCTCCACCGACCGCTTGTTTCCACTCCTCTATTAGTTAACGAGGAATATAGGCACCTTCCTTCGCCCAGATTAGAACACTCACGACGGACGGCCGCTCTATTTAGGTCTTAGCAAAAACCATGTTTATTGCCCTGTTCATTTATTGTTTTCAATGCAAAAAAGATTTTATTAAGTTCTTAGATTCTGTTCTGCGGTACAATCGCATCAATGTTACTTATTTTTTATTGTATTAATATACAACTGTTGACTATCTCTACATTTTTTTATTTGTCATACAGAAAATAATATTTTAGAGTAATGAATGATAGCTCAGTGTTCCTTCACGATACATTTCAATATCCTTGCGAGTCGGTTTTCTATCTGCTACATTTTTGTTTGATTTATACTAATTGTAATATAAAATCACGGGGTAGAAATTCATATGTTATATAATATATTATACATTATCTTAAAGCACCTCGAGTTTTTAATCGTCTATTTCGAGGATGTAAAAATCATTGGTTATATATTATATAGTTGATTAGGGTATTAGAGCAAAAATCGTTTTCTATGTTTGTCGGGCCAGTTCGACTAAGAGTTGTTTGTTAAAATCATCTTCTTATATGAGCTTAGTAAGTGCCTTTACACACGCAATATCCTCTGCATCCCCGATGCACGAGAACCATTGTTAGAATAGATTGTTTATATGAAACTATAAATATGATTATACATTGTAAATTGTAACCCAAAGATTTGTTACGAAATTTTACTTAAACGTTTATTTTCATCGAAGGACTAACTTGATGTTATCAATTAGAATATTATATCATTCCTCTAGAGTAACTTGTTTTGTTTAAATATAAATTTTAGATTATTATGAACATGTTAAGGTTATTGACAACTAAGGTATTGAATGTTATCATTTTTATTTGCAAAATATATCGTGTAGCTTATATTATATAGTAAGTCGGCGGTATACATGTATGTTGTAGCTTTTACTTGGTATGTCTAGATTGTGTTTCGTGCTATACTTCAGCGTTTGCCTCGGTGCCTTGATTATCGACGAGGGTTGTAAATCGAATGGTACCTGCGTACAATCGTATGATTGGTGGCCTTAGTAATAGCGTTGCAATATTGGTGGGATATTTACAACTTTTTTAGTTTACGCATGTTTAAAAATTATTGATCATATTTGTTGAGTTATTGGAAGGGAGAAATGTCCTTATCTTAATTTAAGTTGAAGCCACCAATTAGTATGGTTCGGGATCCATAGGTTTCTCTTGGTCAAGCATCAGTTTTATGTTTTTTTTTTTTTTTTTATAGTGGTATATCCTAGAAATAAACAGGATCTTTTGAATTGGGCCAAAAAGGTCTTGAACAGTAACACCTAACACACATAAATTTGATTCCATCTTGTTTGGTTGTCGTATAAAATACTCGAATACTGGCCAAGAGTGACCTATATCAAGTTTCTACAATCTACCATTATTGTCTGCTTTATTACCTTTTTTGTTTTTGAAGATTTTTTTTTATCGTTAACGAAATGGCGGGTAATGGTAGGTTTTGGGGACATGCGTCATTTCTGTCGTTTAAGTTGAATTTTAAACTGCCGTGTAACGCGACAAAAACGGAAACGAAAGAAATATGTCTACTTTGCTTGTTTAAGTAAAAGCTTAACGGTAATATAGTTATTTTGTTTTTGGACTGACACGCGTTTGTAGGTCTACTTTTAACGCATCGTTCGTGCCAAGTATGAAAAATATAGTATTTTTATTTTTGTTTTGTCAAATTTTAATATTTTATTTGTCATTGGCTAGATTTTATTCCAAAGTATCTTAAATGCAAGTACGGAAGTGCATAAGTCGAGAATGTCAAGATCGTTTGTTCTACTATAGTTGCTTGGTTCATATTTTACCGAACTAGATATTTTATCGTAGCGTAAGTGGTAGTCATGTCTCGTTTGGATGCTGCTCCTTTTGTATACCAGCGGATTTTTATAACATTAAAATGTATGAATTGAAACATTCAAATTGGCTTTTTGTTTTTTTACGCATTGTGCTGAAGAATAGTGAATAAATGTGTGCACTTCCATACATCATTGTTTGATACTTTCCGTTTTGCATTAAAGGCTCTGTCGTGCGTGTCCCCGCGAGTGTCGTCCGGTCCGTGTTTCACTATTGTTCGGCACATTATATTCAACCCTTATTACCTCTAATATTAATGATTATTGTTGTTCCAACATTGTGAAGATTGACCGAGATTTGAGATAAGGTAAGAAAATATCATGTGCCTTACAATTGTGACTTATTTAACTTCAATTATCATAAGTACAGTCGATTATTCTGTCAACTTTTTGCAAGAATTTACCACTCATTCAAAATAATTTAAGGCCATTCCGTACGTACATTCCAGGTACTTCTTGCACTAAGTTTTTAATATTTTGTAGGTATTTACATCAAAAACGTTAAGTCGTCAGGACGTGAACTACAAATTATAACAATAATTGTAAAATAATTGTAACTGCCTGATGCTGCACCTTTTGATATGTATACCCATATATTTGCAAATATCTACTTTCACATATTGATTTTATATTTATCAGCTCTCTGAGCTTTATAGCTGGCATATTCCGTGAGGTGATTTGCTCTTTTACAATCATTATATGAAGGTATTTCTATTTTGCAAACTAAAATGATTGGTGTGAAGTGTTTCTGAACTATCTTTTTCATAGTAAGTCATGAACTGGTGATTTTTTTCTTAATTACGACCGTATTTTTTGTATAAATACGCAGTGTTGGGTCTTTTTCGTTTCATAGGTTGTTTCGTTTTGGCATTACTAAATACCACGGTAATCAATCATATTTAATAGATCGCGTTTGGCCCATATTTACTTACCTATTAAAGTCCATTTAATTTAAGAAAATCAGGACAAATCTATATCTCGCTATGGGAGTCGAATATATATCTGATCGCGCTTTCATAAATGAGTCGTGCGTTGTCATTGAACTAATCGAATGATTACATTAGAGGGTGGAGCCGCGGGGATTATACGAGTAGGTTTCATTACGACCTCATTTCATAATCTGGGTATTATGAAATGAGGTCGTAATGAAACCTCACTAATAATACGTCTAGATCTCAAAAAGACTTTTGCATCATAATGTGTAAATACCGAAACACCCGTTTAATTTTCAAAACACCAGATCCCTTATATCACAATTCGTACCGCCTTTATCTTAAAACGTCTGAAATACAAAATCACCTAATCCCAAAACACCCGAAATTCGAACAAGTTTATTACCCTTCTTCTTCCTTGTTTCTCCTTTTTGCTTCAATACCCTGTCATTCTTTATTTATTTGACATTTAGAGATAACTGTTTTGAAGTCATTGTAAGATCTAGTAGTATCATAATTCAGGCATTTTGCGAAGACATGAAATTTTGGGAATTTTAACACCTTCACAGTCCAGTGCCCCATATATGGGTCACGACGAACTAGCTCCAAAAGTCCGTGCACACATGGGTCACTAAGAAACGACCAGTTACACACTTACGACGTGCTAGACTTAGGAGGAAATAATTTCAGTCATTAGGAACCTAAGTCAATTTGAGATTTACTACAATATATCAAGGCATTATAAAATTCAGTCGCAATGTACCCTAGTCAATTAAACGCCATGGAGATAGGAACTAACTTCACACCAATCATGACGCGTGGGTGCGTGAAGCAAGGTGTTGACTGTGTGTGTGCCCAGGTCACCCGACGTGCCTGCAGTTCACCAAGAACATGTTCGTCTCGGTGCGCAAGTACCGCTGGCAGTGCATCGAGTGCAAGTGCTGCTCCTTCTGCGGCACCAGCGACAACGACGTGAGTTGCACTCTCATAATTATGGTAATCGCTAGGCTTGGGACTTTTGGGTGCTAGAATCCGTGGAGTCGACATATCGTCGGGTGAGAATACGTTTGTGCCATATCCAAACAAGGTTGCTTGAATATGGCACAAACGTATTCTCACCCGACGATATGTTAAAATATTTTTTTCGAAGTCAAAGTCAAAGTAGTAATAAAACATTATATTATCGTTTTCAACACACAAAAGAGTTTTTGATCAATCGTTTAACCCCGCAAAATAAAGAAACAATAATAAAGATCCATTTTTACTCCCATTTTGTTGGTCATGACATGATTATGAACAAGGACCGGAATTCTTCATAGCAAAAATCAACTGTCATAGGGTTTGACCAAATTGTTTTATCGACAATTCCACTTATCGATGTTACGGAATATTATCGCATATCGACTTATACGATTATTCTGTAACATTTGACCTCTTTGATAAGCAACCTGCATCTCCATATTAAAATAAACCGTGCCCACGTCACATATGTCATTTACGTCGTTTGATTGTCATAAGTAATTTCCGTGCCGTGTTACTAAAATGATTTCCACTCATTTTTAAGATGTAAACGAGTCTTCTGGATACGTCAATCAATCGTAATATATTTAGATCCATATTTTTTTCCCCATTTGTTCACTTAATTGCCCTTTACACAACCTACTCAAAAGAGTGTGTATATATTATATTTAAAATCCTTTCAATTATTGGTGACTGGAATTAAGTGTTCGAGGTCCTCGTCAATTCAATTCAATTCTTTGATATAGGGCTTCTGTCCAGTGGGACAATTCTGCCAGTGTCAAGGTTGGAAGTTACACGTGATCGGTGTAAATGATATCAAAAAAAAACATAAGTCGACGTTGTACGGTGATCCTCTAGCCTCCGTGAAGCGATGTAACTTTACGAAGACCAGATGGGATTTTCTTGGAGCAATCCTTCCAAAGGCGAACTGTCTTGAGTTAAGTACGTATCCATTTTATAAAATGAATGGACTATGGCCACTTGTTCCTAGTTTTTCGGAGTAAATCGGTTTCTTAATTTATTGAAGATCCATTTATGAGTGGAAAATGATCGATCTACATCTACCGATGTCATGTTAATGACTCATTAAGTGACATTTATTTATCGATAGTCGATAAAACACTTTGGTCACACTATGACAGTTTGATTTTTGCTATGAAGAATTCCGGTCCTTGATTATGAATGACACATTTATTCCAGAAGTTACGAGTAATATTAGACAATTGAAGAAGACAGTTTTGTTTTTCTCACTTAAAGTATTTGTTTTAGTTTATTTTGTTTACTAACAGTAGCGTGTTTTTTCTGTTTATTTTTGTGTTAAATGTGTAATATTTGACTTTGAGTTCGAAATAAATATATGACGACTCCATGGATTCTAGAACCACGGTATGCACCCAAAAGTTCCAAGTCTAGTCATCGCACACTACAGTGCCCCGGCACCAGATCTGCACCGCCTTAGCTCCAAGTGACACATTGAAAAGTGACCTTTGATTTGTGTTAATACGATACATTTTTCAGTGGACGTTGCGAGGCCCGGGCAATTGATTTTACTCTAAAATGTATCGTGCTAACTCCAGTCAAAGCTCACTTTTGAATGTTTCAATTTGAGCTGAGGTGAGATCTGGTGCCGCGGCGTTGTGGTGCGATGATCAATAGCCTCCCCGAAGCATGGCCGGATCCTATAGGGATGTTGACTGAAATATCATAATTATTAGCTACTTTTTTAACATTTTGAACGCTTACGTCAAATACAAAATGTACACGCCAGCATGTTTGCTATGCTATGCAAATTACAACTTAATTCATACGAAACAAAGTCTCTTTTAATCTTTAACTTGTGTCGGCTGTGGCCGACGGTGCGTCAGTGGCACGACTTTCGGCTACTGTGGCGTTCAAAAGGTCAAGGGTCTTAATAATTACTCGTATGGAGATTTATATGAAGTGCCTACTGACTGTGACGTCACAAGTATATACAGTGGTGGTCACATAATTAGGGACGCTTGTTTTTTTCCCATACAATTGCCTACAAATATGACTTAAATTTTGACCACCATTCAAAAAGTTCTTGACCAATTTTATTGCTAAATACAATTTACTTTAGATCATTAACTAAGGTTTAAATTTATGTACAATGAACTACTGTTAAAAACGAACCTTATATTTTATAGGGATTTAAAAAAAATAGTGCTGACCCGTCCATACAAAGTTTTACAACTTTGTATGAACGCGAGCTATTTATTTTTTCAAATCCTAATAAATTGAAAGATCCGTTTTCAACAGAGATGAATTGTACATACATTTAAACCTTAGTTCATTAATGAACGATGAGTGTAACTAAATATTAAATTAGTTTAGAACTTTTTGAATGGTGGTCAAAATTGAAAAGTCATATTTGTAGGCAATTGTATGGGAAAAAACAAGTGTCCCTAATTATGTGACCACCACTGTATGTGGCGTTATCTATGAAAAGAGACCTTATTGTCGATGGCGCTTCCGCCATTATTAAAGATGCTCCGATATAAATACAACGTCGCATGGCGAAGTGCGGCGTAAGCGCCATCGACAATAAGTTTCATAGATAACGCCACATATTGTCAATAATACAGTCTTGATGGTTTTCGAAAGTTACAAAATCATAAAGAAGTTATTCAATGTTTATAATAGAACCCGAAATTCGGTCAATTATTGATATCGTCCCTTTACTTTCTCAACCTCGTATCTGATCGAATAGTTAGATAGGAAAGTAGTCTTTATTCTTTAGGGAACATGAGTGCTTTTCCCAACTATTCGATCAGATACGAGATTGATAAAGTAAAGGGACGATATTGTCCCCTGACTACATTGACTTTGCCGCATTCTACTTTTCTTATACTGGGGTCCTAGTGAAAAAGGGTATAAAGTCTTCTGAAGACCAAGTGAAAAAGGGTTTAACTCTAGTATACTTCGTTCATGTATATACCCTTTTTTATTACGAATTAAATCGACTTGTACCCTTTTTCACTAGGACCCCAGTATTTTCGTCAATCACCCAAAGGTTAGCCACATACATAGATATACATTAATTAGTCGCATGTGGGTACAGGACCAGCTGCTGTTCTGCGACGACTGCGACCGCGGCTACCACATGTACTGCCTGGCGCCGCCGCTGGACGCGCCGCCCGAGGGGCTCTGGTCCTGCGCGCTCTGCATACAGCAGTTCCATACCGCCAGCACCGGTCAGTCGTCTGTACCTTGACTTGACTGTAAAATCCATTCGCTTAGATAGTGTCGCTACACCCGCACGTACTTGTGGTTATTGTAATAAAATACGAATATAATTCGATGTAAACTGCCAAATTCAGTAGCGGGTGTTACGGCGCAAGTGAATTTGGCAATTTATGTCGAATTATTTTTATATTTTATTACAATAACCACAAGTACGTGCGGGTGTAGCGACACTATCTAAGCGAATGGACTATACCCTGGTTATCGTCGTGAGACCTAATACCTATTTTGGTAACATTGTAAATGCAGCCTTGTCGAATTAACTATAGCTTTTTGTTTGGTGTTATGTCGTCAAGCAAAACCTAGGGACTCCGGAGGTTATAGAATGAAATAAGCGTTCGGATGCTAGTGATTGCGTTTCACGAGAAATTAGCATCCAAGTTTTATTATAATGCTAGCCGACCCGGCGAACTTTGTACCACCTCAGAATGTTTTTCTCGTATTTTTTTCCAATGTTTTAATAGTTATTCTGCTATTTGGGGCAAAGACAAAACCAACAAATTAAAGATCATAAAAATCGGTACAACCATTCTTGAGTTATAAATGGTAAAACTATCCCGACTTTGTTTTTTATATAGAATAATGCCCGAATAAAAACTATTGCGGCGCTTTACCTCGTAACCTAACGTCGTCACTCGTATCTTAAGAACTTCATTATGTGACAGTTGCATAATAAATTACTGTCACCACAAAATAAAACCGCTATATTTTTTAACAGGTTAAAAGTACACTGAAAAGACAGCGCGAGTCGCGGAGAACCGGACAAAGTTGGGTGACCAGCCGTGTATTATATCGTGGACTCTAAGTTACATTCGTTGCCATAAGTTAGAGCGACCGACGAGTGTGGGCACTGCTACATACTACGAGATATCTCTACGCTGTCGGCGTTGCCAGGAACCTGGCAGAATGAGGAATGCTGTTAGCCTGTGAAATAGTTAATACACTTTCAACGCTCAAGATATTGCTTTAGCAATGATAGTGTAAAATGGTTACAATGAAATCGTGAAGGCCCCTCCACACGGCCATGATGGCTTTCGTGTGGAGGGGCCTTGAAATGTTTCGATGGACTGAAGCTTCAAATCTTTCTATAGTTATTAATGTCTTGATGTGTTTTGTTTGTAGTGATGGAATATTGAGATTGTAATGTGTACGGTTTGGCGACCGTACTATTTCTAAGGTCGTTCAAGGCAGACCCAGGTACAGTAAAACGAAAAGAAAATGTTGGCTCTGTCTTTGACTATTGTATTAAAATCGGGACACGTTTTTACAGGTGTAGTAAATAATCTAACGACATAGTATTTTCTCCTTACAACTGATATAGCAAGATATGCGACTAAACACGACCTCGTTTGATTATTCACTAGATCTATACGGCTGTTTTCTGGGCGTCTTTAAATCGGACACAAGCATAAATGTAAAATAATAAATACTTGCTACGTTTAATTTAGGTAAATGGCACAAAGTGCAGGTCACTAGGGACTTAACGTAACTTTAATGTTAAAAGTGTAAACGAATACTCCCACACTCGTCATAGTGTAGTATAACTCTTGTGTACCCGATGTCTCGATGTTTCTACCTCTATCGGTGCTTGCTTCAGTATTTTTTTGTCAGACCGGTTTTTTTTCGAACTTTTTGACAGGTCTATAGTTTGAGTATTTTACTCTATTCTTAATACACTTCTAGTATTTTTAATGTAGATGAAATATAACAAAATAGGTTTATTTCTACCGTCTTTAAAATCACAATGAAAGGATATTAAGCATGTTGATGACTAACTATCTTCCGCTTCTCAATTACTAATATATACACTTGAATCAGACTCCTGTGCTATGGCCGCTGCTGTCATTATGCCCTTTATAAGCACGTTTGTTCTTGTATTATGGATCGAACAAGTGTTCAGTATTTCGCGGTCGGCTCGGACGCACGTTGGCCGAATGCCGGTACTGTACTTAGCTTTATAATTTATTGCTATCAACCATATATTTAAATGGTCTTCAGATTCGCTGTAAATCATGCATTCCAGTTTTCATGTATTTCACACTTCTTTTCCATCCGTTGTATGCTATTGGAATTCAATAATCAAAAGTCTAGCCTCAGTAGGTGACATTTATCATGATCCTTTATAATAATTTAGAAGCATTAAGATTGTTTTCCCACTTAAATATAGTACCATGTTAAATTTAAACTAATTGTATCAATAAAACTATGTTAAAATAAATAAATACTAATCCCATTTTCTAACAATTGTCAAATTATATTTTTTACTTGCCTTCGCTCTCTGTAAGTGAAATGTAGAGGTTGAGTGATATATGGGAAAACGGCCTTGCAGCCGATAGGCGAGAAGGCGGGGCTCAGTCCAGTGTCAGTTCCATTGCAAGCACTGCACAAACATGTATTAAAATAAATTCCCTTTTTGTAACTTGATTAATGGAGGGTGTTGTGACAGCCGTATTTTGTAATTTCAAACACATACTTACTAAGTAAGGCATGTATTTAAATAGAGGTAATTAAAAAATTTACTGTTTGATCGATGATACTAGTGTCATATGGCTTACGAGCTGTCACAGGAATCATCCTAGATTGACCCAACTATAGTCACTGTTAAGATATTGGATACTCCTAATGTTCACAAAAACATACGCAAAAAAAATTATGAACTTAGTTTATTGTGGCACTGTAATTTTGTTTGATTACTCCTTTTTTGTTTAAAAAAAGTGCTTGTTAAATGGAACTTATAAAGTCGGTAAAAACTGTCGCTGTCCTCATTTCGTAATTACTTTATCGACCTATTTCAAGTGTTGTTTGCATTCTTGCATATGGCCGAAAGTACATTACAAATACAAAAGAACAAGTAATGAATGGAGCAGATTAGGTTGATAAAATAATTATGAGTGAGGGTCAAAATAGGCCTAGAACATAGTCTAATACGTAACATTGTGGTAAGTAAAGCTGTGATCAGATTAGGTGGTTGTGATGGACTTAAGTGTGGGTTTACACCATTTTTTTAATGCTTTTTTATATTTTTTAAGTCTACTGTTAGAATAGTGTCTATCAAATCCGAATTTTGCTTTACGCGTTTGTCGAACAATTTCTTTGGTCCGTTGTACGAATACTGTGGGTGGTTGCACGTGTGGGGCGTTGTATTTGACGTGGGGACTTGAAAGGGTCAAAAACTGGCTCTAATTTCGTTTCTGTTTAGCTCATTGGTTGATTAGTAGAGAATGCTATAAAGCATTAAGCTTAACACCAATGTTGGTGGCAAAAAAAAGGTCTGTTACTATGGTTTGTGGGGACCTTCCCCACGGCACTACTAAACCACACTACTGACCAAAACTAGCACCATAAATATGAGGTAGGTTTGGGTTATGTTAGTCTTGCAGCAGGCCCGGAGGGCCAACTACCCAGAAATAGGAGTTCCGCGATAGCGGAGCTCCGTCGACTTAGTTAAATTCGAATTAAAAATAGAGATCATTGGTCAGTAGTGCGGTTTATTAGTGCCGGGGGAAGGAGGGGATTGTGTAAGTATTCGTACAGGGGGTCCCTCTATTCCTGCCAGCTACAAATCGTCTTGTCTCTAAGTTAGTCGGTGTTATGTAAACCTTTGCGCCGGCCTCGACCAGGGACTTTCCACTTTGTTATAGACCATCTTGCTTCAATATTTTAATCATTATTGTTAACGTAATAGCTCTTATTCCCTTGACAGTAAGACTATAACACCAATAATAATTACGATAATAGAAGCAAGTTGAGCTTAATAGTTTGGAATGACGCCCCTGGGATAGGCAGTCAGGCAGAAAAGGAATATTTTTGTAAGTAAGTCGTAGTGTACATACATCGTAATCATCGAATGAGTCTGTTGTGCTGGAGTCATTTCCAAGGGTCGGAAAACCGCCCGTTAACCTTTTCAACGCCACAGTCGGCTCTGGCCGTCAACTAAAAGTCGTGCCACTGACGCCACGTCGGCTACAGCCGACAAGAGTTCAAGATTAAAAGAGACTTTGTTTGATATCAATAAGGTGTAATTTGCATAGCATAGCAAACATGTTTGGCGTGTGGGTGGCACGTTTTGTATTCGACGTATGGCGTTCAAAAGGTTAACTTAACCTTGTCCCGTAAAGTAGAGACCTACAGCGCGGCCCAGACTAGCAATAGAAATAGAGAATATGCATGGATTTTTTAAACAGCGTTTTTTAAAGAGATCACCAAAAGTAAAATTAAAATTAAAATCGGTCAAGTAATACGGATGATACAAGCATTTTAAAATGCTAATTAGACAGAGAGATCCGAAGTGCACCGGTAACGTCATCTTGCGGTAAGGCCATATAAACCACGTAAAATTCTGTTTTGCTAGAAAGAGATAGGAACAAATCTTTGTTGGCTTATCTTGATTATTTTTATAGCTATTCAAAAAATGTTTTTTCTCACCTGTTTGTTACATGAACCAGCTTTTATTGGAGCTGTAAAAAAAACATGCATATTCCCTATTGCAGAAGTTTGATTGCCGTCTTACTTTAACTCCTGTTCTAGAGGAATAAGCACAATTTTGCTGCCTTTTTCTAACAAGTTAGATTAAGACAGCAGTCAACTTGTACAAATTTGATTGCTAGTCTACGCTGCGCTTTATCATTGTTTTATATCATTTCTTACCACGTTTATACAAAATATCTATTGCTTTCGGTCTCTACTATATGGAACAGGGTTAAGTTTTTGGCACGACGGGCGTTCTTCCGACCTTAGTTTCGCAGCGGCCTGCGTTACACCCGCGCGGCATGTTTTCAATAATCGGCTAGTCTTTTGCAGAGAAGGCCTCTACGCTACTATTTTTACCTTTTTTATCATGTTATTATTGCTTTACTTCAATTAAACTGTATCGTAAGTTATTAATCGTATTTTGATAATGCTTCAAAGGCTGACAAATTGACAAAGTTTTAGAAAATCATTTGACTATTGTGCGGTTAACCAACAGATACAAGTAAAACAAGTTTTTGGATGATTTGGATTTAACCGAACAAATAAACGAGTTCATAAAATCTTAGCCCGGTGGGGGGCGATAGCCGGTTTTTAGTTTTTTTCTTATATTTATCTTACTCACTTGACATTTTTGTTTCACTACGGAATGCCAAAAGTAAAATCAACTGAGTCAACTGACGACGTGAAATCAATCAATAGTCAACTTCTGTGATGAAATGTAGGGCAGACAATAAGTTTTATGATCAAACTTATGAGCATATGAATTAACGGGTTAATCGAATGTTAGTCGTTACTTAAATTATCTATTAACCCTTGCAGCTCCCTAAACTGTAATAATATAAATGTACTCATGTCATGACGCCACATATGCGTCACACAGAGTTTGGTTAATGATTTCGTGCACGTCGGTGTAACGTAGGGCCGTCGTTTTATGATAGTGGTTGCTCTTTCCAGTTTTTCGCTGTAATGAATTTGTTAGATTTATTTGTAGTTTAAGATATACATCTGTATGTGTCATACTAAGTGTGGTGACGTAACGAATAAAGAGAAATTAAGGACTATGTTGTTTCATTTTAGTTGTGCTTTTGTAATACAACTTATCCACGATGGCGACCTCTTCTACGCTAACGACGGATGTTTCCGTCATGGTTGCCAGCGCAAAATAGACCTAAATGTCTATAACCTTGCCTGGTTGGCATTAGCTCTGGTTTTAACCTTTTCGACGCCACAGTCGGCTCTGGCCGTCAACTAAAAGTCAACTACAGCCGACAAGAGTTCAAGATTAAAATATACTTTGTTTGGTAGCAATAAGGTGTAATTTGCATAGCATAGCAAACATGTTTGGCGTATGGGTGGCACATTTTATATTCGACGTATTTCATTGGCGAGCGAGTGACTAGGACTACTTTTGAATTTTACATAGCGTTGAAAAGGCTTAATAGTTTACGTTTAGTGTGCGTGCCGTATGTATAGGACATATTAAGTCCTATTAATTTCAATCCATGACGACCGTCAAAATTTAAAAATAAAGTAGTGGTACCTCGTGGACTATAATATCGGGTAATGCAAAATCGACTGTACCTACCCCTAGAACGGGGCACACAGTGCACAGTAGGGCGTGAAATACACAGAAGCGGCGCAACGCAGGTAAGGCGTAGGCATGTGCCGCGCCCCAAACCTTTTTCATACAAAATGTAAGAAAGCGTCAAAGTGAAAACAAACAAAAGGCGCCTTCGCCCCTTCCTCGCCGCTCCCTCTCGCTCGCTCGCCTCTTCATAATTTAGCATCGCGCCTGCGACTTTTCCACGCCTTAACGCGTTCTTGCCTGCGCCGCACCTACGCCTCGCCTACGCCCGACTGCGCTGCGTCTGCGCCGCTTCTGTGTATTTCATGCCTAAGACCGCAAACGCAATGGGCGAAGGCGGCGGTGCGTTTCCATGCCAAAAGTAGCTGACGCGTTTTTATTATGGGAACGCACCGCCTCCACTCTCAGTGTGTCTGCTGCCTTGGTGATAAGCTCCCTCACCAGTGCTCTGGTGGAAATTGTGTGGCAATGATGGCATGAACAGCTAAAAAGATTGGGATGAAATTAGCCCTCAATTAGTCCATGTTCAGGGTTAACAATAACGCAATCAAAGTCGTGGAAAGTAGTCTTGGATATAAATAAGACGAGGAGCTATGATGGATCTATCTTTATTAATCGGAACAACTCACTACTTTGTATGATCTGAAACCAAAGAGCTTTTGGCATTAAGCATCGAGACGTGTCTAATTTCTAACATTGCACATTCTATTTTGACTAAATCTATCTACTTCTACTAAAACTAAACTAATTATGATATCAACAGATTTATATAAAAATCAACAGAAAAGTAGGTAACAATTTAAAAATCACTTCGAAGTATGAAAGAAAGTTCTAGGAGCGATGTATCTATAAAAAAGTAACAAAATTAATATATTTAATTACCAAATTATAACGTAAATACATTAAAATATTTTTGTATAGGTCGTCTGAAAATAATTAACATAAAATCTGTCAGATCTCAATAAAATAATAGGTAACACAGATAAACTGCTATGTTATAATAAACATTAATATTTGTAAATAATGTATAGAAACATAAATAAATTCGTTAGCTTAAGTAGAGGGTCTATGCGATTGCATCCTTTCAGCGATTAAAATGATAAGGTTCCTTTTTAAAATTTTAGAATATAACAATATAACGAGTAAAATTGGAATAAAATTGATCGCAATACATTTTCTATTTTACAAGGACGCAATCTCTCAACTAGATCTTTTGCTAATTCTAGGATTTAAAGATACAATAAAAATCATATATTCCATGATCGATCTTGTATCGAAACTGGAGAAATTAACTTATTGAAAGATATTTTTGGAACGTAATGTACCTAAGTAAGATTTGGAATTTAGAATATTAACGCAATTAGAAATAAATCGTAATATAAGTCTGAAATAGTAGCAGCAGAACAAAATTCAACATTTAATCACTTAGAGTCATGATAGCGATACTCGTCATGGTTTAAAAACTTACAAACAATAACAACTTACTGACCAAACGTTTCGCAATAATACATATTTTTTTTACTATTTCAGCATTTTTTTAGTAACACTACCTATAGGTATGTATAACATTTTAATAACGTTACATAACGTTTACAAATAACGTAGCATAACTTTAACTAATATCGTTCTACGTCCAACGTTATTTTGGGAATACTTGTCTAATAGAAACTCTGGCAAGAAATATGCCCATTTTGCCAAAAAAGTAAGCCATATTTATTGCCGGGGATTTAAATATCTGAATACACAATCAAAACGTCTCTTACTCTTATAATTATCACAATAATTTGTGACGTAACTAAATAAATAGAATACTAATTTACAAATTGGAAGACACTTAAAGATTTTGTTGTTTCATCTATTATTATAAGTTTTGCCTATAAATAAACATATCTACTTAACTAAATATTCTAGGTAATGTATTTAGGACATCAATGAAGTTCTGAAATGAGTGATTTCCTGTATTAGCTACTTATAGGGCGAGCGTGCTTAGATACAAGACGAATGCAGACTTTAAAACGTTATGCAGTAGCCAAAGATCTTAAAGAGAATTAGAGACAACTGGTCGTAGCAACTAATAATTAAACAATTATTAATAAACTTGAGGCGCTTAGTCAAGCCGATTGCAATGAAATGTAATGCTACATAAGTAGATTCATGGTTTGGCAAGACTTAAGTCTAATAAAATTGTATTACCTAATTAAATAGAACAGAAAGCCACTTGAGCATTTGCGCCGACCGTAATGAGCAATTATTTACTTCATATAATGCCTAATTCGTAAAGTAACGAGATACTACTTCACAATATTTTTCGTTTACTCGTGCGTGTAATCAATCTGTCACTTTATTATAAAACTAGATGAGCAATGGCTCAGGTGATCTTTAAGCATCGTATAATATCTTAAACGTATGGCTTATTACTTTTCTTCACATACTAAATTCACTATTTATTCCGCTATGTCTAATTGAGCGTTGCCTTAGTCTACAAATCTAGAATAATAGATATGATAACATATTTATTTGGTTTATTTTCTAACATATTAATTAACAGCAGCACCATGTATATCACTGTTTTATTCGTTGTGTCTGATAAGGAAATCGGGTGAGAATGCAGAGTGCAAACATTATAATAACATTAACAATAGCTTACTATTGTTAATGTTAATACTTATACCTAAACTTATTTGTAAAATTCTGTAGGAGGAACTATAGAAGTATGTCTTCCAGGGTAAAGAAACCTGCTTCTTTCTAAGACTGCTCCTTGCTGTACCTAGTCTTTCGTTTTTTAGTACGACCGCATCCACGGAAAACAACAAATTGTATCTGAACCAAGTAATTATTTTGTTGCGGCATTCTACTTCCGTCCGACACATTACAGGAGCAGACTTCGTAAAAAAGACTGCCAGTTGCAGTCTTCAATGGACAATCAACTCTATCACCTTAGCTAGTAGATTACAAATGCTTTAAAAGAAAAATGTCGGTATATCAAGCGATACGATTGTACGTCATTTTGCTTCTATTGAATTGGTAAATGTACTGTCTATGATGGAAGAGTCGAAAATCTATTGAACATTCAAAATTGTAATTCCTTTTTACTGCGTGGTCCTAGTCTTGTATGTATGTATGTAAACTCTTCATTGCACATAAACCCAATTACAAGTAACGTACACAAACATAAGATTAACGTGTACAATGGCGAACTTATCCCTTTACGGGATCTCTTCCAGTTAACCTGACTATGATTGTGTTGGTTACTCAATACAATGGTTTTGTTTTAATACAATATATTGATTTACTTAAGTGGGCAAACTAAACAAAAGACTAAACTACTAAGCACTGACATTACCCAGTTTCTAATTTTAACATGATTGTATTGTTTTGGTATAATATATTATCATTTTAAACATTATCTAACCTTTTATGCTCATAACGCGCTATTCAATGTCGTTAACTGTTTTGAACCTTTTAAAATAATATCTATAAAACAACAATATATATTTTTGGCAATAACGTTGAAAATTCGAAATTGTGCAAAAAACGTAACGCACTTACAGAGTGTACCTATGTATAAATATCATTTCTAAACATAATTATCTTCTAAGTATCACTTAGTTTGAGCCATTACATTCAAATATGTTGACGTTTTCTTTCATGGCAAGCGATAAAACTATTTCCTATTTCTGCTCAGTTTCATAAAAAAACAATTCGACTACATTAATATAAACACTTTTGCTACATTTTGTAATGATATATCATGCTATCATAAATTTATTTAAAAGTACAAACATTTAAAGATAGTTTAATATATTTTTGATAAATATCTAAAAGAATTTAACAAATTTTAAAATGTAACGTCATGTTATACGGCTTTTATGTTTTAGTTATAAGCCGTTAAGTCTAATTATTAGTTAGTTGACCATGAATATGGGCCACTCCGGACACGCCGCGGGAGGGGGGATGGGCAGGGGCGAGCCTCCCCCTACTGACACTACATCTGGCATCTGGAAATTGGAAGAAACTTGCAATGTATAAAGAGCCGCAACCGTAAAAGCACACCAACATTTAGAATTTCATCCACAATTAAGAATTCAAATTTTAGTGAATAACAACCAAAACAAGAACAGATAATAAACACGTTATCCGCGTTTACGGCAGTGTACAAAAAATACTACAGTTAACCTGGAATTAAATATCAACCTGGAAATTTACAAGAAATGTACAAAAAAATATGACTAAGGACCAATCATTTTCTCTAACGTGTATAAAAAAGAATACAGTCTGTGGGAACTTAGAAGGTGCTTCGGGTTTGTGCTTCTCTCTCACTCGCGTATGAGAGCGAGTGAGAGACAAATACAAACCCGAAGCATCTTCTAAGAGCCATCGCACTCTACTCGAAATCATTCCAAATATTGACACGAAAAAATGCCGCATCTAGTATTTGAACCTACATTCTTCCTTCAACCTAACTGAAAAACTTTTTTGTTTTGTGTTGACTGAAGATAATAATATGCATTCCATCTAAGTCCGTAAGGAACGCAATTTGATCTGTCAGAGTCCACTGACAACAGGTGGCCGGTGCGCTCGATTGCCAATAATAAAATTATTTTTACCATAGTCTGGGGATGGTGCGGCGGGTGGTAGTAGTGCGCCGGCGACACGGGCGGCGTGGGGTAGCCCCAGTACACCAGCGGCGGCGGCAGCGACGGACCCATCGCCGGGTAGTAGTATGTCAGCGGACCTGCGCACGACACGACACTTACAACACGCACGGTGCAACGCTGTCTTTATAAGGGTATGATTCCGATGTTGGTAACGGCGACCAGCAATGAAGTGCCGACCAACGCAAGCAACCGAAACGAAGTACGATGCGATCGCTTGCGTTGGTCAGTGATGTATGTAAATTCATAATACACAGTGGGTTGTACAACCTGGTCGGGGTTGCCATCATCGAAATTACCTTAAGGTAGTGCGCGTTCAGACACGAGGAAACCACACGATTGATAAAAGGTTTATTATTTGTTAGTTAAACGGTTACGGCTTGTCTAAAGGATAAGATGTTTATGTAAATAGGAACCGTGCGATTATCGCGCATGTCTGAACGCAGCCTTAGCTTTTCTACTCGACAGTCCTTAGAAACCATATTCAAAGTGGGTGAAATTAATTACAGCAGTGTTTCATAGACAGTATCCATAGGGTTCAAAGTTAAAGAATTTCTAGTTCGTTTTTAGTTTCCTTTGCCAGCGGACTGTCAAGTTGTTAGCTAGGTAAGAGTTGGTCGTTCGGTGTATATTGTACTAGTGTACACAAAAAATACAAGAGAATTGGAGACAAAATAAATGGTTTTTTAAGCTTGTGACTAGTAAGATTATGACAAAATTAACATTTTGAAAACTAGAAGGTTGTTTGTTGGTGTACAGCCCATGGGATTCTTAATTATTGGCCTTATAGGAGGAACACTGGGAAGTGGAAACACCAGAGTTTGTACATACATTGTTTGTTTGATGTTTCATTAGAGAAAACACTTGTCAATTGTTCAAAAACATTTAACTTTTTACAAAGGAAAAAAAATGTGTAAAAAGTTTCTGGTACTATATTTTAGTTAAGTAATTTTGAGTAATGAAAGAACCATTTACGTATATGAACGTCACATAGTTTCATCATGCAATTTGTTTGTTAGTCACACAATCGCTACGAATCGAAGAAACGCTCGTTTCATGTCATATCGGTGTCTGGGGCTTAATGTTAATATTTTAGTAAATACATATTATGCCAAATGCTATCCCACTAAGACCCACCCATTTCTTTCCATAGGTGCTCACAGAACCCATATGAATAGATATGTAAATAATATTTCGTGTAGTGAAATTACAGATGAATTGCTGAGAGATTTCATTAAAAAAATCATAAAAATGTTCTTCCAATAAATAATATGGAAGTTCTAGAATCATCTCAGCCACACATCAAAGTCGTTGCGTCAGTAACGATACAAAAGGACATACACAAAAATGTATGTATTAAAAAACAAGATGAACACTCACCAGGGTCTCAGTACGCATTAACAGTCCACCAAAGCAGTGCGCAACTTACACCATAGTCTGTTACACACGACGCCGCCGCGCCAACCACCAAGCTGCGGACTTTACCAAACTTACGCACGCCTAGTAACCTAGTACTTCGATACGACCTCAGATTAACTCAAGCTAGCGTGCAGGTCGTCTGTCCGTCCGTCCGTTTGTATCATTATAATTCAACTTTATGTGCAAACACAGCGGATGAGTTTCGCGTAGGTACAGATCATGAAATTTCATTTCAAGTAGCAAAGACTCGGGTGTTCATATTAATTTGGATTGTATCCCGGGTACAAAATCGATAAGCACTATCCGTAAGCAAATTAAAAGAAGCAAAGTAATTAAGCTGAGGTTGTACAGTATGCGGTAATAAACAATAAGAAGGAAACTTTTCCACGTGAACCCCTCAACTAATGAACCATACTTACTGATCCGTGTTACGTTGAAGTCGGCTAAACATTCACCCGGCCACTAGAGGGCGCTTAACCAACCCGGTCTTAAGTCCACTATATTAAGCACAAAAACATTTCTTCTACGACACACTAAGCAGTAGATCCCTGTTATACAAGATTTATTCCATTTCTGTCACCTGTACATGCATTTCGAAGCGGAACATAATGTATGAGCCAGCAGAGACTGCGACACCGCGCCCACAATGCCAATTCCTGGACACTGCTGCTAAACTAGTGTCGTAATCTGCACTGGCCTTAAATGTACGTATTATATTTTATGAAAACCTGTGCTGTTTGTGAAAGATACCTTTCCCTCAAGACTTTTTAGCCAATGTTCTAACTAGGAAGTCTTTCAAACATATATGCATTGTCAGTTTGCAGGAACCTTGGAGAACTCCAAAGCATACCATTTATTTAACAAGGTTTTAATGATACATATGTTTTATAGGCATCTACGAGCAAGAAGACGCGTGCAACTCTGTGATTGGTCAATCGTTAACAAGGTCAATAGGCTAACCAATCAGAGAGCGGAGCGCTTCACTATGTGGTAATTCAATTGAATCGTAGCTGTAGTTAATTTCAGTTATGTTAGGGGCGGGACGGGATGATTGTGCTATCTGAGCAATGGGTAACTTGTGAAGGGAAGTTAATTCATTGGTGGACCGTAATTCCTACATAACCAAATCAACAAATGTGCAGTGATTCCTAATTTAAAAGTTCGTGAACATTTATACATGTGGGAACAATGCGCTTGTGCCATCGACGGAGGAAACATTACATAATCAACGCTTAATGTAAAATGATTTTGTAAAAAAATGTTGACTAATTCTACAAACCTGTAAAAAACGTCATTTCAAATTTAAAAAACTTGTTGTTTATAAAATATAGGATTGTGAATAGGCAGTGAAATTATAAATATATGTAAATGTTAGTAAACATATAGAGACGTCAACGTTGTAGGGCGAGGACAGGCGGTGTTAGTCCCTTCACAAGAACCGTAAGTCGCCATCTCTATGGACAAAAGCCTTGAAGAAACAAAAATAGCACAACCAACCAACCAGAGAAACTTGCAATGTCACGAATATTATCGTTTTATTTTAAAATACGCAATAAACTATAATTAGCCAACTATAATAATTATAATAAAAATCAATGCGATACTAACAAGGTGATTAAAATTACACGGACCGACTTAAGTAGTTCCGTTTAGTTGTTTAAAAATGTAAAAGTTAAATACAAGCTAAATTTCTGTTATACTGCAATTATAAAATTTATAAATCATACTGGATGTATGGAAATGAGAAAAATATATAACCAGTTACGGAAATTAAGCTTCTATTTAAACCGATAATGAATCCGTTAAAATTAACCGATGATTTTACCGTTTTCTATCGAAAACCTGCCTATTCCTCACACCACTTCCCCCAGTCAAAAAGGAAAAAATAACGAATATTTCAACTATTTTTTTACAACGTTATTTTTAATAACGTCGTTGGCAATTTATTACGCTATTATTAATCATAAATGTCCATCTCTTTAATATAAAAAATTAAGAACAGAACATATAATCACTTTAACTTTCCATTTTTTCGGCCAGCCATTGAATGGGACAACTACAGAAATATCAGATTACCAACTTTTACCACAAGGTAAAAATAAATAAAGATTAAATTACTTACAAAAGTAATTTAATCCTTAAAATGTTACTTTAGTTCAGAAATGTTCATCAATAAGTGTTAGTAAGGATCAATCGATTATTATCCTATACGAGTATATAATTATAGTTCATACGTATCTGACTTCTATGTATATTTCTGGTAACTTATGTCTGCAAAATGTCGGGCCTTAGCAACGTCATACACTCGCACAGATAGAGCGTCCAGCAAAACCTAACCAAACGACACCAATAGAAAACTGTAAAACGCAGTACCCAATTAAAAATATCGAGCTTCATATTCATAAAAACTTCACGTAAAGTCATTTTTGTCATATGCTTTGTCCTTCTCTTTCAATTGTAATTATCAGGTGTAAGATAAGGACTGAACACATTTTATTGACGTTTATGAATACAGCCGCTAGTTTCCGATTAGGTTTTAGTAGAATGTAGCCATTGCAAAAAATCGTTGAAATATCTTGAAATAAAGTGATAATTTATAGAAAAAGCGTAATAAAGGCTTCATAGATTAGCAGAAGGAGAAGCTGTGAATAAAAGTAGCGCGTTAATGACTGGAGGACCCCCGATAACCCTAAACAGGAATTTGGCACCATGGTCTCGACGAGAAGCGACGCAGCAGACATAGGAGAAATAAATAATTAGCTACGTGACAGTTAACAGATGAAGCATCTTAGGCTGGCGATGGAACCAGTAATGGATGAGGTCCAGTGACTCAGTTAAATGTTCATTATTGGTGCTTGTCAGCAGAAAGTGTTCAACACTGGTTTCATCAAACTAGTTGGGAAAACTTCAATAATTCAAATAAAGGTTAATTTGAGTTATTTTATCTTATTCTGTCGTCAATACAAGATAATCTTACACCAATTATTTCCCGGAGATTAAAAAAGCGACAGCTAACAATTACCAGCGACTTTATTTTCAGAAAGCGGCAATTGTAGCACTATGTCAATTTTAGACAGTTATCACTCCTATGTAGAGCCAGAACTCACTTCGCTGTTAGTAATTTTGTTGTATGTAAATTCGAATAGACCATGGAGCCAAGTATAAAGCTTTAACCGTGTACAATTCATAGGATTACAGGTTTGTACGCTTGTCTCCGCCCGCGGCGTGCTCTGGAAAACCGATGTAGATACAACATTACAAGCGAGAAACGTCGAGCCATGCATTCCTGTCCCTAATACTCAAGCGGTCCATGCTAACTTTTGGCGTGATCGCCAATCGCACATTCGAAACCATACCGACCTCCCGAAGATCTGTCACTGAGTAGGAACAGTAAACTTTGACAGTGAACCAATAACTTGCCAGTTCAACTATAACATAAAAAGGTACATTGATCTACTTAAAAATGTTGAAAATAAGTATAAGTATTACATCCGATGACATGGGACTTCGAGATGTTATTAAAAGGAGTAGAGAAAATGTTGCTATAAGGTAAACTTCTCTTTTATTTATTTATGCGCACAGGCAAAGTCACAGTACACTGTTAAAGTTTGACAGCTCTTTAGCTGTCAAAGTGACAGCACCTCAAAGGGCCGGTTGCATGCCACGAATAAGCGATTAGCGAAGGGTCCCGGGTAGATGTCTCGAACCCGAGTATGTCGTCCATATACATAGTAATGAGTGCAACTTACCGAGATACCACAAATCATGCCCATTTTCCAAAACACGCCCCGTTCGGATACACCATGTTACAACTTACACTTTTTGCTGATTAAACATTTGCATGGTCTAAGTTTACGTTCACCACAATTTCAATATATGTTATAATTTCTACCAAAGTTGCAATGAACAGTTGTAAATACATTATAGAAATGACAGAACAAATATTAGCCTTGCCACCGTGTGAATGCCCAGGACCTATAGTGATCAGACATGGCAACACCATAGACAAAATGACGTTATTTTAGGGATATCTAAGTATATTATACAGGTCACCCGACTTGTCACTAATTTCCAAGGTTGTATGCATAGTTTCTTTGGAAATTCGTGCCAAATCTTTTTTGTTTCTGATACTTTAAACTAGGTGGTGTGAGGTAAGTGATGATGACAGTAAGCTTGGTATCTAATGCGATAACATTGTTAAAGGGACCTCGTTCGGGAGCGGAGCGGAGCGGGACAGGACGGTGATGCCATCACAGGAAACTTACACCTACCTTACTGGGGGACGAAACCATAAAGACAAAAGAAATCCTGCCTCGATATTAGAAGCTACGAAAGAACGATTTGCGGTTCCCGCGATATTTTTGAATTAAATCTACAAAATAAATGAAATACAATCTTTAAAAATTTCCGCAGAAAAAAACTAACTTAATGTTACTTAAATTCATTTCCTCGTGCTTTAAACGCAAAAATAAAACGTCTATAATAGTAAAAGAGACGTCTACAATAGAAACACGTGTAAACATCCTCGCCACAAAATGTGCATTGTACTCAAAATAACGCAAAAGCAAATACATTTACCAAGTACCTAAATATAAGTACTAAATCAGCTGATTTTTTCAGACTTTTGATCAGTCTCTAAAAAATTGGCAAAAATGACTCGTCTTTAAATCATGGAATGTCTTACGTTAAAAATCACAAATTTAACTAATCACACGCTTACGCTAACTTGTCATATAAAACAACCTCTGATTCACTTACGTTTAAAGAATTAAAAATATGATGAGAGTTCAACAACGTTAAAGTCCGTATAAATTCAACAAAAACTTGATTTCAGTAGTAAGTACTTAACAAACTATCGAGCTGCTAAAAACTGCCTCGTTACTAACCAATACCGCGGAGCTGTCTCACTTAATAAATTCATAAGAGTACGATGTCGTTAACGTCGTGACGTCACTACTTCAGTTAACTTTGAGCTTGATTACCCTGTTTCATCGAATCACCGCAACTATTCGATTACGAATCGTAATTTTAGTCAATGTACTTAAATAACGGAGTTATTAATTTAAGTCATTAAGGCACTCTTATTCCGAAACTATATTGCTACTCCTCGCATAAAAAAGGGGTTCATAAATGACTCGCACGTACTAACCGTTTCAGCCGATCGTGGAGCGCGAATAACAACGCGGACGCTACGCTTTCGCGAAGTAGCGCCGTCTAGCGTTCGGTATAAATTACACGCTTCTAAACCCCGGGATAGTACGGGTACGGTAGCATAGAGAACGTGCCCGGGAACGGGCTGGTCATGGTGCTCATGGTGGGGGGCAGCGCGGCCGACAGCGCCGAGCCGTACCCGGCCGGCAGCGCCGTCGGCATGCCGGCCTGCAGCGCGTTCGCGTACATCGTCGACAACATGGGGCTCGTATTCGCGTACGAAAACACGGGAGTCGAAGCGCCATACGTGAACATGGGCAAGGACATGGTGGGAGCGAGCTGCTGGGGGAGGTACTGCCGCTTAGCGGGGGGGGCCTCGGGGGTCTGCGTGAACGCGCGCTCGTAGCTGCGCTTGTTAGTGATCGGCACCACCGGCTGGGGAAGGAACTGCTGGAGCTGGTACTGGGGCGCGGGCGCGGAGGAGCGCAGCTGGTAGGGCAGCACGGGCAGGCCCGGGGGCCGCATGGCGGCGAGCAGCATGTTCTCGTGCTGGCGCGCCAGCAGGCTCTGGTGCGCGATGTGCTGCGCCAGCAGGCGCGGCGCCGGGGGGGGGGGCAACGTACCGGGCGACAGCACCTTGGGCGACGACGCCGGCGTGGCGCCGCCCGTCAGCACCAGGTTCATGTCGTCGCCCGAGCACTGGAACACCTGCGCCCGACACCCGACTTTAGTTTGAGACGCAATTAACTCGTCGCTGGCGAGCCGGGAGCGTTATAGCTACACATGTCTAAATAATACATGTCTATAAGCAGGCCACGAGAAAGCATACCTCAATGTATCGCTGCTTCTTGCCGAAGGTCATGTACCGGTGATGCTTTTGCTGCGCACAGAGGAACGCGCTGGCTTCGCTGTCCATCTGGATAAACGCCTCGCCGCTCGGGTGCCCCTGGGAAACCAGCAGTCATTAACCCACACGTCATGCTTTAACCTTTTAGACGTTACGGTTAACGGAAATTTTATGTGCCCCAGACGCAAGGACATCATATACCACACACAGAGAGTTGGGCGTCCACAACACGACAATCCGTTGACATAACTAAGCAACTGGCATTCCAAATGTTTAGTTACCTAAATGATAAAATACGCTACGGTTTTATAAAATGGTCCTTCGAACCGAATTTTGTGATTGTTCATGTTTAGAATTACCTGAGCATTGTACACCATGTGGACTCCCTGAACGACGATATTCTTTGCGAACTCATCCAGGAATGTTAAAATGTTTTCCACCTGCAAAGACAATATAGTAATATAAAATTAAATGACGGTCCGTCATGTTTGACAAATACAGGCGTAGTCACAAATTTATCCTAGAGTGACACATTTATATCGTTCTCTGAATAATTTGTATACTTTATGACCCCGTTCCTCACTGCAGTCAAGACGACCATGCGCGAATATGGAATAAAGTTCATTTCATACGCAACAAATCGAGCGAAATAACGCAGTTCACGCATGACACGCGATTGAAACTAGTCTAGTAATTTTAACCAAAGAACATGCCACGCATCATTGCGCACACAGCAATCCGCTAAGCCGCGCGCAGTGACTACCAAATGCTGGTCACATCACACATGCTGCGCAAACGCCACGCACCCACTGCGCACACGGAACTGACCTGCGCCTCGTAGGGCAGCCCGCGCAGGCGCACGCAGTCCTTGGCGGTGCCTGAGGTGATGACGTGCTGCGGCACCAGCGCCACGGGCAGCAGGCCCTCGGCCGGCGCCGGCGCCGCGGGCGTCGTCGCCGCCGGCGCGCGCGTCTCGAGCGAGCGGTTGAGGACCTGAACAAACAGGTTTTTTAATACCTTGGACAATCAAAAAATTGACAACATGAACTTTTTTAAAAAGGTTCTAAAATAATCATGGTTATAGAGATTTGTCTCAAACGCATACCATTTGTTTAAATTTTTCTATCTATTATTTACTGAATTTTCTTTTTTAATCTTCTAATGTCTAAAGAGCTTAAACGCCACTTGGTCTTTTCTACGTCACAGCTAATGAGACATTTAAAAAAACAAAACGCGGTTACAAACAAAATGACATAATTCCGACCACTAGTCCAAAGCGGGCATAGAAAACACTGATAAAATAAAAAAACTCAGTAATAATAATCAAAAAAAAATGTATGTTTTGAGACAAACCTCTTCGCATATAATACGCATGTTTTTTTTTCAGAACACCTTTTAAAAAAGTACGTGTTGTCAATTGATCTATACTCCATTTGTTTATGTAATTAAATAAATGTAAACAAAACAAACCACGTGGCCTTGTCAAACAGCCAGCCAAGTAGTTAGTCGAAGCTTGGCGTAACAGTATTCTGCTTCTATATGCTATACGCTGACGAACTATATCACGTGGTTTAGTTTGTTTACATACGGTTAAATAGCTGAAGAAAACACTGTATTGTGGGGCTATAGCCCCACAATACAGTGTTTTGATTCCACGAAGCCTTCGTAGATTAAAAAGAAACTATGTTGAGTCAACCCTTATGCTATACTAAATATCAATTTCATACTAAA
The DNA here is from genome assembly GCA_946894065.1 of Acleris literana. Taxonomy (NCBI): domain Eukaryota; kingdom Metazoa; phylum Arthropoda; class Insecta; order Lepidoptera; family Tortricidae; genus Acleris; species Acleris literana. The sequence goes on along the minus strand of OX335688.1, from coordinate 9,334,090 downwards.
ATGTACAGTGAATGGCTTCAAAACGTCGCACTATGTCTTATTTAACGATTGAACATATTTGGTCCGTATATGATTCAGCATAAGGACGACTTGCGACTTGCGACTATGCGACACTTACCGAGCTTCAAGAGCTGGCTAGGGACATAAAAAAATAATCACAATTTGTACGCTGCGAATTTAAGTATCTTTAAGAAACTGTTTTATTAGATACTTTTCGAAAAATACATGTTTAATGTTCGAAGGTGTTGCTAGACAACGTATTTTGGTAGATAATGGTAACACAGAAACAAGTCAGTGCGGACATAGCTGCTTGGCGGCAGGTTATCGAGAAGATAATGATATTGATGATAGAGATCTGAACGAAACCCACACTACCTTTATTATGATTTATTATTACTAGTCCTATCACCCGCAAAACTAATTACAATCTAAAGAGAATTGTGATTTGTGAACCAACGCTTAAATAGCGTAGCTGTCAACAAATTTACATACAAATTTAGCTTCGGGCGATAACGTTTCTCACACCCTAAATCAAATCAAATTTTGAATATTTGGTAGTTGTTAATTTCTTCAGCTTTATTATCTTCTATAAAGTTACACGGATAAACCGACTGCAGTGTGAGCCCTATCAATTGATCATATTCGGTCCTAACTACACTCTTTTTCATCTAAGATGAGTCCTGTGACAGCCGTATTTCGTTATTTCAATCACATAGTGCAACCATTTTCTTAATGGCGATCGGCAATCTCCGTTTTTCTATGACATACGAGTGACAAAATAATACTGTCAGTTGCGAGTGCAAGCGTGATAGCGATAGCCAGCCGAAAGCTATTAAGAAGCTGGGAATACAGTACTATGCTCACATGCGAGGTACTTACAAATAGGCGATTAATTATTAGTTCCTGAACCGCGTCGCTAGGTGTGTACAGGCAACAGCATAAATAAGTGATCATTTATGTACCTTGTCACTTTAACGTCGTGTTTGAAATGTCATACAAAAATGTGAAACGATTGAAAGCGACAAGGTACATAAATGATCACTTATTTATGCTGATGACTGTACCATTGTAGTATTTATGTAAAGTTAACAAAACTCCCTGTCTCTGTCGTAAGATCTTTGGCATGTTTTCCTGCTGAACTACGTATGTTATTTTTATAAGTGTAATATTTAATTTAATATTTATTGCTTTATATAATGCTAGACTAAGTAGTAAACATTGTAATGTGTTTAAAAAATGACTGACTGCTGAGTTTCTTGCGGCGTTTCTTTTCAGCAGTAGTCTCCTATTTGGAAGCGCTGGTAGATTCTTGACGAGTAAAAGTGCCCGTGCGGCCTACTTACTGAATAAATATATTTTATCTTTTTTTTTTGAAACATTTGTTATACGTGTTTATATGAGCAGTCACCGGACTCATCTTAGATGAAAAAGAGTGAAGGTAGTTTAACGAAAATTGGCTCTTATGAAATGTTCCTCGTGTTCATAGTCTCGATAACATTATGTTTCCGCTGCGCTGCGGCCGGGGCGTCGAAATACCTACGCGATACCGTTATCGACCACAGAAAATTGCTTACCTGCCGATAACGCCGATCAAATGGAAATTACTTAAATAGTTGATATTTTTGACACCTTTTGTTCTTAAAACTACAAATAGTAAATCCGTAGTTAATTATTAGCAATACGTGTTTAGCCGCAACTTGAGTTTTTTTTTAAATTAAAATGTTGAGTGTCCGTCAAGATTTATCTGGCTAGATTATTTGAAATAAATAAGTAAGAGGAATCAATTTTAAATCAAATTCAGTTTGAGCGAATACGAAAAAAAAAACATATTTCTTGGAGAAAAGGCATTTTAGCGATCCGATACAATTCTATTACAGTGTATAACAAACTGGTTTTTTTTTTATCTATTAATTTTTTTCCATCCATTCGCAACCATTTTTTTGTTTTGTTTTTTTTGTTGCATCTCTAAATTGCATACAACAATTATTATAAACTACGCAATAGACTCAGAAATAGTTTGTAACCGTTGCGCCGGAAAAAGTATTTTACTATTTGAAAGGTACATTATTCCAGATGGATAGGCTATGTATAATTATGTAAGACTAGAGGACTTCTTACGCGTTGAATTCGTTTCCCGCTACTCTCTATATTTTAACCCCCGTTAATTCCAAAAAACCCTTCCTAGTGCACTCTCAGGATATGCAAGGAATATTCTCTCCAAATTACAAGTCCCTAGTTCCAGCCGTTTCCGTTGTGCTTTGATCGATCAGCCAATCAGTTTCTTCTTTTACATATATGTATAGATAGATAATTGTTCAACCCGAGCGAATTCGGAACGGGCTCTTAGTACATTAATACTTGAACGCTATTAACAGTAAAAATGTAGTAAATAAATCCGATACCTTAGCATATAGGTTCTTGAATTAGCCTTACCTGCTGCACCTCTGCAGTGGTCGACCTGAACAGCTCGATGTACCGGGCGCCAATTAGTTTTCGGTGGCGGGATAGCGCCTTGGGCGCGTCGTCTTCCTTCGAGAACAACACGAAGGCGTCGCCCGTCGCGCGCCCGTCCGCGCGTCGCACGAACAGCACGCCCTCCGCGCCGTCCAAGACCGACACTGGTTCGTCGCCCGTTGAGAAGAACTCCAGCTGCAGACGGGATACTTGGTATCAAGATACAAGAAAGATGTTGGATCGAAGAAGACACTTTGTTTAAGTGAGCGAGTTTTTTTTAACGGCAATTCATGACAGGGAATTTAAATGCCGCGGACACCCAACTGTCAGATAATCGGAAAATTCCAGTAGACCATGGCAATAGGCCCCTCGAGCGTGGCCGATTTTAGACTTTCATACATTTAGTATGGAGCGTACGGCAATGACGCCGTCGCCACCGAAGTCCGAGGGGTAAAAGGTTTTAAAATTAAAGTAGGTAAAGAGCATTAGATTAGGACTCAGACTAGGTGGAGCGACGATCTTCACAAGGTGGCTGGCAAGAGCTGGCTGGATGAGAGTGGCTGCACATCGTGCTCGGTGGCGTGCAATGGGAGAGGCCTACGTCCAGCAGTGGACTAGTATAGGCTGTTGATGATGATGATGAAGAGAATCAACAAAGATACTAAAGTAAAATTGTACATGTACTCACAACTTGCGCGGGAGTCGCGTCATAGGGCAGCCCGCGCATGCGCACGATGACCTGCGCGCCGCGCGACAGGAACGCGGCCGCCTCACACGTGGCACCGCCTGCCACCGACAGGAAGTCCTCGCCGCTGGCTCGATACACCTGGGGAAAGGGGACAGTTTAATGGATCCATCCTACCGACTGCGCCAATTACTGCAACGAAACTTTTGTCTTCAGTTATTTAGAGCAAAAATGTTTTATATCGGGTTTTTTTTTAGTAAAACTCTGAGGGAGGGTGATAAGTTAACAAAGTAAGTTTCTAAGTTAAATGTTCAGTTGTATGCCAGAGGTCAAAATAGTTTTCAAGTGCCAAATATACAAATAGCGCGATAACTTTTGAAAATCCTAAGATTTGCCACTTACTCATAGTAAATATATTTTCACATGATAATTTCTACTGTACAGATGACTACAAAGAGATTGTATCCACTTTTAGACCTTATTACAATATAATAAAGTGAAGAAGGGGATAATACCTCTCTTTGTAGTCGACTGTATTTGATAGACCAACTAATTTAATTTTTACCACGTACCTAACCCATAAATACAGATCAGGTACAAACAGCACGAGCTTAAAATTATCTATGCCTACACAATTCTAATAAGAGCGTGTAGGTATAGATAATTTTGAGCTCTTAGACTATCCACCTAATAATTTTACGAAGGTCTTAGTAATATAATAGCTATACTATTTCAACAGTTTATTATGAACCCTTATGGGCACTGCAGTATTAGGGAGAGGAGGACTCACTTTAACCTACATTTGAAATTCGTCACTAAGGTATTCATTGAGCGAGTAATAATATTTACTATTAATTTCTTATTTTCAAGTGACTTCTGCTGCTAATTGTAGGTACCTTTAGTACCTACAATTAGTGGTTTCCTATACTAAAAGTTATTCATAATAATGTGGTGGTCGGCATTACCTCGATGTACCGCGGGCCGATGTGGTGCTTGTGCCTCTTCAGCGCCATGTCGCGGTGCTCCTGTGACACGAACCGCACCAGCGCCTCGCCGTTGCGTCTCCCCTGCGGCGACAGACAGAGGGCTACTCCACCCCTGTACATAAGTAACACAAATGGTAATTATAACATACGATCTAGAAACGTTCCATGGATTGATCCAGAAAAACATGCCAGTAGAAGTACATTGACGAGTTGGTTTTCACGTTTGAGGCAAGAGCTATTGTAACGACGCAATGTACTTTTACTGGCATGCTTTTGATGAACCAATGTAAATCAGCCATAAGACGTCTCTATTCAACTGGGTCATCATCATCATTGCATATGGCACTCGTCCTGCGTGGATCAAACATCAATGTCTAGGTGTTTCAGTCAGTTCTCAGCGGCAGGAGCAAATTTATGCAGCTCCTCCATAAACAGCGAAGTTGGCAATCATTTACCACGTGGGAGAGAGTCTACTGGGTGAAACCATGACATGTTATCGTATTGTTTTAAGCTCGGCCGCCATTACTGTCAAGTAAATAAGAGCTATCGAAACGCTGACAATACCCTTTCGATAAAATGTCATAATCAACATGGTTTTGCGGAGTAGAATAGAAGCTACGTGTGCTCTGTCTGTGATCCTAGATCTAAGATTACTTGTGTGAGAGGTGTATCTTACTACTACACTTAAAAGACCAACTGCTAAATGGAATTGGTTTTTATTAACTATTATAAAGCTTAAGCTCCATAAGGTGGAACGTCCAGGACCTGGTCAAAATCGCGGGAATCCAAATGCTGGCAGCAACGAAAACTACAGTTGTGGCGTTGAGAGAGATTTGTTCCGTTATTTGTAGTAAGATTCTCGAGAAATCAAGGAAATTGACATTACGTCCGCGAAAGAAGTATACATGTAGGTATAAGTAAGACTTTTGTAAGAAGTTTCTCAAATAACATATTAAGTTTTACAATTAAGTTATGTTTATTACTGTATTCACTTAAGATAACCTACTGAAAGTAATATTGTAGAATGCAATAAACATTTAAGTATTGAGTATAGAATACGTATACGGCACGTCTCTAACTATTTCGTAAACTTCTGGCAGAGTTCTCTGCCGACCAAATCAAAAACGGAGTAGCGCATATGGACGTCATTCAGTTTTGTCGGCTTTATGTATGTGTAGACTGTAGTTGGTGTAGTAGTTCGGTAGGTGGCGCTTACTTGGCGACATTGAGTCCGCGGAAGAACTTGGCGATATCCTGGTCGGACGACTGCCAGGGTAGGCCGCGCGCGCGCACTATGCAGTTGCCGTCGATCTCATCGTCCTTTGAACTGCAACAACAAACATTTTGTAAATATTTGGTATTCTATATAATAAAAAATAGGTTAAAATTTACAGCAGAGACGGTATGCGACCTATCTAAAGATAAAATATTAAATGCAACCATATTTTTTTTTACATTCTAATAGACCTCTGTGTCTATTCTATTCTGTTCTGTGTCGCATGATGCTTAACTAAAATCATTTACAAATGTATGTACGTATGTACCTATAGCAGTAATGTGTTTTAATAGATAAATATATACATGTAAAACTAATGTACAACTAATGTACCTACATAAAACTAATTGCTATCATTTTATATCACCTACAATTTACGATCCGTTTTTTTAAAACTGGCGTATCAAATTACCTATTTATCATATTTATTGCTATAGTTAAATTTCTCAAAACGCTGGGCTACTCTGAAATGTTCAATACCCAATTGTTTTTACAAATAATTGTATACATGATATATATGATGGTAACAAGCCAATAGAAAAACATATCATCACAACGTATTTTCAATTTTATGTTTCCTTACCAAGTAAAACAACGAAGTTAAAGAGTTAACAAGTATTACCACTCATTACCTACCAAGTGCTGCATGTTTACTTATATTTATGTCATCACTTCTACTTATGAGTAGATAATGGCTGCCAACAACCGATTATCAGGCGCAAGATTATAAGAGCTAACACAAAAATAGTTTGATAATTGTTTGACACCGATTTTTATTGTAATTATCAGTAAAGATACTGGAACACAGATTGTAAATTATGCTGTTTTTGTATATTTCTTCAATTTCAATGTAATCGCTAAGTCAATATAGAGTGAGCAATTACATTAAAATTAAGGAATATGGTCACGAGCAGCTATTTAATTATACAAATATAAATAATTTACACATTATGAATGGGAACAAGAATATTGTCAAGTGCAAATGTATCGAAATAATGCTCCCGTAAATATGTATGTGACTGGATGCATAAAGCATTAGACCGGGCTCTGTGGCGTTCCTTGGGAGAGGCCTATGTCCAGCAGTGGATTGCAACGGGCTGATGATGATGATGAAATATGTTACGAAGTTCTTATTACAATGGAATAAGGCGCACTGGGACATATTTTTGAGATGTTCCGTTCTCCCATATTTTTTCACTTCACTGTACAATAAAAACCAACGAAGCCGAATAAAGGAGGGTGGGCAAATTGGCCTACTAACCGATAAGGACAAGCGATATGTCACCGGATAGGTAATTCTTACTTGTAAAACTATTACTATGGCCGGTAGATCGAAATCTTTGTGTGAAATAAGCTATCGCCATGCAAAGACGGCGGTGTTTCATAGTCATTATGCTAAAGTCGTCTAGGTAGTCGTCCTGAAGTTCCAGATTAAAAAAAACGTTCATAAATTTTTGCCCATTCTCCTTTAAAACTTAAAAGGCCGTATTAATAATAATAAACTCATCTTGACCGAGATGTCCGTCGTAAGATAAAAAAACATCATTTATGACAGATCTTGAGACGGGAATTACAGTCTAGATCAGGGGTCGGCAAGTAGTTTTAGGTGGGGTCCGGATACTGTGGGAAAATTTCAACGAGGTCCAGATAAAAACAAAAGTATAAAGTTAGATTCTATGTGGCTTAAAAATATTATTTCAATTAATAAAGGTATAGTATACCTTATCTATGTATTAATTTATACTTGGTATGCAATACATTACAATATTTGGCGGTTCAAGGTCCGACCTTTCGCGGTCCGCAAACGGACCGCGGTCCGCCTGTTGCTGACCGTTGGTCTAGATCATGTTGTTAATACGGCCCTAGTGATTCTGCTTTAGAGCAAAGAGATCATAAGAGTAATTTCCGAGAGGAAACGATAAACGAGTTCTAGGCTGACGAATTAGTATTATATAAATGTCAAAGTTTGTTAAGGCATGTGGATGTTTGCGCTTCCCGCCGTCTGTCCCTCTGTATGTACGTTTAGATCTTTCTAACTACGCAGAAGATTTTAAGGCGGTTTTCATCAATAGATAGAGTGATTCAAGAAGAAGGATTTTATGTTTAACTAGAGGACGCCCGCGACTTTTACGCGTAGAATTAGATTCCCGCTACTCCCCCTATTTTAACCCCTTAGGGGATGAATTTCTAAAAGTTCTTCCTTAGTGCTCACTTACATAATGAAAGGAACCCCTGTACCAAATTTCAAGTTTCTAGGTACAGTAGTTTCGGCTGTGCGTTGATATCTAAGTCAGTGAGTCAGGTTTGCCTTTTATATATATATAGATTTATTCTGGATTATGTACAGAAACCGAACCGAAGCGGGTAGAGTCGCTAGTTGTTTATAAACAAAATAATCTTGAATTTAAAATTGGTCCGTCGTTTTCTATGCAAACTGTGATAAACCGCAAAGGGCCATAAATCTGAGTAGCGTGCGTATACGCAGCTCGGGAACAATACGCGGGTCTCGCGCAGAATGCCTCGTAAAACCCGACCTCGCCGCTCGGCTGTTTCCGCGCAACCTAGAGGGCTACACAAGTGGTTCGCGACTTGTTTGATCTCGGATCTCCCTTTCTAACTAGCCTAGAACGATAGAGACGCAATGAGCGACTAGCGAGTAAATACAACTTGTGCTAGCCATACTGCTAGGTAAGTTATACTCGTAGCTTATAGGTCCACAGTCCTTCGGGGCCAAACAAATAAAGTCCGTTTGCAGTACCAAGTGGTTATCTACTGATGCAAGAATTTACAATACAGGTACACGGAAAGTACAGTCGACTACAAAGACAAGCATCAACTTTTGGGCCTTATTGCATGTACATGCCTGTCACCTAATTAACTATTTGAGATGGTATCCTGCCTTTTGGCCGAAATACGTTTGGTCGAAATCGAAGGATTTATTTCTGTACCTTCGTGTAGACCCTAAAGGTTAGGTTAGGTTAGTTTTTATAAAAGTCCTGAAATATTTACAGTTACAGAAATAAAAGTGGGTTGGCAAATGAAACGGTTGTGAAACGATACATTCGACCAACAGTATTTCGGCCAAAAGGCAGAGAACCATTTGAGATACCGCGATTAAAAGTTAGGAACGATGTGATTTCGTACGAAAGTTTCGTGTTGAGATTTTTGTAAAGGTAAAAAATAATACTGATATTAACTGCAGGTAGTGATAGTTAATTGCGAACTCTATATTGACATTAAAATGAGTTTAAAAAAACTAGGTATCATCTTTCCGTGTACCCTTCACAGTTCTTCTTCACAGCCTTTTTGAAGTGATGACTTCTTATGGGGGGGTAAACCGCTTCGTTACGTAACGCGTTACGGCGCTAGCATAGAGGTAGGAAAGCATAGAGGGAGTATAAAAACAACTAATAGAATAGTACTCTTCGCACCTGTTACAAATGCCCTTCGTTAAAAAGAGACTTCTATACATGACCTCTTTCAACAGTGTCCCACTTTTTAGGTTTGTTAGTGTGTGTCACTGTAGTAGTGTGCGTAAGTTTGCAGTCAGTTAAACAATTTCAATATTAAACAGTTCAACTTAGATTAGTTTAAGTTATCACTTCTGTCGGGCGTTGACACGTTTTTTCTTTACTCGATGAGTTGTTAGAACCATAATCTTAATTCCTTAGACCTTAGTCTGAATACAAATTCTGATTTCTGCAGTCATTGTCGTTCACAGAATGTCACTTATTTATAGCAACAGGAAATTTATTACTGTTTGTTTAAGCTTTACAGTTATTATATTGTTAACTTGCAGTAAAGGGGGCCGTATCGTAAACGGGTTAAAAAATAGGTTAATAGAGGCCCTGGCAACCTATGATGACATCTAGAAAGGAATATCTAATTATATTATATCTATAATACGTAATACGTACATTACTGTCAAGGCCCGGGAAATAGGGTATTGCCTGACGAGGTGGTTCAAAATTGTTAAAATACGAGTGTGTCAATCTTCGTTCCCGCCGAGGTATATAATGGTTTTCTCCAACAATGTGAGGAAATAATACAAATTTTGTAAAAAGCAATTAAGATAATTTCACGCACAATAAACGATTTTTGACGCCTTTTATCGAGTTCTTACATTTGGTTTTCTAAGCACTAATCAAAACGCACCGGGATAAAAACCAAAAGTTTTTTTGGTTCTTTCGATTTGTAGGATGTATACAATTTACACACTTTTAAGAGTATCAGCGTACAAAAATGAGTTTCCTTACGTTTATTTTACTACAAGGAAAAAACGCACCAATTATGGACACTTTAACTGACAGTCACCAGCAATGGACACTACAATCTTAATTCAAATTTAACAAGGTCCTAAATTGATTGTTGCAAAACAAATAAATAACCCTTATCTTCTGTGAAATAAGATTCAAGTGTCCATCATTGGGTTCTTGTCCATTACTGGTTCCACCACCCTACGCGTATCCTATTTTCAGAAGAAGCCAGTCCGAAGTTGCGAACATGTTTGAGAAAATTAAGTCGATAGTGGTAACAAGCTTTTTAAGTTTATTTTAGTGGGCCGCTGTTAGACTACGACTAGGTACTAAACCTCCTACCAACTAAATGATTAGTGTGAATTTAGTATTTACTTAATAATAGTATGTTTCCGAACGTCGGTGCCCTAGTGGCTTAAGGTGTCTCGTGATCGTAAGGAAAAAGTTGCTTGGAAATATCATCGTAATAACATCGTTACAATAGCACTTATTTACTTAACAGTGACGAAAACGAAAACGATTCGTTGACTTGTCAGAAACAATATGGTTTTAGTTACCAAGTACAATAAAGCACCTGGTTCCATGTATAGTCAGGGGCATTCCCGGTCGACCCCCTCTAGGGTGATATTCGTTTGCGCGTTCGACGCGTAACGACCTGCAGGCCTAGTATGCCTGCGTCTATATCGCGTGTCAAATGTGGATAAAGCATCCGTCACTCTCGTACTTATGTACATGTCAGAAGGTGACGGATGCCTTAACCAAACTTTGTCACGCGATAAACGCAGCCATATTAGTGCCAAGATGCACTACGCTGACTAGCTTTTCTACTTGATTCGTTTTTAAACCAATCGCGTCACTGGTAGATGACGTGATACGAAAAGTCACGTGATCTACCAGTGACGCGATTGGTTTAAAAACGAAACGGATAGATACGATAGTTAGCGCAATTCATCTTGGCAGGGCCCTCTGAGCGCTGTAGGATTAGCTAGCTGCAACTAACATGCCAAAAATTTCTTAATTGGACGACCGCGAATGTCTCTGACTGTATTAATGAGTTTTGTTTAACTCATGTTTAACTTAAATACATTACACGATGCTCTTACGGATGAAATTTAGTTCATCTCATGAGGAAACCTGCACTTATCAGCTGAGTACGAGTAACTATGTAAGAAACGTAATTACGGTTCAGAGGTTGAAGTGTATCCGAAGATAATATTATAAAATACCTGACAAATCTCTATTAATAGAAATACAGTTTATAGGTAAATTTATAGTATTTTACATCGTTATGCGCATGGCAAGGCTACAGTCGCCACTTGGCCGGTATACGTATAGCATGAGAAGATCATTCTATTGTCATTGAGCAGTTCAACTGACTTGTGATGTAAGGTAGTTAGATGTAATATGTCAATGACGAGCTCAAATAACAATGCCATTGCGCGAGTTATGGATTCGTGTAGTTTAGACAATTTTCTTTTAACGAAATTATAAATGAGTAGCTGTTGCCCGCGACTCCGTACGCGCAAAAAAGTTAAACATAGCCTATGTTACTCAGGGTTAATGTAGCATCCTAATGGTGAAAGAATTTTTGAAATCGGTCCAGTAGTTTTTGAGTTTATTCGTTACAAACATACACACACACAAAAATACAAATCTTTCCTCTTTATAATATTATATAGTATAGATATAGATAGATATGGGCCACAATCAATCAAATCAATCAATCAAATTAATCTATTAATTACTGTATATTATTTGATGTGTTTTCTCAAATAAAATTACACCAAACAAATAAAAAATAATGCTGTTTGTGTGTTTGTCAAGTTTTTTTGACGGTAACTTAATATCATTATGGTTATGGTCTTGAAAGAAGCGAGCAAGCAACCTGACCGCCTTGCCGACCTTATTCTAAACGTCTGTTGCACTATACTGCCGTGTTCTGACTAAAACTTCTCTGAATTTAGACAGGTTTTCACTTTTTTAAATAGCTTGAGGGAGGGATGCTGCGTTGACCTGTCCAAGTTTTATTTTTCTATCTTTTTTAGTTTCGAAGATACAGAGTCACTAAACATGTCTAAATGCATAATTTTCATAGATTTTCAATTCTGTTTTTGTTTTTTACTCAAAACTTTGATTTGTGGCATAGTAGTTTTAGCTAGAGCACGGCAGTATAGTTATACTATTGTCAACGTTACGACCGCTCTTATAATTTTTTAGTAAAGGCGGCTGAGTTAAAAACAATTATAACAATAGGGGTAAAATCAATTTAGAATGGGTCGTCGGGTCTTATGACAGCAAGCAACAGTGGCACGCAACCGCAAAGAGACCAATTCTTTGTTTTACATGTTCGGGGTGTCGTTTTTTACTTTATTAATTACTCACATATAGTAGTTTTTTCCTTACAAAGTGCAAAGCAAATGCTGGGACACCTAATATGGAGAAACAAACTTTATGTGATTACTTAAAAAAATATTAAAAAAAACCGGGCAATTAGGTTTAAAAACTTCGCTGATTCGTAATGATTCTAATTATGTAAGACACCACTGAAAAAACTTATAAAACAAAACATGAAATTAATGATTTTTCGTGACATGGACATAAGGAAAAATTACAAAAATTCAGAAACTAGTAAAAATCGCTGAACACACATAGGGGTTAAATCCATAGCTTTTTTGCTGCTCTATCAGCCTAGGTGGGTTGATCGGTTTCTGGGACACCCTGTATAGAGAAATAAATACTTAAATATATATAAAACGTCCAAGACTCAGAAACAAATACTCATCAGAAAAATATTTGCTCATACCGGGAATTGAACCAGGGATCGCTAGCTTCGTAGGCAGGGTCACTATCAAGTAGGCTATCACGTCGTTTTTGTTTACAAATTTGGGATGTTACTCTATTTCGCTGATAATTTTGCTTATTTTGATACCCAAGTATATACCATTACTAGAGGACGCCCGCGACTTCGTATGCGTAGAATTAGTTTCCCGCTACTATTTCTTCCCGTTGGGGGTCGATTTTCGGAAAATCCTTTCTTAGTGCTCACTTACATCATGAAAGGAACCCCTGTACCAAATTTCATGTTTCTAGGTACACTAGTTTCGGCTGTGCGTTGATATCTAAGTCAGTCAGTCAGGTTTGCCTTTTACATATATAGATAAATAGGTGAAAAACTTAAGTAAAGCTCCTCTTGCATGTAGTTGTGTACAAAACTAATATGGAATTTACGTCAAATTTCAAATATAGAATGTCGAACGGTCTATACAGATGTGTTACAACTACATGCAAGAGGAGCTTTACTTAAGTTTTTTACCTATAACGTGATTGGCGTTATATTCTAATTCAAACGCTACCAACTGAACCAAAGCCCAACTTCAAGTGATTCATCCCTTAATTGTACGCGTTGTATAATGTTATGTCAGCGCTGTATGTATATATAGCGTGGCGTGTTACCGCGCCGGCAGCAACACGCATTGTCCCCGATGTTATGATCCTGCACATTGTGTGCATGGGATTGTTTGCATACCGCCTCGATCTGTGCTCTTTCAAGTTAGGATTGTGGCACGTTTGTAGGTTGCCGTCATTTTTAACTTGTTTAAGACTACGCTGAGCGTCCCAGTTGCCAGTAAGGTACCAAAAATAGGAGTAGTAAGGTACTAAACTACATAACGATAACATGCTACAGCGCTCTATTTAAATTTATACATTACTAGCGACCCCCCCCTCGCTTCACTTCGATTTATGTGAGTTTTCTGTAAATCCTGCACATAAACCAGAATTTATTAAACATAAAAACCTTCCTCTTGAATCACTGTAGCTATTGATGAAAACCGCATCAAAATCCGTTGCGCAGTTTAAAAGATCTAAGTGAATAGACGGCGGAAGCGATTTTGTTTTATACTATGTAAAGATAAAACAATGGGTCACGCGACCCGGTCGCCGTCGCGGGTCGCGGTCGCGGTCCCCAACATTGGAACTGGACCTTTAAGATGCGCGTCCACCGGAATCGGAGCGTATGGAACGGATTTGTTGTATTATTTTGTATATAAACTGAAATGCCGATCCAGTGCACGCTGTACCACAGAAAACAATACAAACAACAAATCCGTCCGCTCCGTACTCTCCGATTCATATGCGGTGGACCCGCAGCTTTATAGGGCCACTGGGACTGATTGGGGATACATAAAAAATGGAAAACAGCCAACGCTGCGGTAACTAAGGCGAGCGTCCAGTAGCGCCCTCATTAGGTACAATAGCGGCCTTTACACGTAAAGTTCGGACCGCGGGAATCGCTCCGCGCCATTCCACAGTTCGTTCCGAACCGTACATTTTTTACTATTGTACTATGACAGTTGCTTTACACGTACGGTTCGGAGCGCAGATTGGAATGGCACGTGGCGTTTCCCGCGGTCCGAACTTTACGTATGCAGGCCGCTTATATATTGTGTTTTCTAATAAACTAAAGTATTGTCTTGAAATGAAGGATGGTTTTCTGACGAGCAAAAAATAAAAAAAATATAGACTAAATTATGACTACGCGAAGGTAAAAGATTATTAAACTTTGTTATTTATGCTACTCGTGTACATAGTGCAACTAAACAAAAACCCGCCTTCAAAACGCAAAAAATAACTTCTTTAAAATGGTAGGTAAATAGGTCAGTCCAACTGAAGTCGGCGTCAAACAATATTTTAACCAAAAGCAGACTTCAGTTGGACTGACCTATTTACCTACCATTTTAAAGAAGTTATTTTTTGCTTTTTGAAGGCGGGTTTTTGTTTTTTTAAACTAAATTTTTTATTTTATACTTTTTAGTGATCATAATTATGCTGATATTCTCCCACTTCTCAATTAATAAGAAACAATAGAACATTTCAATCTCGCCGCAAGCAACGCCGTGGGAAAGTCATAGTCATATATTTAAACCTAAATATGCTTCGTCATAGTCGCTCAACTATCTTAATCGAAATATCTTGTCGCCACCCTCGAAATATAATATACCGTTTAGGAGTTCCGGTGGCCATCTGTGGTCTTCATCATCAGTTCCACTTCACCAAATAGTGCTTTCCAAGACCAAATACCCGAGTTACAATGAAAAATACCAAATCGCTATAGGTGTGCCTATAAATTTTGAAGAGTTCCGTTGATTCCTCATGGATTCCACCATCAGATCTTCATTTTGATAAGAATGGGACCAATCGGGAAGCACCAGCTTTGAAATCATCAAAATCGGTTCACCCAGTTGAAAGTCCTGAGGTAACAAACATTAAAAAAAAACAGACGAATTGAGAACCTCCTCCTTTTTTTGAAGTCGGTTAAAAAAACCATCATTCTATTTCAAGGTAGGTACTTTAGTTTATTAGAAAACACAACAATAGTAATGAGGGCGCCACTGGACGCTCGGCGTAGTCTTAACGCACCTTCAGCTGTTTTAGTTATCCCAGACCAGCAGCGTCGCTATTGCCTAAGGGTGGGTTTAGACCAAACGAGCGAATGCTCTAGAACATGTTTTGTCTTTATTTATACAAAGAAAACGTAAGAGATAATGCATAGAATTCTTGTTCGTTCGCTTGGTCTAAACCCACCCTGATGCACTCGCAATCGCAATCGGCTTCAAAGCGGAACAATTGTTTTCATTTTGTATGCAGACAAGCCAATGAAAACGATTGCGATTGTGAGTGCGTTAGACAATAGCCCCTCAGGGCTCGGAAAGCTGTAGGCCTTTCGCGTAACTCATTCGCAATCGCGATCGGCTTAAAAAAAAACAATTGGTTTCATTTTGTATGCAGACAAGCCTTCGATTTTCAAAATGAAAACGATTGTGATTGCGAGTGTTGTTACGCGAAAGGCCTGCTGGTTAATTTTTTTAACTAGCTCGTCAGAAACGCCGTACATTTCAAATAGAGCATTTTCATTTCGATTTCGCTCGAACAGAATTGATATCATTTCGGTTCTGATAAATAAAATTGTTCCTGCTCGAAATAACGGTTTATTTCGCCCGCTAACTTGTTCGCACCGCCATCGTTTTCTCGTCTTTCCTGTTCTATAAGCTAGCTCTTTAGTTGCATTTTAACTTGCTCAGCTTGAAGTCAAGCCGGTCTTATCATTTTAGTCGCGACGCCTACTAACTGCTGAAAGAATCAAAAACCAAAAATACCAGGTTAGTCCCAGCGGTCCTAACGCTCGCGAATCGATTCCGCTCCGAGCGAGTGTTTACGAAAAACCTGGTTAGGAACCATAATAGGGAATATGCATGGATTTTTTAAATAGCATTTCTCCACAAAATATGAAAATACCGTAAAAGAGATCACCGAAAGTGAAATTAAAATTAAAATCGGCCACGTAATACAGATGATACAAGCATTTTAAAATGCTAATTAGATAGAGAGCTCCTAAGTGCACCGGTGATGTCATGGTGCAGTACGCCCATATAAACGTAAAGTTCTGTTTTGCTAGAAAGAGATAGGAACAAATCTTTGTTAGCTTATATCTTGGTTATTTTTATAGCTATTCAAAAAATGATTTTTCTCACCTGTTTGTTACATGAATCAGCTTTTATTGAAGCTGTAAAAAAAAAACATGCATATTGCCTATTGACCGGTTTTTTTTAACCGTTTCCAATTCCTGTCCCATACACTACCAGTAGCCCTAAAGGTATAGTCCTAATGTTGGAGACCGCGACCGCGACCCGCGACGGCGACCGGGTCGCATGACCCATTGTTTTATAATGTATCAATATAAATGGAGCGCTGTAGCAGCTGTACGAACTAATACAATAGGTGTTATCGCAATGTCAGTTCGTACCTTTCTACTCCTACTAGAGGTGATTCGGATTGTTGTTGCAAACAGTTGAAAAATAAATTATAGAAAAGGTCGGAAATAAAAATTGGGAGAAAAGTTTTAACTAATTTGTTCATTCGTTTGGGAGTTACGATACGAGCCACATACCGATACACAGAGACATATATTAGGCACATATTCACACGTCAAACTTATAACATCCCGCTTTTCGCATCGGGGCGGGGGTGAAAAAATGAGGTAGTTAGAGATTTCTGCGCAGACTAAGATACGTTACGTACTATAAGCCCAATGGAACCGCTGACCCACCATAGAACTGTGTCACAGTGACGTTATGATTCAAGTCGTAACAAGTGTCAAACAAATTGTCTTAAAAGGTCACTGTAGCAATGTTATGATGGGTCAGGGTTCCATTTTGCCGATGGTACGTGCAAAATCTCATATACTGGGTGTCCCTAAAACCAACGCTAAAACTGAGAGGGCTGATAGAGCAGCTAAAAATCTATCGATTTAACCCCTATGTATGTTCAGCGATTGCTACTAGTTTCGGAGATATTGATCATTTTAATTTGAATTTTTGTAATTTTCCCCTATGTCCATGTCACAAAAAATCATTAATTTCATGTTTTATTTCATAAGATTTTCCGTGTTATCTTACATAATTAGAATCATTACTAATCAGCGAAGTTTTTAAACCTATTTTATTTACCCGTTTTATTTCAGTTTTTTTTTTTAAGTAATCCCATAAAGTTTGTTTCTCCATACTAGGTGTCCCAGTGTTTGCTTTTCACGTTGTATGGAAAAAACAACTTTATGTGATTACTTAAAAAAATACTGAAAAGAAAACGGGCAAATAGGTTTAAAAACTTCGCTGATTCGTAATGATTCTAATTATGTATGCTACCACTGAAAAACTCAACCCTCTCAGTTTTAGCGTTGATTTTAGGGACACCTATATAATAGGGAATATGCATATTTTTTTACAGCTTCAGTAAAAGCTGATTCATGTAACAAGCAGGTGAAAAAAACCATTTCTTTGAATAGCTATAAAAATAACCAAGATATAAGCTAACAAAGATTTGTTCCCATCTCTTTCTAGCAAAACAAAATTTTACGTGGTGTTTTATATGGCCGAACTGCACGATGACGTCACCGGTGCACTTCGGATCTCTCTATCTAATTAGCATTTTAAAATGCCTGTATCATCCGTATTTCTTGACCGATTTTAATTTTAATTTCACTTTTGGTGATCTCTTTTACGGTATTTTCATATTTTGTTGAGAAATGCGATTTAAAAAATCCATCATATTCCCTATTGTCATCGACGAATTCGACGATTATAGCATAATAAATGACCACTATAAATACATTATAGTCACGCCTCGCGAGAAATAACATCACGTGTAAAACGTTAGTACCAATTTTATTCCTTAGCAATAAAGTTATTGTGATTGCAAAAACAATAGATGCCTGCTGCCACGTGACTGACTGTACGTACATTTACCTAATGAACTTAAGACATCCAAGAACTTGGCACGGATAAGTAATCATCAGATCACATAAGAAAATCTTTAAATAATATAAAACAAAGTCGCTTCTTCCATGTTCCCGAGTCATGGATGTTTTCTATGTATTTAAGTATATATTTCTCTATATAAGTATGTATATCGTTGTCTGGTACCCATAGTACAAGCCTAGAGCTTAGTTTGGGACTAGGTCAATTTGTGTGAGATCGTCCGTTGATATTTATTTATTAATTTATTTATTCTTGCCGTCTGTCCCTCTGTATGTACAGTCAGGGGCAATCCCAGTCGACCACCTCTAGGGTGATATTCGTTTGCGCGTTCGACGCGTAACGACCTGAGCGTTGTAGGATTAGCTAGCTGCAACGAACAAGCTAAAATTTTCTTAAGTGGACGACCGCCAATGTCCCTGACTGTACGCTAAGATCTTTCAAACTACGCAACGGATTTTAATGCGGTTTTCATCTATAGATAGAGTTGTTTTTATGTATAATACTTTCTAGAAAACTCACATATACCGAAACGAAGCTAGTAACTATATAAATAAATATAGAGGGTGTCCCATAAACCGACGCCAACCCGCCTAGGGCTAATAATGTAAGATACCACTGAAAAACTTATTAAACAAAACATGAAATTAATGATTTTTCGTGACATGGACATAAGGGAAAATTACAAAAATTAAGATTAAAATGATCAATATCTGTGAAGCTAGTAAAAATCGCTGAACATACATAGGGGTTAAATCGATAGCTTTTTAGCTGCTCTATCAGCCCTTTCAGTTTTGACGTCGGTTTATCCTGTATAAAAAATAACAACCTTTTAACAGCATTTTTACGGTAAGCACTCCATACATGTATCTAACCCGAAGAAGCATGTAACAAACAGCATGTCATGAGGTACCTCCTGTTGGATAGGCTAGGCCTGAGGGCCCTGCCAAGATGCATCGCGCTAACTAACGTTTCTATTCGTTTCGTTTTTAAACCAATCGCGTCACTGGTAGACCACGTGACTTTTCGTATCACGTCAACTCCCAGTGACGCAATTGGTTTAAAAACGAATCGAATAGAAACGTTAGTTAGCGTAGTGAATCTTTGCAGGGCCCTCTGGAGCACTCGACATTTGAGACGCGAAGTTACCGGGGGTAAATTCTGTATGGGCGAGGTTACGTGTGTGTGAATCAATATGATTAAATCTCGCACGAATTGACCTAGTCGCAAACTAAGCTCTAGGCTTGTACTATGGGTACTAGACAACGATGAACATATTTATATAGAGAGATACATTAAATACATAAAAACATTCAAGAATCAAGAACAAATACTCGCGCTCATTATACACACAAATGTCTGCCCTTACCGGGATTGGAACCCGGGACGCTAGCTTTGAAGGCTCACTAGTCACTACCAACTAGCTAGGCTAACGGTAGTCGTAAGCAATGACAACAGGAACTTTTTTGAAAAAAAAACAAGTAAGTTTTTTTTGTTTATTTTGCACTGAGAAAAAAGAACTAATTTAAAAACGGCTAAAGAGCTTAAACACCACATGGTATTTTCTACATCACAACATTCACAGGCTCACAGCTAGTGCTACGTAACGCAGTTACAAACAAAGTGACGTCATTCCAACGATTAGTCCAAAGCAGGCGAGGCAAACACTGATAATATTCTTTTTTTTTTCAATGAAAATAAACGTATACTTTTGAGACAAACCTCTATAAAGATGTTTTTTTCAGAACACATTAAAAAAAACTGTTGTCAATTATCTACACTAATATTATAAAGAGGAAAGATTTGGTTGTTTGTTTGTTTGTTAACATTGAATAGGGTCCGAAACTACTAGACTGATTTGAAGAATTCTTTCACCATTAGAATCCTACATTATCCCTGATGAACATGGCTATGTTTTAATTTTCTGCGCGGACGGAGTCGCGGGCAACAGCTAGTGCGATATAAAGTGAAGCAAAGTGTAAGCACGTTCGACCTACCTAAGGACTGATTCGTTGCGGATTCGAATTAAAAACCATTTCATTATGAGTTCAACCGTTTAATACATTTTTTTTACAAATTGTAAAAAAAATATGGTGCTAAAATTATCATGTCGGCAAATTTCTTATTTAACTTTTTTTTCCCACTCTCATCGTAATTTTTGCCGTACGGGTGTACGTTAAACCTCCGTCCTCCATTAAACGTGCGACAGTGTCGTTTGTCACTTTCTTGCAGGCTGAATTCCACTTGGTGAGGAAATCTTTTTGGTCTCGTGTAGACTTACAGGTCTTACGTAAAACTCCCTTGACCAGACCCCATTTGGGCCGCCTCTACCTATCTATGGGGAGACAATGTGGGACATTTGGTGGGTTAAGGTCTGTAGGCATGATGTGTATGGCATTACGTTCAAGGCATCTGAACTTGTCCATAGCTTAGTGGGCTGTCGCCAGATCTCGCCAAAATTATGTCGAAGTATCGTGCTTTTGAACAAAAGCTTACCAGCCGTTTCTTTAAGCACTTGTTAATATAGATTTCCTTATTGATTGTGCCAGTCGTGACGAAAGCTCGGCTGCGGTCACCGCATGGACAAATTGCTTGCAACACTAAATATTTGGAGCCAATCTTTTCAACTCCAACAGTCGTTTCTGAATCGCTAAAACCTCTCCTTCGGCTACAGTGTAACACTGATCACCGGTAATGTTAAAATATCGGCTTTGACGTACGATTCGTCATCAAGTATTAAGTGAAAAATTTCTGTGCCCAAACCGTCATACAATTTTCGTGCACTGATTTCTATGGTCTTTAGTTGTTTTGCTGTAGTTTTAGGCACCTTAAACTTTTCTTAGCCTTCACACCAGTTAGTTTTCTTGCACGTCTAATCATGGATTGGCTAGTGTATTTTTTTTTGCTACATCACTTTCAGACATACAGCGATTCTTACGAATCGTCCGAATGATTTTCTTCTCGAGCTCAGGGTCACGATGGCCTCCGTGTTCTTTAACCTTCGGCTTCTGAGCAGTGGACAAGGTCTTTAAGTAACGTTTTATAACACCATCAATGGTCCTGCGTGCAATTTTCAATTCTATGGCTAGAAAATGATTAGGATGCTTGGTATTTGACAGCTATTTTACAACAATTTTCTCGCGGCGTTTCCTTTGATTCATTTTTTTTTCGTTTTTCTGAGAGCTTATCGAGAAAATATTTGTTGACGTGATATTTTGGTGACATAGGCACCAATGATGAAAAGTTAAAGAAAAAAGATTGGAAGACTGTCAAGAAAAAAGGGGTTAATTTTGGCTATTAATACGTAACGAATAAGTCCTTAAACGCTGTTTTGTTATTTTGTTAGGATGAGCGCCATCTGTATTTTTATCATCATATACATATTTTGTGGATAGAAATAAGTTGAAATAACAGTACTGTCGTGGCCGTTGTAAGATATCAGATTTAGCGTAGTGCATAATTACATAATTAGGTTAAATTAGGAATGCAATGAGCATCAATTCAAAATAATTGTCAAACGTGATAGTTGTTGTTTTGGTGTGGGTGAGTCAGCCAGTGAAATAGCTATCATAGGGACATTCCATCTACGTCGTCAGGGTTGGCAGCGCATTTCGGCTGCGCTAAGCTAAATACAAGTATGTCTAATTTTTTAGATTTTTGTTTTTTACGCCGTTAGATTCCTATTAATTCGGCGCGTAATTCTACATAAAAAAAACCTCATATCCTTTTAATTTTAGAGCTATCGTTAAAAGAAGTATTCAAGTATCTTAAATAAGACAAAAAAACCAAGCTAAAATTTTCGCTCTCCTGTAAAATTTGCCGAAATAGACTTACTTGAATTTAGCTTATTGCAGCCTATTTGTAATGTTGAGATTGCAAATATGGAGGCTCCAGAGCTTTCGTGCCATAAACTTACACGTGCAAGTTCTGACCAGGGAGTCATAGTCATATACTTTATTGCCTAAACTTGTACAAACCATCGTAAAAACGATTACATGCGTCAACCCTGCAAGGGCATTGCAATGTTATTTTATTTAATCCTAATTAACTACAAACAGTTACTCTTTAACAGTTTACTAATTAATTATTTCACGCTATCGAAGAACTCTTATAAACTATAAAAAGAGTTATAATAAAAATGTATTTACTTAACTCATTCATAAACATTGACTCCTTTTCTATGTTTATATTTAATCGAGTGTGGTATATCGAACGCGTAACGCGAATCTGGATATTTTCGCTGACATTTTATATATCGTACCTTCAGGACAATAGTGTCTTAATTCAAAATGTCTGCTTTCAAACTTCAAGTCATAAATTTATTATTATAGAGACCTAATTCCAAATTTAAGATTTCTGAATTACGTCACTATTGTTTTGAAGGTGCGATATGTGGACCTTCCAACTTAACATCAGACTCGATTTATTAGGTTAAGACGGTGATATCAATCTTGATGGACACTGTACAAGGTCCTACCACCGTTAAAACTTATCTATTAGCTTCCAAATTGAAGTACCTAGTTGTCCAGGCAAGGGTTGAGTGGTCCAGTCGGTTCGAACCCGTTATTTTCCAGTGAGATGCCCTTCAGGCAACCTCCTTATCGGTCGCAAACACGATTGATTAAATCAGCTTCATTGAGAGAACACGTGACAACATTTCCTACCCACGACTATTTGCACTTTATAGCCTGTCTGATACTAGCTCGCTCAATACCGAAGACAACATATCGCGCACAGTTGGTACGGTTATAATAAATGAAATGAAAAATATTTATTTTATGAATCGTACACACACAGTACCGTCACGAACTTAAACTTATAAAAAATTATAGCCGAATAATGTAGGGTGCAGTAGTGTTAAGTGTGGCACCAATATGGGTTGATAACGCACCCTTGGTTACTGTGGGAAAACAGTGAACAAACTGATCCGATTTTGATACTATTTTGCACACCAAATAAGACCTGTGACAAAACAATAAGTCCTGACTTCTTTAACCCCTAACCTAAAGAAAAGGGCGCATATCAGAAAACTAAATATATGCGTGCAAAGTCGCAGGCGTTTCGTAGGTAAATATTTCTATTCTTGCCTGGTAGACATTTAATAGAAAATTGTGTTAAAGTGGAAGATCTTTTTCTTGGGCGATCGTGACATCGTTCCGATGATGTCTAACAATTATTACCGCAAAATTTTAGAAACAATGGCCTTTTGTTTCCATTTAACACATATATTATGTTCCAATAAAGCAACTCCATTGAATTCAGTAGTATATTTTCTTTGAATAAGTGGGAAACGTATGAATAACGTGATAAGAATATTGATAAAATATTAATTTAATAACATACTTGAAGCTATTTATAGTACAAATCAAATCAATACTTTTTTGCATAAAACATTGATTAGCAAAGTGGACAACATAGTAGATATACTCATAGTGTCGTCCAGGGATAAAATAAATATCCGAGCAAAATACAAAATGTAAACTGTGTCTGTATACATATGTCTCAATGTGGAGGTACCTATACATATTTTTGCCATTGATTCAGTGGTCACATAAGGTTCAAAGCACATACAAGCATCATCGGAGGCGAAGAGAACGACTACTGTATTTTTTATTCGGTTAGAAATACTTTATCAAAATGGTGAAAAATATGAACAAATTTAGTAATTATTGAATTAGTTTGTATTTATGATTAGTCACTTCAATTGATTTTAAATTTTAGAAAAGGATCAATGCTAGAAGATATCTTGTTCATTGACACTGTGGGGCATGATGGGTTCCAGAAAGAATCCGATGCTAGCGACACCCCGCGACATCCGTTAAGGCTGCTTCTGTTTCACATAATGTCTAGTTTACACGAGCTCAGTGCAAGTGTAGTATTGCATAAAATAACTAGTGCATGTTGATAAAAATTATGTTTATTAACTTCTAGCTTCTGCCCGCGACTTTGTTTGCATTGACCATACCATACCAACAGTGTTTATTTTATAATATTTATATTAATTAGTGCAATGCAATAAGGAGGTATTTTACCCTCAAACCGATTTAACAGACACAACGTTGTAAATATTTAGTATGAAGGAAAAAAAGTAATTGCAATGCAAAAAAGACAAAAATAGTTTCTTAAAATGGTCTATTATTAAATATTTTGCAATAAAAATTAAGATGCCCATTAAGATTTTGAAAAATTAGGCAATGACGTAAATCTAATTCAGAAGAAAAAAAATATTATCCAAAACTTCGATCAAAAGCTTTTTGGCAGCTATTACTCAAATTTATAAAAACTAGTTTTTCTTCAGAGGAAGGATAAAGACAGTAAAAAACTTTAAACTAATACTCAGTAACTAATTAACTCTCGTAAGTAACACATACTTGTGAAAACTTATTGTGTTCTAAAATAGCTGAATTAGCATTCATCTATTAGTACTTGAAAATGAAAATGAAATGAAAATGAGGTACTTATGAGGAGAGAACTAAACGTGTGAACTCTACACACTACCTACTTACCGACGGTTAGGTTAACTGACAAATCACTCAAGAACAAGACTAACTTACAACGCCAGCGTTAGAAAACAATCTTACTACACATAGCTTAGTACTCTAAAGCAAAGGTTATCTCAAGTACCTATACTAATTTCGTGTAAACTCTTCATTAGTGACTTACATTAGCGTTAACCAAACACTTGACACGCGATACATCACTACTTCTGAAAGGTGATATAGGCTCTAAAACGCCGTTCGAACTTGTGTTTTCAAAGAGTAGTAATTGGGCTTATTTCCATGTGTAAGGGTAGAGGGAGACTGAGAAAGGTGTGATTGGATTGCTTGAAGAATGATAATATGTATGAAAGTGTCAGTACTGCGTGGCTAACACAAGTTGCCCGCGACTTGGTTGTCGCTCGGATCTCCCTTTCTAACTAGTCAGTAACGATAGAGACGCACTGAGCGAACAGCGAGAAAATACCACGGGGAGGGTGAAAGAAGAAATATGTTATGCAGATCGCATTTAGCGTCAGACAACAGCAGGAGGATGATGTCTTTTTAAAAATTAACCACCTTATTCATAACAGCACAATTAACCTATTTTAGTTTAAGTATTCTTTGTCACTTTCTGTCCAATTCAAATGTCACGTTAAAAGATAATGACAAAGCATACTTTAAGCACAATTTAGCCATTTTGCGATTATGAATAAGAGGGTATGGTTTGAAGATAGCTCATTATACACAAAAAAAAACCTATTATCACTTACACTCACAAAGCAAATGGCATTAATAGTTTGTCTATGACCGCAACAAACAATAGATATCATGAGCTTATTCTCAAAAACCATGTAACAATTATTATGGATTGAACGTTCACGATGGTTTAAAGTTTTAAACAAACAAGGGCGAGGGTCTCAGGCGTAACATAAGGGCAAAAACATTTAGCACCAGCTGAATGCCGTCCCGTGTCACACAAAAAACTTTTAACTCAGGCAAATCGCTAAGCAAATTTGCACTCTATATCTACGCAATAATGTTGTCATTTTTAGTAAATACTTGGGACTTGGAAATGTATCTAAACCATCTTTGAATAAGCAAACAAGTCAATTTGACACAACAATGGTAATCACTTCGCATGTTACCGACTGCATTTCTCAAATCAGCACTAACACAACATTTGAACTGTAAAAATCGTAAGTACAAGTTGTACTCGTCCATTATAAACCCAAAATCTAGCGATATAAGGTGCGTTATCAAATAAACGGGCTTCAGGTTTTTACGGTATGTGAAATTGGATCCATCTCATGTGTTCTTTTACGTCTGACGAGGCTGAACGTGCCTCGC
The DNA here is from genome assembly GCA_946894065.1 of Acleris literana. Taxonomy (NCBI): domain Eukaryota; kingdom Metazoa; phylum Arthropoda; class Insecta; order Lepidoptera; family Tortricidae; genus Acleris; species Acleris literana. Next base: position 9,308,298 of record OX335688.1, on the reverse strand, counting down.
TGGAGCTATAGCTAATGCGTCAGATTACATTCTGGCAAAATCATTAGAAATAGTTCCAAGACATCGTAAACAGAGGGTCATTAGGTACACTACTGCTGTTTTTTACACGTTCCACGCCGATGGCTCAATATTGGGTCACTTTTATTTATAAAATCTTGTAGGCTCACGCTAAGGGTTGTATTAGCCAGGGCTTCAATGAGATGCTCGTTCCAAGACGCGTCACAGAGCGTGTTATCAATGCTTCGATATTTGCTTTGACGTATCTTGAAACGGGGACCTAACTCATAATAATGTTCGTAAAGCCGCCAACGCATTGAACGGAGGCGGCACGTTTCGGCGCGTTCCTAAACGAAAAAGCGTTCCCAAAGCGTGGCAGAAGCGTTTTTAGTTTGGTAACGCGCTTCCGCTCTTAGTGCGTTTGTTACATTAACAAGTGGTAGTTGACCTTGTGCAGGGTCCGTCCGGATTACCACCATTATCCGGGAAACCTGCGGCTGCCAACCATTGTTTGGACTCTTATGTTTCGGTGTAACGGATGACACAGCCAGTCATATACTTACACACTCTGTCGTAGTAATAAAGGTCGGCAATCTTGAGATTGCAAGTGAAATGAAACATCCTACCATTAGCCCCCTATTTCATCATACCGACAATGACAGGTGACACTTCAGTGTACTTACATGGCGCAGCTTATATGAATCCCAGTGATGTGAATACTTATTAACATTGTAATGTATGCTGAGTTGTCACCAGTCACCTATAATTGTCAGGATAGTGAAAGAAGGGGCACGACGGCTAGCACAAGTTGACCGAGATTTGTTTGTCGCTCGGATATCCCTTTCTAACGGGTCAGTAACGATAAACACGCACTAAAGGACAAGCGAGAAAATACAAGATCAGTTAGCTGCTCATAGGGTGCCAACGGGACCCTATTATAATACTAAGCCTCCGCTGTCCTCCGCCCGTCCGTCTGTCTGTCAGCGGGCTGTATATTATGAACCGTAATAAGTAGATACTTGAAATTTTCACAGAGCGTATATTCTATAGCCGATATAACAACAAATAACAAAAATAAAATAAAGTTAAAAATGAAAGAGGGTCCTCATACAACAAACGTGTTTTTTTCGGCGTGGTACGGAACTTTTCGTGTTCGAGCCCGACTCGCACTTTGTCGGTATTTTAAAGTAATTAGTACCATTAGACATTAACATGTCAATAGTATTTATATCTAATTGAATTGGACTTTTTGACCTGACATTGACACGTTTGAGTGATATTAGTCGAACCGTCGTCAATGTGAATACTTAGCTTCCCTTGAGCGCAAGAACGTGGACTTAGATAAGAGGGCCCATTTGGGATACATCGCGCCTCGTTAAGAAAGTTAAGATAATAGTTATCTTAATAGCTGCAATGTATACCTAACATGTGTAGTAATTAGATCCTTGGTTGACTTTCAAGTTGGGTCACTTGCAAACTATGCAATAACCTTTATGTGCCTCGGTATGCTTTTACAACGTTAAGCAATAAAATGTGTTTCTGTACCTAAAGACACCTACATTTATGCAAAGTTGTATTTCGTTAGGAATATTCCAAGCATTTTTAAAAAACACTTAGACATACACCGAGCCTAGCTAATCAAATACGTAATTATAAGCTATCGCCACTCACCTCGTTATCTGGAATGATAAAGCTTGGAGTCCCAAAAGCGTCGAATTATCACAGAACAAACACTAGTCCAGTTTGAGCCGTTATCGGCTAAGCACGGCACTTTTATTATAAGGGTGATAAGACACGACCGCGCGCCTGAGAGGTTGAGGACGGAATGACGTCTTAGCGCGCCGGGCTGCGCGGGCGCCGATGCCCGGTACTTCGAAACTCAGCGTGGGCATAAACACTTTCTTTTGATTGCTACTAGAATCCTATCGAATAAAAGTTATAAATATAAAATATCATACAGTAATGGACATTGTGCTTTATATTTGTCAAGAAATTGGCCTAGTTTTTAAGGTAGGTACTTAGGCTAGGAAAAGTTGCCCACGTTTTTTCCCGCATTGTGTCTTCCTCTAACTTCTCCTTGAAGAAAAAGACGCACTGAGAGTCAAACAAAAATATTTGATCAAATCGTATAACTTATAATGAAAACGTCAAGGGTTTTGAGAAAAAAGCTGAGTGGTTTTGGCTTGACATGGTTTTACTAGGGGATTTCTTGGGTGATATCCAGTGGTTATGTGGATGATCCTTGGTAAGGAACCACTTTTTAAATTTAGTCGCAAAAGAAAAGCATGGCTGCTTAATACAATCTACTGACAAGGCGCCCCATTAGATTTCTTTGTTTTTTGTAACGTCACTCTAACGTCATACAAATAGAGTCGAAATGTTGTAAACAAGTTTTTTAGTCGACTACGAGTATATACACATCAAAGCCATTTTACAACGTTTAATTAAATGGTACGGCGTGTTTTTGTTCATGAAATACTCTGTGTACATGTACTTATCATCATATTTCCAGATGTCCTGTGAAACTTAATTTCGTAAAAAGAAATATCCTTTTCTGATTTGACAGAAGCATATAGATTACTTTAAGAAAAATGTGATAAGACTGAATGTTTAAATGTGTATTTTGGGGAATAACATTGGTGTCATTAAATTCATTCAGTTAATCTTTAAGTACATTACAAAAAAACTAAATTTCAAATATTTTTTACACATCACAAATATAAAATTAATACATTTTTTGTACATATACGATATACCCTGTCAAGTACAGGTTAAGTTTGGCGCAATAGTGTGTCAAAATTACCAGTTCGATCGATTTTATCGATCTATTTTTAATTCGATTGGATCGATATGCAATATCACCGTGATACCGTGGTACCGGGCTTGTTATTCAGACTGACCGCTGCGGAGTCGTGACTTTATAAGCAGTAGTATATTCGAAAGGCGAGATTAACTTAGATACAGTTATTTTTACGTTTACTAGGAAAAAAGCAAGTTTCCTAGTACCTAATTAAATTAATGAATATTCTTTGTGTACATACAATTTTCCCTATGAGTACATTATGGTAAAGCAAGCAAAATTCAACCTTATTCCTTTTCAGAATGGTCTGGATTCTATTGGGCCAAATCAGACAGCTTAGGTTCTATTCAAAATCAGAACGTGTGAAAAGTGTAAGCGATAATATAATCAATTCTTCGGTTGTCATATTAATGATAAGACAATTCAATTACTGACCAAAGGATCAAATATTTTGATGTTCATTCATCGAAGCGGCAGTTGAATCATTATAAGGTACAAACTCCAAAGGTGTGGAGTGTTGTGGAACAGAGCCACAAGGTCAAGCTCTTTAAGAGAGGTATTTTTTTTTTAATAAACTACAGGCCTTGCTTTTCGTTGGGATTCTACGAGTTTCATCGTGGCTGGCATTCGATGAGGGATTGTCACTTTGGCCCTATACTTAGACCACATACACATAGTGCGGCAGATTATACAGAAGTCTTCAAAGTAAAATCAGACCCTGTGCATAGTTTTTGTGGATTATAAGAAGGCATTTGACTCTGTTGAGAACTGGGATGTCCTGGAATCCATATATTGTTGCCTAGTGAACTATTATAAATTATAATTCATGGTGCCCAAATTTTTATGTGAAAGATCGGACCAGAAATCAGATTGTCAGAGAGAGAACGAATAGTTATCGACATAGCCCAAATAAATAGTTAGCTCGTCGAAGTGCCTCAAGTGACAGTGAGTAGCCACATTTACAGAACAGCCATCGGCCGTTGGACCAAACATGTTCTAGTGGTCAAGTTAAGTACGTTTTTCATTTTACGATGTTAACCACTTAACAGACGATTAGAGAGTTAACAGCTGTCAAAACGTATGAACAAACAGTCGAATAACATTGATTAAATTTAACATCGATTGGTGAAATTGGTACTTAAGCGGCGACTTGCGTTTGTTATCCTACAGATATTATATGAAACACGCTCCAAACAGTAGACAGTAGACAGCAGTGAACTAACATAGGCCGACGTATGTGTGAATTTTAAAAACATTGTACGGTCACAAACTTAAATACAGGACCCATTTAAAAAAACATTGCTTAAAGTCGTCAATGTCATTAGATACGCCACGTCAATTGTAACTTATAGAAAGCTCAACCTTATTGTTGTAGATTGACTTTGGACCTAAGGTGGGTCACAAATTTAAGTGAACTTTACCAACGTAGTTAAGGATTTAATTGAGACAGTTAACTTTCTCCCATTGTGTAACGAAAACTAGTCATACAATTATATGGTTAATTTTCGGTACACGGAAAAATTTACGTTTTCTAATTGAATCCTTAACTAAGTAACCATATTTTTGAAATTCACCCGTATGTGTATAGCAGAACGCGATTAATTTGGCTCGCGTCAAGCGCTTACGCCGTTGGCTAAGAGTCTATTATTGCATAATCCGTGAGCCATCATTTTTATGTCCCGCTGTATTAGGTCCGTCATTATAAAATAGTCGTGTTAATGTTATCACTTAATTTAACATTATCTAATAAGATATATAACATAATTGTTTACAACAAAAATATACAAAAGCGCCATTTAAATTATTGCCTGAATTCTGTCAACAGTTTTGCTATGAATAAAACAGTAGGCGTCAAGACTAACTTACCGGTCAACTTATACTTACCGCAATTATTTATCCTTCATCCTTGGAAGACCGGAAGATAAGGTAACTCATTATTAGACAATATTGTAGAGGTCATAGTTAAAAGATAAATATCTTGATGTAACAAAATTGGTTTAAATATCGTATTAAAAAGTTCATTATAGATGCAGATTCTAATTTTTTTCTATTCAAAACTAGGTTAAATTTTATCATTGTGATAAGTGTTTTGGGTAAAAAAATGACTGACTGTTTAGTTTAAAGCAGTCTTTTTTTTCAAAAGTTATTAAAGAGCTAAACTAGCTTAAAGATCTGATTCTGATCAATTTATTCAAATTGCATAAAAATTATAATTAGGTCATGGCATGGGCAATACAATACTAAACATACACAATATTAAATTAATAATTAATATATTTAAAACCAACTCACCATATTCCTGTTTCTAATACTAAGTCGATGGACTCCGGAAGTTCTAACCGGAAACCTGGAAAAAAAATGTGCTCTTTAATGTTTGTTGATTATTCCTTACTGATTAGCTTTAGATTCGGAAGTCAACCGCTACTCCTTAGTAATTTTTTTTATTCATATTATATCGTACATTCAAGGTGGTAGTTAAAAATAACAGAGTGAACTTCGGATTAAAATAATAAAGTAACTGTATATACTGTCGACGTTTTAAAGAGACATATGAAAAATTTAGTCAATAAATATGTTAATACATATAAGGATTTTTCAACACCCTTTTGGTGTCTCTTATGCCCATTTTTACCATTTAGGGGTGCCCTAAACACTTCAATTTTAACAAAGGACGGTGGGCGGTATGTCAGCGGATAGGTAATTCTAAGTTGTAAAACTATTACTATGGCAGGTAGTTCAAAATCGGTGTGTGAAATAAGTTATCGCAATGTAAAGACGGCGGTATTTCATAGTAATTATGCTAAAGTCGTCTATGTAGGCGTCCCGGAGTTCCAGATTTTAAAAAAAACTCACACTTATTTGAGGTTCCCTGCTATACAAAATCGTTGTAGACTTAAAAAGGATATCCGATGATATAGTGCTTATTGTTATTGGTTTCTAGGCCAGCGTTCATACATTTTTGCCCATTCTCCTTTAAATCTGTTCGTCTGATATTACTTCGATGTACTCGCATTAAAGCTGTAATTAAAAAAAAGTTCCAGCTGTCGTATCACCGCCCTAACATTATAGTAAGCTAAGGGTGCTGTCGTACTCACCGTCTGAAATTATTCTCCTAATGATGCTGGCCATGTCTTTGACCTCAGCTGCGTAGAAATTTTCGCCCGTGTACGGAGTTATACCTAAATCTGTTCGGGGGATTTAAGGAATGTCATTGTTGATATTAGTAATGAAAGAAAATCGATTGGTGAGTAAGACAAATTGCACCGTCCTCTGATCGATTTAAAAAAGAAGACATTTTACAAGCTTTTATTAACTTGCAATGTAAGTATAATGCCGTGTTGGTACCGGTGCCGGTCGAGAATAGCACCACCCCATCTCTTCCCGTGGGTGTCGTACGAGGCGACTAAGGGATAAACCGGAGGATGGGCAGCAGCGTCTTCCGCGGGCTACATGGTATAACTGCGGTCGCCAACCCGCCTGCAAAGCGTGGCGACTACGTCATTTTCCCCCCAACGGTTCTAGATCAAAGCTTGGGGGAGGCCTATGTCCAGCAGTGGACGTCTTTCGGCTGACATGATGATGATGATGAATGTAAGTATGTCAGTTTAGGTGTAATCTTGCAAGTCAATTTTGAACCAGTTCCCGACGTTATTAATGGAATGGGCTGAAATTTGGACCATTTTTGCAATGTTATGGTATTTAAAAGTTCATCTGATGATGGAGTCGGAAGGTGGCGACAGACGTAGACCCACTGTGTTGGGACTCAATAGTTTGGTATTGATAAACAAATAGATAAGTATTTATAAAAATGCCTAATTGCTCGACGAAACAAGCTAGGGACCTAAATAAAAATGCACGCACTAAAATGTTATGTATTATGCTCCGACAGGGCAATTTAATTTTCTTGGTTAATAATCAGGGATCAGAAATTCGGATCGATATTTACCTAAAGTTGGCAAAATCTTGGGTTCTTAAAAATATTATTTTAATAATATAAGTTCCGGGATTCCGGGATTCTACAAAACGTTAATAATAATTATTTTACAAGTAAGATAAAACGTTTCGTTTTGCTCCTATAAATTCGTTAGGTCAAGAGTTACAGGTAAATTAAATAACATTTGGTAAATGGAAAATAACTTCAAATAGTTAGTATAAATACTTAAGTATCAATTTATGCTGGCGTAATTTATTTATTTGGAAATCCCGGGAATTTTATTAATGAATTTTATGATTGAGTCCGCGTCCATAAAACTGAACATCAACGCCGCCGCGAAAGTTTAGGTAAATATCGTATCGTATCCGAATTTCCGATCCCTGTTAATAATTCTTCCGGCCAATTGAGAAGAGAGTAATTACATAGCACCCCCTATTTCATCAAACTCACAATAAAAGGTGGCATGTGCAACTCAGTGTACATTGCGCAGCTCATATGAAGTTAACACTGTAAGACACGTCGACTTTGCAATGTATACCAATTTGTCGCTTATAATTCCAATTATCACACACTGTCAGCTTTGTGATAGTGATAGGACTGATAGGATAGTATATGTATGTAGTGACATGTTTTCTTCTTCTTACTCTTTAATATACGATCATATAAGAACAAGAAGCGGTGCGAGAGTTGCACAAAATACAAAGGTCAATAGTAAGAAACAGGTCTAACAAATAAGAAATAATAATTTTTAAACACCTATTCAATAATAACCCACTCGTCGACTGTTTTTTTTTTTCTTGTTTACAATATGGCCCACGCGTTTGATTTCTAGAGCGCCACAAAGGAACAAACATACATACAAACATAGGCTGAGAGATCCTTCGGCAGTCGGGTAAAATACTGGTATATACTGGTACTGGTCACAATACCGCCACGAATAGATGCCCTTCTTTAGTGGGTACGTCATGTCACCCCCCTGGTGGTAATGGTAAAGGATACACGTCATCATGTCCTGCAGGCTGGCGGGCGGGTCGGGCGGCGGCAGCCCCTGCGCGGCGGCGCGCGGCACGTACGCGCGCACGAACTCCTTGCGCAGGTCGTGGAAGCGCGCGTACGGCGCCGGCAGCATCAGCTCCTTGCTGCACGCCTCGGGGTGCAGGCATTGTCTGGAATCATACGGGCACCAGTTACATATGGTATGTACAGGTTCTTTTTGGAATGATGGCGTTAGCACGAGACCGAGCAAAGTGGCGTGAAAATGAAAAGGCGTTTACCCTGCAGTGGGTGCATGTGGGCTGAAGTGATGATGATGATGAGAGGTTATTTTCAACCGATTACGCAAATTACATAGGTACGCAGTTAACCTAGTTGGTAGTGACCCTGCCTAAGAAGCTAGCGATTCTGGGGTTGATTCCGAGTCAGGGCAAATGTGTGATGAGCGCCGGTATTTGTTTCTGAGTCTTGGGTGTCTTCTATGTATTTATTTCTCTATATACAGTCGTGACCCACTAATTAAGAACAGCCTTTGTATTATACATAGGGTTGCCATCTCTAAAATTTGGCAACCAGGACAAGACGTGTGAAAATCCCGGATTTTGGAGCCCAGAACCCGGACGGTTCTTCGGTTGTCCACACCGTGGCGCGCGAGCCGCGCCCCCAAGACCTTAAAATTTTAAACCCGGACTACAAATAAAACCCCGCCCGGACGCTCCCTGGACGCCCTCTAAACTAGGAAAAATCCGGGGAAACCCGGACGGATGGCAACCCTATTTATACATATATATGTAGATCTTATAAAACTGCTAAGTTTCACATTCATAGTGAAAGTTTTATTCGTGTTATAAGTAAGCTTGTTTATCGTTGCCTTGTACCCATAGTACAAGCCTTGAGCTTAGTTAGGGACTGGGTCATTTTGTGTAGAGATAAAATCACCTGAATACTAAAGCATTTTTTTCAAATCCGCTTGATTCTAATCTAAAAAACCTTTAAAATCCGTATCGCTATTGTATCGCTCAATTTCGATTCCAAATATGCGACCTTTGCCACCGCAGGAAGTAGCAGTGTTTAATATTTAAATGTAGGAATGACATTAGTTTCGGCTGTTGTGGGACTCCATTACACCACGATTTATTCGATATGTATTTAACCGAAAGAGAAGTAAGGTTGTAATAACTAACTGACTCAACATGAACACGTCGTTTATCAACGTCGGTTTTTCTATTATATCATCACATAACACATGACCGTTCTTTTTGTTTTGTCGCAATTAGGTAATAAATAGCTTTATGTACTAATGGACAAAATGGGTGCGCAAAGTTCATATAAAATTGCAACTCCGATTATTGGAACTCCGATTTTTTTTCTCATACCATTTTACATCATAATGATCACTCTTCACACTCTTCATAATATTTTTTAATACTAATAATCGGAACTTATACTCATCTGAATTTATAACTCCAATATTCATGGAACCGTACACGTTTCAGAATTTCTTAAATATCTTACGTGTAGATAAAATTAAGTTAGGTTAGGTTAGATTTATAATAATCCTCAAAAAGTACCAGTTTCTTAAAAAAATGCATTATGAGTTGCGATAATTATTACTTTAAAAAGTATGAACAATTATTAGGCATCGTCCACGCCAAACGTATTGTCCGCCGCCGACTGTGAGCACTCACAAAAAACCACGGTATTTTTTGCGTGCGTATTGTCGGTCCGGTGTGAACGAGAAGTTAAATACGAGTATACATATATGGAAAAGTAATAAACTGCGTAACGCCCGCTCACAGTCGGCGGCGTACAATACGTTTCGTGTAAACGATGCCTTATGGCCTGCGCAAACCTGCGGACGGGACGGCAGAGGAAATTAAATTTATCAATGTATATTTAATGCTATTTCAATTTGAATAAGGTATAAATTTCAATGCTTTGAGACCGACCTCGGCAGCGGATTGCGGCGGAGGAAATTTATAGGGAAATCTCCACTGCCGTCCGCCGGTTTGCGCTGGCCATAGGGTCTCCCCAGACCTATCGACGCGGAATCGTCTTGAGCCGGTAAGAAAAGGTTTTATGTACATGCAATAAGTGCGAAAATGACGTCGCTCTGTTCGCACCGCCGAATCGAGCCGAGCCGAACCGAACGATGCCTTTTTCACTCTTACTGCACGGACATGAAACTTTTTCATACCGGCTCAAGCCCATTCCGCGTCGATAGGTCTGGGGAGACCCTTAGAGAGCCTGGGCATCCATTACTGCCACTTTTTTTAACAACAAGCATATAAAGTAAAGTAAACAAAAAGCAGCACGTTAGCTGCATGTAAAGTATTAAAAGTGGGTTCGAAACTTCCCTATTTTATTGAAAAGACAGATGATGATCAAAGTGACAAAACTGTGACGTTAGGCGTGGTCATTGAATTTGAGATAATATTTACGCCCCCCCCTTTGTTTAAAGTTGCCATAGAAACACAAGTCTTATTTTATATGTAAGCATAAAAACTGATTTTTCAGGGACATTTTACACAGGCCAAAATAATTGAATGTTAAATATAACGACTTTAATATTATTGATGTTAGTAAACGTGTACAAATAAATCATAACCCCGCCAGAAGAATAAAATTCTCATATGAGAACAATATTATGCTTTTTATATCTGTCTGACGCCCATATCATTTTCCACTATATTTATACGACTATGTTATTTAATATTCTGGTACCGTAAAATGGGGTTACTTTTTAAACGCGAGGAGACTTTGATATTTTTTTGAATCATCGATTTTGTGCAATGTCTGAGTAAGTATTAAGCTCTTTTGTAAAATTACTTTCATATGTTTCATATGCGAGCGCAAAATATTAGTAGTTGAAGTATTTTCAGACAAATCGGATTTAAATCCTTCGAAACAAAAAACCACTATTCTTTGTCATGCTTCAGGGGTGAATTTGATATTGTAATGTAAACACAGCGATAATCAAAGTAGCCCCATTTTAAGAATCGGGATTTTAAGCTACCTACGTTTTTATTTTTTCTTACCAAGTCGTTTACCGTAGTCTGCCTCTAGCTGCTTTAAGTTACTCCAAATGAGTAGTCGCCAATACAAGGTATTTTGAATAATTCATTTTACGATTAAATGCGGGAGATACAGAAAATTTATTTCTTAAAATTAATCAAACTAACCCCATTTTACGGTACACGTGTAAGTAGTTCTTTTAATTACCGACTGATCGACAAAGTATGATTACAATATAAAACGATCAACTATTACTTACAATGTAGATAGGTGATCACTACAAGAAGATTGTTTTATTTATACAGCCAATTAATTTATGATTGCACTGTAATAAATACATTATTGACACAGCGGTCCTATTTGCAATGATCATAACTGTGCATATTGCGATTGCAATATTAAAATATATTATTTAATAGATATGGTATTTGAAAATATGAAAAAGAGAAAACAACTTTCTAGTTATTTTAACTAATAAATGATTTGACTTTTACTGTTAGCCAACTTTAGGAATAAAAGCGGATTGCTCCCTCCTAAAGCTAAATGTTTGACATTAGATTGAAGCTGGTTGGTGTAGACATGTTGAGTTTATGGAAAAAAATAACAACAGATGACGTACCGTGAGTTGACGGTGTATGGAAATAACATCCCAACAAACAGGACAAAGAACACAGGATGTTTTCAATCTCGTGAATCTACTATCTAATCTCGTGATTCAATAATTTTCCTGATTCAATCTACTTGCCATTCATATTTTTACAATAGTTTATGAATGACAATAGGTAAATGATAACCTGCCTCAACTTGGAAATATTCTCGAGGTCAAGCCTACGTAAGGGGTCCCGTGCCGTGAGGCGTGGAGGCCCTGGAGCAACAAAGAGGTGGAGGCCCCTGATTATTTTTCAAAGATGCGCAGCAAAAAATAAATCCATTCCACGAAAAATCTAAACGCACACCAAACTTCGCTTTTGATAAACATTTAGTTTTTTGCTGTGCTGTTCAATTCTTTTGGGTCCTAGGGTTTTTTATATACGCGTTTAAATACTTATCATCCTTTCTCAAATAGGTTACCTACTATTTATGTGGGGGCCCCACTCTTGTGGAGGCCCCGGGCAGTTGCCCCGTTTGCCCTACTTCAAATCCGGCCATGCAAGGATGGCCCAAAATTATAAATCAACATACCGTCAGTGATACTGCTAATCCGTGTAACTAAGAAATTTAATAAGGAGCAAAATGCACCTTACTGACTAAAGAGGATTGAAAAGAAGAAAATTTCGATGCAAAATGCGACGTTTCTCTCCCTGGTAAGCCTGTATCTGGCAAGCAATTTTATTTACTGGCATGGAATACGAGGGAGGAGTTGTGGGGGGGCTGCAAAACGTATGCTTTTGGCACGTGTGAATGAACGCGACAACTACAGGCATGCGTGCCTGGATGAAATTGCATGCAAGTTAACTTGCAAATACATATATTCACTGAGTGCCAGTTACTTGTAAATGACGTTAACAAGCATGCAATGCACGCTACTGTTCGATTTTACAGGCACGTGTATTCCCGGCTTCATGCTTCTTCTGCTGATTTATTCTCATTTTTAACCGACTTCAAAAAAGGAGGAGGTTATACGTTCCACTGTATGTATTTTTTTTTTTTATGTATGTTCACCGATTACTCCGTCAATTGTCGACCGATTTCAATTTTTTTTTTTTTGGTTTGATAGAGTATACTTTCGAGGTGGTCCCATTGTCACCAAATCTGAATCTGATGAGAGGATCCGTGAGGAATTGAGGGAACTGCTCAAATATTGTAGGCAAACATATAGCGATTTTAGTATTTTTAGTAACAAATCCAGCATTTGCATACAGAAAGTACCATTTGGTGAAGTGGAACTGATGATGAAGACCACAGATGGCCACCGGAACTCCTTAACGGTACCGATTTCAAGGGTGGCGATAAGATATCTCGATTAAGATAGTTGAGCGACTAACACGAAGAATATTTACTTGTTAACCGACTTCAAAAAAGGAGGTTATTAAAATATGACTATGACTTTCCCGCGGCGTCGCTTGCGGCGCGCTTGAAATAACTTAAAGTTTCATTTCAACTAAGAAGTGGGACTACGTAGCAGCGTATTATGATCACTAAAAAGTATGAAATAAAATAAATGTTTTAAAAAACAAAAAACCGCCTTCAAAAACGCAATAAAATAACTTCTTTAAAATTGTAGGCACCTAATAGGTTAGTCCAACTGAAGTCGGCGACCACAACATTTTCAACAAAAAGCCGACTTTAAGGACTCGTTTGCGAACGAAATTTTTCCTCTCTAATTATATTGTCAGTCGCTACATTACCTACTAGATGCTAGGGTGTACGTAACTGTTTGTATTATACATACCTAAGCGGCGGTTGTCCGTCTGTGACGAGCCTGAAGAGCGGCGAGTGCGTGTCCACTTGCAGCGAGCGCGCGAACTCGTCGAACTGAAAATTAATAACACACTAATTAAATAAGGTATACCATTACAAGTTTTCCTTAATGTACGGCACGAGGGCGATACGTTAACATTTCGCACTGCTAGAGCAAAACAGTAGTAACTCAAAATACAACTGTGTTTTAAAATCAACTTTAATACAACTTCTATTGACTTTAAACAAAACTAGCAAGGATTTTGAGTTGATACTGTTTTGACCTAGCAGTGCGATAATGCGGTGCGATGTTGCATCGTGTCGCGCATGTGGAATCAGCATTGAAATACATCGGCAACTTTAACCTCCAAGAGGAGTTGTATAAGTTTGTCTATCTGTCTAGCTGTCTCTCTGTGGCTTCGTAGCATCCAAACGGATGGACCATTTTCATGTGGTTAACCTCCTGAGGTTCCTTGAACTAAAACTAGTACGAAATACGGCCATTCAAATAAAGATCTAGTGCAAAGAAAGTAAAGTGTAATTTCTTTTGTTTTTATGACATAAGATGAATTTGGAAAATTGACTTTATGTCATTCGTAATAGATTCATATTCCATTCACAGATTTCGTTGTATGCTGGGCCGTAGGAGGTAAGCTACTTCAATTGGGAAGACTTATTCAGTTCTCAAAGTAGGGTTCGCATGTAACATCTGGGTTTTTTAATCAATTTATTGCATAACGCTATTTGCATGACTTGTCAAGCACGAGATCATATATTTTAGAATGTAACTATCGTCATAGTATTTTCTTGGATCCGAATCGGACGGATATTGACGACGGACGCGCTGGCCTAGTTGGTAGTGACCCTGCCTACGACGCTAGCGGTCCTGGGTTCAAATCCCGGTAAAGAAAAGGTAAATAGAGTCATGGATGTTTTCTATGTATTTAACTCTATATTTCTCTACATAATTATTTATATCGTTGTCTAGCACCCATAGTACAATACCCTAGGTTTGGGCCTAGGTCAATTCAATTGGTGTGACATTTTACCAATGATATATTTCTTTAATAAAAAGGATTTCGTGAGTAAACGCCCTAATACTATTTTGAGACCAATGGCACCATTTCCTTATCGAGTTTATACATACCTACCAGCGGGCCTAACAGTGATCGGAATAGATAGAGTATATTTACCTAAAGTTTGCTAAAGGACATAATATACAGTGGTTACAACCGGGTGAAATATTATTTTATTTTTATTTACTTCCGGATTTACGGTATTTTTCTGGTACTAGTAAATGTAGTAGCAAGGAAGTCTCCTGTTTATGTCTCTGTTCTACGAAGTTTAGGTAAATATACTCCACCTATTATTTAGATACTTAAAAGAAATGAGTTACAGGCCCCTTTTATCACAAACTAACATAAAATATCCCATACTGTAAGTAAATATTACGTATATTTAGCATTAAAAATACCGGAAATCCGGAATACAATAAAATAAATTTATATTTGACCCGGTTGTAACCACTCTATATTATGTCCAATTGCGAACTTTAGGTAAATATACTCTACCTATTCCGATCACTGGGCCGTGTTTATGAATGTGGATAAAACATCTGTAACGTTCTGACCCGTATCTCAGTGCGAGAGTGACGGATGCTTTATCCACTGCGATAAAGGCGACCATAATACGGGCGCTGGTAACACTTTATCTCTCAAACTATAAATTCTGTTACAGAGTTAACGTTGTAGCAATTCACACGTAGGCCTTTCAAAGGCTCTATTCTCCTTGTTAAAACCATATCGCTTTTGTCATGTGATCATATCGTCAACGATACGATAGCTCTTATTTAATTGTTATGTTTTATTAATTAATTTCGTAAACCGCTGTCTTGTTACACGTATAATTTCGGTGTTCATGCTTCGTCTAGCCTCATTAAAAGGGCATGGAACTCTTCATACTCTCTTAATTAGTTGTATAACTATTACATAATCATAACATTCCTAGTTTTATCCGACTGTAAAGTGCGTTATGTATGATGGCTACACACCTTACAATACCTTTTACCTTTACAATACCTTCACAGCCACGGTGAAAAAAAACCAAGTTGCTTGTAACAAGATTGTGATTGTTGTGCATAAGCGTCTTGATCCCATACGAGCCTCACAAGACGTTAGATCGGACCAGAGATAGGCATTATTCGAATAATTATTTGAATAAAAAACAATTCGTATTATTTTTATTCGCGAAAAATTTATCCGTCGAATAATTTACTTAATGAATCATTCGAGTACTTTTCGAATAACGTCAAATTTATTAATTTATTAGAGAAAAATGGAGCAGGTACCTATTCGAGTACATAATAATTATTCGTGGCAATTCATTCAACGAATAAGTTATTCGTGAATAAATTATTCGCAAATAAATTGTTCGGCGAATAATTTATTCGAATAAGAATATACATTTGGGAACTTCATTCGTTATTCGCGAATAATTTGGTTATTCTTATTCGTTATTCGTCATTCGAATAAATTTTGCCCATCTCTGGATCGGAGCCTGTCGTTTGTCAAAAAAATAATATGTTTCCCCACCTTTTCATTTGCAAACCCAATGTTATATAAATTTTCCAGGATTTATTTCATTACTATCGTGTAATGAAATAAATCCCTATAGGTTAGGTTAGTTTTATAAATTCCTGAAATATTTACGCTTACAGAAAACAAAGCGGGTTGGCAAATTAAACGGTTGGGAAACGATACATTTGGCAAACATATTTCGCAGAAACAAAGGTAACCCACGTTAGATACATCAACTAAGATGTCAGTTGAATCATTACAGAATTTGCTGTTGTTAATTACTTTGAATGATACGAGTATTACTAATAACATAGCTATTGTATTGATTTTTTGTCAACTAAGAGAAAATCTCTTTTTTGAGAGACTCTCAGTGAAACAATATTGCTTTTGACGTGTTTATCGTATTGTTTTTTACTCGGCCGCCATTACTGTCAAGTAAATAAGAGCTATCAAAACGATAACAGGCCAAAAGGAATATAGTTTTATCAATAGAATAGAGTCTCTGATCGAACGTTATGTAATCTTATCTTATCTTATCTTACTATATATAAATGCAAAAGTTTGGATGTTTGTTAGGTACTCAATTCTTATATTCTTATATAGAGAAATAAATACTTAAATACATAGAAAATATCCATGACTTAGGAACAAATACTCGTGCTCATCACGCAAATTTGCCCGCCCCGGGATTTGAACGCAGGACCGCTAGCTTCGTAGGCAGGGTCACTACCAACTAGGCTAGCGCGTCGTCAAATAGTCTGGAATAGCACATAGGCTACTTTTTATCCCGGAAAATGTGACGGTTCCCGAGGGAATAGCTATAAACGACTTCTACGCGAACGGACTCGCGGGCAAAAGCTAGTTATAGCAGTATCTTACACGCGACCTTAAAATCCTTGATATTATAATTAAACTTTTAAATCAGACAATCATAAAAATAACCCGATGAATGAAACGATCATGAAATATAAACGATTGTTATATTATTGATTGTTTACGCAATTAAATAATTAGAAGCACGTTTCCGACCAGGAATAATAAAAATAAATTGATGGCTGTATTTAGATGTGATTGTTCGGACGACGTAATAATAGTAATATTTTTCTTTTTTTATGGTATAAAACAGGGAAACGTGCACAGAGGTCACGTGATGGTAAGAAGGCCATGACATACTAAAGCAGTTCAGTTTAGGTTGAGAGAAAGCGACAGAGATATGTAACTGCTATATCTCTGTACCTTTCTCTCAACCTAAACTGAACTGCTTTAGTATTTCATGGTAATCCCAGGCAACCCTAGGAATAGGTGGAATGCCTCTAATTCAGTAGTAGTAAGATATATTCCCAAGTTTATCTCAATTAATAAGTAAATGAAAAATACAATCGAACTCGCTATGTTTGAAGTTAGTTATAAATCACCTGACTATTTAGTTACTTCTAAACTTTAAACATGTACTTAAATGCTTGTAATTTGCTTTTAGATAATTATGGTCGATCAATTTGTATTAGGCAGTAAGCTTTCCTAATAAAATAAAATGAAATAAAATATAATAAAATAAATTAAAATCAAACAGCCGCTAAAGGGCCAGCGCAAACCGGCGGACGGCAGGGGATTTTTCTCTATAAATTTCGTCCGCCGCAATCCGCTGCGATGCTCCGAGGTCGGTTTCAAAGCAATGAAATTTATACTTTATTTAAATTGAAATAGCGTTAAATATACATTGGCAAATTTAATATCCTCTGCCGTCCCGTCCGCAGGTTTGCGCAGGCCATAACACTGTTGCTAAAAGACCCAAACGCACTGAGAGCAGAGACATCGCGGACCCTATTAAGAGGATTGTGAAGCGACGCTTAAATTGCGTACCGACTTAGCTGTCGAATTTTTTCCATATAAGACCCGGGCGATAACGTTTCTCACCCCCTAAATCAAGTCCGATTTCCATAACTTTTGAATATGTTGTAGTTAGGGCTTCCAATCCCGCAGTCTATCTTCAATCTCGGTATCCGCGGGACTGAACATTTTCAATCCCGCGGGATCCCGGTATTTGCGGGATCCCCATTAAAATTGATACTATTGATATAAGGTGAATGAAACAAAATAAATAAAGAACAAAAATGTAGAAAAAATAACGAAATCATACAGGGATATGTTTTTGGGAAGAAAACATAACATATGTCTGTCTGCCAAACTATTGCGTCCCGCAAATCCCGCGGATCCCGCGCTAGTGATTTTTTTCTTTTGATTTGTTTCTTGAAAAGGAAAACGAACAGACCCAGTTTTTCATACTTTTTACAACGTAAAAATCGGAATTGATTTAGGGTGTGAGAAACGTCATCGCATTTTGTATGGAAATTTTTGATATTTAACCTATACCTAACCACGTTGCCCTAATCGCTCTGACATAACAACAATCGGTTATAGTAAATTTTTGTAATAAAATACGAATATAATTCGATGTGAACTGCCAAATTCACTTGAGCGTAACACCCGCAAGTTAATTTGGCAGTTTACATCGAATTATATTCATATTTTATTACAATAACCACAAGTACGTGCGAATGTAGCGACACTATCTAAGCGAATGGACTATAAATTAGGTGTTACGCGTTTCAGATTACTAACCATATAGTTAGTATTTGGTCTTCCAAGTTCCCATTTTTTGACAAATTCATCTGCTGATAGCATTTGAAGCTTTCTTTTTTGCGTGCCCAGACCGTGGCGGAGGCGTTTTTAGTATAGGAACGTGTTCTGCACAGAGGGCCCTGCCGAGATGCATTGCGCTAACGTTTCTATTAGTTTCATTTTTAAACCAATCGCGTCATTGATAGATCACGTGACTTTTCGTATCACGTCATCTACAAGTAGCGCGATTGGTTTAAAAACTAATGGAATAGAAACGCTAGTTAGCGCAATGCATCTTGGCAGGGCCCTCTGTTGTGTTCCGGTGCGGAGCAATAACTAGCGTAGAAGCAAGATAATTATTAATTATCTTAGTCCTCAGGGTTGGCAACGTGTTCGCTTATCTTGGAATTGTAAATATCATGCGCCTCAGTCTTTCAACCGAGCAGGTAGAATTGCCATAAACGCCGCGATATTTCTGCTATGCGTGATTTAAGTTATCACCGTATTTTGCAGTTAGGGTTGTCAATAGTTCGGATAAAGCGTAAAGGTTTTTTGATCGTTTTTCTGGTCAAATAGTTAATACCGGTTTTGTCAGGCCAATTCCTTTTGCAGCCCCGCCCCGTCCCGTCACACTGCCAGAGTTAATGCCGTTAATTTTACACATAAATCTTGAGGGTTAAATGTATAAGTATAAGACCTATTTCAATCAAATTTCTGGCTAAACTGTTCAGAAAGTCCACAGATTTTTTTTGTTGTCTCTTTTCTCAAAGTTATTTTCCTCCGCACCGAACTTAGATTTTTTTCAGTTCCACTGGTTGACCCGTAGAGAATGCAATGCAGTGAATGAATGGGGAGTCCGCCATTTGTACTTTTTGTGTTTTGTGCAAATAAGTGTAAATAAACAAATAAAGTCTTGCCTTTTTGCTCATGTTCACCTAAACTGGCGTGAAAGTTCTACCTTGCTTTAAGACCAGCCCCGTATCACCATCCATCCAGCTGATATGAATCTCAGTGATGTAAAAATTTGTTTCCTTTGCAAAGTATACCGTATCCTCACCTGTGTCATAGGAGGCTGGCTACACTATTCGCAGTTAGCAAACGTCTCAGATAGATATGGCGGCATGTGTCTGATTAGTCGGTTCCTATGCGTTGACAGTTGGCCGGCGCGGGCAGTGAACCCGCTGCGCCAGCGCATGTACAGTTACGGGAACAGGTTCCCGCGCCGGGTTCGGTTTTAGCCAAATTGGTGTTTTTTTTGGTCGGAAATTGCCTCTTTTTACTTGATAATAGGTTACGTCATTGAGTATTGTGTATTTTGTAACTTTCTTCATTCTATCTTAGGTCCACTAGGGCTTATTGATATAAGAGGCAGTGGAATTCTTATTTTTGGTATTTTAGGTACACTCAAAAAAAATGAGAGCCAAACAAAGGAGATTTTCTCTTAGTTGACAAACAATGAAAAATATTAGTAGTTATTAGTCATATCAACCAAAGTGGATAGTAGCAACAGCAAGTTGTTAAGTGATTTAACTAACATCTTAGTTGATGTATCTAACGTTTTCTTAAGCTCGTATGGAATCAAGATGCTTATGTACAACAATCACAATATTCACAATCTTGTTAGAAGCGGCCAGGCTTTTTTTAGTGTACCAAAAAATATATCTTTACGGTGACTGATTTAACCCCTAAAGCAAACAGAGGGATGTTATATGTTTGTATCCGTGTATCTGTCTGTGACATCGTAGCTTCTAAACGGACAACCCGACTCAAACTCAAGTTTTTTTTATATAGATAGCTATTTTATTTGGGATGGTTTTTAGCTAGGTTTAATGAAAATCAGTTGGACCGTTTAAAAGGTATCCCGCTCAGAAAAAGTTATTTATAGTCAAGAGCAATGAAAACTGGTCACTTTGTATTGAATTACCATAGAAAGTGACCCGTTGTCATTGGTCCTGAGTGTATTGAATAGTTATACATACATATCCAAACGTCGATTAGGTTATTGAACTAGTATTGTTTTATTACCCTTAACATTAAGATGTTGATCCCGATTGACGCTCAAAGACCATTGACGCTTGCTCAACCCTCACGTTAATTATCATCTATTAAAATGCAAGATCTATCTAGTTATTAGTGATTTTACGACCGGTAATACCTCTCATTCGCTACATTTTCAGCGCCAAGCCTCTGGTTATCGTACAAAATCGACTCCTTGTGAAGTTTAGGGCACAGCTTAAGATAATTGTGCGCACGTATCGCTTCTCAGCCACGTTTGAATTTAATTTTAATAAACCTGGCCTTTATAATTAACAAGCATCGCTTCAGTTTTACTTTTTACAACGCTAATATAGTTACATTATAGCAATATTAATGTCAAACACAACCATTTAACTACACGCGAGATACCGAGGATAACTAGTAATCAACCCAATAATATTGAATGTAAGGCACTAAATAGAGTAATTAATAAATAAATGGCGGTGAATCTCACACAAATTGACCTGAGTAGGGATTAAGGGGTGAGTAGGGACACAACCTAAAATAAGTCATAACTTGTTACAAATAAGAACAAGTATTAAATGGACAATAACGTTACGTCTATTGGAAATCTATTCATTAGTAACATATGCTTCATTTTAGGTTGTATCCCTACTCACTAGGGCATGCAGTATCGGAAGATTTCCAGTATCGGAATTGAAAATCGGTATTGAACCTCAATATCGGAATCTCGGAATTACGCAGGGCGTACAATATCGACTATTTCCAATACCGGAATTGAAATTCGGTATTGTGTCTCAACATCGGAATTCCGATACTAGTATCGGAATTAGGGATCTATTAGAAAAACACACTTTCTATTCAATATTCAATACCGATTTTCAATTTCGATACTAGAAATCGTCCGATACTGCATGTCTTATAATGCATAGAAGGCAACTCCACAGATAACTTTGAAATACTATGTTTTTTTCGATATTACAATATCGGAATTAAAAGGTAATGAATATCGGATTTACGATATTGATAGGCCCAATATCGGAATTCAATTTCGATATTGAAAGTGTTCCGGTATTGCTCCGTCTAATCTCGGAATTATAATATCTGAAAAATTGGTCCGAGATTCCGAGTTTTCGAGATTCCGAGATCTCGGAATTCATGCCCTACTACTCACCCCGTTTTACGGTACTACACAGAGAAATACATGCTCAAATCCACAGAAAACATCCAAAACCTAAATTCTAATATTCGCGCTCGTCACACAAATATTTGCGCATTTCGGGAATTAAACCAGGACTACTAGGTTAGCCGCGTCGTCGACCCACAACTGTACAACAAGACTTTCTCGGTACGGCTCTGCGATCATATTAACTCGGCTGGTTTCAGACTTGTTTTTTTCGATTTCCCTTTACAGTTAGTCGTTCGAAGTCAGTGCGCAGATCGGGTAATGAAGGGCTTCGGAAACTGGTAGTTCGCTCGCGCCTGCGGCCATTTCATTGCGTAATAAAAAACCAACCAAAAATATAGGTATACTTGCGTCCATTATACAGCAGAGATAACTGTACGGTCTTCCATATTTTATCGCAAAAGCGTTTGATACAATGTATCATTTCACCGAATTTCTCTTCATCGAATGCTAATTTCTGCTGAAGCTGTGTTGTTTTCAGGTATCTTATTAGCCTAGATTAGGTTAGGTTTTAACTTAACCTCTCCTCTACCTTTGACCTACTAGTGGGTCAGCCATTCTAATTAAGATTTTGAATTTAATTTTACTGACAAAAGATTAATAATTCGAACTTTAATGTTGCAATTAAAATATATCTGACAAACGACAGGTTAAAAGCGTTTCATAGAATGTAACATTTCACCGAATTTCACTTCATCGAATGCTAATTTCTGCTGAAGCTTTGTTGTTTCCAGGTATCTTATTAGCCTATATTAGGTTAGGTTAAACTTGTAACTATCACAAAATAGTAACTCGTGCGCCTAGAAAAGGCTGTCGATTAAATGGAAATTCTTTGAAGTAAACATGTTCTATGAAATTAGTGTCGACGAAACAAATGTACACCTATACTGTATGGGTAGCAATCACTTCGCATTAATCGCTTGTTGTAATAGGTAAGATTCGGAATATTGAACCTATTAGATAACGTCGGAATACTATCGCGAATTAAGTATGTTTCGGGTTGGAGGTAGAGACCGTTCTGCTGGTAAACGTATAGGAATTCCATCTTAATCTTCAGGGTTAGCGACATATTTACAATTTTGAGATTTCAATCCATAGGCCTTCAAGCCTTACTCATCAGTGGTATGGTATGTCAGTGCGATTGCTATTTCCATGCCAGAAAAAAGTTTGAAGACAGTGGGGCCGCAAGTTCGGAACAAGGCGCGTGAAGCGGGGCGTTGTTTTGAGCGTATTTAGTGATAACTCTGGTGTGCACGCTGCACTGGACAAAGCACACTGGAAACTGGAACGCTCCGCTGCACGCGCCACTGTTCCGAATTTGCGGCCTGAGTGAAGTGAAGTGAATAGGCACGTGCGTATTTGGGTCTCCATACATTCCCTGGGATACTGTTTCGTCTCTGTTCCAAGTTCCAATCTAAAATAGTTAATATGATTTTTACATAATATAAAACAAAGTCAGTGTTTCCCACGCGGATTTTAATGAGGTTTTCATCAATAGAAGAGTGATTCAAGAAGATTCTGGATGATGTTATGTGTTACAGAAAACACCAAACCGAAGCTAAGCGAAGGCGGGTCGTTAGTTTCCCTATAATTAACCAGTTGGGCGTTTTCACTAAAAAGTGTACCCAATTAAGGACTGAAATTAAGGAACTTTAACTTTGTCAGTTTTGTGACGAAAATTAGCTATACATTGACGGACTGTATGTATGGAAAATTTTCGTCACATAACTGACAAAGTTAAAGCTCCATAATTGGGTACACTTTTTAGTGAAAAGCCCAGTTATAACACTATACGACGATATTACTTCTAAAAGTCTCGTTCGTATTGCATCATACACCTGACTACGCAAAAGACATAATTAATGAAACGGATGATGGATGTCGAAGATGCCGGAAGCTGCATAGAGTAGCTGATTCAGGTCTAGGCCGACCACAGACGCTTTCCACGCGGCCAAGCTTAATTAAAAACTAAAGCGAAGCGGAATCGGTTTTAAGTTAAGACCTTCCGTTAATTTTAACAACTTTAAGTTCCGGAAAGAACCGTTATCTAATTTTCATTTTAGATGACTAATATTAATTGGCTATAAATTTATTAAGAACTCTACCATCGATTTATTAAACCAGATATTAAAAGATTTTATTTCTTATGGTGGTCTACTGGACTTGAAATCAATTAAATATGTTTATTTGGATTATTTAATTTGACCGTTGTTTGTTTAAGTTCATTAATTATAATTACCTTTGAATTCACTAAACAAGTCGCAAGAGCAGCTTGCGTAGCAACTTGGAAAATAAAAAACCTACCTCATTGTCATTTTAATAAAATTTTGTGAATACTTATGACAGCTTCAAGGTAAGCGTCATTGTCAGGTTTGACGGTAACATACATTTAAAGCCACATAATTATTTGAAAATAAAATTTAAGACGCATGTATAATTATATTCGAACGTGCAACGTACATTATGTCTTACTGACAATTTGAATAAAGGAATAAGTACTTGGTTTATGCCCAGAAGTGGGGGCATAAGAGTGGGGGGGATGATTTTTTTTTCGGTATCACAAAGTATTAAGTTACGTCATAATTATTGATAATACTAAATATACATATATTTAAGTATTTATTTAATTGTGTCCCATGGCTACATATTGGCATTCTGTCCATTACAACTTCCGGCAAATATTCTAGCCGTTATTTTACTAACGTAGTCTAAATTTCGAATGGAATACAATTGTATCTTCTATGTATAAGTTGTTAATAACAATAATTAAAAGATCTAGACAAATATTTTTCAGTATTTTCTTTATAAACATAGGAAACGTGTGGGTTATTAATATTCTAATGTGAAAAAAAAACGAAGCAGATAGGTAACATTTGAGAATGAGCGAAGGTTTCTCTGTTTACGGTCACAGATTTCAGTAAAGACTGCGTACCCCTAGTATTTTCCATAAGTTGCCCCGAATAAAGCCAGAATACCTTATTATGAAATACCCGGCCATTCCACGCGCGCATCACGTCGTCAAATAGTGCAGTTGGGCAACCCCATCTCCATGAATATAAATGCCATGTTTAACACAGATTTCGTCTTTGGAAACTACGTGAGGTTTGATAAATGCCACCGTCCGACATCAAGCAGGGGAAATTTCAAGGTTTTACGTTAAAACACCTTGGTACCTACACTTGGTTCAGGAACTGTATACTTTTCCCGGATAAAAGGTAGTGTAAAACACCCTTTGATTAGCACCTAAAAACCAGACATTTGCACCTATTTTGAAGGATTGTCACCATTGACACGACGAAATAAGATTCATCGTGCCCGTTGCTGGGGGATGCCAAGAATAGGGTTGTTTTCGCTATGCTATGTTTTATTCTATTTTGATTGTGTTGTAGAAGTAAATAAAAAACCTTATTATCATTCCTTATTTCCTTGACTTTACCTATTTATTAAACATAATAGTCATTTAACCAGCAAAGCAGAAAACCCATGTTCGCAAAAGTTGTGGAAAAGAGCATAAGATGGCGAAATGCGATTTCTCGAACTTTAGTATAAGAAGTGGCTTTTTACATAAATAACCCTTAATAACTTGTGTTCGACCCATTCATACCACATTGCTTTCACTTTCAAAATCTCCAATTATTAGAACTTTTTGATTTGGTAATTTTTTTTCCTCCCTCGGCTCTTACGAACCACCTGTTGAAGTTAGGGCATGAATTACCGAAAATTCCTTCTCATGCACCCCTAGAATATCCAAGGCATATTCCCTCAAAATTTCAAAGCTCTCGGTTCAGTGGTTTCGGCTCTGCGTTGATCGACCAGCCAGTCAGTTTCTTCTTGTTTACATATTGATTTAATAGAAAACAGCTAAACATCCTTATACACATTCATATTTAAGGAATAAATAACAAAATTATACGGAGAGTTGAGATTAGGTAGTATATCATGGAAACTTGTTTTTCTGACGAGTTTAGCTATATTAAAAATGCGAAAGCTTGTTTGTTTTGTCCTGCTTTTGCTACAAGACTGAGCTGTGGGTCGACGACAGAAACCGTTGGACACGGCCTTTCTTTAACTTTGTTTTAGGCCATTCTGCTTAGATGCCGTAACGTTATCAATGTTATCATACTGAGCCTTTATTATACTTGGTTAAGCCCGTATTGTTTCGATATTGTATTAATATTGACGTTATAATAGCTCTTATTCTCTGGGTAGTAAGAGCACCGATAGATATCAAAGCACGATAGACAGGATAGACTTGAATTTTGTAAAAAAAAAAAATGACATTTACACTGTTAAACTCTAAGGGCCGAGTTCACCAACAATTAAACGGACGGTTAAGTCTTAATCAGCTGTTAATCAATACATTTGACACCCGTTAAACCGCTAATCGTCCGTTTAATTGTTGGTGAACTCGGCCCTAAATCTCTTGTTAATATATTGCTAAATTTCTACTTAAATTTTTTAGGCAATTAACTTAAGTCATTACTAGCTTCGACGAAGCTGTTAGCAAGGTTTTTACGACGAGTAACATTATCTGTAGGTACCTCTAACAATTTAACACATTAACTCCAAATTCTAGACTCGCCGCTTTCACCATTACGTATTAAGAATTTAAGTGGTAATTAGCTTGCGTTTAATTTAGACTTAGTATAGTATAATGTTCGTGTAGGTAACTCAATTGAGGATTGCGGTCTTTGTGTGTAGTTGTAAACCCAACACAATAAGAATTCAGAAAATGGACGCACACACGTCACGATGTTAGTTCGAGATTAGAAGTCAGCGGGCCCAGTATGCTATAGCGTTTATCGCGTGATAAAATGTGGATAGAGCATCCGTGACTCTCGTACTTATGTACGTGTCAAAAGTAACGGATGTTTTATCCACATTATGTCACGCGACAAACGCAGCCATATAAGGGTGGGTTTAGACCAAACGAGCGAATGCTCTAGAACATGTTTCGCCTTTATTTTTACAAAGAAAACGTACGAGATAATGCCATAGAATTCTTGTTCGTTCGCTTGGCTACCTGGGGCCCGTTTCACGAAAGCTTGTAACTTGTATACAAGTGAAAAATCAAGTGGAAAACTCAGGTTACAATTTTTCGTGAAACGTTTGATAGGTTTTCAAAGATTCAATCAAAAACATGAGGAAAAGGTGTAAGTTTGAAAAATAAAAGTAGGTTTTGGTTACTAATCGTGTTTTCACATTTAACAGTAAAAAAAAAGAACTTATGGTCAATTTTCACCGAGTCGCGACGCGACGCGACGCTGCGCGCACATGCGACTCAAAATATACTTTATGAGAGAGAATTCGACGCTGCGTGGTGCAACGTATTCTGAATTCTCACAATGAAATGTGTACCTTTTCGTGTAGTAAATAAAGTACATTTTGAGTCGCATGTGCGCGCAGCGTCGCGTCGCGTCGCGTCTTGCGAGATGATAGTTTAGGTATTGAGATCATCGCGGATCTTAACACTATGGAGTTACCACATGTGCCGGCTTAAAAGTAATTGTGGCATTATCTATGTAAAGGGACCTTATTGTCGATGGCGCTTACGGCTCACTGCGTCACGCGACGTTGTATATATCGGAGCATCTTTAATAATGGCGGAAGCGCCATCGACAATAAGGTCCCTTTTCATAGATAACATCACAATTAATGTCGGGTTCCTGTATTCAAACCGCGGACAGATAAGGCTTACTTGGGGTTAAAATTTGTCATTTCGTCGGTGATACTGCAAAACCGCGTAACCAACAAATTTATTATAGAGCAAAATAAACCTTAACGTCTGGCATGTTTGCGGCAGCGCGCATGGACGACTTCTACGCTGTAATGCGTAAGAAGTGCGTCTCCCTTCTCCATCGTGTTCGCGGCAGCCGGAATACCATCCTGAAAGTGCTTGCAAACCGCATGGACAGTGCATTATTATGGCACTTAGTCAGAAAGGGCATTGGTGTCATAAAATAAAGTGAATTGATATAGTAGTAATGGGTAGTAATTTTGAATTAAAATTTTATTCTAATATTGATTGATTGTTTTTAATTATAATTTCCATATTATCTTTTGTTGTGTTTTGTTACTATTACTATTATTATTTGACTTTATCATGACATTTATGTAATTTTATTGAATGTAATGTAATTTTGTTTTGATTTTATTTATTTTTATTTTTTAAGGCCTATAACATAGATTAATGAACCTTTGTAACTAACTAACTTATTATGGAATTTAATTCTGAATTAAACGATTATTATTATTATTAAAAAAAAGGTGCATTTTGCTCCTCATTAAAATTGTTACTTACGCGGTTTTGCAGTTTCACCGACGATTTAACAATACAAAATGTGTCA
Organism: Acleris literana; assembly: GCA_946894065.1. Taxonomy (NCBI): domain Eukaryota; kingdom Metazoa; phylum Arthropoda; class Insecta; order Lepidoptera; family Tortricidae; genus Acleris; species Acleris literana. The sequence goes on along the minus strand of OX335688.1, from coordinate 9,280,433 downwards.
AATAATAACCTGAAGTAAGCTTTATGTATAAGCGGTTTGAATATAGGAACCGGACATTAGTTATACAATTGTTTTGTCGCCGGCAAACATCCCTGACCCCTGCTCCTCTAATGAACGTCGACGTCAATGCTGAAGCCTGCCGCACATTACTGAAACGTTTAGCTAGTGTGTGTATGTTAATATTGCTAATGCGAGGCATTGAGGTTTAGGTGTTTTTAAATGGTGCCGCTGGTGATTCAGTGTCAGTAGGTACAATGTCATGGTACTGTCGATTACAAAGAGAAGTTTCCATTTTTTCCCCTTAATGCATTGTAGTAAGGTTCAAATAGGATAAATCTCTTTGTAATAGTCGACTGTACACTTATTTTTGACGGCCTATGGGGTCATCCTTCCTGGATATTAATAATTTCTAAGCTCAAGGCAGTGTGTGTTCATCAGTGTATGGATACGTAGAATCACAGATTTATGTAAATACACATAGATAACATAAACACCTCAATCTGTATGAAAACCAGCCGTGTTACTTTTTGCTACCAACTGGGACACACCAAGAGAAAAGAAATTTCCGTTTTCCGCGCAAAATCGATTCAAAGTCGTTGCTTTTTTTGGTTATTTTGTCGTCACGCAACGAGACATTTTCTTAATTTTCACGGCCGACCGGCTCCAACAACAGGCGCGCGGAACGTCAGTAGCGACGGTCACCCCCGACGCTTGGTCGGGGTTTAAGTACTGATTCGGAAGTAGATGCATTTATACCTGTGCGTAGAATCACCCATTATTGTACACAGCTGCGATAGTATGGAGTTAGCATAAAGTTAAAATAATATGTCCACATGTCACTTATCAGGAGATATTGTATTCGATTTTTTGTGTTTTGTACAATAAACAGTTTACATACATACATACATACATACATACATTAAGGTTGTGTATACACATTTGTTTAACTTGGAACGCTACCATAGCACGGTGGCACCATCGATCTAAAAATGTCGCACTTGTATAAGAAAGTAAAACATTTAATGAAGTCGGTTAAATACGAAATGAGATGTTTTTATGGGTGCTGCGACACAGACATTAGCCAGAAAACAGCAAATAAATTGTAATCAAAAAATATTAATTGCTTAAATATTATAAGTGCGAAACTGTGTTTGTTTTGTTTTCACGCCGGTCAAACGGCTAAACGGGTTTCCATATAACATGGCACGTATATAATGTACAGTGATCGGAATAGGTCGAGTATTTACTTAAAGTTCGCAAAAGGACATAATATAGAGTGGTTACAGCCGGGTGAAATATTAATTTATTTTTATTGAATTCCGGATTTCTGGTATTTTTCTAGTACTACTAAATATAGTCGCAAGGAAGTCTCCAGTTTATGTCTCTTTTCTACGAAGTTTAGGTAAATATACTCCACCTATTAATTAGATAATAAAAGAAATGAGTAACAGCCCCTTTTATCATGAACTAACATAAAATATCCCATACCGTGAGTAAATATCACGTATATTTAGCATTAAAAGTACCGGAAATCCGGAATTCAATAAAAATAAATTAAAATTTCATCCGGTTGTAACCACTCTATATTATGTCCTTTTGCGAACTTAAGGTAAATATACTCTACCTATTCCGATCACTGGCTAATGTAACATGGCGACGGACAGAGGATACTTTTATCCCGAAATCCTACCCCCCTTACTTATAAACGTAGAATAACCTTGGATTAGCTAAACCATGTTTTGTCCTTATCTGTCAAATTCAGATGTCACAATAACAAATAAGGACAAAACATGGTTTAGCTACTCCATGGTTATTCCACGTTTATAAGTAAGGGGGTACAAGTTTATAGAAATACTAGACATAATTGTGAGAAATGCTTGACTACTCGACAACAGATGGCGCTATATTGAAAGTTCTGGATTTTCTTTAATTGATTGTATAAAGTAAAAGGTACCTACCAAATTTCAACTATTTCTATAAACGATTTACATAACCACGCGGTCGAAGCGTCGTCACTAAATAGTACTTATTGATATAGTCAACTTATTCAATATCCAACTTCTGTTTGCTATACAAATTTTACTCTAACCGCAGTTAGTAAGTAGTTTCCACTTCACGGTTGTCGGATCCGATAAAATGTCGGATGTTCTGGCGGCAATACATTTTACATGAGTTTGTTCATATCTGTCGGTCCGACAGATTCATATAAAATGAAACACCCGACATTTTGTCGGATTGACACCCGACAAGTGGGAACCCGTTCTAAAGATAGTATAACGCGTGACTCAAAAACCATTTTACTGAACCTTAAATTACCAGACTTTGAAAATGTTTCCAGATGATCTCAGATTAAAATCGAATTTATAATTTATACGTCATCTGCGCGCAAAAACGTTCCGCAAAAAGGAAGGCAAATTGCCTTACTTTTTATCTATTTATCTCTTTCTAACAATAGCGTTCGCTATGGATTGCCGTGTTTGTCTCTGTCAGTAATTGGTCACGGGTTTTGAATGCGTTTAGTATGAGCATAACGTATCTTAATATAAAATATCATTTGTTATAGGTATATAAAAGTCGTAGTAGTCACCTGTTGTACAACTACTTCTAACGGCTGCCCCGTCTGCAGCTCCTCCGACGGCCTTCTCGTCGGTCTGACTGCATACTCCCGCTCGCCGACCACCTGTGGACAAATAGCTCGTTTAGAAGCTGAATAAAAGCATCTTAGGGTCATTCTGCCCTCGTAAACCAATAGGTAATATCTCAGATAAAACTCCTGTAGCAATATCAACCTTATTAATAACATACGAGAAATAAAACTGCTTTGGTTCTTGAATTCAAGTTACTGCTTATTGGCTTAGGACATCAGGAGAACAGCATTGTAGATATGTACCTACCTAAATGTAACACGGATAAGTCTCAGACAAAAAATATTTTTCGAGACAATCTTTTTATGTAGGTACCTAGGCACAATCATTATTAGCTTATTGAAACTAACGAATTCCAATACGTTACAGCCGACATCCTATTTCCCCCTCTTACTCCATCAGCAGATCCGCACCTGTACTCCGTTTGTTAAGGTACTTAAAAAAAAAACAATCCTAACCACGTGGCATCGTTAAACAGCCAATCAAAACTATTTTATCGCACTTTGACGAATCAGTCTTCTGCTTCTATTGGCTAACGAACTATATCACGCGGTTGTTTTGTTTACATTTTGTTAAGAACCTAAACAAACAGAGTATAGGGACCATTACATTTCATTGCCTTCGGGTTTACAGTGCGATAGCTCTTAGAAGGTGCTTCGGGTTTGTACTCGTCTCTCACTCGCTCTTATACGCTCTTATTAAGAGCGAGTCAGAGAGAAGTACAAACCCGAAGCATTTTCTAAGTGCTCACAGACAGTACTTATGCATTCGAAATTTCAGACCATTGCCATAATGTTTGTAAAAAGACCGCGTTATAGAGATACCAGACCAGGGGCCCTAATATGGCTGCGTTTATCTCGTGACAAACTTTGGATAAGGCATCCGTCACCTTCTGACACGTAAATAAGTACGAGAGTGACGGATGCTTTATCCACATTTGACACGCGATATAGACGCAGCCATACTAGGCCAGCTGAGGTCCTAATATGGCTGCGTTTATCGCGTGATAAAGTATAGATAAGACATCCGTCACCTTCTGACACGTAAATAAGTACGAGAGTGACGGATGCTTTATCCATATTTGACACGCGATATAGACGCAGCCATACTAGGCCAGCTGAGGTCCTAACATGGCTGCGTTTATCGCGTGATAAAGTATAGATAAGACATCCGTCACCTTCTGACACGTGAATAAGTACGAGAGTGACGGATGCTTTATCGACATCTGACGTGCGATATAGACGCAGCCATACTACGCCCGCTGGTGATATTAAAAAGTAGAATGAATCTGGTTATTAACATTAATGTTAGATAAAAAAATAGTTTAATGAAATAAATTCAGTGAATTGCATTATTATTTCTAACATAATATATTAAAGTTGCGTTGTTTGGAAACTGCCGAGGTATTTATAGAATCGCGTGTAGTGGAATTTCGAGATTATTTATTAAAATTAGCTGATTGTCTTGGACATAATGCCACTGAAAGTAGGAAAAGCGAAGTCATAATATAGTAATTTATGAATAATTATGAATATGCAAACATATCTTACGATTTGACTGACAGACAGAGCAAAAAAGTAATTATTATTTTGAACATACAGAAAGTGTACAAATAAGTGTGCACTGCAGCACTAAATAAGCAAATCACTGGTATTTTGCCAACGTATTTGATAATATACTTAGTATGTGATTAAGAAGCACTGATGAATAATAAAATAAAATCCCGAAATCATGACAAAAGTACAATAGAATAGTATAGTAGTTCCAGAAGTGTCCGCGTTGGCCCAAGTGGCTTATTTGACGGATTAAACCTGGTTTAGACAGAAACCGCATACATTATTTTTTGTCGTAATTATTTCGATTCAACCTTTTTTAAAAGCCAAAACTCAGGTTGAATATTAAATGACTTCCATAACCCAAAATATGACGCGCGATATTCCAATTGACTTATAGTCATAATAAAATGGGGATCCCCTTGAAATATCGACAAAGATTTCATCGAAAGCTAATTTCTGCTGAAACCTTATAGTTTTCAGGTTATCTTAAGCATTCGTTACAAAGGTTAGGTTAGGTTAGACTTGTGACCACAACAAAAATAAAGATCCTGCACGTGGAAATGCCTGTCGATGAAAAGAAAATTAGGCGAAGTGAAACGTTCTATGAAATGAGTCTCGATATTTCAAGGGTAAACCATCAGGAACCTTAGCGATCGTACAATTCGTACTTGCTGTATGTAGGTACATATATGTACCTATAAGCCTATCGCACCTTCGGAACAATAGTGACCTAATTGAGAAATTTTAAATTTAGAGTTAGGTCTCTATAATAATAAATTTATGACTTGAAGTTTGAAAGCTCAAATTTTGAATTAGGTATCTATTGTTCTGAAGGTGCGACATGTTCAAGAAAAGGTTTTGCCATATTCGTCCGTGCCCTTCCGAAACGACGAAAGTCAAAAAGGGACAAGCTACCTAATGAGCTGCTGAGGTATAAATGACGCGCGATATAAGTGCCAAGAAAATAAAACCATGTACAAAACACATGTCATTTAAGACATAAAACGAAATTGTGACGAATTTGCGTCTACCGTTACCTTCTGCATTAAAAAAAACCGGTTAAAAATGAAATTTGAATGGACTCAATAAAGGCGATTAAAACATTTATAAAACCTGATTGACGGAAGATTAATCGCTTCAAGAGGTAACCTCATGACCCACCCGTTTTATAACGCTGCAAATTGCAAATTTAAAACGGCAATGGTGACGAAATTGCCACTTAAGTGTGACAAATGTAGCCACTTAATAACTACCATAATAACACAAACAGAAATGTGTCAGTACATGTTTACAATAAAAAGGTTACAAGATGGTGTTTGTGTCCTTGACTTCAAAATCACCGATTTTAATTTTATTTGTTGTTTGCTTTTTTAGGGTTCCATAGTCAACAAGGAACCCTTAGGCATAGTTTCGCTATGTCCGTCTGTACATCTGTCCACGTTTAACTCAGTGATTCTTGCTACTACAAAGCTGTAAACTGGCAAGTTATCCGATAAAGTTGTAAAATAAAATCTTGAAAAAAGATTTATTACGGGTAGGTACATACCTCCCGTAGATATACATGTAAAGCAAAGGTTTTTTCTCCCACATGCTCGGAAATGTTAACCTAACTGTTGTAAAATCAGCCCGCTAAGTTCTGAGTTCCAGGTCCAGGCGAAATTAAAAAAAAAAAACAAAGTTATTATTTACCAACGGCAGCGGCCGCGAAAAATGTATGAAATTTCATTACGTACCTGGTGTTTTACTTTTTAAAACCATGTTTGGACTAGGATAAATAACTCCAGACAGCCAAAGACTCGTGCAATCAAAATTCTTCCTTGAATATTTTACTTTTTAAACGTCAAAGACAAAAAAAAGTTGAATATTTCAAATAGCGTTTACAGCGTATTTAAAAGTGTATCAAATAGTTTGACGTTTTTTTAAAACAAATTGCGTTCGTAAACGAAATAAATTGCCGAAATAACATAAACGCGTAATAAATGTTATAGTTTATACTATATTTTATTCAAATTGAATTTATTACGTTTAAATGTGTGATCTTATTTAATTAATGCTTTATTTCAGTGTCATACTAAATCGTACGTTTATTTTCTTTTTTTCAAGGAAATGTTGGGACTGTGCTTTGTATTATTAACAATTGTGTTAAATTTCCTCACATTGTGGGAGAAAAGAAATATACAAGCCTCGACCGGGAAGGGCGGTTGCTGGACTCGTATATAGCGCGGCCTCGTCTGCGTCTCGGCCACGCTAACTCTACTCGTCCCGCAACGGCCTATTTCCCGGTCTGTGCAGTAATGTACTATTATTTGCATTATAGGCTTAAGTGAGGTATCATTGGATAGCTCTTAAAAACATTATGGGCATTATCATATTTTAGATTTGGGGCACCGTTTAGGAAAGATTGAACTCGAAAAGTGTCATTTTGCTAGTTGCGTTTGTAGTACCAGCGTCGTCAGAACCCTATTATGCCCGATATATTATATTTATATGTATATGCCCGATTTTTTTTTGTATCGTCACAATAAGACTCGACTAATATTGATAAAACTTTTTGTATTTAAATATCTAGCGACGACGAAAATCGCAGTCGCGGGCAAAAGCCTCGTCTAGTACCGTGCAGGCATATCAAACAACCTTCGAGTAGGTATCCAACTGTCTCTCACTCGCTCTCATAATCTTAAGCGAGTCTAACCGAGTTTACCCGAACGACTTTAAGACCACTTGCACTGTAGGTCTTTTTTATAGCAATCAAAAACACACAGAAAAGAAAGCACTCAGGCCACTTGATGATAACTAGGATCTGAAACCCATAGACATTTTCAAGACTAGATTGATACAATCACAAGAATGCAATAGGGAATATGCACGGATGTTTTAAACCGCATTTCCCAACAAAATATGAAAATACCGTAAAAGAGATCACCAAAAGTGAAATTAAAATAAAAATAGGCTAAGAAACACGGATGATGTAAGCATTTTAACTGCAAATTAGACAGCGAATAGACAGAGAGATCTGATATGCACTGTGACGTCATATAACGCGTGCAGTTCAACAACGTATTTAGGGTGCTGATGGGGCTGCCTCGATTCTGCAGCGCCTCAGAGGGCTCAGACATGATGCACTACGCTAACTAACGTTTCTATTCGATTCGTTTTTAAACCAATCGCGTCACTGGTAGACCACGTGACTTTTCGTATCACGTCATCTTCCAGTGACGCGATTGGTTTATAAAACAGGCCCCTGGTAGCTTTAATTGATGGTAGCAACTATTGATCGACTTCGACTAATCCATTCTACCATCGATCGATGCCGTCGATCGACGATCGATCGATTGGTCTGGTAGGAACTATCGATCGAGGACGAGTAATCCATTCTACCTTCGATCGATGCCGTCGATCGACGATCGATCGATTGGGCTTAAGCTGGCAGCTGGTAAAGAATAACACAGCGGGGTTATAATTATATACAGCATGTAAATATTTACGTCCTTCCACTTCAGTGCGAAGTTTTTGGTGGCCGATGTTTACGTTCTTATTTTTGTTGACGTACTATAAAATCAATGACTGGTATAGCATGTTCGTCAGTCCCTTTATTTACGCGGTATTAATATCTTAGTCAACATTGGGGTATAAAATAACAGACAAGCTCTAAGGGTCGTATCGGGACTATCATGGTCATGTTTATGGATGACCAGTATGTAAGTGCGAGGGAGACGGATGCTTCATCCACGGCTATAAATGATTGCCCGTCTCAAAAAAAGATAATGTAAAGTCATAGAATTTTGCAAATATGTCTTCTAATGAGCAATAAGGAGTTTACATTCATACATATGTGACGTGTCTTAAGACGGGCATCTCGTTCAAGATCAGTTTTGCAATGTATCTTAAGATATCACCGCTGGCGACTGTACTCGTACTATTTAAGATGCAACCTTCTATCCAAAACACTTGATCGTTTGCGCTTCGCATGTCCGCTATAAATGCGTTGTTTGTTTACGAATTAGTAAAAAACCTCTAATTACGGATGAGGTAACGAATTCCTCTGTTTTTAGCCTTTTATACGATTTATAAAGGCCATTGATGGCGAAGGCTTTTTGGTCGCCGGATCTAAACCAAAGTGAGTGGACACACGTGAATATCTATGTAATCTATGTACTTATGTCTATATGTCTAAAGGATCACTACATTATAAAGACAGAGAGACGATTTTGTAACTTTGTAAGTTTGATTACCTATACAGGGCGAGCCCTTTTTACCAGTATAATAAAAACCTTAAACTCCTAAACTAATTAACTTATTGGAAAGTTAAAACTATATTCTGGATCGGTATAAATTGGATTTTCTTATTAACGACAAGCTCTGGAACACCCCGATGTGGAGAGTAATCTCCGGAGCCACTACACCAATTTGAAAAATTCATTTACTATTTGAAAGGTAGGTACTTACATTATTCGGACATGGGTTATATATTTTGAATATAATTTAACTTGACCGAAGTCAGGACGGGCCGCTTCTGTTTATAAGGAATGGCTTGGTGGGGCAAGAAACGCTTATCAAACATAATCAGGTCGTGGAAATAAAAATATTTATCAAATTGACGTAAGCTGTCGTGTGGTGTGCACCTTTCTCAATCCGTGTATTCTGACATATTTACACCTATGTATTACAAATGTTTTTTTTTTATTTGAATTTTGAGCTGTTTTGTTATCAAGTTGCTTTTAGAGCCGTTTTAATTAGCAATATATTGAGTAAGACACTCATTACTGACACGGGCATCTTACTCAAGAACAGTATGTTAAAATATGCATGCAGAAAATCTTTTAGCGACAGTCCGTCACCAAAAAAAAACATAAAATGGCCTTAGAATAGTGGCGAAGGATACCTATAAGTCAAGAGTTGAAGTATCATCGCTTACGTAACGTTTAAACTGTGACACGAATTTATCAAAAGGAGTTAAAACGGTAAGGTACTGAAATGTGTCACGTACCTAGAGTACCTACACAATTTGAGTCAGAGTCCACCTCGGGAACTTTGTCAAAGTTATCAAATCAAATCGTAAAATAATTTAATTATTACGTCACTCTGACGCAGTTTCATGGTGGTCAAGGAATTAAATTGTCGATTTGGTACCTATGGCATTGTAGCATAAGTAACGTGCTAATTTTAAGATCATCGTCAAAGTGTACAGTCGCCTTATAAATAGCTGCACACTTTTGTACCTTCTCAATTTAACGCCTTTGACAGGATTAGTGCCACAGTTCAAACATGACGTTAAAGTGACAAAGCACTTAAGTGTGCTGCTGCTTTATAAGGCCGATCGTACCCAGGACGTACTTACAACATTTACATACCGCACTGCTAGATCAAAACAGAAGTAATTCAAAATACAACTGTATTTAAAAATCAACTTTAATGCAACTTCTATGAAGTTGAAACAAAACTTACAAGGATTTTGAGTTGATACTGTTTTGGTCTAGCAGTGCGTGAACAAACATACGACAGACACTAAACAATGTTTTTATCACTAAACAGTATTCGTATATTTACTTGGACAGTGTTAAACAGTGTTATAATTTTGGCGCTTCAAAACCATGTTAGGATATTCTCGCTATCAAAGTCAGCGAGAACGCTGGGAACAACCAAGCCGTTCTAATTTAATAATACGACCGAACGTAACATGGGCCGTAAAGGAACGTCCCATATCGTCGCCATATTGTTTCTCGCGGAATCCGAGCCATGTGTTCCAATTTCAAACATTCAGCAGCGAATGGGAAGCCGACGGGCTGGCCAATCAGCAGCAGCCGAAGCTTGTAAACAATCAGGGCGGGAATTAACTCAGAGACCGTTGTTTATCCAATCTGCCACAGATTACTAGGTACTTACCATTTACAACGCAACTATATCTAAGCTGAATCTGTGGAACGGCAACCCATTATTTAAAAAGTAAAAAAAATAGTTAGCAACACTATAATATTATAATTGTAATGACTGTAATTTATTTTATTTTATTGCCATACGTGTACGTAGATTGCTCCCGGCGAGATAGACTTGATAGACTCTATCTTGATGACTCGATAGACCTAAGTAAATAAAACTACTTTTTATAAACTTTATTTAAAAAAATAACACCGGATAAGTCTAAAACCATATAACTAAACTACAAAAAAAATAAAGTGGACTAACTAAAAACACAAAATTACCAATTTACAGTAAATATTTTCACTATTTTATTCATTTTAAAGCTGCCTAATTTCTCATTTGTTTCAGAAACTGTCGAAGTCTCTTGGCTCGGGGCGTTTTACCACATTGTATGCAAAAAGGGGTCGCGACACGCATTGCGCATGCTGGCGGCCAAATGTCAACCTGACAATGGCGGGAACGGGCGCCATCTTGTGTCTACACAAATTAATTTAGATAATACCTCTAAGAAGTTATCTTTCGTCATTGACATTAATTATTAATAGGTTATTTGCACGTGTATCCTTTTCACGAGAATTGTTATTGAATCTATATTTTACACGATTTTATGTAACAAATTGTTTGTTTTAACACGTACGCTGGTGGTATTTTTGGGGCTATTCCTATCTTTTAACAATTAGCACACTTTAATTGCCACTTTGAACTTTATTCATCAGTTATATATTATATAGCAGAAAAAGTGGCGGGTGGTAACAGATGACAATAGTCCTAATATTTATCCAGATCCCGTATTAGTTTAAGCTGACTATTAAGTAAACCAGTTGACAAAGCCATATCATAGTGCCTAAGAACTGATCGGATGATTGAGTCGGAAGGTACACAGGTTACAGGATCTCCGCCGTGCCTATTGTAGACCAATGGAGTATAAAGTGCTTGTTTCGACTTTGTTAGCTAGTATCGATCTCGAAGTTCGTCTCAAAAATATTTACTCACTTATTACTTAGGTATTGAATGAATAGTAAAATGTTATTAAGTTATCGTATAAACATACTCCCAAATATTTTAAGAAGATGAAAGGGGAGTTAATGCTTTTTGTGACTACCTACCAAGCAAAGTACGCCTCCTACATGGAGGACCGAACGGCGGGTCGGTTTTTGAAAAATCGAGCTCTCGAAAGTAGAAAATACCTACATCGATTGCTAATGATCGTTACAAGTGTCACAACCGACCATACTTCAAAAATAAAAACTTTTTTTTATAATAAAAAAAGCACGCTTGATTTATAATATTTGAGGTTATGTGTCAAACAATACTAATTTGGAAAATAGGTGTCAATTTCAATTGACACAGATTATACATATTTCAAATGTTAAATCATTGCCAGCTACAATAATGTTAAAGTTTTCTACCAGTTTAGTAGAGTAATGTGATCATAATAGAAACCGAAATGTGCATAATAGTGCTACTTTAGGTAGAAACAGTTAACAAATTCCACTTCTATTTTTAAACTATTTGGTAACGTGTTAACGTAACCGTTATAAATATTCTAATTGATTATTTACATGTATACGATATATGTATACGATAGCTACAGTGTTAAGCTATTATAGAAAGCATGGGCGGGCACACATCAAATAAAAAACGATTCTCCTGTTTCCTTCATTTAGGTGAAACTTGTTTTTTTTTCAGTCCGCAGTTCTCTAAGATAGTATTGTTAAAATAAACTAAAGCGAGGTAGCACACCTTGACTGTATAAATTATTTTAATCGCTGCCTAGTACTGTACTAGACCTTAAGCAGGACCAGACGACCGATTTCATAAGCCAACCGATAAGGAAGCAACTATCTGTTAGAAGAGAGATGAACAAAGCAGGACGAGACGACTTATTTCATCAGCCAACCAATAGGGACGCAACTATCCGTTAGAAGAGAGATGAACACGCTATCTCTTTTTGACAGAATCTAGCTGGCAGCTGCTTCCTTGTCAGTTGGCTGACGATATCGGTCGTATGGATCCTGCTTGAGATTGGAACTTCCCAAAAGGCCCGTTTTGACAGCTGTCAACTCAGTACAAAATATACCTAACCTCAAACACGCCTGTTTGAATTGCTCTCAATTATTTATTATTATTTAATTACAGTAACTATTTTTTTAAATTAAAGAACTGTTTTTTGGATAAAAGTAGATTGACGAAAGATAAATACAGAGCGAAAGTAAGTGGAAGCTTAGGTTCGGAAAGGGCCGTCCTAGGCGTAATTTTTCGATTAAAATCGAACCTTAAGTACCGAAACCGACGTGCATGCATGACTCTATGTAGGTATGAATGTACAAGAAGCGAAAGAGATTTGTCAGGACCGTAGCAGGTGGAAAGAAGTGGTCTCTGCCTACCCCTCTGGGAAACAGGCGTGATTTAATGTATGTATGTATGGATGGGGCTGCGTAAGATATAGGTACTGTTTCAAAAAGGTTCCGTTGCTAAAAATGTTAGAGAACCGCTGCCGTAAGCTGTCATGCGTACACATAATAATATTACTATTATATACGTTCACATCTATGTCCTATGTCTATGTCCCGTTTCTCACATTTGATGGATTTCTGTAGTCGTCAACTTTCGCGGACTTTGCATTTTGTCGAGCCCTATAAGTTTAGAAACTCTAGAAAGTTTCTACGATTGAACGATTAACAGTCTATGTAAAATTTTAATTTAATTTAAGTGTTCGTTGTGGCAACCGATGCTTTTGCAGTACAACTATAAAAACGTAGTCTTGGGGTGTAGTTTAGTAAAACCGCTAAAATTCATAGAGATGCATAAAGGTACCTACCTATAATAGCAGTTTTTAATATTGTTAATTTTAAGGTGTTATCTACGCCGCATGGCAGATCATGTATTTATTTTGTAAAATTGATTTTAAAAAAGCATAATTGCTGTCTAATTAATCTCAGTAAGGAGAAACAAATATACATGATTCCCTAATGAACCGGTAACCTTACTGTCGCTTGATATTTATTTAAATTTAATGAAAAAGACTAATTTGTCGAGAGTCATTAGTCATCAAACTAAAAGAAATGCAAATGCGTACAATTTCTACTTTCACGGCATTTGTGTCAAAAGTTAATGTAAATGATCTCCAGTGAAAACTGTGAAATACTTTCGATATGTTAGATGAAGTGAGAAAACTCGTAGCGAGTTTTAAAGAAAAAACCTTTTACAGTTTGAATTGCTAGACAATCAAACAGGTCTTGGCAAAAAAAAAGATTTAGAAATGAAGACGATACTCTTCGGAGTGAATCGGCTAGGTAGGTACATAGTGGGAGAGATATAATACCCTATTTAGCATTTTTTTGGATTTTTGGAGGTCTCTTATCTTCCCTCCAACTGTTGGTGAAAATAGGTATAAAATATACTAAAAATATAACCTAAACAAGACAACAAAGCAACTTCAAAGAAAAACGATTTCCAATTGCTTAGATGTTTTTCTGTCAATGTATAATCGGGAATTTTCCATTGACCGACGCTTAGTTAACGCAACAGCGCTGCACGCTATTCGACTTCGGCATTTATTCATTTCCGATTGTAGGCTGGAAATAATTGCAGCAGCTGTGATCATACCACCGATATGACCGGATTAAAAATAAACGGCCTTCCAAATTTAAAAATCGAGAATTGAATTTGGAACAATGTTTGTGTCATCATCACTGTCAATCAAGATTTTAACTGGTATTTTTTCGAACATAGGCCTCCTCCATTATCTTCCACTTTTTATGCCGGTATACCATCATCCAGTTAAGAATTAGGCCAGCAGGGTTCATTTTAGTTTAAAGTCATTTCATGATTTTTTTTAACTGAGAATGAGGGCTTCTATAGCCCTAAAATGAATAGATCGAAAAATAACCACCTTACGTTTACTAAAACTTAACAAATTTAAAAATCTTTAAAACATCTAATGTTTATGTATCAATTTCCACAAGTTTACTCAACCGATTCCATTGCATCACGTATATCATCACGCGAGCATGGGCCAGCGCTACTAGACCAACTGTTAAAAGCAGATAATAGTATAACTTACAAAGCTGTTTACAGTAATGTCCGTTGCGCAAGCCGTTGCAAAAAAAAAACAAATTATGGGGTTGCCGCATTTTCGAGGTTTGGCTATTAAGTCTATTAACTGACAATTTAAGTCCTTAACCATTGCATTGCATTGTCTTTTTTTTCATGACTCATTCTTACTTCTGTTAAGAGACCTCCATAGACAATCCCCCTTATTAATAAACGTTGAGTAACGGTGGTACAGCTATACAATGTTTTGTCCTTATCTGTCAAATTCAAATGTCACAATGACAGATAAGGATAAACCATTGTATAGCTATACCATCGTTACTCCACGTTTATTAGTAAGGGGGAATATGTATAACCTAGGTTATATTTTCTGTAGGGGCCTCTTACAAAAGGTTTTTTCGATTTTAGAGTTACGTGGTCGACAAAGGACCCTCATCAAATTTAACATATAGTCTGTGTCAATTAAAATTGCCAAAGACGTAAACAAATTAGTACTGTTTGACACATTTTGTTCGTTCGTGTTTACATCTTTGCCAATTTTAATTGAAACAGACTATAGTCTCAATTAAGTGCTTAACTATACTATGTACTTGTACCGGAATGAGAGACTTAAAACAAAACAGAAACAGAAAGCCGGTTCTAAGGGTTTCCTAGTCAAAAACTTAGTTTAGTTTAGTTAGTTATTCATCAATGTAATATTACAATATAAATTGCATTGCATGTCAAAAATACGAAATTAGAATAGAATAGAATAGAATAGAATAGAAAATATTCATTCAACGCACATAGAAGAAAAACGATAGAAAAGTATAAGTAAAAGGAAGACATTAAATTACATTACATTACATTATATTTTCCCCAACTCAGACTTTCCATCAGTCTGGGTCGAAGGCGAACGACTCAACAGGCTACCTGCCCCCTACTTCTTCATCGTGACAATGACAGGTGACAGGTGACATTTTAGTTTACGTGATGCAGCTTATATGAATCTCAGTGTCAACTTATTAACTCTGAGATGTATCCTCCTGAGGTTCCTTGTACTAAAACTAGTACAAAATACGGCCATTCAAATAAAGATCTAGTGCAAAGAAAGTAAAGTGTAATTTCTTTTGTTTTTATGACATAAGATGAAATTGGAAAATTGACTTTATGTCATTTGTAATAGATTCATATTCCATTGACAAATTTCGTTGTATGCTGGGCCGTAGGAGGAAAACCTAATTGTGACCTGTCACCTATCATTGTCAGGATGGTGAAATAGGGGGCTGATGGCAAGTGGGACCTGTGACTCATTGACATTTGCATTCTCAATACTACAATCTAAAGACTTCAATCCGAAGACGGCAAATGTGTTGCCAACCTAGTCTGTTTGTTTATTCTTATTCTGCCCTCCTACGGAGAAAAGGCATAAGTGCAATTAATTAATAGAAGCATATTAACACATTGACTGCCAACTACGAGTATACTCGTAGTAATAGTACGAGAATACACATATCTGGCAGTCAAGGTGTTAAACACTCAAAGGTTAGTAGATGTGCCTTTTTAGGGTTTCGTACCAAAATGGTAAAAAAGGAACCCTTGTGGTGAGACTTCGTTGTCTGTCTGCCCGCCCGAGGTTTTCTCAGCAACTACAAATGCTATCAACTTGAAATTTGGCATAGTTATACAACGTGCTTGCCCGCATCTGTTTTTAGTAAAAAAATATGAAGTTATAGTTATGAATTTATAAATAGTTGAAAATAAAGGGGAATGGGGGGTTGAAACATGAAAGTGGTTCGATTATAGCAAATGGGGTGTCATATGAAAGGGCTCAATCTGCACATTTCAAAACTTTTCTTTTCTATGATGTTCTTTTCTATTTATAGCCAAAAATTTACAAAAAATGACCGTTCCTCCCTTATCTCCGAAGTCTATAATTCAAAAAAACTGAAAAAAAAACTGACGCATAGATAATTATTTATATTTTATGGGAACAATAAAATGAAGTGTTAATTATTTACACTTTGCAAATCTGTATTGTAGCCAAAATATTGGCAAGGCAAAATGGACCTTATTGCATAGATAATAAAGTTCATGACAAAATTAGTATTTTCTTTTGCGGTTACCAAGCATATTATCTTAAATACGGAACCCTCGGTGCGCGAGTCCGACTGGCACTTGACCGGTTTTTTTTCCGTAGGAGGGCAGTATTCATGTCATAAAACTCAGTCCGCAACATGCATGTTTTCTCCATTAAAATGATTTACACATAAGACAATTAATGTATCAGTAATACTACGTAGATATACGAGTAGTCAATCAATTAACATTATCGCTTCAATATAACAAGAACGTAACACGTTCCTATCGTGCTGGCCATGTTGTTCCACTCTCTATGTAAATAATGAATTACTAAAACAATAACAAGTATTGTAACTACTCGAGTACCTACATTCCGATTGAAACAAAAGCTTAAGTGAGTCCATTCACTAAGACGAGCGTTTAGTGCCGTTTTATTATTGTTTTCTAATTAACTAAAGCATGGTTGGTATGGTTTTTTGTTGTACAAATGAACACAATGTATTATATGATAAAGTTTAATAACCTTTAACCTTCGTATTAACTTAACAGACAAAGGTGGCCACTTTAAGTTATGTCATATACCCTATAAATTGTGTATTCATTTGTAAAGTCCACACCAATTGACTTGCCTTATTTAGTAAACATTTTTATAACCTCAAAATGCATAATTTTTGGCTAAAACGGCCGTTTTCTGCTGAATATAGCAACTAGAGACCAAATTTTGCACACCATTTGCCATCATGGGTGATTTTTAGGGTTCCGTACCACAAAAGGAAAAAACGGAATCCTTATAGGATCACTTTGTTGTCCGTCTGTCTGTCAAAACCTTTTATCTCGGGAACGCGTGGAGGTATCGAGTTGAAAATTAAATCATATGCTCAAGTCTACAATCCCTTGAAGCTGTGAAAAAATCAAACTCAAACAAGTTAACGTAAAAAAAAGAAACGGCCGTTTATGCCGCAAAAAACGTATATTTCGACACTCAAGGGAATCAATATTCATAGGGTATTTTCCGTTGACCTAGAACTATGAAGTTCGGCAAGTAATACCGTCTTATACTAGAAATATAGAAAAAAATCTGATACCCAACATTTTTAATTATATAAAAAAAATAACAGGGTTTTATGCAAGGTACGACGGCGGCGCAAATTTTGAATTGAGTTAACCGTGTCATGCGCGGAACCCTCGGTGGACGAGTCCGACTCGCCTTGTCCGGTTTTTTTTTTATGGCAAAATTGTTATTTTACGCGAAAAGGAACATTTTGAGGTTATAAAAGTGTTTACTAAATAAAACAAGTAAATTGGTATTTAGATGTATGGTCCATCTAAAAACGATTCTTTGGTTTGAAAACGTCATTTCACCGTTGTCATATCCCCACACCGGAACAATGCGAGCACTACTGCTTCGTGGTAGGTTAAAGAATACGAGCGTGGTAGTAGCTATTTAACCATCTTGACAATGACAGGTGACAGGTGACATTTCAGTGTACATAGCGCAGCTAATATGAGACCCAGTGATGTATCAGCGTGTTAACCTGTCACGTGTCATTGTCAATGTGATTTAATAGGGGACAGGTCCTACCAACACTAAAACCGCCAACTAGATCTCTATTCCAAATTCAAATGCCCCTGATCTAGTAAGAAGTACAACAGTACAAACACTGGTGCTTGGTAGCAGCGATCCAAACGAACCTTGTCTCTCTTATTACGCTAAAAAAAAGTAGCATACCTAGTTCTATCTTTAGCCATAGTGTCATAAGGACGAGGTATATGCCTAACTAACTATAGAACATAGTTGTTTGGGTTGAACAACCTATACATGTATAGATTCTTGTTCCATTACGCGACATTCCTTCACTACATATCATAATTGCTGATTTTACATAATAAAGAGGTTTAATACATTGGGTACTTACATACTACTTCAGTTAGTTGCTCCTAGGGTAGCCAGACGTCAAAAATTTTCCTGACAAGTCGTAAATTTTATTTTATCAACCGGAATGTGACAATAAATACTTAGATAAAAACCCCTTACGCAATGGCGACTTTTTTCAGGTTTGCAAATAAAACGGTTGGAAAACGATACATTTTGCCAAACATATTTCGGCCAAAAGGCAGGATACCGTATTATTAATATTTGTTTTTAATATAAAGATTTTCATATAGGTAGACTTATACATTTCAACTTTGATTTGTCGGCCACATGTGAAATGACTATACGAGAACTCGTTCTGTCGTTGGTTTACCAGTTAGCATAAAATAAAAAGACGTTTAGCACCGCGTTTATGCTCTTAACATTAAGGTCGAAATTGCAATAAACCACCTGCGTTCATGAACAGAGTAAAGGGTCAGGTGCGTGGGCGCCTTCGTAACTTTAACTTCTATTAAAGCGTGTTTGTGAGTTGATAAAGATTTCGACAACTTGTTGGGGAATGTCAAGAAATATCATATATTGATGGGAATCCTTCACTCAAAAAATATGGTTGCTTAATGCAATTTTTTTGTAGATTCCGATGGCCGGGTCCATTTTGTATGGAAATCAAAGCGCTGGGCATTGAATGTGTGAGTAAGCAAAGTAAGGTAATCGAAGACTTATACGCAACGATAATAAGTAAGATTATTTGTTCAGCTTATACAACTCAAATATGGGACCAGTTCTACGGAATACTTAATTAGTCGCGTGCTTCCTAGATTTGCACAGTCGCGTCTCCCTACTTTTGTTTGACTTCGCGTAAAAAGAAATGATTTCCAAAGACAGCCAGTTATATAAAAAAAAAACGAAAAAAAAGAGGTATAATAAATGTGCTCGTACTTTTACACAATCTCGATTTATTCAAATCGCGCAAAGTTTACTAACATTGCTTGGTGATTGTATATTAAGGTGCGGTTACACGTGCTCATTTCTCAGCTATTTATAGCCGGCAATCTATGGATATCTCATTCTATAACACGAAATTAGAGTAAGGCAGCTTTAGTTGCCGGCGATAGATGGCCGTTAAGAATTACTAGTGTAAGCGCTCGGTGGTTTTATGCGATAAATGCTGCGTTAAACGCAATTCGGTTGACGCACATGATTTAACATCAGAAAATCTAATTATCAATCATTGTTTTACTCGCTAACCGCAGATTACTGATATTACAGTACCCATACCATGAGTTACAATTAACGTACACGTGCTCTATCCCTTGCAACCTCGCAGTATTCTTATAGAATGCGAGGGACAGAGCGTTCGAATCGCTTGCGAGTACGATAATTGTAAGTCATGTTAAGGGTACTGTATTCCCAGCTTCTTAATAGCTTTTGGCTGGCTATCGCTATCACGCTTGCACTCGCAACTGATAGTATATTTGTCACTCGTGTGTCATAGAAAAACGAAGATTGCCGATCTCTATTAAGAAAATGGTTGCACTGTAATTTGATGAAAAAATGATGTGCGTCAAACGCGTTTAATGTAGCGTTTATAGCATAAAACAACCGAGCGCTTAACTGCACCTTTAAGAACGATCATAAATAATAGATAACATACGTAGGTACCTAGTTCAAAATGTTACAGGTCATTTACTACGCCATCTAGGCGCTAACGCAGGTACTTAGTCAAATCATAACCTATCAAGCAGCAATTTAGTTCTAATCTGTCATTAGCCTGACTCCGGATCATCACGTCATTATTCTGTAACGATCAGGAAAACCGCACTCTGACGACATCTTGTGGAGAAACATGGCAGTTGCATAACTTAGTCTATTTGTGTATGGCCTCGAATAACTGAATTAGGAAATTATTAAGTTACCGATGTATGTAGATTGTAGGTTGCTTGAGAAACCTAGAAATATTTACTGTACTTTGGTCTGAATTTTGGTAAAACAAATGTCTGCCACTTGACACAAAGTTACATTATTTAAACTTATTACACAATAAATTACAGTACAAATGGCGGACTTAATGGCTCGAGGAATTCTCCACCGGTCATAAGAGCAAACATAACGTGCTAATGTAGGCGTTCGTTAAATTGAGAACAACTAGAATACAGAAAAAAATGGTCTGTTTTAAAATAACTTTAACACGCAACTTTAACTTTAGCAAGCTTTCAAAACCAGACTGTTGTGAACCAACTTTAAATCGTTATTAATCCTAAATGATCATTCAAAATGAAAAATGATGACAGAAACCTAATCCCTATTTAATGATACCCCACTTGTCATACTTGGTAGACTTTTTTTTTTTTAATTTGCACAATTTGGCGTCTGGTTGCCGCCATATTCAATTTTGATTACTGTCATATCTTCAGTGACACTCACCAGATTAAAACAAATCGATTGGCATAAGAACCATCAAAATCGGACAACGGGTTTAGTTTTTATAGTGCCACAAAGGAACACACATAAATATATAGGCTGTGAAACACATTACCCTCCTCCTTCGGCAGTCGGGTAACAAACATTCCATTCCATATTGATGACGATGATGACCGTAACTGTCAAATTTCAATTAAACACTTACTTTAAATAAGTTTTGCTTGGTTAATTGCATTCTACGCAATAAAATCAAAATAAAAAACATGTAGAATTTTATATTTGTTAAACGTAGTTAGGTTTTAGTAGCTCTATTATTATTTTTACTAAATGCTAAACGGAAGAGAAAGGTTATTAAAAACGGTTATTTCTTACGTTACAATCTCGGCTTAAAATCTCCTAAGTTTTAATGTTAATAACCAAATATTCGAGACATTATATCGCCTACACAGCAGAATGCTCAGCTATTCATCTGAAAGCAGTTTTTATTGAGCCGGGCATCTCGTTTGCATAACATAGAGAGTTCGTTGACATCTGCGGAACTACGACTGCTAGGATTTAGGAACGAGGTAAGATCGATGTTTCTTACAGAAATCGGACGTATTATTCGCGGGATATAATTATAATAAAGTAAAGTAATATAAAACTGGCCAAGTGCGAGTCGCACTCGCGCACCGAGGATTCCGTGCCGCCGCACAGTAGGTATTCTTATATTTATTCCGATTTCGAATCAAATCGAAAGAAATACTGGAAATAGAAAAACACACTCTGTTAAAATTTTAACTGTATACGTACCTATTACGGTTCATGAATCATGACATACAGCCTGCTCACAGACAGACGGACCAACAGACTGACGGACGGACGGACGGAGGGCGGACGGACGGACGGAGGGCGGACGCCGGACGCACGGGCAGCGGAGGCTTAGTAATAGGCTTATAGGGTTCCGTTTGAACCAATTGAGTGACAAAAAATCGACTGAAGCGAAAAATCTATGTAAGCACCCTAGATGTCTTGTTACTATCACCAAGTGTATGAAGTTTGTATGGATTAAGTTTGTAAGTGATATAGATACTGCAATTGCACACCGCAACGCGTTATCTTTACGACTGAGTTAATTGCACAGGTGCCTGCGATTGTGAGCAGCTCCGCAAATAAATTCATGTTTACCACAGACTATAAAACAGTTAAAAAAAAAAACCTACGTTTATAAGATGTTAAAATATAAGTGTTGTCATTTCTAAAAAAAATGTTTTAGCAGAAAGCAACTTGTAAGTTACAGTAAGCCAACGAAAATATTAAGCTTTTTGCCTTTTTATTGGAATACTAATTATGCGGTGGTCCAGACCTGTATTTTTATACTAATTGATATTTATTTATTTATTTAATCTTTATTGCACAAAAATATAAATTTGAGTACAAAAGGTAAACTTAATGCCTCATGGCATTCTCTACCAGTTGACCTTTGGCCAAATCAGAAAATTAACATTGGCAGAATTATAGAGCGATGTGCAAGTTGAAAAACAATCCCAACCAACTACCTATCTAAAAATGACCAGTAACATTCTCAAAACACATTACAGCATGATAATTTAAAAATCCATAGCGTAAAATCGGAATGTTTGAAAATTCCATTAAAAACTAAGTGTTACATTGAATTCTTATAAGCTACCGTGAATTTCCCACGAAATATATTTCACACTTTAAAGGCCTAGCCACACCGCTTGCATGACGAGCACGTGCACGTGCACGTCACGCAAGCGGTGTGGCTGGGCCTTAAAAGTTTCACGCATGGGCACGGATCACAACAAATAATTAGGGAAGTACTTAATTCATGTTTTAGGACTATACTCGAAAATCTAATTCAAGACCAGAATCTGACAGTGACAGGGTAAGTTTTATTGATAAAAATACCTACACTGAAACCAAAATGCTGTAATCACAGCGAATGTGCGCCCGTTGAGGTTAGGATTTTGGTCTTGAATTAGATTTTCGAGTTTAGGACATAAAATAAATAATGCTATATCTACCTAATACCCGTTTATAACGTTGAATTAAATAACTAATTAAACTAACTAATAATGATCTAGATAAAATTATACTAAAATATGTATAAGGGAAATCCAATCATCAACAAAATAAAAGGTAAACAATAATTGGCGATTGCCGCCAACAATGACTTTTTCTATTAATGATAGAGCCTGTCGGCCTGTCAAGGTAATCTTCCGACTCTCAACATACAGCAATCATATAAATAATAGTTCTTTAAATCAGCGACTCATTCATGATTATGGACTCTGAGAGTTCTTCGTAAGCGGAAAAAGTGATGTTTTTATCAGACTGCGTCAGGATGGTTATGTTTTTAAGCGTAAGCAATGTACATAACATTGCTCTTAGGTGCCTTGGAATTGTACTCTCACTCGCTCTCATGCGCTCTTATTAAGGTGAGTGAGAGAGAAGTACAAACCTGAAGCATCTTCTAAGTGCTCGAAGACTGTACAGTCAAAAACACTAATATCTATACGGCCATCGCGCCAAATACAAATACATAAAACATACAAAAACATAAGGTCTGTTCATTCTTACTTGTCTTATATAGTAAACAACTTTCTAACCTCAAAATGAACCTTTTTTGGCTAAAACAACTATTTTAAACAAAATAAATCAATCACAGACAATATATTGGCCAAGTGATGTCCAAAATGTTTACTCAGTTTACTTTATTTACGATAAAAGAGCTGTTTTAGCCAAAAAAAGGTTCATTTTGAGGTTAGAAAGTTGTTAACTATATAAGACAAGTAAGAATGAACAGCCCTTAGACCCTATTATCAGTAGCATAGGGTAGTGTTATATTAATGACTTTGACTGTACCTTTGTATGTATGAATATTTCTGCGGCACGTCTGCAACCTAAACGGCTTGGCTTTTAAATTTAACATATGAGGGGTTGTTAAATTCGTCTTTGTTGTGGGAGGGACATAGGCTATAATATTCAAAGTAATGAGAGGGAGGGGAGGGTAATATTTTTTTAAATAATATATACATATTATATAGAGGACAATGTCAAAAAGGCAGTCCGGTTTTTAAAGCTTGCTTTCTATTAGACTTGTTGTTAATGTTCTTATCATTTTAACTGCAATGTGCAAGGTGCAGAAAATTTAATTTTAAAATATTTTCAAGAAATTACAGAGAACATTCTTCAAAATGTTATAGAAGCTGTAATAACCACAGAATAAGAACATATAGCATAGAAACCGGACTATAAGACGTACTTGGCGTCAGCTATATTTCTCTACTTTTTAGATTACGTATTTACATGAGAAAAAATGAAACAAAAGGTAGGCTGTTTTTTCTTCTTTAACTGTCATTGTCACAAGGTTTTACACAGGGACTTCTTTGTCCTTCCTCGTAGGAAGGATTTGTTTTTCCTTGTCTATAGGTCCAAATACTATAGGTGCTTATAGGCCCAAATCACGACGATGTACCAAATAACGAAAGAACAGCTATAGATTCATCTCTTTGCAACTCACTATGAAAACCATAAGTAAAAAGAAGTGAACTATAATGTATTTTCTGCTTATTTAGTAGGTACGGTTTCTATGCCTTTAGTATGTCTTAGTCTTTATTCTGTGGTAATATCAGGTCGCTTGTCAATCCTTATTCGTGTGTATTGTTTGAGGAAAACCAAGTCATTTACAGGTGTAAGGTTAGCCCGTGTACTAGGAAGCCGGTTAATTACCCAAGACACTGTGACGTGTTACGTAACAATGAATCAGTTTTCTTTATTTTATTTACTTCAAGTATAAAGATTATTATTAAGGTATTGAGTCCAGCCCAGGTCCATAAAGATCTCATACCTCATACGTTACCTAACATCTCGCACATGACAATCAATACCGTCTTAACTCGAAATGTGACGGTGTTGAAAAATTTATTCTAATTTCAAACTACTACAAATAGTTATGCGCTACAATTTATTTTTGAGTTAATACGGTATTGAATGTCATGTGCGATCTGTATTGTGTACACAATATGGAATAAATAAATTAAATTAAACAATAATTGAGTATTCAGTCAGCCTCGTGTGGTTGCCGAGTTAGAATAGTGCCACTCCATGTCTTCCCGTGGATGTCGTAAGAGACGACTAAGGGAATAAAGGCTTGTAGTACTGGTAGGCGATGGGCTTTCAACCTGTCACTAATACGCTGGTAAACATCTTAGCCTAATTGCGCAAATTGTGGTTATAGAATTATCAACAAGTTTTTAGAGATGTTTGTAATTCTGTAGCTCTGCCTACCCCACTCTGGGAACGAAGGCTTGAAATTATGTATGTATGTATGAGTATTCAGTATTGGGAAATCTACATTAAATCTATCGTATTTTCTACGTCGACTGATTTCATCCAAGTTTTAAGTTCCAACGATACAACGATCTACGATAGGTATAATGTAATGAATAGCCAATATAGTCATTCACGTTGTCCTTGGGACGGAAAATGAAAGAAAAAATGTGCCATTACAGGTATTATATCAAGAAGGTTTAAACTACTCTAAACAAGAGATGAAAGAGATGGAACGTTGCGCAAGAGTGAGTGCATTAGAATGACTTTACAGACTATTTCTCTTTATAACCGACTTCAAAAAAAGGAGGAGGTTCTCAATTAGTCTGTTTTTTTTTAAAATGTTTGTTACCTCAGAACTTTCGACTGGGTGAACCGATTTTGATGATTCTTTTTTTATTTGAAAGCTGGTGCTTCCCGATTGGTCCCATTCTTATCAAAATGAAGATCTGATGGTGGAATCCATGAGGAATCGACGGAACTCTTCAAAATTTATAGGCATACTTATAGCGATTTTGGTATTTTTCATTTTAGCTCGTGTATTTGGCCTTGGAAAGCACTATTTGGTGAAGTGGAACTGATGATGAAGACCACAGATGGCCACCGGAACTCCTAAACGGTATATATTTCGAGGGTGGCGACAAGATATTTCGATTAAGATAGTTGAGCGTCTATGACGACGCATATTTAGGTTTAAATATATGACTATGACTTTCCCACGGCGTTGCTTGCGGCGAGATTGAAATGTTTTATTGTTTCTTATTAATTGAGAAGTGGGAGAATAACAGCATAATTATGATCACTAAAAAGTATATAAAAAAAAAAGTTTAAAAAAACAAAAACCCGCCTTCAAAAAGTTAAAAATAACTTCTTTAAAATGGTAGATAAATAGGTCAGTCCAACTGAAGTCGGCGTCCAACAATATTTTAACCAAAAGCAGACTTCAGTTGGACTGACCTATTTACCTACCATTTTAAAGAAGTTATTTTTTACTTTTTGAAGGCGGGTTTTTGTTTTTTAAACGTTTTTTTTGTCTACATAAAATGTGTAGATCGTAGCAGATGGAAAGAAGTGGTCTCTGCCTACTCCTCTGGGAAACAGGCGTGATTTAATGTACCCATGTATGTAAATGTGTAGGGCCTTTTGGGGGTCGAGATCTTCTCCAAGACACCCACCACAGAGGCAAGATGCCGAGAAATGACGATTTTTTACCTAATGAAACCTCCTAATAGACTACTCGTGTCGTTTATTTTTTTTACTAAGTAGCTGGGATTTTGCGACGTGATTTACGTGATCACTAAATTCGAAGAGCAAATCTACGTTTCCTTTGGCAGCTGATGTTTACAGTCATAAGAATGAACAATAACTACACGTAGAAGCGAAACTCCCGGCTCCGGGCGCGCGCTCGGCGCGTTAAATACCTACCGCCTGGAGACACCTGAGGTGTCTAGTCAGTCAGGGGCGTCACAGACGGAATATATATGTATCAACCAAGATATTGTTATTGTGTCTTGAATTGGTTTTCGTATTTGTGTTGATTTTAGTGTTTATGGTTGAACTAAGATAGTGTTTTAAAAAGTGAACAACTATTTACGGCAAAATAATTAGAAATAGGTAATTATTTGTTAAATAGTACATCCCCTAGATGTTGATGATAAAAAAACGGAAACATTAAAAACGAATGAATAGATAAGAATAGTATTTTGTAATAAAGCTTTTTCAACTTAATAAATATTTTAATTAATAGTCCGGAAAGAAACGTAAAAAGTAACTCCGGATCCCAGACTATACTTAAAATTTATTGAGCTTAAAAGGTTGTTTACCTATTTACAGACTCGTTTCTGTGTTTTATAGATGATTAATAGCCACATAACCATTCAATTTTCTGGAGATAATCTTAATATCATCTAAAATATTATTACCAAATTTAACGTAAATGTAAAAAACGCATTTTGCAACAATGTTTCCACGTTGAAAGAAAACATAAATTACATTTCGTGACTAAACTTGTATAACACATCCATAAACCGATTAAAATATTTCACAAGTGACAGCCCTGACTTTGGGCGCGGAAGACAGAGGGGCGTAGCGGGGTGAAGGGGGAAGTAGGTATTAAAAGCGCGGCATTTGGGGCCTGGCTAAAGGAGATTCGCTTCTACGTCTACAGTCCTAAGCAGATAAGGAGTCATTGTTGACACATTGTACAACCATGAAGTTTCCGTTTA
Organism: Acleris literana; assembly: GCA_946894065.1. NCBI lineage: Eukaryota > Metazoa > Arthropoda > Insecta > Lepidoptera > Tortricidae > Acleris > Acleris literana. Next base: position 9,253,342 of record OX335688.1, on the reverse strand, counting down.
TTGATAATGTTGCCAGCAGTAATACAATGCTGTTATTACTATATCACACGCAACAAATAAGTTTAACATTGTTTTACTGCTGTCAACAAGGTCAATATTCAGAAACTTCATCGTTGTACAATGTGTCAGGTCAGGAGACTCAGGATAGGCTTTTTGTCTGCCTACTACATTGTGAGAGCGTATGAGAACGATTGAGATAGAAATACAAACCTGAAGGTTGTTACTGTAAAGAACCGTCAGATGTTATTTCATACATACATACATACATTAAATCACGCCTGTTTCCAAGAAATAAGTTATTTCATTGGTTGAAGGAAAAAGGGTTCTATAGTATAATAGTATTAAGGATTATTTAGGATAAATAAAATATGTAGTAACGAAATCAGCAGTAAAATACAATTAGTTCATTTGACATTATAAATATTGACATTAAGAATGATATTAAGTTATTAAGGACATTTTTGCATGCCAGTTATGGTTAAACATGTGATTCTCTATTTAGATATTTTATAACAACTTTTTTTGTAACCATATTTTTTAAAGCAAATAAATAATTTGAATTTGAATTTGAATTTCATAAAATAAAATAATGTTCATTTTGATAGGTAGTACACAATCGCAAATGCTGATGTATTTCAGGATTATAAAGCGATTGATATTTGTAAATTGTGATCCAGAAAGATTGTATCACTTGTAATGACAGCCGATTACATTGCGTCCATTTCGATTTAGGTGACCGGTTTTAAAAGCGGTGTTATTAAATCCGTTGGCCGGCTATTTGGAGCCATTTGAAAGTTATTTCCTGTAATTAGCTGCTGGTTTTAAGTTTCCTTCGTAGACGTAAACTATATTTTAGGACTTTTTGATCAGGGGTGTGATTCTCTCAACAACGACGGACGGGCGGACGAACGAGTGATTGTCCAAGCGGCGAGTTTAAGTAGTCCCGTCAGAGTGAACAAAACACATTTTACAGCGTGTATTCAATTTGGCAGCATGACTTCTCGAACGTAGAAGGCTGCCTAATTGACAATGCACGCGCTAAAATGTGTTTTGTTCGCTCGGACGGGACTACTTAAACTCGCCGTTTCGATTCGCTCGTCCGTCCGACCGACCGACCGCCGTTTTTTGAGAGAATAACACCCCAGCTGTTTAAAAAACATACAAGTAGTTTTAGCTGCAATCATTTCATCTTGAGTTTTTCAGTAGGTACCTATTTTTCGAGATTCATGACTCAAGATTCGAGATTCATTACATACACAAAAAGTCACAAACAGACATGAACTTCTTGTTAATTTTCCTCTTTTAGTCTCAAATGTCTTTCAAACCAGTATCATTAAAATTAGACGCGCATTCCGAAACGCGTGACACCAGTAATTATTTGCTACTGGCAACACTAATTTAATTTCGAAGGCGCAAAATAACAGGTTGAAGCTTGTGTAACGATGGCAAAAACAACCCGTAAGTAGGTAAAATATAGATACGTGACAGCCGAAAGTTAGTTGTTAACTTTCCTTTTAAGTACCTTGTACGAACGAACGACTGTGATGTAAGCAAAATGAAATATTTGTAGCACTGAATCAAGTGACAATTCCATCTTGGTAACTAAAATATATAATATTTTTTTTCTGGTACAGGCTACAGTCGCGGATTGCCAATTAGTTCACAAAAAAAAACGCATAAGAGATGAGAAGTGAATTGCGCTCTATGTGGTATCAAGCTGCTTAATTGAGAACGACACGCAATAAGATGTGTTTTGTCCGCTTTTATGGGAGAACTTAACCTTTTGATGTCAAATTACGAATTCTACGCGGATGTAGTCGCTGGCCGACCAAACCTAAGACTGACGTGGTGAGAGTTATTATATTTTCAAGTATCATATTTTGAAGCAGCAATCACTAAAGCTACAGTTTTTGGGTAAAATTTGGATCATGTTGCCAATTATTCTCCGAACAGAACCCTATTTTTTTCAAACTCTTTTTATAACTATGCATGTTTGTAATACTTGCAGCAACTATAATGGCGTGTACCTACTGGCATTGTTAGGCGCATCGCCCACCCGCTCGTTTCAAGAAGAAGCGGCGCGGGCGCACCTATAAACCTGTCTCGCTCATTCTATATGCCGCCATGTGCGATATTCTCTTTCAACAAAGGAGGTTGTCAGCGAGTTCTATGATTTGATGTTTAAATAAATAGATACATATCATCAAACAGTGTCACACAAATTGACAGCGCCTAATTAAACTCTAGGCTTGTAACCTAAAAGGTAACCCATAATTTAAGCAAATTTCACTAGGTACATTGATTGAATCATTTCATCGAACGCTATTTTATGCGGAAACCATCATGTTTTCGGGATATCTTAAACATTAATTACATAGGTTAGGTGAGGTTACACTAGTGATAACCAAAAAAAATTAACTCATGCGGCGAGAAATGCCTTTCGAACGTTCGTCGAAAAGTGTTTCGATAAAATACGTACCCGTACCGTACTAACACACATAACAAATGTCTAAGGATCAAAAATATTTTTACATTATTTTGATATTTTGCAATATATCGTAATGCAGCACATTGCAACATATCCAAATAATATAAGGAATTTTTGATGTGTGTAGTAGATACCTACTACCCTACAGAGCATCTATATCTACCTACCAGTCTGATTTCAGAACTCACAAGCGATGTGCACTGAACTATAAATACTAGGTACTTATGTTTATCGTTGTCTAGTACAGTCAACAGCATAAATAAGTGATCATTTATGTACCTTGTCGCTTTCAATCGTTTCACAATTTTGTATGACATTTCAAACACGACGTTAAAGTGACAAGGTACATAAATGATCACTTATTTATTCTGTTGGCTGTACACATGGTACAAGACTAGATTATTTTGGGACTAGGTCTATTTGTTTTCGATTTTTAATTTTATTTTAATTTTACTTTTTTACTATTATTATTTAACTATATTTCTGACGACCTCAATGTAACTGCATATAATTTGACATGTCATGTAATTTATACTGTGTTATATTGAGTAATAAAATCTGAGTCTGATTGTCCCCTGGTATTTATTTATTTATACCTACTTGATTACCTACAAGTCACTGGACTGATCCCAGGATCAGAGTGAGTGCTCATGCACTTGAAATAATCTCAGTTCCTACCTACCCAGGCAACACAAAAACATAAGTAAATAAACACTAGATAAGATAAGATAAGTCAGTATTATCTAACGCATTGATGAGTTTAACCCGTCTTCGTGTGATGTAGATAAATACATACATTGTTTTATTTTTATGACATTACTATAGTATTTGCAATCCACGAAGTTACCTACTATTTAATTTTATGTACATTGACGCAGGAAACCGTGCAACATGAATATTAGCGGCAGTGCGCGCCTTCGTAGATTGAATACACTTTTGAAACAGGTGTACGAAGATTTTAATTTTCTTTTATTATTAACCTACATCGCACATGGGACACGGGCATAGACTTACATATAATATAGTCCATTCGCTTAGATAGTGTCGCTACACTCGCACGTACTTGAGTGAATTTGGCAGTTTACATCGAATTATATTCGTATTTTATTACGATAACCACAAGTACCTACGTGTGAGTGTAACGACACTATCTATAAACTATCTATCTACTAAGCGAATAGACTATATTACTTCATATAGACAGAGGCAACTCTAGGATAATAAATCTGGCTAACCCAATGCTAAATCTCGCGCTGACTTCGAATCGAACCCGTGAGTTTGTATAAATCAATGGACATGGGGAAGGATTCCAGACAAGACAGGACGACAGGCCTGACAGACGGCCGGAATGTCGGTGCTTTATCAAGAATATAACCAAAATTCAAGTTTCCTCTAATAAGTCAGGGATTTTCGTTGAATTTCACCCGTGTTTTAGATCTGGCAATACTGCACACGGCTCACTTGTGCGGCGACCACTGGGGACAAACGCTCCACTGTACTTCACTCGGATAAGGCTTTACTTTTCGGACTCTAAGCGGTAAAATTCGCAAAGTAAAGTGAAGACCTCTCACTCCTATTAACATTTCCCCCGGATACACCGTGATATGTGTTAATATCATTAACAATATCGTTAACTACGACTGTCTCTGACGTATGCGCCTGGACATCCTTAAACTCGACGCGTCTTGACGTCAATGAATGTTGTGATGACAGAATAGTTTGAGGCATAAGGGACGAACCGGTTTTAACAGAATAATAGACAAATGTATTCCGGTGCTAATTGTTTTGGGTGATGATGGGTGACGCAGATTTTTAGAGGACATGCAGGTTTTGGTTTGCAGCCATTTTTATACTGCTTGTCGCTCACGAATATACTTTTATTTGGATTAATGATTTGCGAGATTGACATGCCTGTCTGTTATTGGATGCGTCTTCAACTTCGGCCATTTAGTTTAATTTTCACTTGACCGCCAGTCGCTTCGTTAGACGATTTCACACATTTTTCCAGACGGTAAAAAAATAACGCGAATGATATATTGATCTTTTCGTTACACAAAATAGCATAAAAAACTAAGTAACTATAGAATAATACTTTTAACACCGAAATCTGACAGTAACAACAGGGCTCTTTTATTTACGTATCGTATTGTCAAAGTTAGTACAGTCAGTGAGCACTTAGAAGATGCTTCGGGTTTGTACTTCTCTCTCACTCGCTCATAATAAGGGCGTATGAGAGAGAGTGAGAGACAAATACAAACCCGAAGCACCTTCTAAGAGCTATCGCACTGTACCTATAGCTCTTATGGCAGGTTAAAAACTCTACGATACCATGTCAATAGCAATATGGTTTTACCAAGTAGAATAGAGCCATTCGTTCAAGTCCATTTGTTCACATCTTTATTGATGTATCTAACGTCTTGTTTAGTACGACTATGGCATCAGTACCCTTACCATGAGTTACAGTTACAGTCGAATGCTCTATCCCTCGCACTCTATAAGAATACTGCGAGGGACAGAGCATTCGACTCGCTAGCGAGTACGGTAATGGTAACTCATGGTAAGGGTACAGGACGCGTCACAACAATCACAATATCGTAAAAGCCAACATTTATAGAGTGTAAACTACTCATTCCTATAGAATCAACATTATAGAAACAGACAACCTCCCACACTGCTCACAAGGAATGACATCATGTATAGAAAAGTGAATTTACCTAAGCCAGTAAACAGACAAGCGGAAAGCAAGCGAGAAGCTCTTAGCGGAGGCACTGGGGACGAGGTCGGCACGGCGTGGTGACATCATAGCCATGGGACAAAAAACAAGATCCTTTAAAGACGTGCTTAGCCTATGGTGCCCTGCTTGAGAAGCTAGAGATGAGTTTGATCCACGGTACCTGCAAATATTTGTATGGTGAGCACGTTTCGTACCTAAAGGGTACAGAACGCTAAGGGTACAGTCGGTCGGCCGCAATTTGGACTATAAGTGAGTGTTACACATAACAGTTTCTCTTAAGGATTCATTTCTGCTCAGATTTTGGACTCTAAGTCAGGCGGGCTGACGGACTTGGGAGTGGGGAGTAAACGGTGAGTCAGTGACATCCTTAAGTTTTGGGTGTTGTTTACCTACCATAGTAAAGCCTTGAGATCTGTCTTGGACTAAGTCAATCTGTGTAAGATTAAGATTTAGGTAAGGTTTATAGTCGCTAGTCTAATAATGATTTACCGCAATCTTGCGCGACGTTATGTTTGTGAGCTTGCGCTTTAGATAAATATGCAGCTTTGAATTGTTTGTATGGCAATTTACAGGCGGACGCACAGAGCGCAAATTAGGTACACAAGATTTAAAAAAAAAAGAATCGTTCGAGAATGTATACTTTTAAGGTAGCGGTTCGCGCCGCGACAGAGACAAGCGACCGAGACACGAGACCGCGACCGGAGACCGCGACTGTCACTTGACCGTAGGCATCGTATGAGCGACAATTCGCGAACGAGACGTCTTGCTGTCTCCTGTCTCGCGTCTCCGTCGCCTGTCTCTGTCTCGTTCGCGAATTGTCGCTCATACGATGCCTACGGTCAAGTGACAGTCGCGGTCTCCGGTCGCGGTCTCGTGTCTCGGTCGCTTGTCTCTGTCGCGGCGCGAACCGCTACCTTTAGATGTTTTAATGTTCTGAAACTATAACAATAGTTACGGCGAACTTTCAAAAAGCATATTAAAAATACGTATAGTATTCCCAGTTTCTTAATAGGTTTCGGCTGGCTATCGCTATCACGCTTGCACTCGCAACTGACAGTATATTTGTCACTCGTGTGTCATGGAAAAACGAAGATTATCGATCGGCATTAAGAAAATGGTAGCAGTGTACAGCTTAAATAATATTGGCAATATATTAGTGACTCGTTCTATGACACAAAATGAAGGTCTGTTCATTCTTACTTGTCTTATATAGTAAACAACCTTTTATGGCTGAAACAGCTATTTTTAACCGACTTCAAAAAAGGAGGAGGTTTTTAACAAAATAAAGCAATCACAGACAATACATTGGCCAAGAGATGTCCATGTTTATTCAGTTTACTTTATTTACGATAAAAGTAAATGTTTAAAAAAACAAAAAAACCGCCTTCAAAAAGCAAAAAATAACTTCTTTAAAATGGTAGGTAAATAGGTCAGTCCAACTGAAGTCTGCTTTTGGTTAAAATATTGTTGGACGCCGACTTCAGTTGGACTGACCTATTTACCTACCATTTTAAAGAAGTTATTTTTTGCTTTTTGAAGGCGGTTTTTTTGTTTTTTTAAACATTTACTTTATTTTATACTTTTTAGTGATCCTATTTATGCTGTTACGTAGCTCCACTTCTAAATACTAATAAGAAACTATAGAATATTTCAAGCTCGCCGCAGACAACGCCGCGGGAATGTCATAGTCATATTTAAACCTAAATGTGCTTCGTCATAGTCGCTCAACTTCCTTTATCGAAATATTTTATCGCCACCCTTGAAATAGGTACCGTTAAGGAGTTCCGGTGGCCATCTGTGGTCTTCATCATCAGTTCCACTTCACCATATAGTACTTTTCAAAAGCAAATGCATGAGTTACAGTGAAAAATACCAAAATCGCTATAGGTCTGCCTATAATATTTGAGGAGTTCTCTTGATTTCTCCATGATCCCATCATCAGATCCTGACGTGGTGACAATGGGACCAACTAGAAAGTATACCTATTCGAACAACGAAAAAATTTTTCAAATCGGTCCAGTGGTCTTCGAGTAATCGGGGAACATACATAAAAAAAAAAAAAAAAAAAAAAAAAATATCCCGACGAATTGAGAACCTCCTCCTTTTTTTGAAGTCGGTTAAAAAGAGCTGTTTAGGCCAAAAAAAGGTTCATTTTGAGGTTAGAAAGTTGTTTACTATATAAGACAAATAAGAATGAACAGACCTTAGAGGAAGATAGCTTTGTTGCCGGCTACGAATTGCCGTAAAAATGTATCGTATACATAACTGCTCATAGTATAAAACAAACTCGCTTTCCGCCGTCCGTCCGTCCCTCTGTATCTATCGATGTGCGCGCTTAGATCTTTCAAAATACGTAGCGGCTTTCATTAATAGAAAGAGTGATTCAAGAGGAAGGTTTTTATGTATAATAAATTCTGAATTATGTACGGGTTACAGAAAACTCACATAAACCGAAGTGAAGCGGGGGCGGGTCGCTAGTAAATAATAATAAACAGTTATCTGTAACAGGTACGAGTTAGCGGTGGCAATTGCTGTCGGTGACGCATCCGGTCACTTTTACTTAATGGCCCAGTGAAATTATTTGCTATTTGTATAATAGTCGGCTCAGCTGACATCCGATATAATTATATAAACAAGTATGGGTAAACTGGCAATTTGCGAAAGGCTTAGCCTCATAGATCAACGGTAGGCCAGTTACCTTAATACCTATATGATCTGAGTAAAGAAGAACCAATGATAAGCGTAAAAAAATATATGAAGAGATTGTGCTATTTTATGCAGCATCTCGGATTATTTGTAGTTTCTGTGGGAATAATCGAGATCTACGCGGACGAAGCCATAGGCAAACATTAATGTCATAAGGGTTATACCAAATATTAACGTTACCTACTAGTATTATGCACTTTCTGAATACATCTTGTATTTGACAAGTCGCAGTGGAATCAAGTTAATTCTCCAGTTAAGTTTTACGAGATCCAGTTAAGTCATTAGTTTAAGTACCAGGGTGGCATGGTCGCGAGAGGTCTCGCTAAGGACGCTGGGCGCGCCTTGACACCGCCTAATCGCTGTACATTCTAATTGGGATCTTGATTCTAAGACTTATGCCAACCTGGTAAGTAGGACCGTAATTGCACTTTGAAGCCTGCAGTTATTCAAATCAAAATTAGAATGTACAACAACAATATCATCGTATTTTAAGCTTTCACGCATGAGATTATACCTAACAATATAACCGAATTCAGAAAATCTTTTTAAGAACTCTTCTACTTTACATATTAATTAATATACTTACCTAAATATGTTCAAGGTATTAATATGCAGTAGGTAAATGCTATATCCGGGGCCTGTATTTTAGTTTCTATTAGCCTATAAGTAATTACAATCTTGAAAGAAGCAACCTTTTGTTTATGTAAATAGATAGGTAGCAACCACACTTCATGAAAATAATCTTATTACTAAATCTTAAAGCTTTTTTTAATCAGCCTTTACGAGTAGGTAGAACAAATTAATTATGCACTTCTTTGCTGAAAAATTCAAGTGTAAAAAATCCAGGCAATAAAACCTACAATAAAAAAAAGGCTTTTTTCAAAAGTTGACTTTGAACGTAGTTATACTAAGTATTAAAACTACCTACCCAATAGTTGAAAGAAAATAAATATTATCATTCATTATATTACATTTCAAAACATACCTACCTTTGACTTATTCGACAATCTTCGGAAAGATTTCATTTCAATTAACATCTGTTTGACCGTAGGCCAGCCAGTTCGGAGCAGACCCTTACTTTACAGGATCTGAACTCCTGGTAATAGGATGACTAAACACCCTCATCTGAATGATTGTCAAATTAGAACAGCTTGACGAACTGGGTTCCTTCAAGGAGACTTGAACATCTGGGGTCTCTGTCGTCTTTTTCTTGCCTTTTTTTTTACACACATGACGAATTTGGTTTCAATTGGTTTGGCTTTAAACAAGATGCATTGCGAGAACGTTATCGAAAATGGATAAGGATTGACGTAAGCGGCCGGACGGTCGCATCGAGCGCTTATGGCAATGCTATAATTTGACAGTTATCGAAAATAGATTTCGTTTGCGTTACACATGTTGTCTAACCTCTCTGAACCTATTAAACGTTAATATACCTATAAAGTTTTTTTTAATAAAACTTCCTACTTGCGCATATACTTATGTGTTCAATATAATCCACACGTTATCCTGCTACCGTATTCCTTACTTTTCACACAATCACGTACATTAAAGTAATTATAAACCAGCATCATCATGATTCACTGTATTTTATCGCCCACTGATTACAGGCGGATTAAAGTAATGATTCCGAACAACTGCCCCTGGATATCGATAAGGACAAAGGTCAAATTACGTCAGGATAGTTTGCGTAAAGTCCGACGAGGTTATCATCATCAACATTACCATTTTAACATTTTTTAACAATACTTAACCAGTGCCCTTACCATTGTTGATCGGAGCCTTACCATTAGTTACAAAGCTACAATTACCGTAGGTACTCGCTAGCGAGTCGAATGCTCTGTCCCTCACAGTATTCTTATACAGTGCGAAGGGCAGAGCATTCGACTCGCTTCAGTAGGGTAAAAATAAGACTTCAATTTAAGATAATTACCTAACTACAGATTGTAAAGATAGCTGACGATCTCGATTATTCTAGACCAGGCTCCTCTATAAAACTAATGCGAACCATCACTAGATTAATGTTGCTAGCTAAACAAAGTTCCCTCACGCCTTATCTCTAAAAAGGTTATAAAACGTCTCATTTGCGTTTAGTAAACACTTAAAACATTTTCTATTTTAATTTTTGAGATAATATGGTAATACTGAAATCACCGAATTTTGATATTTTGGATGAGTGTTCGCGATTACTGGAGGTTCTTTACTTCTGAATCTTGCTTTCTCTGTCAGTTTCAGTACCCATCGATAGGCTTACTGAGAAAGGAAGATAATTATGAAGAAATTACAATAAACGGGTAATATTTACTACATTACCTGAGGCCTGATTCCTAATTTGTCTTTGCACGAAGGTATGGAAAACTATTGGGAAAGGGAAACTGTAATTTTGAATCAAAAAGTTTCTAAAAATTTCACTTTTGGGACAAGTTTCTGTTGCCAAGTCTAGTTTTTTTTTGCAATGTCGTTTTCTACTTCTCAGGACCAATCAAATGAGTCCCAAGACGTTGGGTCTACGTCAAGTATAGTGGAGATCCTGTCGCCACCTTCCGACTCCATCATCAGACCAGCTCGATGGTGCCATATTATTGTATTATCATCGAAGTTATGTAGATAGACCAAATTTCATAGGGCCGAATCTTAAGCACCCAAAACCGATGTGCGTGCATGACTCGATGTATGAATGTGGATGAAGCGAAAGAGATTTGTCAGGATCGTAGCAGGTGGAAAGAAGTGGTCTCTGCCTACCCCTGATGATTTAATGTATATATGTATGTATCGGTCCCCGGGAAGTGGTTCAAATCTTCCTTGCAAGATTTTACCTCAAATACATACTTGGGCGGATTTCTGGAACGTTGTACACCGTAAAATAGCGTGTCCTTCGACTTCTAACTCGTTTACCACAGAGGCATCGATTTATAACGTCATATATTTGGTACCTATCGATTAAGCAACTAATAACCTGTTGACTATCGTTATTAAAAATAAGTATAAACCTAAACCGACTGAAAAATCAGGTAAAAATAAAATATTGGGAGCGAAATTTCAAGTGTCCACACCCCTTACGCAAAGTTTGAAGTGAAATTTTATATAGTTGTCCCACTCTTAGATACCTTCTGGTTTGATTTTGTACAAAGTCATATATTCAAAATATTGAAACCAACCGAATGACAAGACATTTAGAGCTCAAAACACTAAAAAACTTACAAATTTTGCAAGTCTTAAAATATGTTCGTGAAGAAATTCCGCAACACGTCACGACGATTATATTCAAGATTCAATGTGAAAACTACCAAAGTTAGATTTTAATTTGATAAATGGCAACATTATTGACCCTAAACAGCCGTTAAACTTTGTTTTGACAGATTAGTTTAAGCAAAACATTGGAGTGAAATACAAGTCCGTCACGTTGCCAAAATATTACTTCCACAACGAACGGGCGTTTTAGAAGGTAATATTACTGTTTAGCGTTATGTTTTTGTAGTTATATTTTTATAAACTATTAATAATTTAAGTAGTAGTATCAGTTTGCAATAATAATCAGTAATTTACAAGTAATTTTAATTTGAATAACAACAGGTAGACATACGTCACATCCATTACGTGACGTGATGTATAAGGGATAACAAAATGTGACGTAATGGAATTCAAAGGCAGTATGCACATGATTTAAAGTTCCCATTTTTATTTTATTAACCTACCTACGTTTTTCATGTATGTTCATCAAAATTTGTCAAATATATTGTTAAAATATGATGGTCTATCATTAAATTTCGTTTCCTACCTCAAAATGTTATGTAATTTATTTATGTATTTAAAAATTGTGGGAGCTCTAATAATTTTTATATATATTGAAAACTAAGCCTTATAATTCCTTTACGTCACGTTTCTTTCCATTACTGTGACGTGTCCTACGTTAACTGTGTTATTTAAATGTAAATAATTCCAATATACTAAAGTATTATGCACTATTAGGGTTTTTATAAAAAGGACAAAAGGTATTCTGATAAATTGTTGTTATACATATTTAGTTGCACGCCGTATAAAACCTAAGAAATATAATGTTGTGAGCCGATGGGGACAAAAAAGTGACGTAATCGTACATTATGAACGATATTGCATTGACTAGGTAGGTTCGTTGTTATTTGATACTTTTAATTGAAGCTGATTGTATTCAATATTCATTTAATAAATGCTTTATCTTCGTTATTGTTCGTCTTCAATATTAAATAACTACTTAAATTCGTGACGTAATGGAACTTTTTTTTATCCAAATACAACTTTGACTTCAAATTACAGACAAACTAATCATTTTTCAGGTAAAAAGGTACTATTTTATTACATAGTAATAAATAATCAATCAAATAAAACACAGTTTTAGTAGAAATACAAATTTCGCAAATTGTGGAACTCCATTACGTAACGAACAACGTTCCAGAAATCCGCCCACTTACGAGTACATTGCAAGTTAATAAATATCTTGAACAAACTATAGAGTCCAGGTCTAAGATCTGTCTATCGATCTATCTAAATTTAAATCTCTGCTTTATCTACCGTAATCATAGAGCTGCAGTCTATAGTTCTTGTTTTACAAATTACTGCTTTCCCAGTAGTTACCTTCCCCCACCTGACCTTAATGTCATTGACTCATCGTATTGTTTTATCTCCTCCGCCATTATTGTCAAGATAATAAGAGCTATACGTTAACAATACGATAGCAATTAGGTATAAATACAGAGTAGAACAAGCCCCCTGAACTTGGTTTACACTCGGATATACCGTATTTTTCCAATCGGCAAAACGATAGTGAACGCGTCATCATCTCGTTAAAGACTAATATAGACAGGATTTTATTAATTAGATATTTCGTTTATATTATAATAATTGTTTCACCGAAGCACGGATTTCAACGCCGCAGTATATCGATTAGATAATGAGTTAACGAGTTGATGTCCGTCCTAATTAAATTTAGTAATATAAGGTGCTTAGTAATTTCTCACACTTTTAGATTATTGTTTAAAACAGGTAACCAGATGCCACATTAAACTAGAAATTTAAACTCTGGAACGATTGGTACCTACTGTATAAAGTGGATGGATGTAGGTACCTACTTACCTACGACCTGCATGAGTGATTGGTTAGTAAGTGGCACGCCCTTTATCTGAGACTTTTCGACTTGTCATCTATCGCCTAGTGATAAGCTAAACTATTGGCTAACTATTGTTGGTCCGAATTATCATAACATCGAATTGATCGTCATTCCGAATATTAGTAATTTCAATCGAATAATGTATTAAAAAACCACCTTCAGAATATTTATATTTTAAGAAGTTATAGCATAATATCATTCGAAATTTAAGGCCGTTTTGCTAAACCGTTCCACAGATCTTCACCTTATAAAATCTCTAAAATGTGAACTAAAGTATGACATAACGTCAGATATAATAAAGAAGCAATAAACAGTATCAGTTTTGTAAATCTTATCATGATATACAATATAGCAACGACAACATACCAGCTCGCGGGTAACTGTGCAGTTTAAAGGTGTAATAAAATAAAAACTCAACACTGTGTCATAAATGTCATAATATACCTATTTAAAATACAAGTCACTACCTACACACATTATACAACAAAGTCCCCCGCCGCGTCTGTCTGTATGCTCGCGATGATCTCAAAAACTACTAAACGGATTTTCATGCGGTTTTCACGATCAGTTAGATAATTTTACACGGAAGGTTTCTATGTATAATAAATTCTAGTTTATGGACGGATGTTACAGAAAACTCACACAAACCAAAGCGAAGCGAGGGCGGGTGGCTAGTTTCATTATAAGAGGAAGGTATCGCAAATTGGCAAGAGTGCGTGCACGGTATAAAATAATGACACGGAAATAGATAACTTTCTGTTAGAACGACGAGTTTATAATATACAAATTACGCTGCAATTTAAGGTGTTTTAGAAAACGCTTCCCTATGCCTATATTCAGTGTTTTATAAATGTTTTTTTATAAAATAGCTAGGTGCCTCGAAAAATTATTCATGAGATAAGTGTTATTTTTTGTTGTATGGACACGGGCGGCTTTATAATAAAAAACGTCATATTCTAGTTAGATAAGTATAAATAAAAAACACGCTTTCTTCTTAATTTTCGTAACTTTGTTACCGGATTAGCCATTTTTTAATCTACCAATGTTTTTAAAGTTAGACAATTTTTTCCAAAAAACGCGCTCCATGTAGAGTTTTTGGCCCCGAATCAGTCGAAGTATACGGATGTTTTGTGGTCAGCTGACGCACAACGCTCACCATAACAACCGCTAATTACCACGACATAGCCTGATCCGAGTTACAGGCCATTAATTTATAACACGAGGCAATAACAGTGATTGTCGCTGCTAATACACGCTGACAAATGCTCGGTTTCTTTTCATAAACAATCGTGTTATTTCCCGGCTGGATTTACAGCAAAATAATAATAGCGAGTTTCCAAAGTCTCTCTTTTTGGCATTGAGATTTCAAACACCTGATTGATAAATGGCCATAGACATTACAAATGCGTTGACAACCCTAATAGGCTTGAAATACACAGAAGCGGCGCGGCGCAGGTAAGGCACAGGCAAATCGCAAAGATGTGCCGCGCCCAAAACCTTTTTCATACAAAATGTAAGAAAGCGTCAAATTGTGAAATTACACACAAAAGGCGCGGCGCGCCTACTGTAGGCGCCGAAAAGGCATCCCTTCCTCCCTCTCGCTCGCTAGCCTCTTCTGTATAATTTAGCATAGCGCCTGCGACTTTTCCACGCCTTAACCATGCCTTAACGCGTGCTTGACTACGCCTTGCCTGCGTCACCGCGCCGCTTCTGTGTATTTCACGCCTTTAGTAAGATGGAATGGCTATGCTAGCCATACCGGTTATCTTGTAGGGACAGAACACAAAAAAGCGATAACTGCTTGGAGGTTAAAAGTTAAGATGGTGGTAGCGATCCGGATGGACATAGACTGTCATAATATGTGCACTGACAAGTTGTCAATGCAACCCATCTACGAGGGGCGGCTGAAAAGTAATCTACCTAACAATGAAACAAAAGACTGTCGTGGCTAATTTTTTTTTATTTTTCTATATAGTCCCCTGCTAGTAAAATGCACTTATTAAATTTTTCAAATATTGAATTTAAACCATTAAAAAAAAAATCTTTCGGTTTGTCGTCAAAAAAGTCAGTAACCGCAGCCTTCATTTCGTCATCGGTCATAAACCTTCGTCCCCTGAGGTCTTTCTTGAGAAGTCTAAACAGAAAATAGTCACAGGGGGCTAAATCTGGACTATAAGGGGGGTGGTCAATGGTTTCGAAGCCATTGTCTTTAATTGCTAGCTTCGTTGTGCGGGCGGTATGCACTGGTGCGTTATCGTGCAAAATCAGAATACCTTTGTTTAGTTTACCTCGCCGTTTTTCTTTTATTGTCTCTCTTAGTTGGTATAGTAAGTTTGAGTAATAATCAGCATTCATTGTAGTTTTCTTCGGTAAATAATCTATGAGCAAAATCCCTTCTGTGTCCCAAAAGATTGTAGCCATAAGTTTACCTGCCGATGGACAGACCTTGAATTTCCGAGGCGGCTTCTCATCCTTAAATTTCCACTGTAACGACTCTTGCTTACTTTCCGGGTCCCATTGTCGAATCCAAGTCTCATCACATGTTACAATTCTAGAAATTATTTCTTCCTCTTTCCCTCGACTCATCTCCAAAAACTCTTCGCAACATTTGACACGCCTCTCCATGTCAAATGCAGTCAACATTCTGGGGACCCAACGTGCACTAACCTTGGACATGTTCAAATGCTCATGAATTATTTCATTGAATCGCTCTTTACTGACGCCCACATCTCTAGCTATCTCCCACTGCTTCACTCGTCGGTCCTCTAATATAATTTTTTTCACCCTGGCTACATTTTCATCGGTGACGGCCGAAACTGGTCTTCCGCTACGAGGATCATCTTCCAGACTCTCACGACCTAACTTAAACTGCTTTGACCAAAACTTTATAACAAATTCGGAAGAACACAAACTGCCAAACACACGTAACATACGCTGTCTGATCTCCGAAGGCGTATTCCCTTCTTTAGTCAAAAACTTAATCACCGCACGCTGCTCGATTTTATCCATTTTCACTTTTTCTACCGACATGTTTGAAACAATTGTAGGAGACAAATAAACGTGATGCAATAAACAAATGAATGTAATACATTTTGAAAATAGAATAACAAACGAATATAAATCCATACCAGCCAGCATTATTTTTGTATATATTTCTGACCAAGGAGATTACTTATCAGCCGCCCCTCGTATAAAAGATTTTAATGATTGGGACTCTAAATAGGGAATATGCATGTTTTTTTCCACCTTCAATAAAAGCTGATTCATGTTAACTGGAACCAGTAATCGACAAGGACCCATGATCGACACTTGATTCTTATTTTACAGAAGATAAGGGTTATTCATTTGTTTTGTAACACTCAATTTATGACCGTATGATCTTTGAATTAAGAGTTAAGTGTCGATTATTGGTGCCTGTCAGCTTAAAGTGTCGAACACTGGTGCCATTACCAAACAGGTGAGAAAAAACATTTTTTGAATAGCTATAAAATAACCAAGATATAAGGCAACAAACATTTGTTCCTATCTCTTTCTAGCAAAATATAATTTTACGTGGAGTTTATATGGCCGAACTGCACGATGACGTCACCGGTGCACTTCGTTCGGATCTCTCTGTCTAATTAGCAGTTTAAAATGCTTGTATCATCCGTATTTCTTGACCGATTTTAAATTTAATTTCACTTTTAGTGATCTCTTTTACGGTATTTTGATATTTTGTTGAGAAATGCGAAAAAAAACCCATGCATATTCCCTATTTCGGGTACCGATCGAACGACTAGAGGATTTGAAAATAGAAGTTCGAAGTTACGTTGAATCCATCTCTATCTCTTGATTTATCAGCGTACTCAAAGACAACTCTTTCCTTTTTCAAACCTGTGTACACAAATCGTTACCGAGGAACGACTTAATCGTCATTAACCACCAAGAATAAAAGAAAAGGATAAGGGATTCAAAGTTTAAGTGCTTTTCCAAGGCCTAAACAATTCCATTTTCAAAACGGCGAAACGTACATTGCCCAAGTACACACAATCACATAAGCGTGGTCTTGCGTAAAGAAACTGTCGGGCTAGATTCCTAACGGACAGTTACGTGTAGGGAAGTAAAAACAATCTCCGTTAGCCGAGCGGATGCCTCTGATGTTGGCTGCGAAAGAACATTAGGTGTAGTGAATAATCCAACGACATTGTATTTGATCGGATGAGTTAGTTAGTTTATTGATGGGTAGGCTAACTAAGAAAACAAGATAAGTAAGTTTCTGTCAAAAATTGCATTTGCTGGATATATTTTGTTGCCGACTAGGTATATTTTTCTCCGCTCAGATATCATCTGCTTTTCAAGACGAAACTAGCTGGCTATTCCCAGTTGTCCGCACTCCGCACCTCATTGTCCATGGCTTTTTTTTAGGAATAAAAATTCCCAGTTGTCCGCGCCTAGTAGGATTTTTTTATTCCCAGTTGTCCACACCTTAATTAGTTTTTATTCCCTGTTGGTCACACTGCGGACAACTGGGAATAGCCGAAACTAACGAGCCCCAACTCGGCGGGTAAGTACATAATATATTAAATACAGCAAAGATCCCGTCGTCACCTTCCGACTCCATCATCAGATCCGCTCGATGGTACCATAATATTGCAATTTCATCGGGTTTACACATGAATTCAAAATTTTAGTCCATTCCATTGGCGGGAACTGGATTAAAATCGACTTGCAAAATTCCAGGACAAAGGTACACGTTAAGTCAAGTAAAAGCTTGTAAAAAAAACATAACCTTCCTTTTGGGCTCCGCCGCAGTCGGGTAAAAAGTGCCTCGTCTAGCGGAGTTTCAGTTTGCCAACAATCTCAAAATATGAGAGAATTGAGAACGCTGTTTCCATGCAAAAATAAAAGGCGCTAGATCGATAAGTAAGTACATTAACTAAGATGTAGGCACTTAAGTTTTACACAAATGTGTAATATTGCTATCAGCTTTTGTTGATTTAACTATTTATTATCCTAGGTGGCATCACTTCATTAGTGTGTCTAAAAATAACAATAATGTCGGCAAAAACGGCGTGCTAGACTTTAAAAAAACAAATGCGGTAACAAACAAATTTATCTACACACATATTATAAGTACTCTAATGTGGGAACCCAATATTCAAACCGCGGATAGATAGGCTTACTTCGGATTTAAATTTGACACATTTTGTATGGGCAAATGTCAAATTTTAACCCGTAGTAAGGCTTATCTATCCGCGGTTTGAATATAGGGTTTGGCCGTAAGATGGGTTCAGAAGCTGAAAGGCAAATGAACAGCATTACCTTACCTGTGGTAGTAGGTGACAGCGATGACAGCTGTAACGTAATTACGTTATCGAATATTGTAAGGTAATGAGATCCAAATATGGGACATCATCCAAAATTAACAGCTGTCATCGCTGTCACCTACTACCACAGGTAAAGCTGGTAATTGCCTACGGGTTTTGAACGCATAATAGAGGACTTATGATATTATATGTACGTAGATAAACAATTTAACGTTAGTCCTACCACTATAACCTCGAAAGCCCACTATACTACAAACAGGGAGTTTTTTGTGAATGGGACTTTGAATCTACCATCAAGGCAATAAAGTTCAATTACGTTTGGTCGATAATGCCATTTTCAGTTTATGAAGATACGAAAATAAAACTTATGTGAATCGCAACATAGTTCAAATTAAATTGCCTTGATTATGTACATTCTACTGCACACTGGACCTTAAGGGATAGCCAAAGCGGTAGCAAACACTTATAATAATGTTTTATATTTCTTTTAATAGAAAAAAATATAGTATGTTTTTGAGACTCGTGTCCTATTTTCGTTTTACTTTTCAATTGACTACAGTTTCAAATCCCAGTCGATTGCCATTTTCTTTGACAAGATTTTGTCGTGTAATGTACTCAATGTTTTGTTTGGTATCCAGAAAATCAAAAAGGAATCTTATACCTAATTAGTTAATTATGTGGAAGATTAAGTTTAAAAATCACCCCTCCCTTTTCCGCTTAACCTAATCAGGAAAGAAAAAGGTAGGCCTCAAACGACCCCCCATTATGATGATGACAGTTTGGAAATTTTAGAAGACATTAGCAGCTATTCTACTAAGATAGCGAATTTAATAGCTTCACAAAACAATCAATTAACTATATTCATAACAGTATCAATCAATTTCATATCTGTTTAATAGATAACATACTCATCTACTTCAGGGTTAGCTGAAACAGATCCCATTTAGGGATAAGTTCACCTTTGTACATTAGTGTAATAACAATATTGTAATATTTATATTTTTGTGCAACAAAGAGTTTACATACATACATACGTCATACATATTACTAACTGATTACGTTTTAATACTCATTCTACCTACCTACGTCTAGGATTTTATTTCTGCTCGAAAGAGACCAAATAAATATGTAGGTATTATCATGGAAAAAAAAATAGACGATAAAAGGAAAAAATACCTAAGTAGATTCTGCAAAAACATCGGTTTAACATTTTAAAGCTAGTATGATATTGGTATGCCTTCGCAGGTTTTAATACGGTAGGTTGTTCGTATTTAATGGGCCCACTACACTATCGGCGATAATCGTTTATGGTCTGATCGTCTATAATCGGCACGATCCTGCAAGCATCCACACAATCGCCCGTAGACCCCGTAGTAGTTTTCAAACGGCAAGCGTACAAGATGGACGTGGATTGTGTTGTTGCTTTATTATTTAATAAATGGAGGAAAAGAAAACGGTGGTGCTCGAGTATTAATCATAATTAAACGAAGTATGTAGATAAAGTAAATACATTATACAATTTATTAATAATTAATTGTCCACCGGGGAATTAATGATCAGCGATAGTGTGGGCAGCTCAAACGCACAACGCGGTGATGTCCTTTGATGCGTGCCCGAAAATCCGACAAATCACGGGTCCCAGGCGATCATCGGCGATCATAGACGATGATCGGCGAATACAGCCGAGTATGCCAACTAAACTATCGTGCTCGCCCGTAATCGTCTGTATTCGCCGATAGTGTAAGGGCCCATATTATATTCGCTGATAGTGTAGTAGAGGGCCCATATTACACATATACTTTTAAGGGTTCCATACCCAAAGGGTGAAAACGGGACCCTATTACTAAACATCCGCTCTCCGTCCGTCTGTCTGACAGCGGGCTGTGTCTCATAGACCGTAGGTAATAGGTAGACTGTTAAAGTTTTTATTGAGTGTATTTACATTGTCGCTATAAAATTAAATAATAATAATAATAAACTAAAACAATAGTTAGGGGGCTCTTATACAATAAGAGCGGTTCCGCACTACGTCCGATCCGAATCCGATCCGAACCAGTGAAAATACGGACCTATAGAGAAATTGGATTACGGAAGCCATCATCCGTCATCCGATTTCTCTATAGATCCGTATTTTCACGGTTTCGGATCGGATTCGGGTCGGACGTAGTGCGAAACCGCTCTTATGGTACGGAACCTTTCGTGTGCGCGACCGACTCGCACTTGGCCGTTTTTTTTGTATAATAATATTACACGTGGTATGATAATCAGCCTTAATCTTTAGAGATTTGCATTATCTAAGTTCGACCACGTTGTCTGATAGAAATAAGATAGGTACAACAAAATATTTGCTCTAATACAAAGTCAATTAATTAATTTTACATTGTAGATTGTTGGAAATTAGGAATTACTTCCGAAATAGGTTTTAATTATTTTTTTAATGATTTAGCAGCAGACGAACCTACCTTGTTTACTTAAGGCCAAGTCATTTGGTCATTCAGGTGACCTTGATTTCAATTTTACGCTTAATGTAATCTTTTTTTTACAGAATTTTTAATTTGTTGAAAGCCATAAAAAAGTAGAAAGATTTAGTCATGATACATTACCTGCGTCTTAGTAGTTTGGGTCAATAACTAGTGGTATCCCTCGCCTTTGCACCTGCTTTGCGAAAAGGCACGGTGTACACACCACACCATCTATAAATACTACCTAAGTATTTGCGTTACGTGGCAACACAATCGGCATTTTCTACGCCAAATTTTCCTCTATAGCTAAAAAGGAACCTTTAGAAATTTTAGGAAACACTTCCTAGTAATAAAGAAGTAGGTAAGTGAATAGGCATTCGGGCGTTTTAGGCCGAAGAATCACCCAGTTACCTACAAGTAGATTCACTAAAGCTGGCATGAATGGAATGAACCTGGCTGGCAACTAGCACTGTGTGAGTGCCGTCCTTTGAACCGATGTTCGAATTTCAAACCGAAAACCTGTTAATATTTTACACACGTGTATACTTTCGTTCACTCATTCAATCCATTCGTGCCAGCTCTTGTGAAACGACCTTTATAATGGCGTTTAGTGTAACTTCGTCTACGTAGAAGTCGTTTGTTGTCTTTGTTGCTCTACCCAATTAATATTCCGGAATAAAAGGTATTCTTATGGTGGGGCCACACAAACGGGAAACGTCAATGCCCAGCATCGCGATAAATTTGAGTAACCACACTTTGACCGTTAAATCACATTGATGTAAAAACCGGTCAAGTGCGAGTCGGACTCGCACACCGAGGGTTCCGCACCGCCGCACAGGGGTGTTATTCTCTTAAAAACGGCGGTCGGTCAAACGAACGAGCGAAAGCGCAGCGGCGAGTTTAAGTAGTCCCGTCCGAGCGAACAAAACACATTTTAGCGCGTTCATTCTCCATTAGGCCTTAAGGCCCAGCCACACCGCTTGCGTGACGTGCACGTGCACGTGCGCCTTCACTTTCCACTGCGTTGTATTTGACATGTCGTAATGAGAATTCATACTATACATACAACGCAGTGGAAAGAGAACTCGCACGTTACGCAAGCGGTATGGCTGGGCCTTCATACTTTCGAGAAGCCATGCTGCCAAATTGAATACACGCGCTTAAATAATGTGTTTTGTTCGCTCTGACGGGACTACTTAAACTCGCCGCTTGGACATTCACTCGTTCGTCCGTCCGTTAGTCGTTGTTGAGAGAATCACATGCCAGAACGTATTGTTATATTCCGATTTGAATTGAATTTCTAATCGAGTCAGCGCCAGCCCAACTCACACTTGACCATTTTTTAGTATTTGTTGTTTTTATTTAAGGTTTGTACTAGTTATAATCATATCAAATTTGACGATTGTATGTTTTACCGTTTTTACAATACAACAAAAATAAAAACACGTTGAAAAAACATTTCTTGTATGGGGAGTAATGGGAACCTCATTTATTATTTCCCTTTCATTGTCCTGGCTACACCGACGTTAAACGTCTATCATCGCGATAATTACGATAAATTAAAACGGCGGCGTTTCCCGTTAGTGTGGCCCCAGCATTAATTAGTCTCTGGGCTAACTGTGTACCAAAAACGTCGATCAGTTGAGGTGTTGAAACGTGAAACCAGAACCAAAAAAACTTAGGCATTTAATAGGTTAGGTGTCTGTTAGGATTTCATTCTTAACTAGCCCGCAACTTCGTACGCGTTGATTTCGATTATCTTATTTACTTTGGGAACTTTTAATTTTTCTGCCATGAAAAGTACCCTAATAAATAAGTAAATAATAAGTAGTAGTATGTTAATCCAGGACATGTTCATTCCAAAGGAGAATGTACAAAAATGTATGAACGCCAGCCTAGAAATCAATAACACTAAACACTATATCATCGGATATCCTTTTTAATTCTACGACGATTTTGTGCAGCGGGAAACCTCAAATAACTGTGAGTTTTTTCTTTAAATGTGGAACATCGTGACGCCTACATAGACGACTTTAGCATAATTACTATGAAATACCGCCGTCTTTAAATGGCGTTAACTTATTTCACACAAAGATTTCGAAGTACAACTTAGAATTACCTATCCGGTGACATATCGCTTGTCCTTATTGGTCATATAGGCCAATTTGCCCACCCTCCTTTCACCCAAATCCGTTGCAGCCTGAACAAACACTAACTTTCGCATTTATATTACCGACCTAAGTGGGTTTTTTATTCATTTATTCATTATTTTAAGATCAAATTAATTGAATCATTTACCTTTTTCTACGGTTTTTAACTCGCTTATAAGCGTTGAATTTAATGGGGCAGTCGATTTGGTTGATCTGTGGGATTATTGACCTTAGATCGGACGAGGCTGATACCGATATACTCAGTTCAGTATTCATGATTCTTTAGATAACTTGCTTAAAAACCAGATTAACAGATAATTTAAGGTTATTAAATTTTGTGAGTTATCCAGAGTTTTGATTAATTTAGTGTGTAGATATAAATATTTAGTTTGCATACATATTTAAACGTTTGTTACTAAATCATGATAATGGCAGAATTTGAACGGATTTGGCTGGCACACACAGGTACCTACATCATGTTCGAGATGAACAGATCTTCAAAAAAATACCTATAGTTCTTAAAGGCCGGTACGATGAAAAACCGGCCAAGAGCGAGTCGGACTTGCACACGAAAGGTTCCGTACCTAGGGTTACCATATCTCAGGATTTGTCCTAAAATTTCAGGATTTTTGGACTCTTCTCAGGATTGCGGCCGGAATTTGCTAATCTTAAAAAACTCGGGATTTTTACAATTTATAATAAAATACAGTACATTTTAAAGATCTCTTGAATAAAAAGTAAAACAAACTAAAAATAATCTTCCTAATAGAGAAATAATTGACGTACCTAATCAACTTTGGTACTGACATTTTTAAATTTGTAATTACGTTTGAGAGAAATTTCTCAAAACTCAGGATTTTTCAATAGAAATCACGCCTTTTCTCCCGGTCTTTTCATTTTCTCATCTTACATCTTTTTCATTTTATTTTTTGCGGTGGTACCTATTCTGGGGCACGAATGGGGAGTAAAAACTGTATTTGAGGGTGGGGTAATCGGTAATCCCAACCTTCCGTGGTAGGTATCACCCGATGGTGCCAACGGAAGACCAGCACTAGTCTTTAACGCGAAGACTTCAATGCTAGCAATACCTACGGTCCATACCAACCAATAGACTTGTCTTAATTAGTAAACACTTTTATAACCTCGAATTACTCCCATTTCGCCTAAAATTATAATTTTGTCATAAAATAAACCATCCATGATGTAAAATCAGGAAAATGGTGTGCAACATATGGTCTCTAGTTGCTTTATTCAGCAGAAAACGGTCGTTTTAGCCAAAAATGATGCATTTTGAGGTTATAAAATTGTTTACTAAGTAAATAAGACAAGTCAATTGGTATGGAGTTTAGGTAGGTAGGTACGCTTAGTTGGGACCGTTTCGTGACTACATTCTTTTTGTATGTATTTCTCTGTCCTTTGTTGTTTGTCACGAATTAATGTTTTTCTTTCTTTCTATCTCCGAAAACACGGATCTCCGTAAGTCCCTGCAAGAGCAGCGACGACATGGAATGGTAGGTAGGTAGGTACATCTCCGGTATCGTACTTAGCACTGAGCATGTACTTACTACGTATATAATTGTAACTGTACTTAAGTAGGTATGTGTACATTAGTTTACCTTAATCACAAGTGCATTGAAACTGCACTACAAATTGTCTACTAGGTAGGTATTTAGTACCTACGTTACGTGCTGATAATTCGTTAGCAACGTTTAAGAGTGGTAGGGTACCTACTCGGCCTAGCTAAACTTAAGTTTAACGGCATGCACCAGAAGGGAATGCACTAAAATGTAGTTTGACGTTTTATTTATTTATGGATAGGTATAATATACTAAGATACAACTAGATACCTACTAGACAGGCTAGTGTAGATAGGTAGGTATCCCTACCTACAAATGTACCTACCTAGATACGTTGATGTCTTACTAACCCACGTTGTTAATGCATTATTCGAATTATAAATTAGTATAATAATTGGTATTATAGATGGGTACTATAGGTAGGCGCAATTTTGCGCTTTTGTATTGCAAATTAGGTAAATTACACCTATCAATAAAAATATCGTGAAATTGCCCTTCGAGGTCATTAAGGAATGTAATCAATCACCGTATTTTAGCTAGCCTTATTTTTAATTAAGTACTGACTGTAGATTATACACTACTTATTTGAATAAAACACATGTTAATAGAAAATACATTAGGTAGGTATCTCATCCAATTGCAACAAATATACCTACCTACCTAGCTATTGCAACAGCGATTTGCTCATAGGTAGATAAGGAGGAATGTTCTGTTAATCTGTTTATTGAGAACCAAAACAACAAAGTTACCCTCGCCTAATAAACTTGTTTGCACTAGGTATTTATTACCTGCCGAATTCTGAACCCCCAGGTAGGTACTTTTATTACTTTAAAGCGTACTCGAAAGTAAGTAGGTAAGTACGTATTCATTTTCTCTCAACAATCTGGCTACTGCATAAACAAGTCGCCAATGAGATTACAGGTGCATTCTGATTCACGATTGTGATTGGACGGCTCTAATTACGTAGCCAATCAGGAATTACACGAACGAGATTAATGTTTTGTTTTTAAGATGCTCGTTAAACCTAATCTAGTGTTTAAATTGGAATGTTGTTAGTAACAACTTGTTACTGACACTGTTTCTTTCCCTTTTTAATTATTACTGAGCATTCTACGTTGCACTTGGTTGCACTTGATTGAAAATGAAAAAAAAAATAGGTACCTACCTACATACAACAATCACAACGTCACCTGATAAAACAGATGAAATGTGTATACCTACCTAACCTACCTATCTATGTGCCGCAAACACAACATAGGAACTTGTTTTATTCTCGCAAAAAACAATTTGTTACACGACCCTACTTCAGAATTAGCGAAAGAGCTCGCAACGAAAAAAAAGCATTCTGCGACAAGGGCTTATTCCAAAAGTATAAAGCTGGTTAAACTTTTTTGTAATTTACCTGGTTGCTGCTGACGTCGATGATGACATACGCAAGGTATACGACCTCCTCCTCATCAGAGCCAAGCGCGGCGCCTCCTAGCCCCGCCGTCCGCACGTGCAGGGCGCAAACCCAGCCTCCGCTGATCATCGCGCCATGCAATGCAGACACAACCCGAAAAGAACCCACTCAACACACTATATCATGTCTAAAAAAAGTAAAACTCTATGGTCGGAACGTTTTTGAACACTAGAAATCGTTGGGTAATTCGCGTGTTTTGCTTTACCGCTAGCCGACGCAAGTATCCGTTTGTTGGTGAAAATCTCGGAATTACCTCACTTCACACGCGTTATGTCCGCTAACTTTAATTCACTGGTCTTTTCGAAGAGAAAACTGGCTGATTGAACCACCCTTGTTCGAATTTCAAACTCGTTTGACAGCGACGCGGAGTAAACAAGTTTTTGAAGAGTTTATTTGGGTTATAAACGATTATTATTATAAAGACGGTTAGCGTGTCCGTCGGATGGGAGGATCGAGTCGACTGCCGCTCGCCTGCCCCCCTTGTCACTGCGCAGGTATAGGTGAGCCAGGTGAGCGAGCGCGACGTTGCCGCTCCGCTCATTATCAATGATGAGATAGCTTCTACCATCGAATCAAAATTCACGCGTCGTTGCCAACGTGGTCCAATACTTCTTTTACAACATTCCAAATTCGAATGTGACTTTTTAAAACGTCAATGGAACGTTTTTAATAATCATCGCTCGGTAAAATACCACTTAACACAACTATCAGCCAGCATTTTCGACGCTTTTCACATGTAAAGCTTCTGTGATAAAGTACCTTATTATTTTAAAGTTAAAGCCCAATTTGTATTACAGACATTTTGTTTATTTATCAAATAGTATCGTGATATTAGAAACCACACCAATACCTGCTATTCGATGGAGTGCTGCATATGCATGTTTTGGTACGGGGTCACGATTCCTAAACGACCACTAAGGTAAAAAATATATCAACGAAGCATTGCGCGTTTTGCGTAAGTTTCTTTATACGCGTCGATTCTAAAGCAGCAATGAACATTAAAAGTAGCTTAATTATAGTTTCAATTTGGTCAAGCAGGAGTTTTATTTTAGATAATGATAATTGGTGGAATAAAGCATATTTATCGTTACAATTGACACATTTTGTATGTTTCATGTTTCAGAGGTTCTTTATCTATAGTAATTATAATAGTAATCCTACCTATTGTGTTTTTATATAGTTTCTTAGATAAAGTGGAAGATGGTAGAAGGCAGTAGGCGTCAGGATCTTATGCAGGGTCCCTCCGAAACGCTACCACCATCTTATCCTTTAACCAACCGCCAAGCATCAGTGTTGGCATTGTTGTGTTCCTGTGTGGGGGATAAGACAACCGGTGAAATTAATAGCATAGAGGCATTAGAGGCATTCCATCTTGGTCTTAAGAATTGGCAACGCATTTGTAGTCCTGATTGTAGTTTTGAGAATAGGTACCTATATGGCTCTCTTAGCGTCGTTGTAGTAACTTGTATATATTATAATCTGTGGCATCGTGGCCTGAGGCCCTACTTTGAAAATCGAAGTTCGAAGTTACGTTAGCTCCATCTTTCTCTCTCGATTTAGTCTCGAATGACGAGTGACAGGGACGGAGCTAACGTAACTTCGAACTTCGATTTTCAAAGTAGAGCCTCTGTGTGCTCGGGTGCCTTCCTTCTCCTTACCATAAAAAACCGGCCAAGTGCGAGTTGAACTCGGTTGGAGAGGGTTCCGGACAGGGACGGTACTTATTTTGTTTTTGTTATATTTCTTATAGGTTTTCCTGTAATCTACAAGCAATGAACTATATTATTTTTAATTTCCTAATTTGTCCCCGGAAAATGACCCTTATTTAAAAAAAAATATAGGTATATTTACTAATCACATCTGTGTTTGGGTCATCAATTTACATATGTGTATCAAATTTCAAGTCAATCGGTCCATTAGTTTCGGACCAAATAGGGAATATGCATGTTTTTTTTTACAGCTGCAATAAAAGCCGATTCAAGTAACAAACAGGTGATAAAAAAATTGATTTTGAATAGCTATAAAAATAACCAAGATATAAGCAAACAAAGATTTGTTTGTACCTATCTCTTTCTAGCAACACCGAATTTTACGTGGAGTTCATATGGCCGTACTGCACGATGACTCTGATCTCTCTCTCTAATTAGCATTTTAAAATGCTTGTATCATCCGTATTTCTTGACGGATTTTAATTTTAATTTCAGTTTTGGTGATCTCTTTTACGGTATTTCCATATTTTGTTGAAAATGCTGTTTAAAAAATTCATGGATATTCCCTATTGGCTGTGACAGACGGAAGGACAGACAGATGCACGAGTGATCCTATAAGGGTTCCGTTTTTTCATTTTTGTACGGAACCCTAAAAAAGTAGGCGAGACATACCTATACCTACCTACATAATCAAATGCAGTTTTACTGCTGTACGTTTGAAGTGAAGTTACTGTACATTTTAGTACCTTGTCGCAATAACATTAAACTGAGAGTGGCTTGAATTTAGTATATCAATAGCTGCGAAAAGGTACTAAAATGAACAGCTACTTAGGTATAAGTTCGACCGTACGCCGACTTTAAATCTATCGCTGACCACACTATCAGTTACCTTACTGGTCTTCTCTTGGGATGCGCTGGTAGATTTTTTTCGCGTAAAAGTGCCCGTGCTGAATAAAGATATTTTTAGGGTTCCGTAGTTAAACTAGGAACCCTTATAGTTTCGCATGGTTTTGCCATGTCCGTCCGTCCGTCCGTCCGTCCGTCCGTCCGCAGCCTATCTCAGAGACTCTTAGGACTAGAAAGCTGTAATTTGGCATGAATATACATATTAGACACGCCAACAAAGAAGTAAAATAAAACCTTGAAATATAAATATTTATTATACGTAACTTCGGGATGTATTTTTTTTTTCTCGTCTACCCCATAGTGTGTGGTGTCGTTGGATAGGTCTTTCAAAAATATTGCGGGTTTGTGGCAACAATTTTTGATTAAGGGATCCGTTTATGAAATATTAAGCTTTAAAGCGCAAATTTTTGTTAGAGTCAAGTGTCCCCCCCCCCCCCTACAGCCAAAACTACAAATACTAAAAATCTGAAAAATATCTTAAATGAAAGCACATATAATCAATTTTATAGGAAAACTATCACGACTAAGTAAACTTCATTGGTTCTTGAGTTACAAACGGTTTAAATGTTTATACCTACAGAAAACTTATTGCGGTGTTGGTAAACTGACTGCGACCTATGTCGATGTATGGGGATAATTTCTGTTCAGGTCTAATTTGTTTGTAGTAACGGCTTTGGAACCCTACACTGAGCATGGTCCGACATGCTCTAGCCCGGTTTTTTTATCTTTTTGTCCTCAGTGTCGGGTTCGATTCCCGGTACGAGCAAATATTTGTGTGATGAGCGCGAGTACGGTCACAGAAGTTAATTTGCTACCCATTTCAAAGAAAATCTGCTTGAAGATGTCATTGTCAATAGAGATGCCAAGTCATTTGTAGTTGACAGGAAACTCAACCTTACTGCTTTAGAATGTCAGATTGACTTTGGACCTAAGGTGGGTCACAAATTAAATTCCTTGACTGTACTTTTTCCTGAGTTTTGGACGTTTTCTATGTACCTGATTGTACAGTCCACCAATTTAATTTCTAGGCCACTATGGCCTATGTTAAAGTGACGTTGACAACCAACTGTAAGGCTGCGGCTCCACTGCGGCGGAGACAAGCGGAGCGGAGAGGAGACGTGTAGGGATATACCAATTATATTATTTATTTATTTATTTATTAGGATCACCAACAATCGATACAGTGTTTTAAAAAATCTAAGAATAACATTAGAATGGGTTTAAATATAATTGTTCCACCGATTACAGGTGAGCACAGCATGCGTTAACAGTATTTTTATACATATTAAAACGGAAAAGTTAATCAAACGATCAATATATTAGTTGAAATCTACTACATCTCGTCTCCACTCCGCTTCAATGAAAACAGTTAAGCGGAGATGAGCGGTGCGGAGAGGAGACGTGTAGGAATCGACCAATCATATTAGTTGAAATCCACATCTCGTCTCCGCTCCGCTTCAGTGGAAACAGTCAAGCGGAGTCTTGGAACGCCCTGTATGCTGCTTAAAGCTGCGGCTCTACTCAGCTCCGCTCGTCTCCGCCTCAGTGGAATCACTTAACTCTTCACAGCTCTGCTCCACTCAGCTCCGCTCGTCTCCGCCTCAGTGGAATCACTTAACTCTTCACAGCTCTGCTCCACTCAGCTCCGCTCGTCTCCGCCTCAGTGGAATCACTTAACTCTTCACAGCTCTGCTCCACTCAGCTCCGCTCGTCTCCGCCTCAGTGGAATCACTTAACTCTTCACAGCTCTGCTCCACTCAGCTCCGCTCTTCTCTGCCTCAGTGGAGCCGCAGCCTTAGAGACTTCCTATGATTTGGTTTATATCGTCACGTTCACAAAGTCCGGCCTAGGAATCAAACTGGTTGACTGTACCTATTATATGTATGTATATAATAATTATTATTGAACTGTTATTACCATGGCAACGCTTATTATAGAATTGTTTTGACGCTTCGGATACGCTATAGGTGGTATTCTGATACCATTAACGATATCAATATTAGCGGTTTATAGTACGCGAGTAGAAAAATAACTTTTCTCAAAAATTTCCGGAAATGTTGACATTCCTATCTACACACATCCAAATTTTACTCGAAACATAACTTTTTTATTTATGCCTGGAATAGCTTATGTTTTTTTTAAAACAAGAATTGCGTTTCTCCTTGTCATAAACAAAAAGGCGGTAAGGAGTGATGGTTTTTTCACATGAAGTTTCGGTTTGTATGCAATTCAAAAAATGAGTTCAAGCGATGAAGATTTGACTCCAACACGAATTTTTTCTTGCGATTTTTGAGAAAAGCACTATATTTGCCTCGGCAGGAACAGCAATTGCGGGCTTCGTATTTTTAAACGGACTCGCAAGCTCGTCCGTTTAATCCAATAATCGGCCCGCAATTGCCTACTTCCATGCCTAGGCAATAATGTACTATTATCGTCGTCTAGGCACCAATAGTACGGTAAGAACTTTTTAAACTGGCCCTCTCTGTTTAACACATCTCTTTGCTAATCGGGACACTTCTTAAAATTAAATTCGTACTATACAAGCCTAGTGCTTAGTTTTAGACTAACACCCGTATTCACAAACAACACTTAAGGGATCCTTCACTGAGTAAACGCACTGCGTTCAATACAGCTTTGTGATTGGTCCTTTTTGACCAACCTTTTGTTTATGAGACGATTTGAACCACCCTGTGCGTGCGTTTGTGCGTTCGTGAGCACTGTGAGACCTCATAGTGAAATTTGTGAATACGGCTTTAAGTCGATTTGTGTGAAATATTCCCAAGAGGGCCCTGCAAAGATGCACTACGCTAACTATCGTTTCTATTCGATTCGTTTTTAAACCAATCGCGTCACTGGGAGATCACGTGACTTTTCGTATCACGTCATCTCCCAGTGACGCGATTGGTTCTTCTCTTTCTTTCTTTCATCTTTGCAGGGCCCTCTGATGTTAATTTATTTGTTATAAAATGTTTAGTTAGGTAATTCCGAATAGCCCTACTTCCTGGAAGTAAGGTCATGTAATGCAAACGCTCTTTAAAAAAAGTCGTCCTTCACAAATCTGTAAAATAATGGTGAATTAATTATCATTACACGCGCTGTTTCTTGTTCGACAGTCTATTGTAACGTGGTTTTTATAAAACTGACGGCAAACAAGCAACAGACACTTATTAACATATTTTCATAGTGTTTTTCCGAAGACCTTTCTTGACCCAAGCAATAGACTTCAACGGCGTTGCGAAGAAAACACCCAGTATACTAAGACCCCTCTTTTGTATCACACGATGAGTATTGTAGGGGTTAGGGTATGCTAGTTACTTACAAAGTGTTAGGTATAAAATAATTATTTATTGTACGTGTTAGGAGGTAATAATGACTCTAGGGTTATAAGTTATTAGTGTCACGAGCCGATTTTACAGTGACGTGATAAATTTGAAAGATTTATTTTCAATTAAGAATTATTTACGGGTCGATAAAACTGTTGCCCCTTCGATACGAAGCAGTAACTGTTATTTAATCTGTGCCCTTACCATGAGTTACAATTACCGTATTCGCTATAGATTCGAATGCTCTGTCCCCCGCAGTATTCTTATAAAGTGCGCGGGACAGAGCATTCGACTCGCTAGCGACTACGGTAATTGTAACTCATGGTAAGGGTACTGTGCCTTCATTATGTATCTTCTGGAAGCGATATTTATGAAAGCTTTAGCTGAGCTTGGTAGTGTTGAAAGGATTTATTTAAACTCTACAGTTTAGAACTCTCGTCAAAAAAAACGGGTAACTACCTATTATCAGTTTAACTAAAAATTTACCCGTTTATTTCTTTAAATAAAGTGTTTACAATACTTTTGGTGACAAGATACACTATTTTAAGATTATAATAAGTACCCTACTTCACATACTTAACACATACTTCACATAATAAAACAAACTTATGTACAGTTTGTTTTATTCGTTAATACTATTTTTCTAAATATGTATACATATTTTAATGGGTTTCGGATTCAATATTTTCAACAACATTTGTAGGGAAATGATTTAATGTAAAGGAAGATAGATTGTTTTGCCATATTAATTGGTAAGTACCTACATCTTGGTTTGGTAGGAACTTTAAACAACGGCTCGTTAGGCAAATTTCAGAGTATAGCCCCTACGCATTATCCTTCCGTGCCATCCCTCCGGGCACGATGCACGACGCAAAACGATAGTGCGTAGGCTTGCTGGGTCAATAATCACGGGAATAATAATAATAATTGACGTCCAGCAAGCCTACGCACTATCGTTTTGCGTCGTGCATCGTGCCCGGAGGGATGGCACGGAAGGATAATGCGTAGGGGGCTTTTGGTTGATCTCTACTTACTTATTCAAGTTACCTATTTTGTCCTTATTAGGGTTCCGTTGGTAAAGAAGGAAACCTTATGGTGAGAGTTCGTTGTCTGTAGAGTTGTAGGTAAATATTTATTAAAAACGGCAAATTGAATCATATTCTTTTAAAAATGTTAATTCGGCATGTATTGTTCAAAATAATAAAGCCTGAATAGTATTTAATCAATGTTTAAAAGATAATGTTTCGAAGATTTTTATTGCTACCGTCCATCTCAATGTCAGTATCGATAAACTGAGTTAGTTTAATAAGGTTTTTAGCAGAACCGATTCTGCAATACCCGAACCAAATAGGGTAAATTGCCAATAACTGGCCACCCTCCAATAACTGGTCCCCTCATACTAAAAATGAACTCTGTTACCCTACAAACAGAATTCAATTTAGTGTAACGTGGCCAATTATTGAAGGTTGGCCAGTAATTAACACCTTATACCAAAAATTAATTCTATTCTAGGTGAATAAAGTTTATTTTTAGTATGAGGTGGCCAGTTATTGAAGGGTGGCCAGTTATTGGCGATTCACCCTATCAACCTTTGGTTACCTACTAGTGCTTCATGATTAAGATTAATCAAACATGCAAATTGACGTCATCGGGACCAAAATTTCGACTCCTGGTAATAATAATATGCATCGCTATAAAATTCGCGTATATCCTCGTATTTCTATTTCTAACGCTCTCGGGTGCGCCCGCGCCGCCCCGCGCCTGATTGGCCGAGAATCCAAGATGGACGCCCACTGCTCCAATTACGCGCTGACACAAATATACAACATGACCCATTTCGCTCTCTTTCCTTCCACACAATAGGTATTTATCCTCAGAACAGTCGACCAATGTGCGGATAATATTAATTCCCTAGGCATTTCATGCTAACCTAACAGAAATAGATGGAATCGTCGAATAATCCAATGTCGTATATAAGGATTGCAATCCCGCAGCTCATTCACTCCCGCGGGATTGATATGTGGGATTACTTAATCACGGATGGGATCACGCGGGATCCCGCATCTTTGAAATTATGTTATAAAATTAAATTGACACTACAGATTTTTGTGTAAAAATCAACTTTTATTAGGTAAGTAAACATTTCTTACATTAAGCAACAGAAATTATTTCTTTTCTATTAGTAAGCATAAGTAATTAGTAATCTGTTTTCTTAGATTCATCTTTAAATGTTTGGCATAGTTTAATAGTTTCGTTTAACCCTTGCTCCTAACAACGTTTTATATTTTTAATTCAGTCTTATTCATATAATGACTAATAATCAAATCACAACTTTCTCGTATCTACGAGATAGCTATTACTATGATATCAACCTATGGGTTTAGCGCCAAATTTAAAATTTGCGTGATCCGCGCTTTGAAGATGCGGGATCCAGCAGATTAATAAAAGCAGCGGGATCCCACGGGAATGCTTGATCCCGTTTTGCGGGATTGCAATCCCTAGTCGTACAGGCATCTTATCTTATCTTATCTTATACATTTCTGTTGTTGAATTTTTATTACTACTTACTTCTTATAAAGTTAAAGAAGTGCCCTAACATTAATGTGCAGTTTCTCTCACGGGTCTCACGATGTTTTTTCTTCACCGTAAGCGCATCAGTTACCTATAGACTGAATAAGTAGGTTCCTATAGTACCTATATTGGCCGCGGAGTATATTGGCTAATATAGGTTAGTGTAAATGAATATAGTAAGGCCTAAACATACCTACTTGCGCCATTCTAAGGCCACATTTAACAGCTGTACAAAATAACCTCAAACATGCCTCAAACTCTTTTTTAACCGAGTTTTTTTATTCCATGGAGAAGACAAGAAAGCAGACAGACCGCCTGATGGTGTGGGATCTGAGACCCATAGACATTTGCATTCTCAGGACTACAATCCGAAGACTGCATGCTACGACCGCGAATGCGTTGCTACCCTAAGGACATGGAATGCCTCTAGCTGCTAGCCTGCTAGCAATTTCACCGGTTGTCTTATCACCACACCGGAACATATGCGAACACTGCTGCTTGGTGGTGGGCTAAAGGGTAAGATGGTGGTAGCGATATGGACGTGGACTACCACCACTAAAACACACAACTGACAGCTGTAAAAGCGGGCCTTAAAGACGCGAGTATATATAAGTAGGTATGCATGTAATGTATGTAAACTCTTTATTGCACAAAAAACCAATTACAAGTAAGTCCATACATAAACTTAAGATAGGTAGGTAGGTATATTGGATTGGGAAACATGTAGTCGTATAACGACACTAGCGCCATCTAGTGACAAGTAGACGACAACAACGGCGCCTTCAGCGCGTCAGAAAGCGCCAATTCATGCTACTTTGCACTTTGTACCTACTATGCCCGATAGTTTTGTGATACGGGATGTTAGGTGTTCTTTTAATAACAATTTTTTTTATTGCTACACACAAACAGACCGACCGATGCCTACGGACTCTCAAGGAAACTGAATGTTTTGCAGTTTGACATAGGTACACATATATTAGCTGTGTTTAAAAAGACATTACGGTAATTAATGTAACTCGTGGTAAGGGTACTGTAGGCGTAGCCAAGTTGCAAACATTGCTATCGATTCTGCTTTCTATCGACTCGACATGTACTTGTCTCGATTGCCCCCTCTAGTGTAAAAAATAATCCCAGCGATAGTAATCTGTGCCCGCGCAATCATCCCCCAGTCTAATATGGAATATGCATGGGTTTCGCATTTCTCAACAAAATTGAAAATACCGTAAATAAGAACACCAAAAGTGAAATTAAAATTAAAATCGGCCAAGAAATACGGATGATACAGGCATTTTAAACTGCTAATTAGACAGCGATTACACAAAGAGATCCGATATGCACCGTGACGTCATGTAATACGTCGGCCATATAAACTCCATGTTAAATTCTGTTTTGCTAGAAAGATATAGGAAACAATCTTTGTTAGCTTGTATCTTGGTTATTTTTGTAGCTATGCAATTATTTTTTCTCAACTGTTTGTCACATGAATCAGCTTTTTTTTAAGCTGTGAAAAAAGTAATGAATATTCCCTATTATAAAGATTGATAACTTCCAACTTCTTCCCAATGGACTCCCAATCCTCACGCGTGACACCCGTCTGGTGAAAGCATCTTAGTTAACGGCCAGCGCAAATCGGCGGACGGGGGGGTAGATTTCCCTATAAATTTCCTGCGCCGCAATCCGCTGCGATGCTCCGAGGTCGGTCTCAAAGCATTGAAATTTATACCTTATTTCAATTGAAATAGCATTAAATATACATTGATAAATTTAATTTCCTCTGCCGTCCCGTCCGCCGGTTGCGCAGGCCATAAGTCAACTGCGGGAGCCCTTTGTTTCCCATAATTTTATTGGTCATAATGTAATTGTTGACATAATTTTTGATAGTCATAATTTTTTATATCGCTATAACTGTAAACTTTTCAGAAGTTCTGAATTATCTAACGTGTAGACTAGCCTAGGTTAGGTTAGGTTTGAGTTATAAAAATCCCGAAAAAGTAACATTTTCTTTAAAAAAACAAGTTATAACTTGCGATGATTATGACCTAAAGCACATTATGACTAAAAATAATTATGTCAGTCAATATAGACCCGTCAACTGCACTAACAGCCTTACTCAGGCAGTCAATGATGATTAAATCGTTTCCAAGTGGCGATTTTTCATACACAAGTAATAATGATAATACTAATTATAATTCATTTATTTGCAGAAAAAGGGTAGTTACAGATCTTAAAATAAAAATTGTTTTTTAACCTTTCCAGCAGTTATAAAACAGCACGCAAATCTTCATTGTCACACAAAAAAAAAGGTACAAGTCACCCATCAATAATTATAATCACATCTCATTTATCTCATGATTCATAAAATCCTTAACACTATAGAAACAAACAGCAATTTAGAAGCCTCTTCCTTAAGGTTATAGAAAACTGTTTAGCTTCAAGTGCTCTAATTTGGCCCGGCAAGCTATTACAAATGAGAATGCACATATGAGAATGCTATAAAAGGGAGCGAGTTAGTTGTCTCTACTTAAAATAAATGTTCAGTGCCGCGTTTAGATATATCCCAATTCCCACACTATCGCATGGCTTGTTTTACAGGGACACAGTTTATTCATATAGGAATAGGACCATATATCGAAACTATGTAATGTGATGCGGCCCTTCTTTTCAGCAGCCTCCTCTTGGGAAGCTCTGTTAGCCTGGTAGACTTTGATTGGCGCCAGTGAAAAAAATAAGTCCCTACTACACACGGTAGAGCAACAAAATCACGCAAAGTATCATCAACTACTTGAGAATCTTGAGATACGGTAAAAGACAAAACATCCACGTTTACTGATTTGGCGTAATTGTTACATTCCACTCCATACACATTTAAATTTACTTTTTTGGACCAACAACAATTACCGTTTCGTTCTTTATTCGTCAAATAAGTAATAGTATGGTGCAAAGCAGTGAATGTTTGTTTTTCTGGCCAACTGTACCTACTGCTTTTTTTTTCAGTGTGTAAATATGCCCGGGCGGGCACCGCTTAAACATATATCAAAAGCTAATCATACCTAAGATTATGTCCGACTATACCCAACATGTGTCATTACGCAGGAATCCAGGGTATTTGTTAACCCTCGTGAGCTCTCGAGTGGGCAAACACTAACGCCAATGTCACTTGTGTGCGTCAATATGACACATGTAAAATACTGTGTGTACTGCTAACTTCCTTGCAACGGTCAGAATAAAGCACCGAGTAAGGTATATTCACAATGACGAATTGCGCGATAAAAACCTATATTATTATGTTTTGATAATTGCGGATACAACTCGTCAACCAATAGAAGCAGAACACTGGTACGTCAAAGCTCTTTATAACAGTTTTGATTGGTTGTTTAACAGAGTCACGTGGTTTGGTTTGTTTACATTTAGTTAAGTACCTAAAAAAATGAAGGATAGCTTCTATAAATCGCGATAAATCTTCTGATTGATTGAAAGAGATGTCAAATTGCAGAAGTAATACTGCTGTTTCACTCTTATATCTGTCCCAAAGTAAGAAGCCCATTTTTTTTATTTAAATGTCTCGCGAATGTCGTCCATGAACTAAAAACTGATTTTATTTCACGAAATTTACCCAGGGTCCCCTTTCT
This sequence comes from Acleris literana, assembly GCA_946894065.1. Classification (NCBI taxonomy): domain Eukaryota; kingdom Metazoa; phylum Arthropoda; class Insecta; order Lepidoptera; family Tortricidae; genus Acleris; species Acleris literana. The sequence goes on along the minus strand of OX335688.1, from coordinate 9,215,176 downwards.
CTTTAAATAATAAAACTGAATAAGTAAAAGATAAACAGACGCACGATAAAGACTTCAAAAACTTGAAGCAAGAGAAAATCCAAAAGCCAGGCAGGCTTAACTTGAAAATAAATACGTATTGGAAAAAGCTTATGGAAAAATAGTAAGAGAACGTGGCAAAGAGTGTTGACTCTACGGACAAATATTTGTCTACTATTTCTACGTACAACGTGCGCGAGAGTTAACAAAGGTTTCTACCCACAGTTTTGCATTTCAAACAAACATCTTGGCATTGTAAAGGTTTGTTCAAGCTAAGTACAACTTTAAATATAAAATGGAAAAGAGCCTAAAATAAATGTACATATGTACTCGTTATAGCAAAGGAGAAGGCACACGAGCCCTCTATTCTAGAAAGTCAAACCATATCTTTTTGACCTGTTATGGTATTGTTTTCAACTCAGCCGCCATTACTGTCAAGTTAATAAGAGCTGTCAAAACGTTGATAACACGATAACAGATCAAAGGCGATATGGTTTTTTTTTACCGCCTAGAATAGAGGCACTCATATTAAGTGGGATCTGTGATCTGACCCATAGACATTTAAATTCTGAAGACTACAATTTCAAGAATCCAGCCCCCAAATGCGTTGCCAAATTACGAAGTAGACGACGCGTTAGCCTAGTTGGTAGTGACCGTGCCGACGAGGCACGGGGATGTCCAGTAAGATCACCTGGTAGGATCCCCCACGTACAAAATTAATAGGTAGGGGTTCCTATTAGGTGATCTTACTGGACATCGCGAAGCTAACGGTCCCAAGTTCAACTCCTGGTCAGGACAGATATTTGTGCGATGAGCGCAAGTATTTGTTCCTGAGTCTTGGATGTTTTCTATGTATTTCTCTATGTACTCGTAAGTATGTTTATAATTTTTATCAATGTATAATACCCATAGTACAAGCCTAGAGCTTATAGTTTGGGACTAGGTCGATTTGTGTAAGATTTAATATTTATTTGTATCTCTACTACGACTACGGGAGTCCCGGACCTTTGGACGGCGTAAATGGAGTCGAAGCCAACACGCAGAGACCCATTAGGCAACTTTAATTTTGTGAAGTGATGGGACACCAACCGGTGATGTTATCCCCGAGTTCACACTATAGAAGAAGTATGCTTCCACGGACAACCACCGGTTAGTGTAGGACTATTTAAGGATGGCCACATTAATAATAGGCTCTATGAATGAAATGATATGGATGGTAAACTTAGGCTATTGATGAAACTACGGTGCCTGCCTGGCCAATGCTAATCACTTTGGTTGAAATGGGAGGTGGTGACTCGCCAACTCAATGGAATGGGCCTCCCGAAATAGCCGCATATATTTAGTACTTAGCAAAGGTAACATTTCCAGAGCTAAAGCGCAATTCACACAGCGGGCGGGAGCGGGTCGTGCGCTGGTCGGGTCGGGATTTCCGCTGGGTCCGTCGCGGGCCCGTCGCGGGCGTCCTTGGTCGTAATAACACGCATTCTCCGATAGGCATTCTCACAGAGTGCGTTGTAAATTCTACTCTATGTACTCGCTATTAACATCCGATCCCGAATGCCCGCCTGCGATCACCCGCGCGGTGCCCGCCCGCGGGGCCCGCGCGGGACCCGCGATGAAAACGACATGCTCGGCGCCCGACCCGCTTCCGTGCGCTGTGTGAATTGCGCTTGAGGGTGGAGAGGTGCGCTTCTGGACTTTAAACTACCATAATGTGCCCACTCGCCACTTATGCAACACATCCGCCCTTCGAGCAAATAGCTCTTGCGACTCCACACTGACCGGCTAATAAAGGCAAGCCAGAGGTGAAGGTCTCTTCCCCGTCATTGTACACTCCGCCGGCCGGCGATAAGGCACGTGAGGTGAGGAACAGGACCTACCCGCTCCGACTTCGGGAACACTCACTTCGTCTTCGTCTGTGATGTCGGCGATGTCGCTATATACCACTCTCTTATTATTACGTCTATTATTTATTTAAAGAATAATTACTTATTTCTAACTTACTAGTTAAATTTCACCGCTAGAACAGAACACATTAATTATATTAATAACTGATTGACTATTGCATCAATTATAACAGATGTCAAGCAATAATAGATTAGTAAGACTCGTTAATCAAGAAATTAACTAATTAATTAGTACCTAATTTAAATGATGGCAGGTTCCATTTCACTAATAACTAGGTACATTTTTGGCGACTACACTTACCGCTAATGTTGGAATTTGAATCCCATATATGCATCCAAATTAAAAAGTATAAATGCGAAGGTAACCGTGTTTGTTTCTTAACTTCTAACTCTTATTTAATTATGACAGATTCGTGGACAGCGGCGAGTAATAACTAATAACATACGTATCCGCGCAGTGTAAAAATATTTAAGTAGTGGTAGGTATGTAGGTATAGTCGACCAAGAAAGACCTTTACCACATTGCACCTTAATTTTATACAAATAGAGTCGAAAAGTGGTAAACGAGCTTCTTGGACTATATACATCGACTTTCTTGTCGTAAACAACACGTGAGGCCTTGGGGTGTATACGTAGTACGTAAAAAAAAATGTACTCGACTGTACAAGTATCCAAGCCTTCTTAAATTTCCTTAGAAAAAAAACACAGTTGGCAACGCCTAAGTTAAAAGTATTGAAAATCATGAAGGGATTACCATAAGTACCGGATCTTCTAATTAATTACGACAGAAACTTGAACAAAACTTTAATTTTTATCGATTCGAAATGAATTAGACAAATTGATATAAAACGGCCATTCTAAGAAACCGGTTGGAATTTTCCCTCGTGCGTAGGTATTATGCTTAGTCCACTTCGTTCCCCAACGGTGCTTGCATAGAAACACTTGTTGCAACGGATAGGCGAAGCAAAAAGCGTGCGCGGCCAGCCGTGGCGCGGGAAGGGCCGGTTGGGTCATGCATCGCCGAAATGGACATTAGCTCGTAAGCTATGCTGTTATACGAGAACTTATAATTTAATGCCACTTGCATTCGTAAAAAAGTTGGAAACAATAACAGATAAACGGTTAGCTGTTGGACGTTAGGAAGCAAAAATGATTCGCTGGGGTGCTATCGAACAATTTAATATACCTACTTACTTATTGTTAGTGAATATTTTTTGTTAGGTCCCATTCAAATCGTAGATTTTTTTAAATATTAACTCAAGAGTTTACGTTTAAGTAATTAAAATTACTTAAATTAGTTCTTTTGATGAAGAAGTTGTTTGAGGATAGGTTGGATGTTGAGGTTTATGTTTTTTGTTTGATCTTGTTTTTATATTTAAAAAAAACTGAAATAAAACTTAAGGGCGTTTGGCGCATTTATTTGAATTATTGTCATGTACAAAAATAAACCTGCACAAAATATCATAATCAGTAAAGCGCGATCTCTTTCTTTAGAAATATAACAAACAAAAGACTCCATTCCTACATACGACACTAAATAATAATACTTGTTCTGGTTAAAACTATATAAGTAAAATCTTTTGTGACGATGGCAAATGGCTAAGGAGGAAGGCGCCATAATTCTGATTAAGCCTGGCAACATCGTTAATAGTGACAGATGTTTACGCGCCAAACAACAATGGTTGCTAGACCTGCTCCGCCAACGTTTCATTGAGTTCTCTTTACACGTTTTTTAGATATCTTTTTGTGTTGTTTTTAACTATTTTTCATCGTGTCGTTCCTCTAAACAAACCTATGGTTGCATTATTATATGATGTATGGTAAAACGTGTGTATTTTCAGACAAAACTGCCTTGTAAATAATTGCCTCAGGCAGTTGGTCATGTAACTCGACGCGTGTTATATCAACTAAGTGTTATTAAAGAACTATCATTACAAGTCATAGCGTGCGAAATATGGCTGCAATAACGCCGCGCCGTTCGACACGGCTTCCTCATACACATACGCCAAAGATGTCTGAGCGTAAGAAAAGCTTGTTTCAAAGTGAGTTGATGGCGTCGAGGGAGTCTATGACGAAGCATCGGCGGCTGCCCGTGGTAAACAGCGAAAGCGACAGCGATGACTGCGACCTGGGCATCATCAGCACCCTGGATTCCAGTTCTGGAGACGAGGTCGATCACGCCGTGCCCAAGACGCCAGAACGCGGCACTTGGCGTAAGTAGCAAAACAAAACAATGTTATGTTCATTTACTTAGTTAAGAAAAACTACCCTAACAATTATTGAAAGCATCCTGAATCTTAAAAGAGTAGTATTTTTAACATATTTAGCTCGCAGTTAGCTATTTTGTACCTAAAACATGTTTACACAGTAAGATGTTTGGTTAAATTGGTTTCATTACTCAACATTATTGACCTAATTATCCTATTGTTCATAAGGGTCCTGTTCCCTTTTTGATGCCAGACTGAATCTGGTATAATCCTGTAATTCAAGAATTGTATTTTTTGTGAAAATATGGTACTTTCAGCAAAGTTAGGTTAACTTAAAACCATGTATTATGGAATGAAACTTCTTTGTATTATGAATGTATTTATCCTTCTCTTTAAAAATAGAGAATCATGTTCCTTTTTGTCTGCAAAGTTCAATGTACACAATTTAACTTTATACCCCTATTTAAATAGAATTCAAGGTTATTATTGTTTAAGATTGTTAAACCCTTGACCCTCGGGAATCAATAACAACTATAGTTGACATACAATATAAATGCAACATTATGATGTCACTAGCTAGGTTGAAATAATTCAGTCCCGGAGAGCAGGGGTCCACTTTAAAGTTAGCTTTAATTTTAGCTTTGGAAGGCATTAATCACATTATGAATTGTGTGCAACGCATGCACCCATCAGGGTTTAGGGCCAGATTTTTAATTATCATATAATATTATTTATCATGTAAAGTACACCCAATCCTTTTATTTGGTTATGTGAAAGAAAATAAGAGACCTAAAATTGATTTGTCACACATTTTTTATCTTAATATTTTTTTAATAATTAGCCCCAAGGCTCTTATACTGTTTTGTCTATTTTAATGTATTTCATTGTTTAACAATTGACAAAAAACAAAGGTACTTTTCCCAGTAATAATATCTCATCTAACTATTTGCTCAAAAATATATGACATGACTCTAACGATGTTAAATAATTTAGAGCCAGTTTTGGCTAATATATTATTGTTGGTAACTGTACACACGCACTATAAAAGTAGAGGACAACTATAAATTTTAGAGTCAATTTTGATAAGGTTTTATGTGGTCATACCATGAAATTTTTCTTTGCCCTATACATGGGGCATACACACAAAGTGAATGTGTTTTAATAGTCTTGGGTAGTTTCTACAGAGTTCTATAGTACCTATTTGTTGCTCATGTTACTTCCTGTATGGAGGATGATAGTTGGTAGTTTTAAATGGTTGTGGATATTATTTGTTTTGGTAAATTAAGACCTTAATATTCATTCAAAGTCATGGGTTTGAGAACTTATTATTCTATACTCTTTGAACTGACTATTAACACATAAGCAGATGACAATATAGCTAAGTAATGTAAATCTTCAGAGAGATATTTACATAATTATTACGATATAATACTTAGTGACACAGCTGTTCTTTGTTTTCACAGATGGAACCAGGAGCTCAAAACTGCTCAAAGAAAATAATGATCTAAAAAACTTCATCAAGTCGCCGTTCACGTTAAACAAGTACCAGACTAGGTACTCTTATCCAGAAAAAAATGGTGGTTCCCTCTCTACTCCTGTCACTCCTCACATGCGTTACCATCCAGGCACCCCATCATCCTCCCATTCCTGCACTAGTGTCCACACCACCTCATCTTCCTCTAGCAAGGCTCGCAAAAGCCTTGCCTCTTTAATAGCTGATACAGAGAGCTGCAGCAGCTCTCTCAAAGACCTCAACTTTGACACAGACTCTGGTACAGACACCAAAGAAAATACGCCAACAAAATCCGTCAGACGATCCGGTAGAAATAAGAAGTTGACGCCGAAAATACAAAGTTTCAAAGGCATTTTGATGGAGCAAACAAAGAATGTGACACCGCCACCATTGAAAAATGCTGTTGTTTGCTTAACTAAGATCGATATGACGAGTGTTTTGTCGCCGACACAGATGCTAAAGACTCCGAACACGTCAGAGGCGAACATGTCCTCGCCGCCGAAGCTGGGCCACAACCGGCGATCGGTGGTGGAAATAGCCGAGAGTCCGGAATCCTGTGACAGTGAGAAAAGTCACAAACGACTTCGTAATAACAGCCTGACTGAGTGTGGACCTGTGTCTAAATATCCTAAACTCGACGCTTATTCCGCTCCTAAAGCTCGCCTCTCCCTTTTTAACAGTGACAAGTTGAAAGAAATCCTTTCCACTAAGTCATTCTATGGTAAAAGCAATCCAGAGTTGAACAATAGTGTCACCGCTCAATTGTCTAACGCCATCGAAGCGACCAACACGCACCATCGTCGCTTGTTTACACAGTCCCAGTCACAAAGGCGTAAAAGAAAATCAGGTCAGATCAATTTGGGTGTGAGACACAGAATAAGAAAGCCCAAAGTGCTTAAAAACAAAATGTTTGCCAAAGGCAATCAATACTTGAATAAGTCTGACCCAGCTATTTTGAACAACAGCACAGTTTCAAATATTTCTGTAAACAATTTTAGCATGAATAATGTTTCAATGCTTAGTCAGAATTCATCACAAGAACTTGAGAAAGGTAAGCATTTCTTGTAATTAATTTATGTGAAAGCAATTATCTATTGTTGCATTTTATTCTCATTGACTTTATCGCATTCCAGAAAAAGCTGACCCATTTGACAAGGAGAAGCAAACAATAGAAGCTCTGCTTAGCCAATGGACAGAAGAAGAAGTTCCAGAAAATGAGCAGTACAAACCTGAACTGCCATGTTTCAACAGCACAGTCATTGAGGAAACGAACCCAATCTTCCAGCCAGTCACTGCTATACCCGTCTCTGGTCAAAATTTGCCTCAAGATGAGGCTGTGATAGTTGAATTAGGTACTGAAGTGCCTCCAAAGGCTTGTGAAGGGAAGATATCGGTAGCAGAGAGTGCTTCGGATGTGATGATGACCGAGCTGCATAAGGCTAGGCATGGAGAGCTTCCTGACGGGCAGTTCCTGCCAGTTGATGGAGGGTTTATATTAGTCCAAGATAACGTGCCAGGTAACATGATAATTTCCTAATTATTCAGTAACATTAAAGTCATTAAACCAATTTCTAATAATCTAAATATGTATTAAAATAATTTCTAGCTGTTTGAAAGTCTTACAAAATGTTTTTCTATGATGAATATTATGATAAATTATGTACAGCTTCACAATGTTTCCTCAGCGCTACGACAGGTCCTCCTTTGAACATGGCTTAAAAGATGCACTATTTGGCTGTGCCCTAGGCCTTGCTGACATTTATGAGCAACAGGCTAGTTTCCCATAAAAAATAATATTAACAAGAACATTTCACCTTCTACTACTACTTGTAAAGTTACTTTCTTTATACAGTCCCTTCTTACTCTGTTATTGGGCCCACAGCGCAGCCGCAAGAGGAGCTGACTGACTTGGACGAGATCGAGCGCGAGCTCAAGATGCTGGACGAGCAGATCCTGCTGATGACGCACGTCGGCGGCGCCGCGCCGCTGCCGCCCGCTACCACCACTGGTAAGTTATTTATATGAGCTGTCACAAGGCACCCTAGATTAAACAAAGTATAGTCGAAATTTGATGTATCGTGTCAGGGTTCTGCTTCTATGTACTGATAAAATAATAGTCTTGTTTTTTTGTTTACATTAAGTTAAGGACCTAAAAAAAATTTATACACTACAATATCCTCACTTAATATCGCAAATGTGAAATGAATTGGTTTTTTAAATTCTGGTACGGTTTTGTAAATATCTGGAAGTCACGGATAAACTCTAGTATAATTTATACGAAAGCCGCAGTTTACGCCGACATTTATGGCCGAGTTTTTTTAAATAATAAATGCTGAGAGAGACACGCAGGTGGCTCGAAGTAAGCTAGGCATCGCCAGTACAATACAACAATAGTTCTGTATTTTTTCTGTAATAGTTTGAATAATTCATACATACAATCACGCCTCCTTCGCGTAGGGATAGGCAGAGACCACTTCCACGATCCACTTCTTTGCTACGATCCAGAGAAACTTCCCTCGCTTCCTCCACCCTCATGTCTCAAGTCATCATACACTTGCGTCGGTTTAGGCTACTCCTGACCTGGCCTTTTCTTAATACGTCCCCGATCTGATCGTGAAACGTTCGCCTTGGCCTACCCCTTCCAACATTCTCATTTACTCTTGCCTCTATATCTGTTTTGTTAATCTCACTCCATCCATTCTCTCTGCATGACCAAACTACTTCAGCATTCGTGTTATTAATCCTTGTCACGACATCTTTTAATTTAAACCACAACATCCTCTTATCACAATCCTCCTAATCCTATCACACACGTTCACCCCAACCCGTAACGTTTGAGTAATGTACATACAACTCCCAGACAGTCCCAGAGCAAACCGACGTTAAGTTTAACAAGTGTATCAGTGTGTGAAATCGTTGATCCTAAACAAATGAATCGATTCGACGATGACGCGGTTTTTTTAGTTAGTTTAACTGGGGTGGTTAAAAAAAAAGAGTCAATGGATCTGAAATGCGAATGTTGAGATGGATGTGTGGTGTAACAAGAATGGATAGGATAAGAAACGAGTGTGTAAGAGGAAGTTTGAAAGTAGCGCCAGTGATAGCAAAAATTGAAGATAATAGGTTGTCATGGTATGGCAATGTCATGAGGAGGGATGAAAGTTACGAGAAGAGTTTTGAGTATGAATGTGGAGGGTTATAATTATAAAGCGAGAGGAAGACCTAAAAAGAGGATAGATTGTGTGAAGAGTGATATGAGAAAGAAGGGAGTGAATGCTGAGACGACGGCTAATAGGGATGTGTGGAAGGAAAACACATGCTGCGCCGACCCCAGATGATTGGGATAAAGGCAAGGAGATGTTGAGAATTTAACAGGGGTGGTTATTGTCTAGAATTAACATTAATCGGCTGGACCCTTTAAGAGATGTCAGCTCTGAAAGTAGGGTTTTCTATCTATTTAATTAGTAAAATATGGTCTTCAAAGTATGTACTGTATTCATATACAGTACATACTTTGAAGACCTTTAGGAAACTTCTCTGGGTGACCAAAAAGACAACGTGTTTGTTTAATGCGGATACAAAACCCTCTATATGCAAGTATGACTAGCTTGGCCGGATAATAATAGGCGTATTTTTATTCCCTTTGGAATGCAATAATAAGCGTGTTATGAGTCATTATAATTATTTTAGTGTATTTAATAGTTGCTGGTCATGGTGACATAATTTAGTTTTAATCGCTCTATTGTTGTAGTAATTACTTCTAGTGGTGTGATGTGGTACAAATAAAAACTGGGCAAGACCATGTTGGACCATGCTCAGTGTAGGGTTCCGACGCCATTGATACAAACAAAAAAAACTAGGTATGTCGAACAACAACAAGTATGAATGAACTTTCTATTTCAAGTTATTTGATGTGCTGTCTTAGATGATTTTTAGTAGGTATAAACAATGATATTTTATAGTATTTAGATACGTTATGCTCACACTAAACGCATTCAAAACCCGTGACCAATTACTGACAGTTGCTAGGTTACCATATTTCTACAGACAAAGACGGCAATCCATAGCGAACGCTATTGTTAGAGAGAGATAAATAGATAAAAAGTTAGGTGATTACCAAGGATCGGAAAAACGCCCGTCATTTTGAAAACAACCCTGTTCCGTACAGGAGAGACTTCCTTCTGATGTTAATTAAAAATATTATTAGGTATTTTACATTTATTATACCATTATTTATATGTATTCAGCAACAATATTATTAATGAATAAAACCATAATGGTTGTGGGAAAAAAACACTTTAGCCAATCAAAAAGAATGTTTTCGCATGTTATTCCATAACGACGTGAATTTAGGACCTATGTATGAGTCGTTTACAGAGGACATTGGGGCAATCGTTGACATTGGTTTACTGTTTGTATGTGTGTTTGTGTTTTCTAATTAACATTTCGGTGTCATTCAATTAGTAAAATAAGTACATATAAATTATTGTATAATAAATCTATAAAATACCTAATAATATTTTTAACTAATATCAAGGAAGTCTCTGCTATACGGAACAGGGTTATGTTTTCAAAATGACGGTCGTTTTTCCGATCCTTGGTAATTATCTTCCTTTTTCAGGAACGCTTTCGCGCGCAGATGACGTATCTTAATATAAAATATCATTGGGTATAAACACTTTAGTCGCCTGTATCATCATCATCATCATCATCATCATGTCAGCCGAAAGACGTCCACTGCTGGACATAGGCCTCCCCCAAGGCTCTCCACTCGCCTGTATCTGAGCAACCAATCATGTCTACTTTGTCGTGAAAGTTTTCCTTTAAAATTCGTTATATGTGCTTTCATTAATGATATGTGACATCACCGACGTTTAGCACTTTATTTAATTAGTTCATTACGCGGTATTGCGCTGTCACCGACGTTATGCTAGTAATTTCACCAGTTCATCATCCATCACTGTCTTGTTTGTCACAGGGCCTGAAGCTGAGACCACGGAGGACGCGGCTTCTAAATTGTTCCCCATATTCAGCAATCCCAACCCTGGGACTAGCACGCCCAGTTCTAAAGGTATTTAATTTTCTATGAATTTTCTCATTTCTGAATTGTATGACCAAGGCGTCAAATATACTCGGATAACTGGGCACTAAAGTAATTACTGTGACTTTTAATTTAATTTTACATGTGACTACTGGATTTAGCATGCGCAATGTTGAATGGACCGGACGTTGCAGGCTTATGTACTGTGCCTTTGTAAGCAGTGATCGGAATAGGCAGGGCTAATTTACCTAATGTTGAAAAGAGTGACAACCGGGTTTTTTAAATTGATTTCGGGATTTATATTATTTCTTTTATTTCTAGCGAATGTGTTGAAATATTCTGTAAGTATATTCATATACTTACAATGCACTTACTTCATACTTTCGGATTCTTAATTATGGTTTTAGGTATAAGATACTGGAAAACTGGAAATCAATAAAAATAAATTAATATTTTACCCGGTTGTAACCACTATATTATGCCCTTTTGCGAACTTTAGGTGGTGACTGCTAATAAGTAGCTGCTCTTATGTAGCTTATTGAGTTAACGCCTTCGACAGATTAGTGCAGCTGTTCAAACATGACGTTGAAGTGACAAAAGGGTGATTCCACGGGCGTTTCAACCGCCGTCAGTCCGCTGTCCTAAGTATTTAAGAAATAGGCGATAATATACTCAAAATTCGATCAATTCTGGCAAGAATTACGATAACAGTATAGCTCTGTGTGAAAGTTAGCTGCTTGGTGTAGGTCATTCTTTCAATATTTATGACAGCGGACTGACAGCGGTTGAAACGCCAGTGGAATCACCCAAAACACTTAAATGTTAGCGCGACACTTACAGTAACATATCCCTGGTTTCCATAAACAGAACCCGATTTAGCATTTGTAGTAAGTGATAATATCTCATTTTTATGTTGCATAGTTACCAAGAGCAGTAAGAAGAGCATCCTCAAAGACGCGAGCGACCAGTACGTGATCGACGCGGGCCAGAAGAAGTTCGGAGCCACCCAGTGCACAGAGTGCGGAGTCATTTACCAGGTAACACTTGCACAATACAAGACAAATATTTTAAATTTCGCATCCGCACCTCTTTTAAGGCCGAGCCACACCGGATGCGTGCGCGTAGACCAAATTTCAAGCTCCTAGGTCCAGCAGTTTCGGCTGGGCTTTGATAGATGAGTGATATATGTACATACACTAGAGATCCGCCTTCGCTTCGCTTCGGTTTATGTGAGTTTTCTGTAACACCCGTGCGTACATAATCCATAATTTATCATATATAACACTAGCTGTTCCCGTGTCCAGTTCGTTGGGCGATAAACATCTTTTTTGGGTTAATATATGACACTCACAAATAAAGTTGCTTTCTATTGGTAAAAGTATTTTCAAAATCGGTCCAGTAGATCCAGAGATTACTCCCTACAAAGTCACAAAGTTTACCTCTTTATAATATTAGGATAGATAAAAACCTTCCTCTTGAATATCTCTATCTATTGATGAAAACCGCATTAAAATACGTTGCGTATTTTGAAAGATCTAAGCGACTTTGTTTTATACTGTGTAAGATTTAACATACATTGACGTGACCGAACAACATGAATTTGACGCCTTCGCGCGAAAACATCATACTCGCGTAGATTTTATATTTGCTTTGATACATTTCTTTATTTTGAATGCAGATCGGAGATCCTCAGGACGAGCATGACCATTTGGTGCACCACAACGCGACGGATGTACTGAAGTTCAATGTAAGTTATGTGCTATTCCAGACAATAATCTATCTGTGTCAAATTTCATCTGAATATTTCTAGCCGTTCTGGCGTGATTGAGTAACAAACATCCAAACTTTCGCATTTATAATATTAGTAAAAAGTAAGATTGTGATGATTCTTTTTTGCAATTAGGTCGTATAGTTAGATAAGAAATCTCTTATAAAAACAATCTGAAATCAATTTCACTATTATTGTTTTAAAAATGAACTGTCCACTGGGCCTTAAAACAAAATATGTATTAACAAGCAATGAAACCTCCAGGGCTGGAAGGAAGAGACCGTGGTGGGCCGCTGGGACGGGGCGCGCTGCCTGCGCGTGCGCGGCGGCGACCCCAGCTGGCGCCGCGTGCACACCCTGCTGACCCGGGTGGTACATGTACAGCTGGGGTACAACGCCGACCTGCCCGGAGACGTACATACCTACACGGTTGGTATTAGTTAAAACGTGGTGGAGGCGCTGGGATAATGAGAGCTGTTTGATCGGCTATTAAATATGTACGAGTAGTTAGAAGTGGTGGAAACGCGGGGATAATGCGTGCTATTTAATCGGCTCATTGAATAAGGTATAAGTACGGATAGTACGCGTAGCGATAAGTACGCGTTCTTACTACAGATTTATTTATGAGTTCCCGATGTCGAAATCATGATGAACTCATTAAAAAATTCAAACCGTGGTAAGAATCCGCGATAGCTTAAAGAAGTGTTTGACTGGAAATAATAATAATAATAGAGTATTTTCCACAGCAGATTTTAATTAGCCCATAGTCAAAAATTTCCCAGCCGCACTAGGTTCTTTTGTTATTATCGAAATCGATGCAGATGCATATTAGTAAGGTCAAAAATATTCTGATAGTTTTTCGGATGTATTTAGTTTGTGGATTCATTTGACATTACAACTCACGTATTGTCTACAGGCATACCTATACGTGGACAAGAAGCAGATCGTGGGGTGTTGTATAGCGCAGCCGCGCACGCGCGCCTTCCGCCTCGTGCCCGGCGACCCGGACTGCTGCTCCGTCGAGGAGTACCCGGTCAAGTGAGTGGATCCGTGGCAGCTCTGTTACTGTTCTAGTTAAGTTCCTTGGGCTCGTTCATCAAAAGCTTGTAACTTGTACTACAAGCGGAAATCTCTTTTCAACAATATGTAAAAGAAAAGAAGGGGTACACTACATAATTCCGAAGAGTCATAATTTAGAATTGATCAATATTCTGCGAATTTCCATAATGCAATGCTATGTTTTATTTTTTGATATGATTTATAAATCGAACCTAGCCTAACCAACGTATAAAACTGGCTAAGCTGAACTTTCGTAGGTCGTGGCCGATGCCACTGACGCGCACGACTGTCGACAGTATCAATGTAGACTTTCGTCGGTCGCCACGGGCAGCGGCGCCGTTCATTTTCATAATACTTATAGTGACGTCATTCGCATCGCGGGCTTCAGTAGCATCAGTCGCGACCCACGGAAATCCAACATTAGCAGAAAAAAAAACTTAGGCGTTGCTTTATACTTTGTTTTTTTTCACGTTATAACCTTGGTATTGTTTCCACAGATGTGGCATCTCTCGTATCTGGACGCACGCCAACTACCGGCGGCGCGGCGTGGCGTCGCGCCTGCTGGAGTGCGCGCGCGCCTCGTTCCTGTACGGCGCCGCACTGCGCCGCGCCGACCTCGCCTTCAGCGCGCCCACGCCGCACGGGAAGGCGCTCGCCACCGCCTACACAGGCACCGACCAATTCTATGTCTACTTAGACTAGACCGCAGCTCAAGGAGATCGTAGTATCAAATATAACGTTCAAAATACATAATAGATCGTAATACATAATAGTCATCATCATCATTTTGTATTTTTAACTACTTATACGTATGTCTCAAGGTAACGCGAGTGCTGGATACCGTGTTGATTGAGTGAGCTTTAACCATACTATAAATAGAATAGTTCGTCTCCGGCGCTTTAGGAGTTTCTGTTACCTACTGCCGCTCGGGCGCTAGGGTTGCGTCGATGCGTGTCGCTCGGCACTTAATACGCATGCAAACAAACGTGGCGAGTAAACCGGCTCGGTGCATCTCGTTGAGTTTGCTTGTGGGAGCTCACGGCGCGTACGGTCGACGCACACACATGCAGGCCCGCGATATACCTTTGTTTGAAAATGAGCCACTGTGTCTTAGCGATATAGTCTACAGACTACAACTACTACTACTACTACTTATACTTATACTTATAGTTTACAAAAGGTAAGACAAAAATAATAGTGATACCAAAAGTTGCACCAAAAATTTGACCCAAAACTCGAGTTAGTAAACGTCAGATTCATACGAAAAATGTCATTTTAACTCGTGTTAATGTCTTAACCCGGGGCTAAATTTTTGGCGCAAGTAGCCTAGCGTTGAAAAAGTCCGGAAAAAAACCCGTTTTTTTCCAAACAACTCGTTTTTTTCGGATTTTTATGGAAAAATACAATGAAATTTTCTGCTCTTATTTTAATCTATGTTCGGTCTTATTTGCACCTACAAAAGGGCGACATCGACGACATGGAGGCAGAAGCAATTGAAATTCGTGGCGAGAGTGACACTAGTGACAGTGATTGACTATGAATAAATTGTCATATTCATTTGTTATTTTTTCTAATAAACCCGAAAAAAACGGAAAAAAGCGAAAATTTCAAAAACTCACTCGCAATTTTCAACGCTAAAGTGGCCCTAATCCTAATCACAGTTAAATTTAGAAAGGCAATGTTGTGATAACTTTCGTAGTGACTAATGAGAAACTTAATTATCAATAGACTTGGTAGCTAGTGATTAACTTAACGTGCATGCTGTTGAATGAACACCCAGTTTTCGTGTAAAGTCAAATAGGTTAAATAAAATATACTATCTTAAGATATTGCATTACTACATACGACTTATTAAATATGCTAGTTACAAACGCGGGACCAAAATGATTATTATGAATAGTTAGTGTGATTATTGAATACTCTTACGTTAAGTGGTCCGGTAAATTTCTGATACACTGAAATACTTACGCTTCAATAACATTTAGTTTTGATACTTTTATTTTAGAACATATTTCGGTTTTATTTTAGACTGCATACGGTAGAATTTCGTTTGTATTACCGAAGATGCACGAAAGTTACCGAAGCGCATTTATTATGTTGAGGCACTATGCGTCATTTTATACGAACAGTATGTTTCTGGTTGGTATTCTAACCTCCTAAGATCCCTTGGACTAAAAATAGTACATAATACGACCATTGAAATAAAGATTTAGTGCAAAGGAAGTAAAGTGGAATTTTATGTTTTTATGACTAATCAGAGATCGGAATAGCCATTTATTAATGCTTGAGTGAGTTGGGAATACATTATTGAGTGAACTCAAGCATCAAGTTTCGGCTAGTAAGCTCTACCTATTCCGATGTCTGTTAATGATTAAATCAGAAAATTGACTATTTCATTCACAAGAGATTCATATTCCATTGACCAATTTCGTTGTATGGTGGCCCTTAGGAGGCTTGACGTCTTGTACATACCTACATACTGCATGTTCGATTCAGATCACTCTGCAGAGAGTGCATATAAAAATCAGGAACGACCTTAAATTGGCGAAACGATTGTGAACATCTTACATCGACTATATCGGTGGTTAAAATGGCAATTGGCGTAAAGGACATCTAATTTTTACTGTACAATTGTCCTATACGCCAATTGCCATTTTAACCACCGATATGTAAGTTACTTTTAGATATTTTTATATTTATGTTTTAACTATTTAATTTTGAATACTTTTAATTACGTCATGACAATGTGCCAATTTTAAAAAAATATTTTCCATGTGATTTTGCATACGTTTTTGATACTTACCTTTTCTAGTTCTCTAGCTTTGCCTATTATGGAGATGTAGATTTAAGTTTTAATAAGTTTTTTTTGTGTATTTTACTTAATTACGATTAAAACAATGCTCTCTGCTCTGAGGAGCTTTTAAAATAGTTCTGTATGAAACCTTGGCTATAGCAGTATTTTTAACAAATGTCTACTTACGGTTCAAAACTGTTAAGGTGTTTTTTCGTATTCTTTTTTTGTTAAAAATCTGCTAGGCTCACGTTTCTAAGTATTATTATACTTGTGTTATGTTTGTCTAATAAAATTCGTTTGATTCCAAGACCTAAATAAGTTTTGGTCACTAATTTTATTAATTTAACTGCGGAGTTATGTGAATTAAATGCAAAAGCATTATAGCTGTCTTATCAACTATTCATAGTGCTGATTATTCAATCTCCAGATAACACTATCTGTCAGATAAAATAGCATAGACAAGGAAAGTGATAACTTAAACTGACAGATAATTCTATCTGGGAATTATAAAGATGGGTCCTTATTTAATTGTTTTATGTGATAAGAAAATACTTAAGAAGATAAATATCTCGAATTCGCTTTTAACTTTTATCGTTTGACCGGTGCAAATAACATTTTAGGAATGACAGTTTAAATATTTTGAATGACCGATGTTTTTCATTACGGGCGTTTATCGTTCGTCCATTGGCGCCCTTCTGCCAATGTTTTTTTTTAAAGTATCTCATTGCGCGGCAACTTCGATTTTGATTATAATTATAAAATCAAAATTATAGTAATAGTATAAGGGCGCCACTATGCACTTTTTAAAGTGAATTTTCTTGTGCTCCGTAGATTTTATCTGTTAGTTAGAATGGAGGTATGCGGTTATATATCTGTTGCAAACAATGCGAATTCGAATCTTGTGCGAATGCAATGAGGTTTGTATAACGCTCGACAGGTTCATCCGACGCCGCCCGCGGCGTTTCATTTGTTAGCACTGCTTGCTTGTAAATATCGCTTCAGACAGTCTGTAATTGTGTTTAAGCTTTTATTTATTTTTCACATTTTGTTGTATTCTTTATTTTATATTGTCTTTTAAAATTAACGTCTAAGATAGTGGCCAGTCGGCTGTTATGTATAAGTTTCAAAACATTCGGAAATTTGTTTTATTTTAACTTATATTAATTTTGACAACATACTTAAGGCTTAGTGGGGCGAGTCCAAAGAATTCTGTATCTTAAGTGTTTGCCATATGGTTGTAAATAATGTTAATTTAATGGTCTCTCTGACGACTTTGCTTCTGCCTATCTACAGTCGATTCACAATTATTTCAACATTTGATTTTAGAATTATTTTTAATTTACACAAAATGTGTGTCCAGTTTTAATAAAAAAGTTTTTGATTATTCACTTGTTTTATTATTTGAACAATGGTGGGTGAAATGAAAGAGCACAATTTTAAAACAACATTTATTTTTACATACATTAAGTCGGATTCAAAATGCCTGAAACATACTGATTTTTGTACACATCAGTTATAGATAATTATTAATTTTATGGACAGTAAATTATACATTTTCTGCACGAATCTATTAAAACAATAGAAATTATAAGCGTTTGTTATTCAATAACCACCTCGCAGTACACTACTATACACATAAATATCAAAAAATTCACTTTAATCTTAGGAATTTCATAATTAGGTATATATATATATTTAAATTAATTTCGATAAAAATATAGATTCTCAGTTACATTTAAACGTAGGTAGTAAGGTAGGAGCGGAGCGGCGCCGCGCCAGCCGCGTGCGATACACCTAACGAAGTGAGTACTGCGCTAAGCTAACTAACAAACGGAACGCTACGGAAGTCGAGAGAACCACGTTTGTGCTACGACTGGAAAAGAATCTATGAGCTCTAGATAAATGCCGTCGTCGTAATATCTAGGAAGTAGGGCATCGGCGGAGCGCCAACGAGAGGTAAAACATTACCAAAAATATCTGCAGAACACGGCTGCGCTTTGTGAACGACCAGGACCTTACGCTATCGAGACATTAAAAACGGAGGAATCGCTCAATACTATTTGTTTATTGGCAACGGACGTTACAATCTACTTATAAAGGGATCTGATCACTCCAAATCAATATTAAACACTACGTTATCAAAAATGCTCCTGCCTCCGAACTAAGTAACCTTTTTAAAAAACGAGGTCCAGTTTTTATTAAGTCTCTGTGGTTTGTCATCATTATAATTAAAGTAAAATAAACAGAAGTCTGTGGAACTTGATAAAGTATAATTGTGCTTAAGTGTGCCCGGAAATAGTCACGGAACCACGTTTTTCAGAAAGGCTTTTCTAAGAAACTGCGGCAATCGTTTCTTTGAAATCAAGATAATCCTAACCATTACACCTTAGTAACTTCATGTAAACGTGACATCGACACTGGCAGTATTTCATCTAAATATCGAAAAACATAGAAGATATGCTATACTACTTTATACATATTACATGAATCACTCGTTATTGCGTTTTCTTAAATTGTACGTAAGACCATCGGGCGGTGGCTACAATATATCCGCGCGGACGCCCAGTACGACACATGGTAGATAAGCATCCGGCGATGCCGTCGAGGTACCCCAAGTGATAGATGAAGCGACACACCGCTTCTCAATACAGCAACACTAGTTAAAAATCCCCCACTGTAAGCTCGAAAGTGACTTGCTTCCATAAACGTGCCGATTGTCGACTATAACTTCAAAATAATGGCTTACGATAAAACATGTCTTGTCTGAGATTCGCTCTACGATTGATTACTGCGACGATTGTATTTAAATAGCACATTAATTCGCATCAGGACGCCAAACCACACATTTGACGCGTGTATTATATATTTACAAGAGTTTAAAGAGAAAGCGTGATGGTTTTTTGTGATAAATTAATTGCATTGTAATGTAACAGCAATCTGAAGTCCGTACAAAATTCCACTTACCTTTTCTTTTGTCATTATACAGGGATATCCTACATGCGACTGATCGCATGAGCTAAGACCGATTTATTCCCATTAGTTTTATTATCAGTAGTATTAATATAACTACCTTTTTATTCCCAGCAGGTCCATTACAAGATGTTAAAAAAACACCAGTATCACTGTCCCACACACATGTCTTAAAACATTGTTTTTGTTGTATTATATCATAATGAAATAGTTACTGAAAAAAACCCACTAGTTTCATCAATATAACTCACAATATAACTAGTGGGAATAGACCCTCAGACCAGCTGTCAGCAAACATAATGTCTCTTCGTTCAAGTAATTTAAGAAAGCTAAAGTGCGTACGTATATCGTCACGTGCTGCGAACAAACTGCCGAAATTTATTAAAAAAACCGACTGGTTTTGAAGTTTTGGTTGATTTAATTGTTTTATACAATTATCACAGGTTTGAAACTAAATTGTTGTTTTGTTACGTTACAACAGAATTAAATATCGCAACAAAATAAAAAAACTGGCAAAGTGCGTATCGAGCACGGTTTAATTCAGGGTTCCTTGCAAGATCTAACGTAATAAAATGTATTTTTAAGTACCAACAAAGCGTCTCGAAATTAAACCACGATCTTATTTTAAAGATTTATCAAACGTCGTTTGGTGGTTTAAAACATACATCTACCTGTCAGCCACGTAGGTCTACGTAGAGCCGTGACATACGGACGGACAGGGCGATTTGTTGGTTGTTTCTGCCGCCTGGCTACGGACCCCTAAAACTACGTGTTTTCAAGACAAAATGTAAGCAGCAGCGACACGCCGCGAGAACTGGGGCCCCTTCCCTCTACGTATCAATATACTGTTAGTACGGTTGATCATTATTTTACGCGATACGCTAGAACTTACTTAAATAGCTACCAATTAGTTTTTTTTAATTTTTTAAGATACATATACAATAAGTTTAAGATGCCATGTTAATTTTAATTACACGATGGTACTCTAACGGTTGGTTTGTGCGGAAGGTCGCCCGGTTTCAATTCAACTACGACTTATCACGAGACTATGCCTAGGTTACAAAACGCATTCGGTGTGGAAAAGAAGAACCGTCGTAAGCCGAGCGAAAAGCCGCGCGCTAAGGAAGGCCGAACTCGTCGACGACCTCCGAGTGGAAAGCGGTTCTTAACACATCGTAAGACGTTACCTTTCCTACTTACATCCAAGAGAAACTTAGAGATATACAAAAAGAAAAAAAATACAATTTCGGTAGTTATATATTTAAAAAATAACGATAAGTGTTACGTTAAGAAAAGCAAAAATAGCATTGTTATTGCATATTATAGAAGGGCTTCAGGTTTCGAATGACTTGACTCGTAATTGGTAACATGTGGTCGGTGTCGCCGCACCCCTCGTATGGCACATATTCAATACTCCCAGCCTACATTCTTATATTAAGGACCATATTGATTGGGCTAAATAATTATTATACAACGATTAACAACATACGCTATTTTCCGTTGAACAAGAACACTCGGTTGAACGGAAAACAGCGACAAATAAAAACTTTACATTTTACAGATTCACAAGTGAAATAACGTTAAGAATAGATCTTTTGTAATGTAATATAAAGATTTCCTATGATAGCTTAAAGGGTAAGTACATGAACCAATTATTCTTTCGTATAAATAAGGATAATGCTATTTTAATTAATTAATAAGGTTAGAGCGAATTGTTAGTAACATTTTGTACTTACGGCTACGCGTGTCCATCTTAAAAACAACGAAAAAACGTACAATCATAAGTTTACATCTACACCGGATAATGTGAAATATTCTTTTAAATCAAATACTGCTAAGAATAAGAATTATTTCTCGACGCCGCATCTCATACGGTCGGCTTGTATCTTTGGACCTCCTTATTACTAAAAGCTCAGTAGGTATATTAAACAATATTTAAACTAACGTAAAACTAAGCAAAGCTCATGCCCATGTTATTATTTAGTCGAAACCGCGCCGCGCGCGCACGGAGCGCGCGGCCTGTAAAACAATATAGAAAACTATACCGCCCCATTGGAAGACATACAATTCATAAAAACTTAAAAAATATCTTGTAATCCTAACGAAAACGTTAAACAGAAATAATATAATTGAAAAAAAAAAAACAATAACGAATAATCCATTGAGAAAAATAAACTAGATTAAGCGAAAAAACATCTTTGTAGTCAAAAATATACAGACATAACAATTCATTTGATTATTAGACAGTAATTTACGTAAAAGGTCATTGTGCTAAAACAATCTACACACGGCATGTATTGACTACGGAGCGTCGGCGGTCGCCGGCCCCGCGTCCCGCGGCCCTCGGTTGACCTGGCAGGGCGCATGAAAGCAACTTACGTTTTTCCATTAAATTTAATTTGCGCAGCCAAGCCACACAACGGTTAAAACGTAGAACACAAGGTTAATACAACCACGTTCACAAACTGTGCGCTGAAATATGTGCATCGGGTACATTCTGAACATTATAATAATTTATATAAACTGTGTAAATAAATAGAATTTGGCCTAACTTGAGCATACCTCGCACCTTGTATGCTTGACTCTGTGTAAACGAGCACTCGCTCGGGAAGGGAATATTCTAGCATCAGAAAACACCGCTTCACATGAATGATCCTTAATATAAATAATGGTATTTACATACTCTTTCTGGCCTAACACACAAGCCCACACGAAGTCACTACATTTCAATCTCATGCGTACGAAATTTTCCAGGAATATAATAGTCTTTGACACACGTTGAGGATCAAAACCTCGTTGAAATGATTTAAAGTGGTAAGAACAAATCCTTCTTCACTTTTTGTCTGTTATTCTTGTAAATTGAGGCTGGATTCCACGTGTGTCAATGAGCTAGTCTTATAAACGCTTGTAGTAGAGGCGTTTGGCACTCAAAAAGACGGTAACTCAAACGAAAACGTCACAACCGATGCGATTACTGTAAAACGATATTGGATCACTAAAAACTAAACTAAAAAATCTTTATGGCTTTGGTGATACATAGCGTTGAATTTTCAGTGCATAAACACGATAAACCAACACTATATTATTAAAAAAATACTCAACTTTAAATAAAGTCAACATCACTATTGTAAAAAAATCGTAGAAATGTGACGTTTCGTTTTGTCATCGAAGTGGCCAGCACGATAGGCCAAGTCCATGCACTCAACAAAGTCAACACATTAGTCTTTATAAGTTCTATAAAACAAACAAGGAAAAAGAGACATCAATCAATTGAGTGCATGCTCTCAGCTTTAGTAGAATCGTTCGGAAACAATCGAACGATTGCTAAAGAAAGGTTTACTAATCAAAGGTAAACTATAGCATTTTATTACAAAAATATACTAATTGTTTTGTAAGTAAGATTTAAATTTGTATTACATTCGTACGCAAGCCAAAAACTTACAATTAAAAATCTTGGATAGTTTTACAATAAACTGCTATAGTTCGATAGATGGTTAAGGTCAGAGGGAAATCACAGTGACACAGGTCGCGAGACCTCACATTCATTATTCCACGGTCCCAATCGAACTACTGTTGCACGTACCCCGACCAATCATTTTTCTAACTTAGTTGCTGCACTACCGTACGTATTGTGTCGCTTTCTGAATTGAATGTGAAACTTTTAATAGACAGACTAAAATTACATTTCAGTAACATGGCTTCTTAAAGCGATGGCCCATCACGTAGCCAAACAAAAGGCTACTATGGAAGTACGTAAAAGTGAGGCAGTAATAGAATTTAGTGTCATAGTTCAATAGTGGCTTAGAAATCTATTTTCTCCCGCATGCTCGTAAATGTTAACCTTACTGTTGTAAAATCAGCCCGCAAAGTTATGAGCTCCAGGCCCAAGCAAAATTAAAAAAAATCTTATTATTTACCAATGTATGAAATTTCATTACGTACCTGGTGTTTTACTTTTTAAAACCATGTTTGGACTAGGATAACTAACTCCAAACAGCCAAACACTCGTGCAATCGAAATTCTTGTATATCTTACTTTTTAAATGTCATAGACTAAAAATTGTAACATTTTCAAACAGCGTTTACAGCGTATTTAAAAGTGTATCAAATAGTTTGACGTTGTTTTAATAGAAATGGCGTTCATAAACCAAATAAATTGCCGAAATAACAAACGCTTAATAAATGTTATAACATAAATTATATTTTATTCAAATTGAATGAGTGATTTTATTTAATGCTTTTAATTTAGTGTCATACTAAATCGAACCGTTCTCAGTTTCTTTTTTTTAAGGAAATTTCGGGACTTTGTTTAATATTACTAACAATTGTGCCATATTTTCTCGTATTGTTGGAGAAAAGCACTACACAAGCGGGGAGGGCGGTTGCTGGACTGGTATATAGCGCGACCTCGACTGCGTCTCGGCCACGCTAACTCTACTCGTCCTGCAACAGCCATTTTCCCGGTCTCTGCAGTAATGTACTATAGTTTGACCATAACATTTACAATTCACTAAACGGATAAAATTTTGTAATATTTCTCCTGGATGGCTAAAACCTATTATACTCGATTTTACGTCCTGTTAGGTTACGGGCCTAGACAAGTTGCATTTTGCAAATTCTAACAACTCCAGTAAGTTTACATTTTCGGATATCTATAATCGTTAGCTTTCTTCGAAGGCAGCCAACTATTTTAACTCGATTTATAATAACGGTGTGGACGTGTTAATGGCGCTCATATTAACTTATTTTATAGATTTGCATAAACTTCTTTGCAATAATAATATATTAAAAATAATAGTAGAATCAGGTATTAAGTACGTATAATGTTAACGATCACCTCAGAGGAGTATAACAAATTAAACTTTCAACGCCTTCGACGGGTGTAGGTACCACAGGTTGCAAAGGTTAAATACTCTTTTGTAGGCGTTTTTTGACACAATAAACCAACAGCACAAATTACAAGTAAATACAAGAATCCACAAATAAATGACGATGGTAACTGACATGTATAATATTCGGCTTAGACATACAAGCGTTTGAACCGGCCATCCTGAGTTAAAAAAAAACTAGACGGCAATTATATTATTACATATATGTAAAATAATTGTGGCCAACTTAATGGGTGAAAACAATAGTTGTCACTCAGACACGCACTCCGAACCCGCGAGATTATCAATTATTTAAAATGTAAATGCAAAATGGCGAATTGTTTTGTTTTGAAATCTGTGAGGCCGTGCTGTTAAGTGTAACGTATTTTGTGAGAAATCCGAAACATTGTTGCTTGGCCAAACATATGTGACATTTTAGTTCGAACGACTCTTTCTAGACGTATAAATCTATTATGACAATCAACATTTCAGTTCCGGTGATCTTCTTAGACCCTTCGATCAACTTCGAAACACGCGATGGGCGGTTCACACGCTCCTCAGCCTTAGCAATTCATATTAGCTAAGCATCATAAAATTCTCAACTACGTCCTATATAATTGTTGCGTTTAAGCTATGGTTCTGTTAACATATCTTTGATTTGCAGATACACACATCAAAAATGTCCAGTTTTTAATGTGTGTATTAAAAACGTGTGAAAGGACTCAAAAACATGTCTACTCAACCTAGCTAATAAAGAACCTCGCGCCATCATAGTGCCTTGTTGTAGAAAGTCGTGTTGTACGTATTTTTTTTATTGGAATTTAAGATCTCTGTCTATTTGTATATTTTATGGTGACTCAACTCAAGAACAGTTTGGTGGTACGTTTATTTTTGTTACTTCGAGCCGGATAAAACCATACCAACGATAAAGCTTTCACAATACGTGTTTTGCCACGTCGGTAGCGCTACGGGCGTACGGTGCAGTCAGTGCGGTAGTTCGACGGGGCCGTGACGTACAGTTACGTAATACGTGTATACAATAGTAATACAAGTGTTGTAAATATTGCTGTGCCCGGGGGCGTTGGTGTCATTCGGTCGCGCGGGGCGCCTTGTGCTTCGCAGCAAGGATTTGTCTGTAATTATTAAATTAACTTATAAAAATACCTAAACGAGGAAATCATTTTTTTGGATTTAAAATCACGGTTGTCTATACTTCATTTGTTTAGGTGCTCAATAAAATGAAAACAAAGTAAGCCACGTGGCACTGTTTGACAGTTAATAAAAACTGTATTCGTCGAACTTTGACGTGTCAGTGTTCTGCTTTCGTTGGCTGACAAACTATATCTTTTTGTTTACAATTAGTTAAGTACCTAAACAAATTGAGTATAAGACGATGGCGTTAAGTAAGCGAGCAGGCGAGCGTATACAGTATGTACATGCTCGCCTGCTCGCTTCGCTCATCATAAATATTTTTTTTTAACTATAGAATATAAGCTCAGCTGGTGGTAAATCTTGAGAATGCAAATGTCTATGGGTCCCGATCCACCTACCATCACTATCAGGCGGCTTGTGTGCTCGATTGCCATCTCCCGTCTCCTTGCCGACTAAAAAAAAAGAACCGAGACCCTTCCATTCATTTCTCAAGCTTTAGTCGCGCCGTTCCGATGCCCGATTTGACAGCTGTCAAAAAAGTACAAAATATTACCTCAGAAATGCCTCAAACATATTTTGTACCGAGTTGACAGCTGTCAAAACGGTCCTTTTATAAGGGCGAGTATACTAGTCCCATTGTAGTGCACCTGTGAGTGTCGGGCGGGCGGGCGGTTAGAGCAGCTCGTACTGGCGCAGGTGCATGCGCTGGATGATGTCGCGGCAGTCGTTGAACACGCGCTTGATGTTCTCCGTGTCCACGGCGCACGTGAAGTGCGGGTAGCAGTAGTGCTTGCCCTCGCCAGACGCTGTGCTTATGCGCTGGAATGAAATATTTTTTATGCAGACTACTTTTTGGACGTGGATAAAATTCGTACATAAAATAGAGTCAAAACTCTTTACTAATGATCTACAAAGGTGTTTCTAAACGTTAGCGACTGCAGAAATCGAAGAATATATACTATATGATTGACGTAAGCTGTCGCGGTCTTTGCATTGTGATCGAGTTTACATAATGATTACAGGAACTCGTTTAAAATGGACACTACCCAGGGATACTACCGGGAAACTTGGATAAACGCTGTAGAATCGAACTGGCCTTTCAAATACTTGCACACAATAAACAGTCAAGGAACAATAAAAACCAACACCTGAGTCATGTATAGCAAACATCGCAACATCAAGGTTTAGTTCATATGTTAAATAAGATCAACATATGTGCTAATAAACGTTTGTGTGAGTGTTAACCTTCTTGTTTTCCTTTATATAATATTATAATCTTGTCGTATACTCACGAGGAACTCGTCCCGTATGAAGTACTTGGCGCGCGCCACTTCCGGGTGCTCGCGCGAGTCAGGCGCCGCGTCCGGAGGGACCTGCGAACACGCAGCGTTACACATCCAAGAGAAATACTTGTGACTGAGTTCACGAAAAAAGTAGTTAAAGTGAAAAAAAATTTAAATTAGTATTTCTGAAGATGACAAGTTTCTGATCCTTTAAAAATACCCGTCTTTATTTTTATCTAAATAAATTACTATTTTACTATTTTTTGTGAAGTGTCAAAACAATACCTTGTAGGCAGATTTATATGAGTTACATTACAACTGTGTCTCTGGGTTAGCCTTTCATTGGAATAATTCGACCATAGGCTTACCGAGCCTTTTGAGCTTGTAAAACAAATCCATCAAATACCTGATCGAAAATAAATAGTTGGCAGTAAGTACGTGGGAACCCCACTGCTGAATTGAATCGCAGCCTGGAGAGAGATCTCTCTATTGTCCTCTCATCCTACAGTATATCTAGGGTACCTGGTAGCGCGTGAACTCGCAGAAGTAGTCGTCGAGGCGCGACTTGCCGGCGAGCACCTTCTCCGCCAGCAGGTCCTGCTTGTTCAGGAACAGGATCACCGATATCGTGCGCAGCCATCTGGAACAACACTCAAGTTACATACTGCCTAGGACGTCATCATGACACATATCAGAATCAGACTCATAATCATTTATTTGTCAAGATAATTATTTACATTTTATGCGAAAAATAAAATGAAGTTGTCAAATTATAGTTTTGGAAAAATTGGCAAAAAAACTTTA
Organism: Acleris literana; assembly: GCA_946894065.1. Lineage (NCBI taxonomy): Eukaryota > Metazoa > Arthropoda > Insecta > Lepidoptera > Tortricidae > Acleris > Acleris literana. The sequence continues at coordinate 9,187,793 of OX335688.1, read as the reverse complement.
AAAATCTGTATTAAAATGTAGGCTAGTCAAAATTTTATCAAAAATTTTATTATATAAAAAAAAGCTCTTAGCAAAGTTAGTATTTCTTCTGCGTTTTCCAACCATAATATTATCTTAACCCTTAGCCAAGCAGTGGTCACAGACACGACATGGGAGTACATTAAAAAAAACCACGAAGTTACTTTTTTCATAACCCTTTTGATCTACCAATATTCATATTTAATGTTAATAATATGATATATGTAAGTATAAAGGGTGTAACGAAATAAAACTGTAAATTTCAAATGAAAAAATAACGATATTTTTGGTAGATATCAGGTTATCATAGGTTTTTAATTTTGTTATACTAATATATATATATATTAGTATAACAAAATTAAAAACCTATCTTCCGCTAACTTAATTGTAAGTTTCTTTTTTAATTTGAATACTTTTTGCACTCGTGGTACAGCTTCTTTCGAACGCCTTCCATATCAGCCTTTACGGAGCATTTTGTAACTTTTCTGGCTGCAGCATTCCATTTTTTGCGGAAGTCGTCTATATTTTTGGCCACTTTACCCGTCTTTCTTAAAATTCCCTTAATGTGAGCCCAATAATGCTCGATTGGGCGGCACTGTGGGACGATTGGTGGGTTCAGTTCCTTGGGTACAGAAGGGATATGATTTTCCTTGAGGAAATTTATCGTGTCCTTAGCGTAGTGGGCTGGGGCTAGATCAGGCCAGAATAACGTAGGGACGTTATGCTTCTTCACAAATGGCAGCAACCGCTTTTTAAGGCATTCTTTTATGTATATTTCTCTGTTGACGGTACCTTTTGTGACAAAAATGGAGCTTTTGTCGCCACATTCACAGATAGCTTGCCATACGAGAAATTTTTCGTCGTATTTCCCAATCTTAACAGTTGTTTCAGACTCGAGAAGAGTTTCTCCTTTACCCGCCGTGTAGTATTGTGGACCAGGAAGCGTTGTAAAATCAGTTTTGGTATAAGTTTCGTCATCAATTATTAAATGTGATTTTGTTGTGCCAAGGAAATTGTATAGTTTTCGAGCTCGGCTTTTTATTACAGAACGCTGCTTTTCGGTCACTTTTGCCGTCTTAACTTTCTTCCGGGTCTGCATACCTGCTCTTTTCTTAGCTCGTTGCACCATAGATGCATTTGTGCCACATTTTTTGGCAATATCTCTGACGGACATACTTCGATTCCGCTTTATGCAATTGATTATCTTTTTGTCAAGCCTAGGGTCACTTGGCCCTTGAAGTCTACCACTTCCGGGCTTCTGTTCAAGAGACAATGTATTAAAATAGTTCTTCAAAATAAAATCCACAGAACTTCGCGGTAACTTTAGGTCTTTGGCGATAAGACTCGTAGGACGTTGCGGATTTTTACGCCATTTGGAAACGATCATTTCGCGGCGTTGTTTTCTATTGTCGAAAGTAAGTTTTTCCAGATATCCGAATAATTTATATAGCAATGGCTAAGGTAAAAATGACACTTATTTATGACAGCAAGAAAATAATAGCTATCTTGTTTGGAATAAAAATGACAGTTATTTGAAATTTACAGTTTTTTTTCGGTACAGGCTTTAGGTGACTTAGTTAATTGAATAAATAGTGTGTTTTTTGTTAGGATTAGGAATTAGTTTTTGATAATTTATTGTACCTACTGATTTTACTTTTTAATGTATTTTTTGACGTGTGCTTGTTACGCAATAAACATTTGATTGATTGATTAATTAATACGGAACGGAGTCCGACTCGCACTCGACCTTTTTTTTACAGTTTCATTTAGATGTATGATTTGTGTCGCCAGCACGCACATCCGTATTGCTCCCCTCACCTGTTGTTCCATATGCTCTTGAAGAGGTCGAGCGACTCCCGCAGGCGGTTCTGCGTGGGGTCCTCGCGCAGCACCATGTTGTAGGAGGAGCAGGCGGTGACGAAGATGATGGCGGTGACGTCGTTGAAGCACTGGATCCACTTGCGGCGCTCGTCGCGCTGCCCGCCCACGTCGAACATGCTGCAATACGGGCTCAGCTCAAAAATAATCTTTACAATCCTATTAAAGTCGTTTCTTAGCGACGACTTTTCATACAAAAGGTTGAAAAAGAAACTCAATAGTCTCAGGAGTTAATTGTCTCTAAGATGTCTCTGAGTACGGCGGTAACAGTTGTCGACCGACCTTACAATTTAATTGTCAATGGAATATGAATCTATTGTGAATGAAATAAAGTCAATTTTCTAATTTGACCATAAGTCATAAAAACAAATGAAATTCAACTTTACTTCCTTTACACTAGATTTTTATTTCAATGGCCGTATTATGTACTATTTTTAGTACATGGAGTTACCATGAGTTATAATTATCGTACTCGCTAGCGAGTCGAATGCTCTGACCCTCACATTACTCTTATAGAGTGCGAGGGACAGAGCATTCGACTCGCTAGCGAGTACCGTAATAGTAACTCATGGTACAGGAGGCTATAGAACAGTTGTACACTTACTGGAAGTTGACTTTGTCGACGACGAACTGCGTCTCGAAGATGCCGGAGGTGAGCACTCGGCAGCGCAGGATGTCCTGCTCCGTCGGCGTGTAAAACTTCTGCTTTATCGTGTGCACCTGGTCCAGGAAACTGCAAGGAATGCTCATCATCAGTTTACCAGTTTATCCAATGATAACTATTAAATCTGGAGATAAAAATCTCCGAACAGAGGGCCCTGCCAAGATGCATTGCGCTAACTAACGTTTCTATTCAATTCGTTTTTAAACCAATCGCGTCACTGGTAGAGGACGTGATATGAAAAGTCACGTGATCTACCAGTGACGCGATTGGTTTAAAAACGAATCGAATAGAAACGTTAGTTAGCGCAAGAGAAGAGGAAAGGAAGAGATCCCTTAAAGGGATAAGTTCGCCTTTGTACATTCCGTTTCTGTAAATATTGTATTCGAATTTCTGTGTTTTGTACAATAAAGAGTTTACATACATACATACAAACGCAGCCCCATTTGTCTCATCTCAAGAGGGTATCTTAGTCAAGACCATATCTATACTGCCGGAAGATTCGAAGACTCAAGGTTTTTTTAAATTGTTATTTAGTCAAATCCGAGGTATCGAGTACTCACTACTTGGCGCAGTCGATGAGCTGGTACTCGTTGCTGCGCTCATAGGTGCGCTGCACGCCCTGGTCCTTCCACAGCGCCTCCGTGTGCTCGTAGAACTCCATGGGGTAGTCGAAGTCGGGCTGCGACGCCACATCCTGCAAACACCACCATCATCATCATCATCATCATCATCATCATCATCATCATCATCATCATCATCATCATCATCATCATCATCATCATCATCATCATCATCATCATCATCATCATCATCATCATCATCATCATCATCATCATAATCATCATCCCCATCATCGGTCCTATTGAAATTACGACTTAATAAATAACACACCCATAAGAAAAGCTGTAAGAATAAATAAATATCTAATGGCAGCACCTCAGTTTCACTTGGCCATGTTTGCCAAATATTGATCTTACATTCCACATGCCGAAAGAAAGATGCAACGATAATATTTAACAAATAACAACCAAGTAAAGTGCTAATAATACAAATTTGTATCAATTTATTATATTATAATTCATAGCGTACAAATGTATAAAAACATCAAAAAAGCAAACTTTTACTATACTTGATTCGACGTAGAATGATCCATATGACAGCTCATATAAACATGAATCACACTTAAGTTTTTTTTGACAGCTCATAAATACTAAATTAAAGAAAACCTTCCAACGACATTCAGCAGTTTCATTGACAAATAACCTACTTTTATATGCTTGTTGCGAGTATAGTCAGTGTATGAAATCACTGATACGACTGTCACGGGAATCACCCTAAATTGACCAACGTATAGACACTTTTCTGCTGCCCAAAAGAAAAAGGAATTATAATAGTATGAAATCCATATGCGTATGCTGTCTTTTTGTTGGGTCGGCAGTTTTAATGTGTGTACTTGACGCATCGTGTCATGTCGTTGAGTGACTATTGCCTCTGACGCGCACCGTGCATACATTCTGATTTAACTGTGATTGTACACCGGCCCGCGTGTGGTCGTAAATAAAACCCATTTCGTCACTCATTGCGTCAAAGGTATAACTATAATTTTATATCTGTATTTTTAAACAAGCAATGGACTTATTTTCATATTTTTAACACTATAATTTGATACTGTAAGTATTTTTTTATTCTTACTAAGATTATCAAAAAGTATTCATTCTAAAAAAGAACATAATCAATTGTACGAAAGAATACAGCCATGTCTATAGTCTGATTGTTATTTAAAAGAAGTCTATGATGCGAGGATGATACATTGTTATGGATGGATGTGGTTTGATGTTGTGGTTTATTTTGGTTTACAATATTTTCAAGCTTCCTACGGCAATTTCAGTAATAAGAAAGAATATGTGACAGCAGATACAAAATGACACCAGACTTTCGGTTTCAGTTTCGGTTTCGGCCTAGTTTCGGTTTCGGCTGCAATCCGCTGCGCTGCGATCGGGCATGTTCGGTGCAAGGTTTTTAAAATAAGGGGTAAATATAATATTTTTATAAGTTGATTGGAATCCCTAATCGTCATTTGTCTTAAGGCCCAGCCACACTGGATGCGTGCGCGTAGACGTGACGTGCGCGTTCGCTTTCTACTGCGGTGTATAATATGAATTCTCATACGACATCACGTCACTATACAGCGCAGTGGAAAGCGCACGTGCACGTCACGTCTACGCGCACGCATCCGGTGTGGCTGGGCCTTTAAAGCATCGTTTGTCCGAATTTTCGTTTATTCTAAAGCACATAAATTATCAAATTTTTAGTGTTGTTATAATACTATCCTAACCTAACTTTACCGCAAGTTTTTGTGGAAAACTTAAAAAGTTGAAAACCAGTTTATGAAAAACAGTAATTCTCACTATCGTGGACCCCCATTTTCATCTCAAGGACCTTCATTTATTTTTTCCGCTCACATGAACCCCTTGCAGGTCGTCGTCGACCCCTGGGGGTCGATATAGACCAGTTTGGGGATCACTGGTTTAGATATGGTTTAGATGGAGGTTTGTTTAAAAGCAGTAGAATCGACTATCGCCTAGTTGATGAATGTATGAATGATTGAATGTACATAGAGGAAGCGAAAGTTGTATGTTGAGACCGGTGCACCTGTCGCTCCATAGTCTGTGCCTACCCCATTGGGAGGCAGGCGTGAAGGTATCTATTACTGATGTGCAATTTGCGGAAAGTTTCCAAAAAGTTGGAAAAGCTCTAAGAAATTTTCGGAAACTTTCACTAGAAATATAGGCAATTTAAAATTTAGAAACGGAAAGTTTCAATCCCCATACAAATTTGTGAGAAGTTTCCGAAACTTTCCTACATTAAATGTTCCGCAATTTTGGAAAGTTTCCTTTGGCACATCAGTGGTATCTATGTATGTATGTATGTGTGTGTACTCGCCTGTATGTAGTCGACGCGCATCTTGTTCTCTGGCTTCTCCAGCGGAATGGGCGGCGTGAGGGTGCTCATCGCGCCGGTTATTGTCTGAAACACCACAACGTCGGTCACGAGGAGGTCAAGACTATTAGACTGCGGTGTATAGATGAATTAGCGAGAGCGTGGAATTGCATATGTAGTGGTTGTACCGTTCGCATGAAAAGAAAAACCATTTAAGTTTTTTTCTTAATTTAATGAGATTACCCTAAACAAGTGGAATAAGTATGTCCTTTTTTTGATTTTAGTCGGTATCATTTATTTAAATTTTCATCTTTAAGGTTGGAAACTGCTTAGGTATGGGACAGATGAAAATTATATAAATATAGTTCTCCTGATGACTTCTTGATCTAAATCATCTACTGCCGACGGAAGAGTAGGTACGTAACTTTTTCTTACTCGGAGAGGGGAATTTTTTCGTTGCTTTGAATTTGTCACTCTTACTCTCAGTCATAATTTTATGAATATTCGAGACGGAAACACCTGTTGCTTTTTCAACGAATTTAAATTTTTCAATATTTTGAGTTCAAAGTATTTATGACAGTTAAAATTATTTGTTTACTTTGACTCTCAATCGGACCAAAATTACTGCTACTTTCTGCCATAATTTTTGCAAACTGTGTAACTTACAGTCGGAAGTGCCCAGTCAAAATAATTCTGAAAATTGCGAGAATACAATAAAATAAGACGTATATTTTAGTGCATTGTAAAAGGTATTTAGAATTTCACGCTGACATTATTTTTGTTCTTACTAATTTAATATTTATCAATACTCTTTTTATGCTGATGGTATGAGAATTTCACGAAATTTAAATATAGAATGCCTGTAAACACACATTACCACTACATATGCAATTCCACGCTCTCGGTAATTCATCTATAACTGTACGTCAATTTTGAAGGTATTTGATGTAACTATGACGGCACTGTTAAGATTTTAATTAAATATTCGTACATCGAATTAATAAAGATGCTACTTTAAAAAAAAAACGGTCAAGTGCGAGTCGGACTAGCGCACCGAGGGTTCCGTACCCCCGTGGTACTACGTATTGGTACTACCCATAGTACTAATACAGTAGGTATTATATTACGATTTGAATTTGATCTCGATTCGAATGAGCGCGAGCCTATTCTGCCCTCCTAAGCAAAAATGCAATAACTAAATAAAATAGCCAAAGCAGATTCAACTCTCTTATGTTTGTAACTAGGTTGCAATTTCTACAGATGTTTTGTCTGAGATATCGCCATTATGCTTAGTAGGGCAGTATTTCACACTTGACAATTTTTTGTATTTCTTGTTTATCATCATGGGTTTGAATTATAATCATAGTAAATTTGAAACTTGTATGTTTTACCGTGTTTACGATACAAGAAAAATAAAAATACGTTAAAAAAACGTTTCCCTTTATTTTTTTACTGTTTTTATTGTTCCACTGTAGGCATATTAATAGCGTCCCGTTGGGCTAACTTTATGTACGGAACCGAAAAAAAATTAAACTATACTTTATTTGTTTAGTTAGGTACCTACTAAACTAAATGTAAACCACGCAAACCACGTGGCTCTATTAAACAGCCTTAGAAACTGTTTAGTCGAGATTTGACGTATCATTGTTCTACTTCTATTGGGTCACATATTAACCTCGTAAGGCCCACCATACTAAAAACAGGTAGTTTTTTGTGAGTGGGACTTTGAATCTACCGTCAAGGCAATAAAGTTCAATTACGTTTGTTCGATAATGCCATTTTCAGTATATGAATATAGGAAAATAAACCTATTCCCATTGGAACACAGTTCAAATTAAATTGTCTTGATTATGTACGTACATCGTATTGCACACTGGGCCTTACGAGGTTATATCACGTGGTGTTTTTGCTTTCATTCAGTTACAGTTACAGCTTACAAATAGCATTATTGTTAACTACTAGTGAGCCTTATTGTAAGGTGACAAGATTCACAAATGGTCAGTAAACTGTGTTGCTGATGGTAACTAACACAAATAGAGTATAGTCATATCTTGTCACAAGATGTCGCTAGTGTCGCGTCAGTTACAACCCGGCTTTTAAGTGATACCTAGAGCTATCCTCATGTGCTTCTGTTTAGTCCTCCAGAGTAAACACTCTTTAACCGAACAACTGTCCTCGTGCGTGATATCCATGGACTTGTTTCTTTAATAAGTCCATGGTGATTGTCTAAAACTCGACATTGGCGAAATACACATTGTTAAAATTAGGAGTGAAAGCCAATAATTTAAAAAAAAAGTGGTACCCTGGCTCTCTGGCCAGTACTCACAAGTATTGCGTCTCGAATGTTCTTCTTAATGTCCTCGATCTTCTCGCGGCGCTCCTTGTCCGAGAACCCGTTGACGTGGAGGATCCGCATCTGCTTCACTATCGTGGACTTGCCCGACTCGCCCGCGCCGAGAAGGAGCAGCCGGTGCGTGGCGCGGTATAGCTGACAATTAACATACAACGATTAGGCGCAAGACAAACAGAAGAGATGACAATCTCGACAGCCACACTGACCTGGGGGTGTGATTCTCTCAACAACGACGGACGGACGGACGAACGATTGATTGTTCAAGCGGCGAGTTTAAGTAGTCAGAGTGAACAAAACACATTTTAGCGCGTGCATTCAATTTGGCAGCATGACTTCTCGAACGTATAAGGCTGCCTATTTGACAATGCACGCGGTAAAATGTGTATTGTTCGCTCGGACGGGACTAGTTAAACTCGCCGCTTCGATTCGCTCGTCCGTCCGACAGACCGCCGTTTTTTGAGAGAATAACACCCCTGCTAAGCCAAATAGCAGCATGTCAGATAAAACTCCTGTAGCGATTACAACCTCATTACTAACTACCATGCTTGAGGCAATCTAGATCTGTCGGTTCATTTAAGGAAAGGTTAAAGAAGCTGTGGTCGAATGAACAAGATGAGTCGTGAGCAGCCATAGGAATCCAGGGGGCAAAATTTTATGACAGGTAGGGAGTTCCTATATCGATAAACTCAATTATCGATGCTTTTTCCATATACTCGTGATCACTCTAAGTTATGCCTGTAAAACATTTTTTTATTAAAAGTGTAAAAATTAAACAAAATAACGACTTTATTTTTTTTCTTTTTTATCGCCATATTGCTTTTTTATTACTGTGATATCTTTAGTGACACTGACAAGATTGAGACAAATCGATTGACATAAGAATCATAGAAATTGGTCCACGCGTTTAGTTTCTAGAGCGCCACAAAGGAACAAACATACATACAAACATATATAGGCTGATAAAGACATTATTATCCTTTGCGTCGCACAGTCGGGTAAAAAGTAAGCTTTTTATATGTGTCAGTTGGTAAATAAACATATTTAGAAAAAAATCCCACGCCCACTTTGCTCAGCTTTGTACATACCTGTTTATCCTTCTGCAGCTGCCGCGTGATGGCATCGCTGCGGCGTTTCTGCGACTTGGGATCGTCGCCCTCCGCGCCGCCTTTGCCGCTGGGTGACCCGAAGCACCCCATGGCAGACCAAGCTGCCCACCTGTTAGCAAAGAGATCGCGTTTAGATTGCGGAAGTGTCAAACGCAATAAGTTGATGCCAGTTTTTTTTTGGGTTGAGCATTTGTTTATATTATTTTTTAGTAGTCTGCTTATCGAGATCATACTTTCGAGTCCAAACGCGGTGAGTCTACGTGAAATACAGCGGAAACCCTGTTACGACCTGCCATCATCATGGTCAACTCTGAGACACCATAATAATGCATTGTAATACAGTCGAGTTCATAAATATGTACCTATACACTTTAGTACCCTGTCACGTTAATCGCTGTGACAATTCATGTATGGCAGTTTAAACATGACATTAAATAGACAAGGTACTAAAGTGTACACATATTTATGAACTCGACTGTACAAGCCTAGAGCTTAGTTTGGGACTAGGTCAATTAGTGTGAGATTGTCCCCCGCTCGGTGTCATCAATCTTATTTAAACATACATAGTGGTAGGGTAACCGGATTATGAAAAAAAAAGGGATAAGGTAAGGTGCCCAAGTGCGTCTACGGGGCCCAACACTATCTCTTAAAAAATATATGGATTGTCGCACTTACCCCGTTGACGCACTAGTCCCACCTGACCTTAAAACAAAAGGTAGAAAAATAAATAAATTAGCAGCATGAGAATTAGGACAGGGTTTAGTTAGGGTTAGGGGTTAGGGTTTAGTTTTAGGGTTGTTTTAATTTGATTTGATTTGTGTACATTGATTTTGAAATACCAATTTGAAGTCACCCGGTATTACATCTATTTCGTATATACAGGGTGGTACTTGATAAACTGTACATATTGAAAGGGATGAAATTTTAGGTTAATTTAACGGTAAAACAATTTAAAAAAAAAAAAGTTAGCCACTTTTTTTTCTTCTTTTTTTTAATAAATTACAGCAAAATGTCATTTTGTTTTCATAAAAACACGATTTTTTCAAAATTTTGTAGATATTTCACTATTTTTTTTTGCTTATTATTATTTCTCGTTTAATTTTAGATCTAAAAACTTTAAAAAAACATAGTAAAATATTTGCAAAATTTTGAGAAAATCGTGTTTTTATGAAAACAAAATGATATTTTTGCAGTAATTTTCCACAAAAAAAGTTATCAATTATTATAAACCTAACTAATGTCAATACTATGCATTTTGTTTTATCTTTTTTGGGCTATTAGATCAAAAGTTACACCGTCACAAGTACGTGTACTACCCATTTATTAAAAAGAGGCTAAAAAAAAATAAAAAAAAATGTTTTACCGATAAATTAACCTAAAATTTCATCCCTTTCAATATGTACAGTTTATCGAGTACCACCGTGTAGATTACACTTTCCCCGCACGTTCATCCGCATAGAATTGGTCTATCGCTCATCCTTCGTCGGAAACTATTAAAATATCCATACAAAGAGTTTTTGCCGCTCCGGCCCTAGAAATACCACGTCAATCCTTTAGTTTGCTGCGACACTAATGCGGTACGAACTAACCTTACAGAAAAAAGACACGTAACGCGAAATACCATGGTCTAACGATAACAACCAACTTGTTAGCCTGGACAATCCAATGACGATAACGTCAACGACCAAAATTAGGGAAGAAACTCCAAAATATTATTAGACAAGCCTACTCATAACAAAAATTAGTAATAATAAATAAACGTGGGATGGCAATTGAAAACTCAAGTTTAGGTGAAAAAGTAAAACACTCCTTTTTTGGGCAGTCGTGTAAAAATACAACCTATTTTAGAGGTTCCATACCGAAAGGCTAACGGGACCCTATGATTAAGGCTACGTTTTGCTATCAGCGCAACGGAACCCTGACCCACCATATAACGGCGTCGGGTACCTATTAGTTTATCGAAATGTGTTTTGTCGATTTTCATGTCGTGTAAAGGTATTCCACGAATATCATTGCACATACTCCTTGAATCCCATAATCATCATCTCATGCTCTATTATATAACCGAACAACTATTCATCGAAAAATCCTTTCGAATTTGTATCAAGTCATAGCATAACGGGTTATCGAATTTACCTTTCATAGAACTATTATTTATTCGTAGAATCAATTCATCGAAATATAATTCCCAGAGTTAACGTTTTATATATTATTATGTTCAAGAACAATGTTTCATCGAACGATGCATTTATTATCAGTGTTCTCACAGCAACGCGTTTAGAAGGGTTAGGACTACAATTTGCGACTGCTCCGGCGTTGCGGGAAGTGTAGCCCCCTCGCCCATGCGTAGGAAAGCGCAAGAACCAGAGGGCTCAGACAAGATGCACTACGCTAACTAACGTTTCTATTCGATTCGTTTTTAAACCAATCGCGTCACTGGAAGATGACGTGATACGAAAAGTCACGTCATCTTCCAGTGACGCGATTGGTTTAAAAACGAATCGAATAGAAACGTTAGTTAGCGTAGTGCATCTTGTCTGAGCCCTCTGAGATCACCTCCGCAGCTTCGGCTCACTCGGTGCCAGCGCTTTCCCACAGCGGGCGGGGGCTGCCCTCCCTCCGCGCCTCCGGCTTTTTATATACACTCTAGGGGCAGGGCAGACAAGACCACGTGGAATCGGGGTTGACAGATTCGATTTCGTGACTTTTTTGATTTCGTAAACTGAGAAGGAAAAGCAAATTTGTCTTGCTCAATCTGGCTCGCCATACCTCTTTCGTAACTCTTTTTTTCATCCATATTTTCCAAATGCATTCGATGAAACGTACCGTCGTTAAAACGTTTTATCAGTTATAGTAACACTGATAAAACGATTTTCGATACAATAAGAGTTATGGGAACTAAAACTTAGGCCGTGTTCAAACCAAACTGACTGTAAGCCGCCGAAAGTGAGCGCGCGTTACGTAGTTTATCGCTTTTTCACATATATTTAACTTCTCGTTCACACCGAACCGACAATACGCTATTACAACAAACAATACAGACAGTGAGCATGCTCACAGTCGGCGGCTTAAAGTCAGTTCGGTTTGAACACGGCCTTACATTGAACTAAAATTATAGAAAAAACGCTTCGATGAAAAACTATATCAATGTACAAAAAAATTATGAAGTAAAATTCGATGAGTTGCTTTGTTGAGTAAAGGCTTTACGAGCAAATGTATGAGCGATATAATGAGGTTCGATGAATGTTTTCTAAATAATTATAAAATTCTGCGAATCGAGTTATGGGAAATGATAATCGATAAAATAGGTTTCGTTAAAATGGCGGGTTCCCAACGGTGTCACAGTGACATTATAAAACAATTTGTTTGACACTTATTCTTATTCTTAGCCGTTCATCCGTCCGTATGCCCTACCTTTATAAATGGTTATCATTATAACCAAAAAAAAAGAAAAAACAGGGATCCCCATTTAAGAAACTTGAAAAATTTGGCTTTGGCTTACTTAGGTATAAAATTAAGTTAAGTAATAGGTTATTAAGTCTCATGAGTTCATGACAGTCGTAGCAAAATAACAAACACCAATTAACCGTAAAATAAATTAAATCAATTGTGGTCGCTTACCTTCCCGGGTTGGAAATTAATGACTCACGTAATTGGTATGGTATCTATCGTATATTTGACCGGTTAATTACAGTTTATTTTGTGTGATATTATGGAGCCCTCAGCGCGCGAGTTGGTGTATCGCGAGGCGACAGTTCCGAGACGGACATTGCCAATCTCAATGCCTTTCCATTCTGAGGATTGAGTTGGATTGCAGTGTGCTATACTAGTAAATCTAGTAATTGCTTTGGCTTTTCAGTCTTTTAGAACAGAACACAACGGTGCAAACACTGCAACTTGGCCATATGTGATGGATACCATCAAAGTTGACTAAACTCCTTTACAGCAAAATCGAAAACCTCCAAACATTATTTGGAAGATGGCAGCCCATGCTGACTAATTGTTTTCTAATTATATTAACAAAACGTTTGTTTTTTAATTAACTTACGTATTATTGCATTTCGTTTTTTAAATAAATTATAAATCAATACCCTATACAAATAAACATAACTACAACCTTGAACTTGGGCGCCGTCGGCAGAGGGTCAAGGTTCAAGCTACAGGTGTTTAGGGCTGCAGAGAGGAACTTCCTGACAATATAGGCGTTGTGTTATATTATATTTTGTGCTAGTTTTATTATAATTTATTTATAACTTTGTAACCTTGTGATGTAACTTACTTTTATAGTATTATATTTTATAATTGAAAAAAAAAGACCTTCTGTTAGTTTCTTGCGGCGCTTCTTCTCCGCAATGAAGGTCTTGTCCAAAGCGCTAGTAGATTAACTCCATATTACCGATGTGTATAACTTTAACAAAAAGCAAGCTTTCAAAAGCAGACTGTTGCTAACCAACTTTAAATCGTTATAAATCCTAAATGCTCATTCAAAATGATGATGATGATGATGATGAAAGAAACCTAAAGATGATTTTTAAATCCCTATTCAATGATACCCCACTTGTCATACTTGGTCGACTTTTTTTTCAAATTTGCACAATATGGCGTCTGGTTGCCGCCATATTGAATTTTGATTACTGTCATATCTTCAGTGACACTCACCAGATTAAGACAAATCGATTGACATAAGAATCATCAAAATCGGACATCGGGTTTAGTTTTTATAGTGACACAAAGGAACAAACATACATATATAGGCTGTGAAACACATTACCCCCCTCCTTTGGCAGTCGGGTAAAAAGAGGCAAAAGAGCCCTCATGTAGCTAATTTACTGAATAAAGATTTTGAATTTTGTTTTTCTGTTGCGTAGAAGTGATTTCTGTATCTGACAGATCTAGTCTCCTATTATATTTACTGTTATATTTAAAATGTATGGTATGTTGTATTGTATGGATTTCAATGTCGGCTTTCTTTCATCCAAGCCTTCATCAATGAAAGTATGAATGGAAAAGTAAGTCGTCTCCGGCCCTTTAGGAGTTTCTGTTACGTATTGCGTCGATGCGCGTCGCTCGATACTTAAGGCCCAGCTACACCGCTTGCGTGACGTGCACGTGCGCGTTCGTTTTCCACTGCACGTGCACGTCACGCAACCGGTGTGGCTCGGCCTTTAATACGCACGCAACCAAAGGTGGCGACAGCGCAGCCGCGGCTAAACTAGCTTGGTCCGTCTTGTTGAGTTTGTTTGTGGTGGATCGCGGCACGTACAGTCAAAAGAACGGTAATGTGCTAATGAGATTAACGGCCTATTTATATAGGAATGCGTTAAAAACTCGTATGTTCCACTCCAGCTCCTAAACTGTTGGACTGATTTTAGTGAATGGGGTGCTATAGTGGTGGTAGGCAGTGGCGGACACTGGTGGCTGGAAGCGGCCAGAATAGGTACATCGTTCTTGTAGACGTGTGTGCGCGCGAGTCGAACGATCAAACGAGGCCACTAGCACTCCCGTAGCTTATGGCTCGGACGCGGCTACTCAAAACACTCGGTTTGCGCCGATGCTATACAAAATGTATGAAAAAATTTCGTCTACAGCTTGTGTTAGCTACAAGTGCCTTCGCTAGTTAGTGGCCTGATGTGCGGCAGCTCTTAGGGTGAGTATCCAGCAAAGCTGAGCGAGGTAGCGGAGTGAGGTGCGAGGAAAACATCCAACAAATCTCTGGTGGAAACGCAGGGTGCCACCTACAGCCAAGAAGCAGTGATGTTGTGGTGTGGGGATAAGGCAACCGTTGAAATTACTAGCAGTGGCATTCCAACTTAGTCATCAGGGTTGGCAACGCATTCGTGGTCTTAGGATGATTGTAGTCTCGAGAATGGAAATGTCTATGGGTCTCAGATTCCACTTACTATCAGGTGGCCTGTGGGTAGTGTTGCCAGGTCCGGTCTATCATAAATCGGTACTGTGTTAAAAAAAATCCGGGACTTGGGTTTTCAAATCGGGATAGGACTCAAAATCGCGCGAATTACAGCCCTCTTGCAATGCCAATTGTGTCAAACCGTATTTGGCCTTCTCGGTTGTTATAAATTAGTATCTTACATTTCGGGACAATTCGCGTCCCGATCAAGGGTAAACCCTGATGTGTCTATAGGCCCCTGAAAATCGGAACGTCCCGCAGAAATCGGGACGTCACCGAAAAAAAAGATTTGCTAACAGTAGCAAATTTTTTAGCTGCTTGTAACATAACTTGAGGGACAACAAAACTAAGGCACTAAATAACAAAACTAGTTCGTGATGTCTTCCAAATCAGTTTTGCAATATTAACATAGTTTTGGTTCCATAGTATTAAATTTTGGCTAAACGTCAAGTAGCCGAACTGGTTTAGTTATTTATTTTTTTCAGTGGTCTGGCGACACTACCAGTGGGCTCGTTTTCCATTAAAAAAACAGGGTGCGTCATACTAGTCGCCAATCAGGTAGGGATTTTAACTTCTTTTTATTAAACAACTGCAAAGATCTTGGTAATCTAGTGGGTTTGTAAATTGACTAGTGAGCGTAAGGAACCAAGTACGAACACAGCAGTCACCATGTACTAATTAGTCTTAGGTTTGTGCTGTGGTAACCTTTGCTGTTACCGTAAAGGAAAACCGTCGCATCGTGTGAGCCAAAATAATGATTCACCACGTGCATCACGTATGTGCGTTAATTGTGTTGTGTGTGTGATTGGACATCGTTGCTAATGCATATGCATTAGCAAGGTACGCATGCACACGCAATACTGGAGTTAGTTACCTATACGTGTTGTCTTCTTTCATAACCTTCATTTAACAAGAAATAAGAATCCGGGATCTCAGGGAACAGCTAAAAAACGGCTCCGGATTCAATCCGTTGCTCGAACAATCATATGAATTTCTCCTTCGTCGGTTACAAATGACCCGAGGCTATCCGATCCCGATTTTTACCCGAAAGCAACCGGATAATGCTCCAGTCGCTTCGCCCACACGGTCCGTTATTTTTCGGCACAACGCTAACGCTAGCCGCGCGACTTAGTAAATTGCTCTCCAACAGATCTCGAGTAGTCGATACTTCTAAAGTATGTGGAACTCGGTTTTTTTCTCGGACCGGGGAGACTCCGGATACTCTGAGTCTAAGCTAACCCAGCGTGGTAAAGACAAACAAATGAAATAGGTAGGGCATCTTCACACCGCCTAAAACTGTTTGAAAGCCCACGGCAGTGGCGATTGTTCGCGCTAATGCAACAAATATGCTAATCGACTCATTATGCCGCCGGCTTTTGTCTCCGTCTCGAACGTATGCAAAGTGATTTCAGTAACTAATTTGATCTCCAATGTTTTGGAAGCGTTCTAGAAATTTTTAAACTTGGATTCCAACAAAATTAACTGAGGTTCTTGGAATTATATCGAGTTGCATTTGGTCATATAGAGCTGATATTAATATCTCGCGTAGTCATATTAATATATTTGAAAGACATTTATGGCATGAAGATAGTAAACGAGCCGACTGATGGTTAGTGCCCATTGACATTTGCAAGCTCAAGACTGCTATCTCAAGACTGCAAAATGCGATGCCAACCCTAAGGGCTAAGATAGAATGCTACTATCCCAATCATGTCATCTGTTGTCTTTCCCTCACACCGGAACGCAATAGAGCAAACACTGTTGCCTGGCGGCACGTGAAAGGCTAAGATAGCACAAGATAGCAACTTGCATAAGCTACCACTAATAAAAGACTTACCGCCTGTTTCACAATCGACAAGTAAAGTATATTTGACAGATAAATTAAGTCCTTTCCCTGTATTACACTTGAAACACACAAGGAGAGAGCCAACTTTAAATGACAGATAAATTTACTTGTCGACTGTGAAACAGGCCCTTAAAGGCATAAAAATAAATCGACATAATAAAATATCGTTAATGAAATAACTTCCTTTCCCAATAATATTTTGGGAGGTATTTCGGTAATTAACATAATTGTCTATTAATTTCATTATCAATCACATAAATATTTTAATAATGTGTCAATTCTTCCAGACAATAACAGGTGTACCTAGAAGTTTTATTACTCTTTGACAGAATGCAATGTACCTACAATCCGACAGGAAGTTGCCAAGAAAAGTATACCACTATATATAAACTTTGCTTGTATAATAAAATCTAGTCTAGTAAACGTAAGTATGTTTGATGCGCGCCGCCGTTCTGACAGTCGCTATATTTTCCCCAGAAATCGCTTAGTTTGTATTGAGTTCTATATTTAACTCTTGTGATAAAAGAGATTATTTTATTATCTACGAGATGAAATTGCTTCATGAATTGATGAAATTTTAACACTTATTTAGAATTCACTTGTAATAACGCAGCACTAGGTAATGTTTATTTTGGTACAGTCAGCGTCATTTAGACAGGCCTCAACGCGTCCTTGCCGGCGTCTTGTCTACGCCGCGCCTACGCCCCGCCTGCGCCGCGTCTGCGCCGCGCCGCTTCTGTGTATTTCATGCCTTAGGTGAAAAGGCAGCATTTTGAGATTACAAAAGTGATCTCTAAATAAGACAAGTAAATTGGTATGGACTTTAAACTGTCACAGGGATCATCCTCGGTAAACCATCTAAAATGTTATAATACAAGCAAAAACTACAGAATATTAACACGGGTAAGTTTTTGTTAAACTTAGCCGATTGGAGGCAAAAAGTGCGAGACAATGCCATCGTGAGAACAGTGCCTACAGCGTTCTAAATATAGACGGGCACTAATTACACTTTATAAGTGATTATATACACCAACAGCTGATACATGAGCTATTTTATTCATAATACACATATTCTCTCCCTATACTCATTACTTTATCGAAACGCATTTCAACGAACGGATCGTTACGCAGAATTTTCATTACAAGGCATTTGTTTGTCGCCACATGAGTTTTTTTTTATTGTCACAAGTCTAACCTAACCTGAAGTAATTAATGTTTCAGATATCCTGAAAACATCATGGGTTCAGCAGAAAATAGAGTTAAATGAAGTAAAATTCGACGAAATTACGGGTTACCAGTCTCTCGACTTGCTAAATTGTAATAGGGAATATTCATGTTTTTTTTACACCTTCAATAAAAGCTGATTCATGAAACAAACAGATGGGAAAAAAAAAAATAGCTATAAAAATAAACAAGTTATAAGCCAATAAAGATTTGTCCCTATCTCTTTCTAGCTAAACAGAATTTTACGTGGAGTTTATATGGCCGAACTGCACGATGACGTCACCGGTGCACTTCGGATGTGTCTGTCTAATTAGCAGTTTAAAATGCTTGTATCATCCGTATTTCTTGACCAATTTTAATTTCACTTTCGGTGATCTCTTTTACGGTATGTTCATATTTTGTTGAAAAATGCGATTTTAAAAATCCATGCATATTCCCTTTTTGTATAGATTTGATTATGACTTATGACGATACATTGGTTTGGTGTCACGCACTTTGGAAGGGTTAAGAGTATAAGAATGTATTTAATTCATAATAAAGGATTTATAGCGCAGGTCACGTTTATCCTAGTCGGTCGGTCGGTGGTGACGCTGCCTACGAAGTTAGCAGTTCCAGGATCGAATCCCGGTAAGGGCAAATATTTGTGTGATGAGCGCGAGTTTTTGGCGTCTGAGTCTTGCTTGGATGATCTATGTACCTATGTAAGTATGTATGTCTCTATACACATATATACCTTCACGTCTTCATTCCCAGAGTGGGATAGGCAGAGCTACAGAATTACCAACTCTAAAAAGAAATTGATTTGTTGTCTCTATACACCGTGCCCGGGACGTACCCGAAGGATTTTAACCATCGATTCTAGATCCTATTTGGAGTCCAATAACGCATAATTTCCGAGATTTTTATTATTTAAAAAACAATTCCATAGTTAATTTAATTTGAACTCTGTCACCTACAACCTAAAGCTAAAGCATTATTTACTAGGAAAGATTCATGTTGTAAGTAGCAATATCATCAACGTACAACATAAAATTAATTTAATCAATTTCTTAGTAAATAATCCTTAAGTTAAGGTGACAGAGTTCAAATTAAATTAACTATGGAATTGTTTTTTAAATAATAAAAATCTCGGAAATTATGCGATATTGGACTACATGTTATACCACGTTATATACTCCAAATAGGGTCTAGAATCGATGGTTAAAATCCTTC
Source organism: Acleris literana (assembly GCA_946894065.1). NCBI lineage: Eukaryota > Metazoa > Arthropoda > Insecta > Lepidoptera > Tortricidae > Acleris > Acleris literana. Next base: position 9,168,644 of record OX335688.1, on the reverse strand, counting down.
GGGTACGTCCCGGGCACGGTGTATAAGTATGTTAATCGTTGTCTAGTACCTATAGTACAAGACAGATGGATAATATATTATTGCTGGTGACTGTATACATACCAATAAAGCTTTTTAAGTTTGGTAAGATGCACAAGAATTTTTTGCGGCAACCAATGCCGAACTCGGTTGGTTTTAATTTATGGAGTATTTGTGGAAAATAATGAAGCCACAAGTAATATATACAAGTAATATGCAAGTGACAAGGTTGTGGTCACTATCTAGTATTCAAGGTTTGGATTACATGAGAACTAACATTTAAGTTTGAGGCACACATAGAGCTCTATGTCATTTTGTTTCAATGTTTAAAATCCATCTGATATTATAAATGCGAAAGTAACTCTGTCCGTTTGTCTGGCACGCTTTAACGGCTTCAACTCAACTCGTCAACCGATCAAAGAGAATATTGGTATAATTTGTGGTAATCGTAAAAGGAAAAAAGGTATTTTATTCCGGAAAATCAACGAAATTGCCGACGAAAGTTATTCATTGAGTTGTTTGTATCAAGCTGGAAGTCAGAGTATCTGGAACTGTTTGGCTTCTTAAATGATATTCCCTTTTTTTCCAATCCCGATCTTAAATTGATTTGCCTAGCCTGATTTATGCCAAACGCAAATTATAAATTAGGTCGAAATAGGTAGGTTATGCTAGTTTTTAGGCCTGGCTAATGCACCCAGAAATAGGAGCTCCGCAGACGCGGGGCATTGTCGACACTATAAAATAAATTTCTGGCATGAGATAAAATTCGACACAAAAAAACGCAGGCGGAAACTTAATTTGCGATAAAATACGAATTGAAATTCTGGTACTAAGGCTTAACGATTATGGGAAAATGACCTAAAAAATCTGTTTGTCCTAGTATATAAAAAAAATAAGAAAATAAACTTACGTGACAAGTGACAATTAAATCAAACGCACCAACGAGCAAGAAAAAATAATGAATAATAAATAATAATTTGAATAATATTTAATCCAAAATTTAAATTAAAAAGAGTTGACCAATTGACCTTATTGCTTTAATATTTCTGCAATAACTGAATCCTTTTACTAGTTGTTATTGTTCACATATTAGTTGTTTATTATGAGGGGATTGCTCATTCAAAACAACGTGGACATAAACAAAACAACACGGGTTTTACTACAATACAAGTGAAAATGGCAAGTAAACATCGATTTTGCGTCAATTTCCTATGTTATTAGATGTTTACAATAAAAATTGGTCATCCTTACCAAGAAATAAGAACACAACAGCGGTTTATGTCAAAAATGCCTAGGCGTACGTCATAGAAAACAACAACATTGTTTTATAACCTTATTAAGGACCACCGAAATACATTTTTTTAAGATATAGATTTTTTGGTCCGTGATCATAACAGGATGAAATATTTAATATTGGCATTTTTTTAGGCTTGTGACACACGGAGATTTAATACCTACATAATATCAATACGTCAAAATAAATACTATAGCAATGAATCTTACGATATGGGAACACTACATAATTAGAGAAGTGTCATAAATCCAAATTGATCAAAATTCCGAATTTTCATTCCGATTACAATGTTTTGAAAGAAGACTTTATTCTTTGATTTCGCTTAAAAATTAAACCTAACCTAAACATATATCAATTAAATTAAGCTTTTAATCTTAAATAGCTCCAGCCCAACATAGCTTTCGGAAAAATGAAAATTTGGAAAAAAAACTGAATTTTAAGGTATATTTCCTTGCGATATATTTTCCGTACTAATTGACAGAGTCCACACACGCAGCTATAAGATTTCCCTCGCCAGTATAATGAATGGGATGGATATATATTTTCATATCTTGGTAATATGTGGTCCTTTTCTATAATATAATATATATTCCGGTATATAGCTCTTTGTGTTGACGTGCTTTAAACATACGTGCCAAAAATAATTCAAGGAATTGAACTTGGTATCTTACGATCACGAGTCGATATCTCAAGCCACTTCACCAGTCGCTTTGATACGACTCTAATCTCTTAGTAGCATGGCTAGGAGCCGCATGAGTCATATATAACCGGGCAAGTGCGAGTCCGACCCTCACACTAAGGGTTCCGTGCCACCGTACATCTCAATATTTACAAGTAAAATAAGCCAATAAAAACACTTACCCTATATTTTATTATTATAGGTGATGGAACCAGTAATGTTCAAGGAACAATGATGGTCATTTGATTCCTATTTTACAGAAAATAAGGGTTATTCGTTTGTTTTGAAACAATCAATGTATGGGGTAGGCTATTACTTCATCGAAACATCTTTCAACGAAGGTATCATTCATTACGCAGAATTTTCATTACATCGAAACGCATTTCTCGCTGCATGAGTTAAGTTTTTTTGGTAGACACAAGTCTAAACTAACCGAACCTACGTAATTAATGTTTTAGATATCCTGAAAACATCATGGTTTCAGCAGGAAATAGCGTTCGATGAAATGAAATTCGATGAAATGAAACAATCGATGAAGTAAAATTCGATAAAATGATGGGTTACCTACTCAAAGTATGACCGTATGATCTTTGAATTAAGAGTTAAGTGTCCGTTACTGGTACCTGTCACCTAAAAGTGTCCAACACTGGGGCCATCACATTTTTTGCTGTTATAGCGGCCATAATAATACACACACGAAAATTTATAGTGTCTAGCTATCACGGTTCAGAAGATACAGCCCTGTGACGGACGGACGGATCCCGTTGGCGCCCTTCGGGTAGGTACCTTGATAATGAAGTATGATCTTGACGTGTCATATCAAATCGGGAGCTTATTTACCTAATAGTAGGAGATCCGAATAGGAGAAGATTTGGACCGGGCTGTTTATTCGATGAAAAGTATTTTATATCAAATTTAATACGCTAAATAATATGTGGAGAATAGGTAGGCTGACAATTTTCAGTCCAGTATATAATTAATTTAAAAAAAAAAAAAACTTTGTTTTAAAAAAATACTATAGCTTGTTTAATGGACAAATTACATACCAATCGAAAGTATGAAGCCTATAGAATGTGCAAACGTTAGTTTGACTATTTTTTCCCGTCAAGCTATTGGGTAGGCAGGTATAAACAGGTAAGTCGGTACCAGTAATTTGCACCAAACCTAACGTTTGCATATTCTATAGACTTTATACTTTCGATTAGTATGTAATTTGTCTATTAAACAAACATTTGCAATTTAAAAAAAAAGTTTCTTTTTTAATTTTTTTTTAATGATATATCATTTCATTTTATCATCAGTATTTTTTAAAACAAAGTTAATTTAATTTTTTTTAATTAATTATATACTGGACTAAATTTTTTCAGCCTACCTATGCGCCACATTTTAGGTATTTAGCGTATTCAATTTGATATAAAATACTTTTCATCGAATAAACAGCCCGGTCCAAATCTTCTCCTATTCGGATCTTAGACCATAAACTTCCGTGTCACTGCTCTTGCGTATTATGCAAGTCCGGTTCCACACGCAGCAGCTGACTCTAGACTCTGATCTCTAGACTCATGGTCATGTCATGAGTCACGATGGCAGGCATCAATACTAGCTAGTCAGGTGCATTTGTGTGTGACCGCTTCAATTCAATTCAATTTATTTATTTATTGGTAATTTTAAGAGGGGGATGGAAGTATGGGAGTCGTACTTGAAGTCGCCATAATGAAAACTCAGTTTATTGGTCGATAGCCCGGATGCTTGTAGCAATCCATTGACGGGTTGTTTTAACATTTTTGAGCCGAGAGCTATTGCAGCGCCGCAATGTATCATGAAACGGAGCCCTTAAGAGTCTAAATTGTAGGTAGACTTATCGACCGAGTATGGATTCGTTACATTGATCTCGATAAGCAACTAATGACTGTGCAAAACAATCGCCAAACATCTTGTTTGAAAAAAAGAAGTTTTGACGGAAACTTATCTTATAATATAATTAAATGTAAAGATAAGTCAATGGATAATAATCTCTGTGATTCATACACCATGCGCGCGGTCGACAACCTCAAATCGTGCGCATGCTGCTGCTGCGAGGCGACCAATCGCTAGGCAACCAGCACAGCTCCCTACTGAGGTGAAGCAGAACCGCAGTAAGCCCGTTCGCGGGGCGCTGCCCCCGACGTGTCCTAAGCAGGACAAGGATGGTTTTACCGCGGTGGAGAGGAAGAAGAAGCCTGCCCCGAGGAACCTGTGCGGCACCGCACCGACCGGACCGAACCACTTGCTGTGTCCTGCTACGCCCACGACGCAGTTGTACGTGTCCCGTTTACATTACTCTACGGAGGCAAAAGATCTCGTAGAGTATGTACGAGTTAAGACCGGATTTACTCTTAGGGTTGAGTGGTTAGAAGGTTAATTTTAAGTCATTTGTGATGAGAGTACCGACCATAGATCTGTCGACCTTTTTAAAGGAGGAATTCTGGCCGAGGGGAGTCTTATTTCGGCGATTTCGTGGTAGCCGTCTAGCAGACACCGCGAAAATTTATTAATATTTGTGTTCATTTTATGTTATATATTGATATGTATGCTAGTCTGTAAGGTATTTGTAAATATGGGCCTTGTAGTCTGAAATAAAGTTATTCTATTCTATTAAAAGAAACAGAATAAAAAAAAACAATTGGTACATTTATGTCACTAGTTTGTAAGGAAAAGGAAAGAAGAGGAGTAGTGCATCATTTATACAATGTAGAGGTATTATTTTTGGCTGTAGTCTGTTTGTTTCTCAGCGCATTCAATGGTCAGTACCCTTACCATGAGTTACATTAACGTACTCGGTAGCGAGTCGAATGCTCTGTCCCGCGCAGTCCTCGCTGTATTCTTATAGAGTGGGAGGGACAGAGTATTCGACTCGCTATTATAACTCATGGTAAGGGTGGCTTCATTTCGTGTGGAAATAAGGACTTTTGACATTGAATTTAGACCGAATTCTTCAATACGCGGCGTACCTGCAGCGTAACAAACAACATCCTAATCTGCAATGCAACAGTATCAGCGATTCTACTTACTGTGACTCACCATTTTTACATTATTAATGAGCAAAATAGTTACTCACAGGCTTTTATTTTTACTGTAACTACGTAAGAATGTATTGTTTATTTAGAATTGTTGTTAGGCTTCCATACCCCAAAGGGTGACAAACAGGACCCTTTTACTAACCCTACTCTGTCTGTGTTTAGAGCCATAATACTAGAAAGCCAGTTGTTTTTTTATTTACCCGACTGCCGAGGGAGGGTAATGTGTTTATCAGCCGATATACAGGGTGGCCGGAACATAGACGTCCAAAAAAAATTTTTGGTGTTGTGGGGTATCCGAACGTACACGGGGGTGGTGTATGTTCCGCGATTTTTAGTATTTTCGGAGATATTGATCATTTTAATCGGAATTTTTGTAATTTTTCCTTATTTTTATAGAATAATTATGAACTTAGGATGTTTTTAAAACTACATGCCAGTTTTTTTTTAATGACAACTTTTTGTGTTATCACACAAAGTTTGTTTGTCCATACTAGGTGAAAAACAAACATGGGTTACAATTAGTACGGAGAAAGTAACTTTGTGTGATTACACAAAAAGTCGTCATGAAAAAAAAACTGGCATGTAGTTTTAAAAACATCCTAAGTTCATAATAATTCTATCAATGTAAGAAACCACTGAAAAAATATTAAAATAATACATGAACTTGAGGGTTTTTCATAACATGGACATAAGGAAAAATTACAAAAATTCCGATTAAAATTATAAATATCTCCGAAAATACTAAAAATCGCGGAACATACATGGGGGTGATTCAGATGGCCCACGACACGAGGGACCAAATTTTACTTTTGGACGTCAATTTTCCGGCCACCCCGTATGTATGTTTGTTCCTTTATGGCGCTCTGGAAACGAAACGCGTGGACCGATTTTGATGAGTCTTATGTCAATCGATTTGTCTTAATCTTCTGAGTGTCACTAAAGATATGACAGTAATCAATATAGCGGCAGCCAGACGCTATATTATAAAACAAATGACGAACTAGGTATGACAAGTGGGGTATCATTGAATAGGTATTTAAAAATCCGTTTTAGGTTTCTTTTATCATTTTTCATTTTGAATGATTATTTAGAAGTTATAATGATTTAAAGTTGGTTAGCAGCAGTCGGGTTGCTTAAACTTTAAAGCTTGCTTTTTGCGACAGAATAAGTGTTACAACGGAGGATTATCTAACAAATAATAAAATAATGTGAGTGTAAAATAATAAGGAGCTCCTAATACAAGGAACGTTTCTTACACGTATTTTTGCGTACATACATACAAGCGTCATATTTCGTGTGATCATTGTGCAAACCGTCGAGAAATATCCAGTAAGGACAGTTTTTTAATGTGTATTACAAAAAACAAATCATCCCAATTGCTAAAATTAAACAATCAAAACTCCTTTACCTACATATTACTGAAACTTTAAATATGTTGTGCTACAATAAAACCGTAATGTAGAAAAAAAATTGATTGATTGTTTGGCATTTGCGCCATTATAGTATAACTCGGTAATTATTATTAGCCATTATAATTATTATAGACTCGGTAGTATCTAACGATTGCTTCCTTTTTCGTCGTTTTCTTGTTTTGACACATTTTTGTTTCGTCGTATTCTTGTTTTGACACCTTCTTGTTTCGTCGCTCTCCGTTTTCGACATAAATGATTACATACCTTTAGTAAAATCTTTCTGTCACTAATATGGTTTAACTAATAGGCGTTGTCAACTTATGTAAGATTTTTGTTTCCTACGAATAAGTTTCATGCTTTCAGTCTTATTTTATTTCATTTCATCAATATTTTTAATTTTTCTAATTAACTTTATACTTTTATTATACAAGCAAAGTACATAGGCATTGTGTGTAACTCGGTAGTTCCACTGTGTCCAAACAAGAATATGACGAAAACTGAAAATTACGAAACAAGAATGTGCCAAAACAAGAAAACGACGAATAACTTTAACAAAAAGCAAGCTTTCAAAACCCGACTGTTACTAACCAACTTTAAATCGTTATAAATCTAAATGATCATTCAAAATGAAAAATTATGAAAGAAACCTAAAGATGATTTTTAAATCCCTATTCAATGATACCCCACTTGTCATACTTGGTCTGCTTTTTTTTAATTTGCACTATATGGCGTCTGGTTGCCGCCATATTGAATTTTGATTACTGTCATATCTTCAGTGACATTCTCCAGATTAAGAAAATCGATTGACATCAAAATCGGACAACGGGTTTAGTTTTTATAGTGCCACAAAGGAACAAACATACATATATACTCGTAGGCTGTGAAACACATTACCCTCCTCCTTCGGCAGTCGGGTAAAAAGGAAGCAAGCGTTTTAACAAGTGGGTTTATAACTAGACAGTTTGTTTTTAGCCACCCAATGATAACATTAACAATTAGTTAAAAATAAACTAGGCTTAAATGAAATACTGATAAGCATAAATTTGCGAAGACCTGCGTATAATGAGTGATCACCTTTGCAGTTAATATAAAACTTGGCCTGACTGAAAAAACCGGTCAAGTGGAAGTCGGACTCGCGCACCAAGGGTTCCGTTATTTAAGATAATATGGCTGGCAAACGCAAACAAAAATACTCATTTTGTTATGAACTTTATTTTCTAAAGTTTTTTGATATTCTTTCCAAAACTGTATATTTTGATAACTTCACTATTTTCCGCGTAGAATATAAATAATTATCATTAACTCAGGTACTTCCAGATTTTTTGGGCCATAAACTTCGGAGATAAGGAATGGGGGGCGGTTATTTTTTTGTATATTTTTGGCTAAAAATCAAAAAGTACGTCACGGAAAATTATAAAAGAAAAGCTATTTCAAGTTGATAGCTTCTGTAGTTTCAGAGAAAAACTGCAGTGACATACAGACAGACAGACATACCAAAGTCTCACCAAAAGGGTTTCTTTTTTACCATTTTGGTACGGAACCCTAGAAGCTATGTCTATGTGTTAATTTGTCTTTTTGAATAGGGCTGGAATAGGTGGAGCGATTTCAATGCAGATTTTTTGGAATTTGCAAAGGTTGGAAACCAGGGTGATTTAGAGTGACCACTTTCAGCTTTATCAAGTACTGAAGCTGGAAGGAGATTAAATATTGCATCTCTTTTGATTTTCGATGTACAGTCAACAGCATAAATAAGTGATCATTTATGTACTTTGTCGCTTTCAATCGTTTCACAATTTTGTATGACATTTCAAACACGACGTTAAAGTGACAAGGTACATAAATGATCACTTATTTATGCTGTTGACTGTACCTGGAATCTAGATATTTTTATTGACTCGCTTAGTAATGGGGATAGAAACATCCTGTACATTCATGGGATAGATCAAAGAGAGGAATAAGGTTTTTTTTTAAATGCCATCTCTTGTATTAAAGCAATGCAGTGATATCTAACAAATAGTTGCATTATGCATGGTGCCTTAAACCATTTTACAAAGAATTAATACTAAAAATAAGAAATTACTTTATTATGTTCATAACCCAAAACAAAGTGTTATTTAACCAAAGCTCAAGCAAAGCCCGAAAGTCAAGATAGTTTGTTTTCTTTTGGCTTTCATTCTTTTCACTCTGCATTAAAAAAAAATGTACTCCCATACTACAAACTGCTGATATTATATTATTAACGGTAACAGAATTCTACCTAGAGCGTAGCCGAAAAGTGAAAACAATTCTATAATGATTGTTGCCATGGTAATAATAGTTCTTTTATAATTATTATGTCATAGGTATGTAAACATTATAAAAAACCAGGCATTTTTTTATCTTACTGCAAGCTCTGACCAGTAGCCATGCAGTACTGACTCATATTTTTACCTTCAAACCACTTCCTTATCATATTTTCCTTTAACAACTTGTTAAACGAAATTTATGGGCATATTTGAACTATAGAAATTAATTAGGAAAAGTGTTTCTTATGGTTAATTGCTTACTAACTATTATTTCAAACATTCCACAGTGAAAAGTAAGTGTGATTTATTTTTTAATGTAGGAACACCCTATTTTTAATCTTTGAAAACCCCTTTGGTTCGGGTGAAAGTGCTGTCATTTGTAAAATTCATACATTTTCATGGTGAGCGGCCATTCGTAAAAGTGGTAAATTATGATAGAATTATTAAAAATAAACATATTTTGTTATGTAATGTAATACTCTTAAGTGCATCAGAGCCGAGATATTTAAATATTCATTCTTGGGTGTACTTTTGTACTAAAAACTGAATACTTAAATCTTTAATTTAACACACAAAATACTTAAATTAATTCAAGATAAAATTAAGTTGATTACACTTTAGCCTCTTGTTTGCCTAGTGAAGTGAGTAATTTTTGCATTTTTCATTAATTATGAGTAATCCTGCATACTACCGTGCTAAAGGGTTATAATAGAGTCAATTTAACTACACTCAGCCAGTGCCCAACGAGTTATGAAGTTGTATAAATATTCTTTGACCCTTAGAGACTTTATACATCTCTAAACACTCAGAGACATTTTCGAGAGAATTAACTTGTTCCTTTACAAACTTGTGTGTGAATGAAAAATCTTTTCTGTAACGCTAGCTTAATTTATATCATTGTAATAACAGATTCTGTTGAGTTTCTTGTAGTGCTTCTTCTCAAGAGTGGGCTCCTTTTGCGCTGGTAGAGTCAAACACGTGAAAGTGCCTACAGGGCTTACAGATTAATGTTATGCCAATAAATAAATATTAAAGCTGTCAAAAGCTGTTTTATGGCTCGTCTACACAATGGCCAGCATCGTAAGAGACACATATACACTTAAGAGCAAGCATTCTTGAACGAGTGTTCATACGCATTACTCCATCCATTACGCTGGCAGCATTATGGGCCATCATGTAGACCGTTGGAGGTATCAAACCACCCCTCACCTCATCTCATTGTGGTTAAGTCTATTATAATTCAACACACTCCATGCCACAACTCACGATTGTATTAAACTTGAACATTCCATATGTGTCTATAGTAGTGAATGAATTCTGAGGTAGTTTGAATAATTAAATTTTTTAAATTAAATGAAAACTTATAAAGATATAATAAGGATCTTCATTTAGCAGCATGTTTATTTAATGGTTTGAATATCCCGTGGAGTGTTGTGTTCGAGTTCGAGGATTATTCGAATTTGTAACTCGGAGTGGATCGAAATAAGATTGATATTGTAATACATATGTATATGACATGACATAAGAAATTTAATTAGTAATAAAATAGAACTCAGAACATAGTATGGTACTGATCATTTTGAGGGGTGATGGGGAAAATATCACATAAATAGATGTAATGTAGTTTAGGGTTTATGTGCTTTTTAACCAAATTGTTTGTTTTTGGAAACAAAATAAATTATATATAAAGTCTGTTCCTATTCATTCTGTCACTCTACACAAATCAAACTCTGGCAAATTAATTTGTCATCATAACTCCATATTCGCATACTTCTGAAGGTTGAGCCTAGTCATATTATTTATTTATACACTTTATCATTGTCTTCATGTCCATTTTAACCTCTATTTAATATTGTTTTTTTGATGAAAAGCACATTCGCTGAAAACACGATACACTGACAGAGTCTTGTCATAAAGATATTTCTTTTCAAACTATTTCAGACATTGAAAATGTAGTGAGGTTTGATAGATTTGATTGATAAGTGAGGTTTTGTCTTGAGGTTGTCATTGGCGGTCTGAACAGGAACAGACTTTACTATACCTTATTTACTAAGCAAAAACAAAAGCTATATATGACTTACAACAAAAGTGCAAGTAGTAGATTATATTTTTTAAATATGTATTTTACTTTCAATGCTAGGAGTTGTCACAATACATTACCTGGTGATTTCCATTTGTTTAATAGAAGTATTGTTTTGGATTGAGCTAGCATTTATTTATTTATTTATGGTTTTACAACATGTTGTTACAGTACAGTTTTGATAGTATATTACATTAAAATACACATAATTGCACAACTAATTATTGAAGTTCAATTCTTAGCTCTATGGAACAAATGGGAATCACCCATCATAACAAGAATAAGGTAGGTATCTATGTTGATTCATTAAAAAACATTGTAGTTCCAAATCATATTTCGACAAAGTGGTGGCCAAACTTAGCATGGCCAGAGAAAAACCAGTCATAAATTAATGGAATGTTGATTTACTTCAGGTTTAATTTAAGTATTATTCCAAATAAAAATAAGTTACTTATAGGGAATTCTTATTTTGTTCCTAACAAACAAGGAAATATAATTCAAGGAGGATTAAGTCATTAGAAGATACATATACCAGAACTAAATTTTATTTATAGAACATTTGAACTTTTATGATTCAACAACGGAATAGGTAAGTAGGTATGGTGCTTCACCCATTCCAATTTAAGATATAATAGGAGCAGAACATTTATTGACACTTGCACTTTGAATGCTAAACTACAATCAGACCACCACCAATTAACAGTACCCTGTGGTTGGTTTCTATTTGAATAACATAACATGAAATACAAGCAGAACTCAGATTTCACAGTAGAGTGGAAAGATTTCTGACAGGAATTTGTCACTACAGGGGTTCATTTTATTGAATGAAAATATACCAGGCAGACAGAAACGTCCAAGAGTACTCACCAGCAGGTGGGAGTGGCGTTATCCACGGTGTCTTGGTTGGCCTGCGAAGGAGACTCTGCTCCCCGCGCGCCTCCCGCCACTGACGAAGCCGTGGTGCCGCGGCCGCTCACTGGGCCATCCTCTCCAGACACGTTCCTCACAACCACACTGATATTACCTCCAGGACAACGATACCACTACTTGCATCGCTACCTGAAACCACCACACCACATAAAATCACTACAAACTCGGTACAGACGAGTTTTAGCGCGACGCGAGACGGAAGGTAGTAAAGTTGCACTTCAGAATGGTTTCGCGACGTCTCGGCTCCGCGGCCTCACTGTCGTGACACTCGCGGCGGACCGAGCGCCTAATCGCGCTACACACAACTCCCGTGCTTTTTCGCGCGGTTTCCACGGGCTCCGAGGGACATGCTCACGCCCAATAACATTAAACTACAATATCAACCACGAAAAAATGGCAACCTTCATAAATTTTGTACGGACACATCACACACTAACACTGTATTATACTGCAATATTTAAACTTTCACAGGTTAATTATAGACCAGACGTTATTATTAACGTTTGAACATAAGTAAAAGCTGAGAAAATAATATTTATAAATAGCTTGAGATTATTTTGATACAAATCTAAATCGGTCTAACATCACTGCATACACACCCTCGATTCGGGCGGAGTAGATCCTCTTCTTTCTCTTTACGATACGTTTAACATACGAAAATTAGCACGGATTAGTTAATAAGAGTACAATTAAATGACCTACACCCTGATAACTACAAAGACATTTTGTAGTAATGACAGCAATCCGTATCGGCTTCACAGAACCTGTGAAAAAATCAACATGTCGCCAAAAGGTGTTTTATCGTTGATATTTCAGCAGAATCGAGATAAAGGGGCGTGGTCATATACAATCGAGATAATTTATTATTGTCAAAAAGTTCAAATGACTTAAATATATATAATTAGGCTTGCTATTAAAGTATCTCTAATTGAACAAAATAAAAAATACACTTGTACTCGGCAAATTCAACGAATATATAAATAAATAAGTTTCAAAGTTACAGAAAAGCAACGATAAATTTAACAAATGTATGTAATTAATTGAAGACACAACAATCATGTTTTTTATAAGAATATAATATATAGTAGAAATATAAAAAATACATGTATATGACTTGGCGCTCGGTTACTGCTTAGCGATACAAATTAATTAACACGAATAGCAAGACTTAAACCATAAACTATAAACTTCATGGCTAAAATAGTGGCAACATTCTAAATAACCGTCATTTGCTGGCTGTCAGACCTGTCAGACCATCAGATGTTATTGCGGGGCGCGTAATTCTACTCGTTGCGGTTTAGACTTGTTTATTTTAATAAAGTAGTAAAAGGAACTACTAGTAAATTACAAAAAAATGGCATCATATAATAAAACCCTTCAACTTCTAGCATCAAAGCTGGGTCTTAGCGAGGAGGAAAAAGTATTAAGGTGTATTTGAGATGTTCTCGTATTATATCGATGAAATATTTGCATATTTCAAGTTTTATTGCTTCTTTCCCTCATCTTTCGCATACCATCCACGACTAAACATATGCCCCTGAAATATAGAAATCCATGAAAGTTTTATTCATTAACTGCTATTTGATATAAACGCAAATATACAGCTACTACCTTTGGGCGCTATATAAGATGCTCAAAACGTTAATTTTGTCCGGTGCTTCGTGCTAATGTTGCATTTTTATTTGATTTATCTCTGCAGTAAAGCAGCAGAGTTAGAGCGGCTGTTGCAGACTAAAGCTACTGCCGGCAGCAACTTGAGTGATACGAGCAAGGTTGTGATCTGCTTGGACTTGGCGGCTGCCATCTTCGGAGTGGAACTAGATGTGGTAAGGTGCTCAATGAACGTAGTGTATTTTGTATCATGACGACATGGTTAGCCTAGTTGGTAGAAGAGGTGTGCGCCTGTGTGTGTGTGCGTGTGTGTGTAGATTTTACGCCGCCGCTGCAGTGGCGGATCCACGGGGGTGGATGGGACCACCCCCTTCGGCACTCGTAGATACGGGTCAGAAAGTAAATAGTCGTGTGGCATTATCTCGCACATGACCGAAATTCTGTGTTCAGCAGTTAATGACCACCCCCTAATCCGAAAGCTGGATCCGCACCTGCGCCGCTGTCATTGTTTCGATGCCGCGTCGGCGTTGATTCGGCGTGAACGGCGTAAAACCGGCGCGGCGCACACATCTAGTTGGTAATGACCATGCCAATGAACGTTTACTTTCCAATCAGAGTAGTCCTGAGTTTTGGATGAATTCTATGTATGTAATAATTTATTTCTCTATATAAATATTATTTTACCTTATTTTAGTTTAGGTTGGGACTAGTTCAATTTATGTGAGATTGTCCCCTCATATTTATTTATTCATTTTATATTTCAGAAAGCAGCAATAAAATACTCAGGTTTGAAGCCAATAACGTACAGCAGTAACCGCAAGACGGTTGAGAACCTGCTGGAATTAAATTCCAACAACCTGTCCATACCGGTGTTGTGTGTAACTCTGCAGTGCACAAGCGTCCAGGATGTTGCGGAAACAATACTGAAGGAGTACTGCCAAGAGTCTAAAATGGTTAGGGTATTTGTTGTAAATATATTTATTTTAGCAGGCTGAAGTGATGAGACAATTCAGTCTAAATTGCATAGCTCTCATAAACTCTGACCAAATAGGCACATAATCAATTAGTCACATTGCTAAATAGCCTGATAACCTGAACTCCGGTATTCAGGAAATTTGTGTGCATTGCAATGTGTACCGAATTGTCACCAGCCTGTCAGGTTAATGACATAGTGCCTGATCAACTCATATTGAATGAAGAACTTTCCCTGATGTTTGAATGTATTTTGATTTTTATACAATGAATCCCTGACCCACTGTAGAACTGTGACATTATGAATCCGATCATAAGAAGTGTCAAACATAATGTTACTGTGACACAGTTCTACGGTTGGTCAGGTTTTATTTTAAACATTGTAGCTAAAAACATATGTAATGCATTTATCAATGTTGTTGGTCAATTGTTATTAAGTATTATTTTTTATTGCAGGAGCTGGATCTCAGTCTGCCCCAATATGTTTGCATGGCTGTTTTTCAAGCTTGTAGGTAAGAATTATTGAATACTACACTATTTACTTTTATTAAAGGACCCATAAAATCTATGAAACTTAGAGCCATTACGCACCGTCGACTGGTCGCCGGCGACTGGGTCTCTCGGTGACCAAAACATAGGCGGGCAACCGGCAACCAAGTGCGTAAATACCTAACTATAGAAAATCACTGTCGCCGTCGACCGAGTCGCCGGCGAACAGTCGACGGTGCGTAATGGCTCTTACCAGATAATAACTATTAATTAGATAGAAGCCCCCAAATGGTTTTTCAGAGCTAATATCTTTTTCACAGCCCAACTGATTTTCATGAGAAAATCCATCCCGATTAAACTAGCTTTCTTTTATAAAACAAAAAGCAAGCTTTAAAAAATCCGACTGTTGCTAACCAACTTTAAATCGTTATAAATTAGAGATGGGCCGACTACGGATTCTGCCGACTGGCCAGTCGGCCGACTAATCGGTTTTCAATTTATCGATTAATCGGCCGACTAGTCGGCAATGCCGATCGTAGGATTTTGCTGTTCGGGTGAACTCGGCAACGTTCGTTTGGCTTCGTCCGTCGCGCTATTATTTGTTGGTTTTGACCAGTTTTGTTTACGTTTTTTTTGTACCGTGTTACGTGACAAAAAAAACAATTAAAACCCTAAGTATAGTATTAAAACTAACTAAATATCTAGTGCTTTTTATAACTATGTCGAAAAGAAAATCTCGTGTGTGGTTTAATTTAATTTATATTTCCTATAGGCAATAAAGTGCCGAATATTCGGCATTTTTTGCCGACTAGTCGCCGACTAATCACCGACTAGAAATGATGCCAAGTAGTCGGCTTTCCCGACTAATCGTCGACTAGTCGGCCCATCTCTATTATAAATCCTAAATGATCATTCAAAATGAAAAATGATGAAAGAAATGTACAGATGATTTTTAAATACCTATTTAGTGATACCCCACTTGTCATGGTTAGTCAACTTTTCTTTTTTACAATCTGGCGTCTGGTTGCCGCCATATTGATTACTGTCATATTTAGTGACACACACAAGATTAAGACAAATCGATTGATATAAGAATCACCAAAATCGGTCCACGCGTTTAGTTTCTAGAGCGCCTACATTATAGGCTAATAAACACATTACCCTCCTCCTTCGGCAGTCGGGTAAAAAGCATCCAAATCCGTCCACGCGTTTGGGAGCTATAATGCCATAGACAGACATACAGATGGGTGATTCTACAGGCGTTTCAACCGCCGTCAGTCCGCTGTCGTAAGTATTTAAGAAATAGGCGATAATATTATTAAAATTCGATTAATTGTGGCAAGAAGTACGATAACAGTATAGCTCTGTGTGAATGTTAGCTGCTTGGTGTAGCTCATTCTTTCAATATTTATGACAGCGGACTGACGGCAGTTGAAGCGCCCGTGGAATCACCCAGATACACATTCCCGCACATACACACACACACACACACATACATATTTGTCGGAGATTTAAAAGTCAAAGTATTGTATATTTTTACCCAGAACATGGCCTGGCTGATTATGAGACAAACATCTGTACAAACTTTTACATTTATTATGTTTAATTTGGAAGAGCATCGAAGTTACCCTTTGAGTGCCACATTCCCCTAGTCACACTTCATAAATTTCTACTTGTGACCAATGACATTTTACAAATTATAAAATATAGAGATGGGCCGACTACGGATTTTGCCGACTGGCTAGTCGGACGACTAATCGGTTTTCAATTTGCCGATTAATCGGCCGACTAGTCGGCAATGCCGATCGTAGGATTTTGCTAAGTTCGGGTAAACTCGGAAACGTTCGTTTCGCTTCGTCCGTCGCGCTTCGTTACCTACCTTTGACCAGAGGGCTCAGACAAGATGCACTACGCTAACCAACGTTTCTATTCGATTCCTTTTTAAACCAATCGCGTCACTGGTAGGCCACGTGACTTTTCGTATCACGTCATCTTCCAGTGACGCGATTGGTTTAAAAACGAATCGAATAGAAACGTTAGTTAGCGTAGTGCATCTTGTCTGAGCCGTCAGTTTTGTTTACGGTTTTTCTGTACGACAAAAAAAAACAATTAGAACCCTAATTATAGTATTAAAAAGAACTACCTAGTGCTTTTTATAACTATTTCGAAAAGAAAATCGCATGTGTGGACATTTTTTGACGATATTTCCTATAGGCAATAAAGTGCTGGATATTCGGCATTTTTCGCCGACTAGTCGCCGACTAATCACCGACTAGAAATGATGCCGAATAGTCGGCTTTCCGGACTAATCGTCGAATAGTCGGCCCATCTCTAATAAAATATCATTGCTTGTGACGGCATACTATGTCGTTTCGTTTGGATGTTTGGCGCACGTAAAGATTCAGCCAACAAAATATGAAAATACCGTAAAAGAGATCACCAAAAGTGAAATTAAAATTTAAATCGGTCAAGAAATACGGATGATACAAGCATTTTAACTGCTAATGAGACAGAGAGCTCCGATGTGCACCGGTGACGGCATTGTGCAGTTCGGCCATCTAAACTCCACGTAAAATTCTGTTTTGCTAGAAAGAGGTAGGAACAAATCTTTGTTGGCTTATATCTTGGTTATTTTGATAGCCATTTTTTTTATTCTCACCTGATTGTTACATGAATCAGCTTTTATTTAAGCTGTAAAAAAACAAGCACCTAACCTTGTAATGCAATAGGGATATTGCATTACAAGGTTAAGATCGGAGGTTTGTTGTTTGAAATAATCTCACTCAGTATTATTAAAAAAAACAATTATTTTAACCAAATTATATTTGGCTATCGACCAGCCCCGCTTTGCTTAGGTTTATGTGAGTTTTCTGTAACACCCGTTCATTGAGCGTCGGTGGCCTAGTGGCTTAGGCGGTCGACTCGTGATCGTTAGGTACCGAGTTCGAACCCCCGAGGTCACCATGTACCAATGAGTTAACTCAAGTGCATTACCCGATGCTCTTCCGTTGAAGGAAAAACATCGTGAGGAAACCTGAACATTCGAAGAGCTGAGTGTGTAAGAGGGTAATTGCACAAAAGATCCTAAAGGGTCGAAGTGTATCCGAAAGGGCCCATCTGTAAGATAAGATAAGATAAGATAAGATAACACCCGTACATTTCTGCTTGTGACAGCAGACTATGTCGTTTGTATGTTTGGTGTACGTAACTTTTCAGCCGACCATTATAAAAACCTTCCGTGAAAATTTATCAATCGCATGAAAACCTGTTCAGTAGTTTTTGAGATCATCGCGAACATACATACCATACAGGACTTTATTTTATAACACGTAGTGATTTATATTTATGATGACTGTACTTTAAATTTCAGAATAAACAAAGTGAAAGTGTCAAAAGTGAAAATAAACGAGAAGTGTCGTTTGAAACCGACGCAGTGGGCGAAACTCGAAGCGGACTGGGCGAAGTTCGTGAACGAAAAGTTTGCTATCGAGAAGAAGAAGAGAGGGCGGCCTGCCAAGATCGTGCAGAATGGTGAGTTACCATTGAAGTTTTCGAATTAACTGTTACAGTCGGCAAGTCAGGTCCAACTACCAATGGTTGTTCTAAGTTTCATACATCTAGAGTCGGCATATGTGACGATATCAATGAAAAGGGACCTTAGTGTCGATGGCGCTTCCGCCATTAATAAAGATGCTCAAATATAAATACAACGTCGCGTGACGCAGTGCGGCGCAAGCGCCATCGACAATAAGGTCCCTTTACATAGATAATGCCACATATGACATCCTGACTGTGAAATCACATCGATTATGGCGTTTATGGGCTACCTATAGGGTGTCTGACTCGAGGCACAGAGGTTTATATCAGTAAGTGACGCTGATCTTAAGATTACCTAGACAAAAAACTCTACAATAAAAAATAATTGTTTGTTTTTCCCCATTAAAGTTCTAATAATGGTTCATAAATTCAAAAGTTTATAGTAAAGAATGAAATGACTAATGGGGTAATTGCTGAAAAAAGTATTATACTCGTAATAGGGTTGCTTAAGCCTTGTATTCACTAGACTTGGGGACAAATGTCCCACGACATTGTCTCAGCAGCGACGTCAGGAGGGCTAGCACAAGCTGTCCGCGACTTGTTTGTCGCTCGGTTCTCCCTTTCTATCTAGTCTGTCTGTAACGATAGAGACGCACTGAGCGACAAGCGAGAAAATACTTGTGTTACCCGTACAGACGAAGGGGCGGAACGTTGCCAAACTTCGCGCGACATATCTGGCTACATCGCGCGATATTTCTCCGCCACTACGTCTGGTAATGAATCGCAACGTTGCCAGACTTCGCGTGACATATCTTGCGACAATCGTATCGTCTGACGTGCTGACTGTTGCGCGACAATTGGCAACACTGCTGACTGTTGTGCGACGTTGCCACACAGTCAAGCGAAGTGGTAAGACACCATTTATCCTAGTGCAGTAGTTCCCAACCGGTGGTACGTAAGAGCTTAGGAAGTAGTCCCCGGCAGGGTCCTACAAAACGATTGGAGATTTTGAAAGAAATGTGCTAATACTCGTAATGGGGTGAGCACAATCGTGCCTATAACTTTTATCGTTGAATTAAGGAAAACATCTTTAATATTTTCTACGTTTTATGCTTATTGGTCGCTTTGGTATCTGAATTGCTAGAGGAGTTTTGGAGACAAAGAAACTTTTAAGAAACAATTAAGAAATCGCATTTCGTTTTCTTATGATCTTCTCCACAAACTTACTTATTTTTGGTCCATACAAACAACAAACGTAAACAATTGGTTGGTGGTAAAGGTTCTTTTATAAAAGGTTTGTCTATAATCTTTACATTTAAGCGTAGGCAAGCATTTACCTTTGACTCTAATGTAACTTTAAATTGCACCAATTAATTTCCAGATGATAACCAAGAACTGGACACAGAATCCACCAAAGACGAAGCTAACACGGAACCTGAAATAGAACCGTACGAAGACTGGAAACGACGCATGCTCGACGCAGCCTACAAGGAACTCAAACAACTGGAGACAAAAGAAAAAGAAAACAGACTAAGATCACCGATAAAACCGCCAAAGGAAGTTCCCAAAAGGACCCCACAGAAAGATGTTAAGTTAACGCCACAGAAATCTAGAGAACCTTCACAAAAAGAATTGATTATAAGAATTCCAGACGTGCTTATGGATACCCGGGATAATTCCCCTAGAAGGTCCCCTAGAAAGACGCCGCAGAAGTTCTCTCCGTATAAATCCCCTAAGAAAGGTAATGGGGTTAGACTACTCTTTCCTAATTTCTAGTGATGTGGGAGTTTGATGTTACAGAGGCTCCAAAGAATTGATGTAATTAGTTAATTTTAATTGGGTAGGAATAACGGAATGACTTGTTTAGTAATCAGTGTAATCATAGTGCCTTAATGACGGACATTCGATAAAATATTTAAATGTCAAATCACATCTTAATTATATGATGTAGGACCACGAGTAGTTTTCATTGACTTTTAATGTATTCCAGTGAATTTTGACAGTGATATTAATTAGAGTTATTCACTCCTTTACAAGTCCACGCACACTAAATATTTATAATGATTTAGTATCCAAGATTTGAAGTGGCGGATTGAACTACCTTTTAAAACTTGCATCGGCTGTGACGTCTACAGACTTCAAGTAAGGCAAATTTCCCTCTAAACAAGGTCCAAGCTGAGATAACAGCAAATAGCCACGTTAAAAAAAAATGTCCTCATGCTGTAGGTATTCATATTTTAATGCTTAATTTTTTTATTGCTGGCAACATTACTTGATAATATTTTTAATTTAAGTTTGACATTGAGGTAGCAATTTAATTTATAAGAAACAATAATTTTCATATGTTTTTCAATTATTTCGATATAATGAATAAATTGCCATGACACAGGGCAGTAATGGAAGCAATAAAAATAACCGAAGTGGCTCTTTTAAAACCGCTCTAGAACATAGCCTTAAGCAAAACAATTGAAGAAACGAATTAAATGCAACTATTTTTATTTATGAATGATTGACCGTATTGTGACTTGATTTTTTTGTAATTATATTTAAGTGAGTGCCATATTGTTTTTTTTTTTTACTTTAAACTAAGTGAAGTTATTAGTCCTCTGGCGCATTCTCTTAGTTTTTATACTAATGATTCCGATTTTGGCTGGTAAAGTCAAAATGGTCACTAATGGACTTTAAATTAAAAAAACCTTGTAATGTAGACTTCTGTGAGTTGCGGCCGACGCGACAGACGTGCGCAGCTTCCTCCGCGGTCTTTACGACAATTGCGATAGTATCAAAGCGAATCGGACTTCTTCCGTGAACGATGCTTCATCGTCGACAAAATCTTCGCCATCCAGGGGCAAGAGTTAGTCAAGAGCAAACACATTTTCTATATAAAAAGAAAAAGTTGTCGGCCGCTGATGACCAAAGCGACGCTATACCTAGGGTAGTCTTTACCTATACAAAGCAAAAATAATATCGACAACGTCTTGAGTACCTACTCTTAAGGCTAAATTTTGAATAACAGTCGTGTTTCCAGTACCTATCGCAAGTCCATATTTTTGGTTCCCGACTTTTTCATTTGCCAAAATTTCGTAAGTTTTAAATGTATCTTCTGAAACCGTTTAAATAAAGGTTTTCAAAATGACTGCCTATAAAACCTTATACGACCCTATAAGGTTTTATAGGCACACAAGGTTTTATAACAAATTTCAGAACAAATTCATTTATAACTTTTGAAAACTTGGCAAATGCAAAAGTTTTATAGATAATTCGGACTAAAGATACGCAACCAAAGTATAACTACGTATAAAACGTACAAAGACAACCTTTTCATCAATCTAATTAGACTTAGGTAGTTTAATTAAACATCCACAACTGTCGTTAATTGTAACAACAGGTCAGTTCTACATGGCCATGGTCAAAATGGCACGAATACTGTCACTAATTTGTATCGGTCTAACGCCAACATTTTGCTATGCTCAAGACGTGTCGAACCGCAGCGATGATAACACGACCATCTATCTCGACCACCCGGACCGGCCGACCCTGGCGTACCCGACGGCCCTCTCCATGCTCTTCATATTCACGACACTTCTCATCGGAGTGATCGTCAGAGCAATCATGCTGTGGACGTCAATGTGCGTGCCGTACCGGGTCGTGATGTTCGCTATCGGAGCCCTCACAGGATACCTCGCGAACCAGTATCCCGAATTCAAACCCTTCGTTTCCGTGTGTTTCGTCGATGTTGATATAGTCCTCTTAACGTTCCTCCCTATCATCTTATTCAACACTTCATACGCTGTCGATTCGCACTCGTTCTGGAAGAGCTTCCCTCAAATCGTGCTTGTTTCTGTGCCCGGGGTTCTCTTAACCAGTTTAATGGCTGCCTTCATGGCTTTTTACGTCATAGAATCGACATGGAACTTCCCTACGGCTGTTCTTTTTGGAGTCGTATGCAGTCCTGTTTATCCCATGGAGGTTGTGAAGAATTTAAAGGAAATGTCCAGGTGCAAATACGTTAGTGTTTTGTTGCTAGGCGAGGGATTGATCGGGGATGCGACGGTGATGATCGTGTTTACTATCGTGTTTGGGTACTTGGCTCTAGCGGTGACTGAGCCGTCTCAAATATGCCTGTTACTCCTACGCTTCGCCGGCGGAGGTATTTTACTCGGTATCGTCATGGGGAAGTTCGTTTCAACCGTGCTCTCTTTAACTTATTATGATTTACTCTGCGCCGTAACAGTGACATTAGCGGGGGCGTTTTTAACGTATTACATAGGAGAGAAGTTTTTCTACGTCTCAGGGTTATTGGGTACCGTAATAGCTGGGGTTATTGTTAGCAACAGGAAATCTACGATTGCGGGTGAGGTCGAGCAGGTTGTTTCTAATTTTTGGGTGATATTGTCGCACGCGGCGAATACTCTAATCTTCACGATGGTGGGGGTGGTGATTTTTGAGAGGGTGTCGAATATTCTGACGGTGCGGGAGATTTCGCTAGTGTTTGTGACGTATGCGACGGTGTATTGCTCGCGGTTCATTGCGTACACCGCCATGACGCCGGTGCTGCGGCTGGTGGGTTATGGGATCACGTGGCAGCACAGCGTGGCCTGCGTGTGGGGCGGCCTGAGGGGCCCGCTGTCGCTGTGCCTGGCGCTCATCGTGCGGGAGACGCCGGCGGTGGCTGATGCGGGAGAGGTGAGGGGCTTTACGGATAGTAAGAAGGTATTTATTACTGTGTAGTTTGGTACAATCTAAGTAGCTGCACACTTTTGTACCTTGTCGCTTTAACGCCTTTGACAGATTAGTGCGGCAGTTCAAAGTTCAAACATGATGTAAATGTGACAAAGCGATAATGTGCGCAGCTAGTTATAAGGCCTACCGTACTTGGTAATAATTCGACGCGGCTGCCTAGTTGGTAGTGACCCTGCGATCGAAGGTAACGGTCCTGGGTTCGAATCCCGGTCAGGGAAAGTATTTGTGTGGTGAGCGGGAGTATTTGTTTCTGAGTTATGGGTGTTGGCTATTTGTTTAACTATTTATTTCTCCATATTAGTATATATCGTTGCCTAGCACTCACAGTAAGTACCGTAAAACGGGGAGAGTGGGGACACAACCTAAAATGAAGCATAAATGTTACTAATTATAAGACTGAAATTATTTCCAATAGACGTAACGTTATTGTCCATTTAACTTACTTGACTTATTTTACGTTGTGTCCCTACTCACCCCTTAATCCCTACTCACCTCGTTTTACGGTACAAGCCTATGGCTATACAGTGCAGCTTGGGACTAGGTCAACTCATGTGAGTTTGTCACCCGATATTTATTTAATACTATTTTTACTAATAATGTATTACCAATACTTGGCTGCCTCACTGCACATTTGGTTACAGTTTTTCACTATAACTAAAAGGTAGTAAATATGACAGGTGGAGTTACAATGCCTTCAAGTCATCAAGTGACTAAAAATGCCAATACACTCGAAACAGTGCCTGCTTTTTGTCTTTCAACCCTTTTGCCAAGCTATGCGAGGATTCGTTCAACCAATCTATAAATAAATTGGGTAGTACTAATAGTATAAATTGGCTACGTATAGTCAAGTGCAAAAATATGTATCGAAAGAATCCTCTCATAAATATGTTACGAAGTTCTTATTACAAAGGAATAAGGTGCATTGGGACATATTTTTGAGATGTTGCGTGCCCGTTCATTTTTACACTTGACTGTACCTACCTACTTACTTGGATACTTTAAATTCTCATGTCAGCGAAGCCTAGAATAATTTATTTGTTACCTTTGGTAGAGATAGTCTTTTGTTATTTACATGTTGATCACTTTCACTGAGTGTAAATAATACTTATTCACTTATTTATCTATATTGCAGCTTACTTTCAGCAAAAAAAATCGATACGATATAAAGCAATAGATTCTTAATACTATCTACACCTTGGAACAAGTTGAAGGCGTGCTTGAATTTGAAAAACAGATTTTATTGATCATATAGATAACTTTATATCAAAAAGATAGGAAGAGCTCGACGGAAATGAACCATAATATTGAGTTATCTTAACTATGTAGTTGAAAATACTTTTATGGCTTTCAAAAACACGAACAAACATTGTACAAATATTTGGAATATCGCTTTATCTCCTAAGAATAAAATACCTAGGTATAAAGAAAGCACTAAGAGAGTCCTACCCATTATAGGGTAGCGGTGCCGTTTGGCACCGCAAGTCGTAGCTAGAATTTGTGCTTTATTGTTCTATAAATAAATAAATTAAACATTAAACATGGGGAAGGCAAACGAACGCCCAGGCAACCTAAAGGTGCACTTACACAGGCAATAGCTGTCTTACTCTAATTTGGTGTAATAGAAAGAGACGTCCTTATTGTTGACGTGCAATTATTGCTCAAAAGATTGCCCGTGCGCACTTTAAGTGGTTTTTAGGGTTCCGTGCCCGAAGGCAGCTCAAATTAATTTGGTGTGATTATAGTTCAAACCACGAAGAAACCCAACAAATACTAAAAAAAAAACACATGTGAGTTGCGCTCAAGCTGATTCGATTCGTAATTGGAATATAATAATACCTACTGTGCGGCGATACAAAACCCTCGGTGCGCGAGTCCGACTCTGCCCGAGATTTCCAATCTCAAGACGTTAATCTTTCTAGATATTCGTAGTCCAAACAAGCGGCCTGGTGGTGCTGTCGCTCCTCATCAACGCGACCACGATCCTCAGGGTGCTGAAGCTCCTGGGCCTGGCGGAGATATCCCTGGCGAAGAAGGCCAACATGACAAACTGCGTCAAGCGCATCATGACCACCAGGGACCGGTGCATATCCATGCTTAAGATGGACAAGTTCCTGGCTGATGCTAACTGGGATCTGGTGCAACAAGGTTGGGTACTTAGCTTCTCTTGGTGGTATCATGGCTGAGGGACGTGACGGTGAACGTGTTTCACCACCGCACTCCAGGTTGCTCCATCTTTATAATTCATCATTTAACTTAAGAGCTAGGCTTTTGTCGGTGGAGTAATTGCCACTTTTCTTTGTTCTCGGCCAGTTTTTTCACCTGATACGACACTACATTGGCCTTCTATCTTATTTGGCTGAAGTAAGTAAGCCTAGGTCATCCGCTTCCTCTTTTTTCTCTCAACTTTGCCCTCCAAAATGTTCAAAAAGTAACTGTCGTGCCGTATCAGGTGTGCCATCATCCTTCCTCCTCTTCTAAATTCTATAGTTTCTAAAATAATAATTTATTAATTTCTTTATAATTACGTATTACATACATACATACATTAAATCACGCCTGTTTCCCAGTTCCACCTGCTACAATCCTGACAAATCTCTTTCGCTTATTGCACATTCATACATCGAGTCATGCATGCTTGTCGGTTTCGGATACTTAAGATTCGGCCCTTTTCCAGTATTTCTCCGATTTGATTCGAAAAAGTACGCCTAAGTATTATGTATTTATCTTTAATACTTATATTGTCTGTAAAATATTTAAAAAATACTTTATAAATTTTCAAGTTCTTCAAAATCAACGCCAGTACATACGTATGCAGTGCAGTTTCGTTTAGTTTTGTAATAGGAGTATGCAATTATAAATTTCTCGACGTTATCTAGAATGGATTCGTTTGCTTTAAAGTTTAAACCAAATTGTGGCTACTAAAAGAGCTTGCTGGAGACAGTAGCTTCCAGTTACCAAATTCTCTAAGGCTACCAGTTTGATATACTTAAATACTCGTATATTTAGGTAAAAAACTTAAGTAAAGCTCTTCTTGCATGTACTTGTAACACATCTGTATAGACCGTTAGACATTCTATATTTGTCATTTGACTGTACACAACTACATGCAAGAGGAGCTTTACTTAAGTTTTTTACCTATACTTTAGTTGAATTGTTTTTTTCTACTCGCGTAGGTACTATAATCTGTTAATATTGATATCGTTAACGGTATCAGAATAGCACCTATAGCGTAACCGAAGCGTGAAAACAATCCTATAATGAACGTTGCCATGGTAATAACAGTTCTATAATAAATATTATTACATGACTTATTTTTCATTTATTTCATACAAATCGATATCGACTTCATAACTATGAAAATAATAACAGTCTCTTGTTTTGCTTCAAAAAATCCGATCCCTGGACTAATCACGGTCATTTTCCCGCTGACATATCTAATTAACAACTATTGAAGTGATAACCGTTGACTCTGGTAAAGGTACGAACATAAAGCACCCGTACCAGATCCAGATCTCGGGACGCGAGGAGGACAGTGATGACGACGAAGCGTACATGGGGTACCGATTTACCACGTGCCCGGACTGCGAGCGGGAGATACCCAACGAACCCACCAAGAAGGAGTTCGCGGAGATGATGAGGTATCGTATAATGGATTACACTTGCAATACAATTAGTGGTAGCAGGTCCTTGTGCAGGGTCTGTCCGGATAGCTAACACTATCTTATCCTTTCCAAACAGCAGTTTTCGCGTTGTGTTCCGTCGTGGGGACAAGACCACGTAACTCAAATCGAAGCTCACTTTTCAATATTTTGCTTTGAGCTGAGGTGGTGCTGATCTGGTGCCTTAGCGTTGTACTGAGCGATGACCTTAAGTATGAAATTCCTTGGTAGCGGTTATTCAAAACCTTGGTACCTTGGTCCCTTAGGATTTCCAGGACATTGCTCCACAATCCCCTGGACGGATGGGAGATGCAATGGACGAAGTTGTATAGGTAGAATGAGGGGGTAATTACACGAAAGGACACACAGGATCGAAGTAACTATATCCGAATGGAATTTACGTCAATTGAGATAAGACTCAGTTTTCTTCATTCATCAGGGAAGCCAACCAACGCGTGCTTAAGGCCCTGAAGATATCATACTGGCGTCAATATGAGTACGGCAAGATCAGCAAGGACGGAGTCAGGATCCTTGTGCAGGCCGTGGAGGTGGCCGCGGACTCGGACGACGGCAGGATCAACTTGGAACAGCTGGGAGCTCTGTGGAAACCGAAGGTGGGTTAACATTTCAAAATATTTATTCAGTAAATTGGTCATGACGTGGTTTACTCGTCGGTAATAGTTACGGATGAATCTGCGTTACTACTGTTACTAGCACTTCCGTCAAGGCCGTCATTGCGGAGAAGAAGCGCCGCAAGAAACTCCAGCAGAAGTTCATTTATCAATCGTAAAATACCATTATGCTTAAAATAAAGTAGTAAACAAACAATAATAATTAAAACTAGCACCAAATAAATACAGCGTTATGATAACGATATTTTTCAAAAACATGACTTTATGAAGGTCTGCCCGTCCGTACCTATAGTCGCGCCTTCATAACGGCTCGATTATTACAAGTGTGAAGTCAGTATACATTTTGTTTGAGGAATGTTTGAGGTTATATTTTTTACTGCGTTGACAGCTGTCGAAATGGGACCTTTTATAACAGCGCGACTATAGTAGCATTTTTGTTTACCAATACCAACGTTAAAGTGACAATATACTAAATATCTCCATTAGACGTCTCAATCGTTACGAAGATGTAGATGAATTTATAAAGGTTTTGAATTAAACTCAGCATTTAACCTGAGAGACGCATTTGCGGACAACTTTTTTCAATTCAATTCAATTTGTAATTTAGTTCTAGTTTTAGTATAAATATATGATACATTAGACTTCATTCCTTTGTGTAGTGTACCTATTTTATTATCTTTTCGAAACTTTCTTCAAACTCATTTCTGTATTGGTTACCTACGCCTAGTGTAGGGACCAGTGTAAATCTCTTATGACAATGTTTTAAGGCATGAGTATCATCTACCTAGTTCTTGTTGTATGAAAATAACAATATTCCATATGCGTGTCCACTGAACTTGATGTGTATTTATAAACTTATTCTTTTTTAAGTCACTTGCTTATGACTGGAAGGTTGTTTCTATCTATTTCCTAAAAGGCTCATGCAGTATGGCTCCGCAAGCGTCTAGTGCACATGATGACGCCTGAAGCGGCGAACGCGCGGGTCCCGCGCGCGCGCTGGCGCCAGCGCTGCTACCGGCTTGTGACCAACGTCTGGTTTGACGGCTTCATATACGTCATGATACTGTGCAACACGCCCGTCATACTCTGCGAGGTCGCGCTGTTATCGCCTAATACGGTGTCTATGTTGGTCATTAAGGTTCTTAATTTGTAAGTATCCTAATTTATACTATCCTTCCTACTGATGTGCAAGTTGCGGAAAGTTTCCAAAAAGTTGGAAAAGTTCTAAGAAATTTCCGGAAACCTTCACTAGAAATTTAGGAAATTTAAATTTTAGAATAGGGTAAGTTTCAATCCCCGTACAAAATTGTGAGAAGTTTCCGAATTTTCCTACATGAAATGTTCCGCAATTTTGGAAAGTTTCCTTTGGCACATCGTAAATTCCTTCCTGTTTTAAGACTCGTTTCATTGGACGATAGTCCGCGTGCTTGTAGCAATCCATTGACGCGTTGTAATATCATCGCACCCCGGATTGACTAGAGCAAAAATGTACCAGTGCTAGTGATTAATTGAATATCGACTAAGTTTTATCGACATCGTTGAAAAGCAATTTTCAATTCTCATAATTAATTGCCAAGTTTTATATAGCTTTTATAATTTGCAAACCTTTTTTATTCATACTTATCGCAACAACAACCGATATCTGACATTGACTCTTCACTCAAGTCATTTTGACAAATTTTGAAATTACAATACAATTCATTCAGTGCAAAAATATTCCTTAGTATTTGGCCGAATTGAGAACCTCCTTTTATGTTTTTTGAAGACGGTTAGAAATGCCTCGCAAGAAAAAAGATCGTTTGTCTTCATGGATGATCATTCAGATATAGAAGATGAATTTTTATCGATATCAACTTATAAAAATAGTTTAAGTTGTCCTCGCACTATTTAAACGTCAGTACAGAATTGCTCCCGTCACTCCAGGGCTTGATTATCACTATCGAGCCGGGAGGTATAGCAGCGATGAAATGTATTAGGGTGGTTTTAGACCAAGCGAACGAACAAGAATTCTGTGGCATTATCTCTTACGTTTTCTTTGTAAAAATAAAGACAAAACATGTTCTAGAGCGTTCGCTCGTTTGGTCTAAACCCACCCTTACGAAAAGCATGCGGGCTATCGCGCAATGAAAGAGCCTTTATGTCAAGTAGAAAGCTCACACACACAGGCCATAATATCTGAAGATAAATAGGGATCTGATACCCAGAGACATTTACAATCCCAGCTACTACGAGCGTCTCCCCGCCGAACTCAAACGCGAACCATCTGACGAAATGTTTAGGCGCCGGCTTAGGAATCTTTTGTTGGATAACCCACTCTATTCGGTAAATGAAGTATATGGAACTTGACTTGTAAATAAGATTGTCTTTTTTTTAATTGTACTTTGTATTTGTGTTGACTTTTACTTTTACTATTATTATTTAATTCTATTTCTGACGACCTCAATGTAACTGCATATAATTTGACATTTCATGTTATTTATACTGTGTTATATTGAGTAATAAAATCGGAATCAAAAGCATGATTACAATTTTAATACTGCAATCCTAGTACCAATTTCACCAAACGATATTAAACACTTAACAGAGGATTAGGGCGTTAACAGCTGTCAAAATTTATGAACTAACAGTCGCTTAACATTGATTAAATTTAACTTAACATCGTTTGGTGAAATTGGTACTAAGTGCTTTGCCAACTCTGAAGATTAAGATGGACTGCATCTTAGCCATATATTTCACTAGTTGTCTTATCCCCACATCGGTAGACAACATTGAGAACACTGCTATTTGGCGGTAGGTTAAATATGATGGTGGTAGCGATCCGGACGGACCCTGCACAAGGTTCTACCACCACTACCATTACTTTATAAATATGATATTTTGTGAGGGTGTTTGAAGTATCAATGTTTGCAAGTTCGTTTACCACGCATAAACAGCTGAATTGAGGTTGTTCATCTCCTGGACGTGGATAAACGTGGAGAAATCTGTCATTTTCTGGTCACTATGTACTTATTAAGAATGACGGATGCTTTATCCATCGCGATAAAGGCGACCGTAATACGGGTCCTGAAATTTGGATGAAGCATCCTTCACTCTCTTACGTATATACGTGCCAGAAAGTGACGGATGTTTTATCAACATTTTGTCACGCGATATGTGCAGCCATATTAGGGTATCCAGGATAGCATTAAGGAACGTCCTCACTGAGAGCATTCGCGTGAATATTCGAGTGGTGTGGACGTTGAGCCGAGCGTTACAAAGCTTACACACCACTCGGTGTTCGCGCCGAATGCTCTTTACACGCGAATGCTCTCAGTGGAGACGCTCCTTTATATTCTCCGGGATAACTTTACATGATTACTTTGGTTGTTACATGAAAATAATGATAATATTTCAGGTTTTTCTTCGTCGTATACCTTATGGAAATGATCCTTAAAATGTGCGCCTACGGCTTCCGTGGCTACTTCGTTTCCAACTGGAACAAACTGGACTTTTTCATCATCATAATGGCTACTGGAGGTTAGATATAATATCATTGTGTTCGGTGCCGTAAATGCCTTGTTTGAACAAGGGCTTTCATTATGTAGAAAAAAAAACAGTGTGTCTCGCGAGGTTCTATAAATGCTCTACCAGGACCATGGCGCAAACTGTGGGAACCTTCGGTTTAGACCAGTAAATAAATATGCAACTTTCCTCATACATGCTTAGAAATATTCTATTATTTACCAAAACAAAGACGCGAAGAAATTATGGTTTGCGCAACGCTCGCTTACGTATAAATAGACGCACTATACATACATACACTCACGCCTTCATTCCCAGAGTGGGGTAGTATTACCAAAAGAGTTTCTTGCGGCGTTTCTTCTCAGCAGTGGTCTCCTCTTGAGAAGCGCTGGTAGATTCTTGACGTGTAAAAGTGCCCGTGCGACCTACTTACTGAATAAATATCTTTATCTTTATCTTAAAAATTCCAAAAACTTGTTGTTAATTCTGTTATCACATTTTGCACAATCACAATGTTTACCATGTGTATTAATCGTGATATTCGTACGAAAATCCATTACTGGCCGCTGCGATCTTCAATGTGCATGTTTAAGAACTTCAAAAGCAATATATGTACAAGCGTCGCTCTGAAATGGCGGTTACTACCCGGCCTTTGCAGTAATGTTTTATTACATGAAATGTAAAGTCCTTTAACTTACCTACTAAATCCGTAAATCGTTTCATAACTCTATTAATGTATAAAATTATTGTTTTAGACTTTGTCTTGGACATCATCGATTCTTGTACAACCTTCAACAAGTATCAAACGATAAACTCGAGCGTGCTGACCGCGACCAAGTTGCTGCGCATGCTGCGCTTCCTCAGGCTATGTAAGCTGGCCAGGTACACAATTAATTAGTCACATATCCATTATACTCGTCATGTATAACAAACATCGCAACATCAAGGTTTATTTTTAGTTCCTATGTTATACTATACACCGATGGGCGAGTCGGGCAATAGAAGTCAGTTAACGTACCATGGGAGGTACCATGTCGATAAAATATTTACGTAAACGTCGATGTAATTATTATAAGTTTAAATGTATTCTTATATCGTTGTTTAATTTTTTTTAGCTGTATAATAATTTACCCGCTATAAATAAAGTAAATAATAATCAGGTTCTTCTTTAAATCGTAAGAGCATCGGGTTAGAATAATTCATTAGTACTGTCAAAAGCATTCATGTCTATACAGACTACGTCAAATGTATTTACACATAGACCTTATATTGTTAGTGGCATATGTTGACTATGTTTTTAATCGATTTTACAGAGTCTCCGTTCCGAAGATCATGGCCTACATAGACCGGATGATCGACAAACAGTTGGCTTTCGGATATGACGTAGGCAAGGTGCGTATTAAATTACAATTAAATACATCTTTACAAAGTCGCTTCCCGCCGCCTGTCCCTCTGTATGTACGCTTAATCTTTCATACTACGCAACGGAGTTTAATGCGGTTTTAATCAATCGATAGAGTTATTTAAGAGAAAGGTTGTTATGTATAATAAATTCTGGTTTATGTATGGGTATTACAGAAAACTTACATAAATCGAAGCGAAGCGAGGGCGGGTCGCTAGTATTATTATAAAGATGAGAGCTGGGGCTATATTTTGTTCTTCGAAGTTTAATTAGTTCTAAAAACGATTGGCTGGTTTTTATTTGATCTGATTTTGGTCGCAGGTCCGACCTACCCTAACTTTACAAGACATTAGGATTCCAAAAAATTAAAATTCTGCATATCAAATGAATCAAAAAAACACATTAAAAAACATTAAAAAGATTCAAAACCCTGATATAATCGTGACCCCTATTTCAGAGCTGATCTCTTAACCGATTTTCATGGAATCTATAAAACATCCCGATAATATTTTTTTTTTGTTTAATCCGCTTCCGAATCCATCCGTTTGAGACCTACAATAACCCCAGATGTTACCTTAACCTTATAGGTTAATACCCCTTTTTGCGCCGGGGGTTGAATACTCGTAGTTAGGTATATCTGGTGTTGCAGGGTTTCGTGACGGGGGAGCAGGAGGTCTGCAACTTGCTGCCCCAGCTGGTGGACCACCGCCTTATTCAGGAGACGCTCAACGCTAGGCTCGAGGCTGACAGGTATTACTCATCACATTAAGATGGATGATCGTCATTATGATGATTATATCACCTGAAAGCAATGATATTTTACATTAAGATACGTCATCTGCGCGCAAAAGAGTTCCTCGAAAAGGAAGGTAATTGCCGTACTATCGTTCAGTCGCGCCGTGGATGCTGACACGCACGCGTCAAAAACAGTAAAGTTTTATTACCGAAATGCAACAGATATAAGTCATAAAAAATGCCGTCTTATGTTTTTCGAGGCTGCCGAAATTATACTGTACGAGTAACTATAAAACGAAGAAAGGATGTCTCATTTCATTCGTAAGTACCGTAAATATTTTAACATTTTGTTTTACAACGCCATACTTTGTTTAATTTGCACCGGTGGCGTCACTGTCACCTGTGAAACATGAGATACACAATTAGATATCGCATGAGTGCGATAAATACGGGTAGCTATATGGCAGCCATGAGCGGGCACGCCGCGTCATTCGGGTACGCAATTTGAAACAACTATTTATCTCTTTCTAACAATAGCGTTCGGTACGAATTGCCGTCTTTGTCTGTAGAAATATGGCAACGTAGCAACTGTCAGTAATTTGCGACGGTTTTCGAATGCGTTTAGTATGAGCATAACGTATCTCTACGTATCTACCTTCCTGTTCGAGGAACGCTTTTGCGCGGAGATGACGTATCTTAATATAAAATATCATTGCCTGTAACCTCCTATAGCTCCATCCCGTTAGAACTTGACCGCCTCTAACAGCTCATAATACGCCTCAGGTTATCCGTGACGCGACAGTTGGGGCTTCTGCAGCGCGACCGCCCGTGGACCGCCATCACGGTGAAGACGCGCCAGGCCACCACCTCCACCCTCAACAACATGGTGCTGGACGCCATACAGCTCAAGGAGGAAGGTAACCTTTATGCTACAGTCGTTACGGTGCAACAA
This sequence comes from Acleris literana, assembly GCA_946894065.1. Lineage (NCBI taxonomy): Eukaryota > Metazoa > Arthropoda > Insecta > Lepidoptera > Tortricidae > Acleris > Acleris literana. Next base: position 9,134,654 of record OX335688.1, on the reverse strand, counting down.
ATCCCAGTCCAAAAAACTGTTGGGACACTAAGTACGATGCACGGCGCAAGAACTTCGAAATTCGAGAAACAAAATAGTTTTCACAAAAGAAAAAGTCTCCGATTTTTAAAGTTTTTCTACTTGTTTTTTATGTAGGTATAGTGTTTTTTAGGTTTATGAAACATAGTTTTTGGATAGTACGAAAATACTCTAAAAATACCATCTACTAAATACTATCTACTTACATTGAAAAATCTAAGAATGCGCGCCCCTCTACCTAAATTGACTTCCATGTCTCAATGTCCGTAAAACTAAACAGAAAAAATCGTGGTCGGTTCTAACAAGCATTGTGATTGTCGTGCATATTTTTGTCTTGGTTGACTAAAGAACTTCGGTTGGATCATAACTATTTTATTAATTTTTGTCAACTAAAAGAAAATGTCTCTTGGTTGGTTTTCTTTTTTTTGAGTGTATAGTAGGAAGTGCCGTCATGTTAAAAAACACTATAAAGGGTAGGTACAGCCAGCGTCATAATAAAGTGACATTCAAAGTGCTCAAATAGTTCGGTACACCATATCAATTTTATGGTGTACCGAATTATTTGAGCACTTTTAATTTTACCTTATATATGACGCTGACTGTACCTGTATTGTATATTTTTACTCATACATTGTAGCTAAACAATTTGATTGCTGACCTATTGGTAAACGTTTTAGGGTTCCTCGATGAGGTGGAATATCGTTTGTTGGTGAGTGCGATCCAGGAGAAGGTTCAGTACGTGCGTCACAAGGCCAGCCTGGTCGCGCCATCTTCTCCCGAGGTAAGACTTCGCTGTTTGAAGGCACTTAAGGTCTACTTAAATAAACGTCTTTTAAGTTTTCAATTACAAAAATCAATCCACCACAAGCTTCATCGAAACCAGTAGACAAGATCAAGTGTAGCCTCATAACAAAAAAAAAGGCTTGTAGTATTGTTAAGCGATGGGCTTGCAACCTGTCACTAATATACACTGGTGAACATCTTAGCCTGTTTGTGCAAAATGTGGTTACAGAATTAAGAACAAGTTTTTAGAGTTGTTGGTAATTCTGTAGCTCTGCCTACCCCACTCTGGGAATGAAGGCGTGACGGTATGTATGTGTATGTATGTATGTTTCAACCGATTTGATTTCTGGGTCACATTGGAACTATGTCAAAGCTACGTAAATAAATAAATCGTGAGTCTTCTGATGATTTGAATGGACGGTATAATTTTGACATTTAGAGTTCCATAGTGGCCCAGGTATCAAAAAGGTTGACTGTACCCTTGAATCGGTTTCTGCTTCCAGACCCAGCTGCGAGCGGTGTCCTGGCTCCAGGGCAACGAGCGAGTGGCCGATTACTTCCTAGAAAATTCAGAAATAATCAATCACAACCCCAACGACATTCTTATTTCTAGAGGTCAGTACAAACTATACGTATGGCGCGTTTCAACACGTAGACAAAGTAAGTAAACGTCAAGTTATACTAGAAATCTGACATCTCTAACGGAATGAGGCTGACTATTCATGTATACTAATATTATAAAAAGGAAAGATTTGTATTTTTGTGTATGTGTATGTTTGTAACGAATAAACTCACAAACTACTGGACCGATTTCAAAAATTCTTTCACCATTAGGATACTACATTAACCCTGAGTAACATAGGCTATGTTTTACTTTTTTGCGCGTACGGAGTCGCGGGCAACAGCTAGTACCTAATAATGTTATAGATGCGATAGTGACTCTGTTTGTTTATTACGCTTTCACAGCCAAACGGCTTAACCAATTTTTTATGTATTCAACCCCGGGAAAAGACTTAGACGTACTGTTGATCCCGGAAAATTGGAAATTCCCAATGGAATAGCGATAAATGACTTTTACACGGACGGATTCGCGAGCAACAACTAGTATGTGCAATAAACATTAGTTAATTTCGAAATTGTTTATTGTGTATTCAGGTAAATATTAGTGACGTCCCTTAGATGCCAAATGGTCGTTCGGGATTACCCCATACACAATAAACTATAGAACAATCGCATTAAAATCAGTCCGCCTAGACACAAACAGACAAATACTTAAAGTAATACAAGTGTAGAATCTACTACACCAAATTAAATGAAACAATTGCTCACAGGTTTTTCAACAGTTGCTACTTACATTTTTTTTAAAATATATAACTATATATTTAATTTACTGCCTGTGTCTTTGAAGCTGTCAATCAGCGCTTTGAACTATTTTTGAAAGTGCTTTATGCCCATGTTTGGCGGAGGTAGCAGGCACCGCTGTGGAAATCTAGTTTTAATGTAATGTCGTAGGCGACGAGCCGAAAGGTCTGTACATCCTCGTGGCCGGCCTGCTGGAGGCGACGTACTTCCCGCCCGAGGGGGACATCGACGAGGCCATCCCCAACTACGAGTTCGTCACCGACCTGAAGTTCGACGAGCCCAGCCAGGACTACATCGTGTCCGGGAACGCCGTCGGAGTCCTTGGGGTAACCGGACAGTAATGCCCGTTTTTCACCGGGACGCCACCACCAACAAAATGTATGACACGTTGCGCAGCCACTGTAACATTCTCAATCGGCGAAAAGGCATGAGACGTTAAGAGTGCCAGAGGGAGAGTCACCTCGAATTTAGTAAATTAAAAGGCGCCCTGGGTAAACTTACTACAAACACCGATGGTTTCTTGTTAAAAGTAAAACAAAGGTGTTGTTCTCCGTGTTACTTATATATTGTTAATTTAACCTATTTTCATAACTGCACATTGAAAGACTACAGTAGCAACAGTAGCTCCATAGATAAACTATAGAAAGAGAAAAGTCACTTATATATTAGGGTGAAGTATGCATGTGGTTAAGTGTGGTGAAGTTAAGTGGCAAGCGAAGACTCAAAACACATGATGATAAGGGAAAAGGAGCTACTGCCCCGAGCCTCTCTAGGTCGCAACACGTGGCAAGCAGGTCACGCGGCAGGACACCAGCCCCCTATTTCATATAAGCTGCTCCATGTACACTGAAATGTCACCCGTCACCTGTCATTGTCAGGATGGTGAAATAGGAGGCAGGTGAGATATCTTCCATAGAGATGTATACATTTTATTGGTCGCGGCGATTGTATAGCACTTCCAACCTTATTATAACGCTTGAGAGTTTAATATGCTTCTATGAATTAATCGCACTTGTACCTTTTCTCCAGACGAGGGCAGAATTAAACCAGGGTTTTTATATGGCATCGAGAAGGCAAACGAACACACTGCTGATATTATGAATAATAACGATATTATAAGTAATTTGGTTGTTTGTTTCCTTTAGGTGTTGACGAACCGTCCGTACGCCTACACGGTGCGCTGCGATTCCGCCGTCCAGGCGTACTACATCACGCTGCCCGTCATCAAGGAGGCCTTCAACCTGGCTCCGCATCCCATCAGCGGGTAAAAGTTCGACAAGTTGATGCGCGACCGTTCTGCGGGGAGACGGGGAGTGGCGTTAGCGGGGTCGGCGTAACGGCGAAAGGGATGTGCTAACGGGGCCGTAAAACGATAAAGCAAGAAAGAGCATTTCGCTTGGTCGTTTGCTATGTCATTGTCGATACAGATAAATTATACAAAGGCGAAATTAATGCCTGATGGGATTCGTGCGCGAGGGATGTGTCAAACTATAAATTTTCGGTATCGTTTTGATATCGCACATCTCAATACCGAACACACCGTACTTTAGGAGTAGTGAGCCTCTTAAATCTCGTTGTACAACGTTTTTGGCGTAGAACCTCCTCAGGGTCATCCGTACTTATCTTATTATTACATTATATTATTATTAATTTTTTTTCATATCATAGCTCAGACCCTTAACCTCAAAATAAATCGATTTGAAATTTGGCACCATGTGTTAGGCCGAACTAAAACGGACTGAGGGATCTTTTATTGCGGAAAATTTGGCAGTTGCCTTTTAAAAATAACTATTAATGTAGACGTAAGGTAGACGTTCATATTTCAATTATGGAACATACGCTGCTTTGACTGATCTGCACCCATTGAAAAAACATTTTTTAAAATGATACTTCGGCTCTCAATGGAGGCACGCGCCCCCCTCCTAGCTTAGAATGACTACTGACATGCTTGTTCCCCAGGCTGGAGGCAGCGATGTGGCGCGAGATCGGCATCAAGCTGGCGATGATGGTGCTGCCGACCGTGCCGGCCTACCACAGCTGGTCGGTGGAGAAGCTCAGCATGCGCTTAGAGCATGCCTTCGTGCCCTGCCTTAAGGCTTTCAAGGTGAGCTGCTTTGGTCCAAGGCACCAAGGCGATAGCAAGGGTGGGGTGTAAGCGGGGAAGGGAAGCGGGCCCAACTGGGAGTTCCCTCACATACCCCACCAACTTCCCCTGCGGGATGGTCGCGCGTAAACGTGTTGGACTATTTTCCGATGTGATCAATACGGTATATTTTTGGTACGGAACACATCACATTCTCAGCAGCAGTCTATTGGGATGAACTGGTACATTTTTGACGTGTCCGTGCGGCCATCTCTTCTCTCCTTTGAATACCGCATTGCTTCTACACCGACGAATCAGAAGACGGTCTCGGTTAGGAACTTTAGCAAGAATTAAAGTCAACATTTATTTTATTTGATGTGATGTGAAATCTGCATCGATAGGGCCAGATTAACTATTTCGCGGCCCGTAGGCAGCGATTCTGGGGGCCACTTTAAATTTCCTTGCTTCCTAAAATACATTTTCTTTCAATGCGTAGGCCCCCTAGTTCTAGCGTGATTGAGTAACCAACATCTTTACATTTATAAAGAAACATTTTTTTATATATTTCGGTTCTTAAGTAAGATGCATGTCACCAAGACGCTTTGGAAATTAGTTTTCTATTGGGCCTTAAGACGCTTCCAAATTTTCAGCATCCTATAACTTTTCTTTTATTTTATTTTCTCTTGAGATAGAAATCTCACTTAAGTTCAGTTTGAAAATTCGTAGATTAGCAATACACTTTTTGCTTGAAGGTTTTCGTGGTAAACGAGCTGATGGAAGACATCGTGTTGTTGGACGGTATTTGCCAAGATGCTGCGACCAGGGAGGTGTTCCAACCGCCCTGTTACATACCCAGGTACTGTTTACAATTATTTGTATATTAAACAAAAAAAATCTTCCACACAACCCTATAAATCACCCTCAGTATTTACTCCCTTGTTTATCGCTCTTCACACATTCCATCCGTCTTCCTAGGCCCACCTTCCACTATAGCCCTCCATTTTAAAACTTTTCTAAATTTTTCCTCAGGACCGCGCACCGGCTGGTGTTTCCCCGCTCGTCACAGCTGATCGTGACCAACGCCTGCCCGGAGACCAAGCTGCTGCTGGTGGCCGCCAAGGACACCGACGAGCTGGACATCATGGAGGATGAGCTGGACGACATACAGTGCGAATTGGTCAGTGCTACATTACTGTAATGAAATGTTCTCTCTAAAGCTTTGGGCAGACACTTAATGATGTGGCGACATCTAGCGACAGGTTGCAATAATCAACTCGACAGCGCCACAGTGTCAGATATCGCAACTAAATCTAACAGTACGCTACATCGCGCTAAAGAAGTTTCCTCAGTCAGTTGACATATATACAACTTCCGACTTCATCCCAATGGACTTCGGTCCCCAGGTATAACACCCGCTTGGAGAGACATCTCTCTATTGTTCTCTTTTCTTACAATGAATCCATTAGATCATGATTATGAGTGTGGAGCGGAACCTTGGATCATCACACAACAGCCTAGGGCCTCTATTCAACACGGTTAAAAACCATATCGTTTATGATCTGTTATCGTATTGTCAAAGTTTTGATAGCTCTTATTTACTTTACAGTACTTAATACCATAACAGGTCAGATACGATTGGATTTTACCGCCCAGATAACAACTTTAGGTAGTTCTAGTTATAAGTAATATTTTACGATTTTTTTTTAGTTTATGTTTGCTGAAGTTAAAAACACGCTTTCCTGAAGATGCCAACTTGACAAATCTCGACTCTAAAGGCTCGAACAGATTGCCAGCGGGGCAGTAGCGGGGTGTGAAGAGTGAGTAATGCGGGCGGGACGCCCGGTCACACAGAGCAAGCGCGCATCGCGCTGGCCTCGCGCCATCAACCCGCCAGCATCGCGCGCGCGTCCCGCTCGGATCGCACGCGGTTCGCGCCCTCATCGCGCTCTCCCGCTCGCTCTCTGTGGATTTTGCGCTGCGCTGCCTGATGTCACGCTGACTGGTCGCGCGCGACGGGCTGCGCTGGCGGGTCCCGACAGAAGCGGGGCGCGATGCCGACGGGGCATTTGTATGGAAATATCGCGCGCTCGCCGCGCGCCCGCGACGGTGCTGTCTGGCCGAGCCTTAAAAACCCCTATTCCGTTTCATGATAAAGGTTAACCATTATCGAGAAACTAAAAGTATACCTGTAAAATTAGGAGCAACAATATTGCAGTTGTTAAAATAAATGTACCTGCAGATATCGAACGCGTCGTCGCGCTGCCTGTACCATAAGACGATCCGCAAGCTGTCGAGCGACAGCCGCGCGAAGGCGACGCGGCGCGAGCGCAAGCGCCGCCGCGGCGGCATGCGGCGCGTCAACTACCGCGAGTCCGTGTGGAGCCGCCAGAGCAGAGGCAGGCCATACTCAATCGTTTATACTTACAGCTGTCATCTAGTTATTCTGAGCAAAGACACATTTAATTACTCTAGAAAGAGCACAAGGGTTATACACACTCGCAAAATATCGATAATCGCTTATTTGCTAGGACTACGACGGTGCTTTTGGGGATGTGGGTTCAGCCAGCAAATTAGGCCTTAAAAACGTTAACTCCGTGTAAGACGGTAGTGGTAGACCACGTGACTTTTCGTATCACGTCATCTTCCAGTGACGCGATTGGTTTAAGAACGAATCGAATAGAAACGTTAGTTAGCGTAGTGCATCTTGTCTCAGCCCTCAGGAAAGATTTGTGTACCCAAATCTGTGTATGACCCACAACGGTCCCTTCGACACAGAATAAGTAATGAACGGTACATAGCAAGAATGTGAATGTTGCTTGTTTAAATAGGTTTAAGTGTTTTTAAAATGAGATTCCGAACGAAACTGCGTCCTGTAACACAGGGTGTCCTAGCTCAATATATACCTACAATAAAGTTTATTTAATTTTTATTTTTTTCATTCTCTTTACGCGCATTTTCTTGACTCCTTCCAATATATGTTTCATCCCATCTTTAATCCGCGTCAAAAAGAGGGGAGTTATATGTTAAACGCGTGTATCTGTGTGTCTGTCTTTGGCACCGTAGCGCCTAAACGAATGGACCTATTTAAACGCAGTTTTTAAACGGCTAGACAAAGCTAGTTTATTTTGGGTTGGACTAATAATTAAGTGTTTTACCATACTTTGTATCTCTTGAGATTCGGTTCATTATACTACGAAACTCTTAGACATATTGTGTGTAATTTTGTCTTACTCGACAATCATTAGTTATAAAAGCAGCGAATAAGACTACGCTGAAGAGTACCTATAGTCGAAATACTAACAAGTTTGGACGGTCAATTTATACGTGTATTTGTTGCAGCTCGGGACATTAAATTAAAAAATCAATTCTAATTATTGTTCACAGCAAATGTACCAAGCCACAGTGAGCGAGACTTAAAAGAAATCTCCTCTAAGTATTTCAAACCCGGGGACAACATCGTAAGTGATCTATTTGTAACATAATTATTTACGTTACTTTGGTAGGTACACATTTTTGTCAATGTACAGTCAGCAGCATAAATAAGTGATCATTTATGTACCTTGTCACATTAACGTCGTGTTTGAAATGTCATACAAAATTGTGAAACGATTGAAAGCGATAAGGTACATAAATGATCACTTATTTATGCTGTTGACTGTACGAAAATAAAGTTAAATTTGTTTGAAAATTACAAAGATAATCCACCTCATCAAAACCGGGTCCTTGTCAGTTATCGGAGTACTCCGGAGTTACTCTCAATAATAAGATAGTATGTTTAACCCCCGACGTAAAAAAGGGTGTTATTTATAACATAACCAGAGGCCGGAATTTTCGTGGCATTATTGAGCTGTCATAGGGACCTCTCATTTATCGACTTTCAATTAAGTATATATCGATATGTTAAACTTTAAAATAGACTGTGAGTAACTTTTCGTAAACCTAATATGGTAAAGAATATGTTTTTTTTTATAAATAGCCTAAAATACACTTAACTTATTAGCACTAAAATAAATTTTTGAACATGAAATTGAAAAAGCTGCAATCTGCAATAGCTTAGATGTTGGTAGCCTTATTTTGGAACTGATTAATCATAAAATAATATTGTTTTCCAATTAACTTTTAAATTTAATTGCATATTTCAATTTAGAATTTTCATCTACCTACCCAAAGTTTTTCTGGAAGAGATCGCTTTTCAGCGATTAGTCGTCCTATTGTTTTGCTCTTCTTTTCAAATTGTTTTATTTTTGTGTTCTGTATTGTATTGTATCGATATATTATTATTTATAACCGAACTCAATAAATGAGAATTCACTAGGGATATTGAAAAGTGCCACGAAAATTCCGGGCTCTGGTTATAACTTAATAAGTTTGACCGCTATGTGTGTCTGTGGCACGGTAGTTCTTAAACGGATGGACCGATTTGGATGTTTTTTTTTTATTTGAAAGCAGGTTTTCTAACGATGGTTCTTAGCTAGGTCTCATGAAAATCGGTTGAGCCGTTAAGAGATAACAGCTTTAAAAAAGGGGCACCAGTACAAGCTTACATTTCCCTAATTGGCCGGCAACGAACCCACAACTCTGCTTGAGTTGCTGGTGTTTATGGCCGGTGGTGATAAACTTCCCATCAGGTAACCTACATGATTGTTTGCCTTCCACTCTGATATAAAAAACTAGAGATGGGCCGACTACGGATTTTGCCGACTGGCCAGTCGGCCGACTAATCGGTTTTCAATTTGCCGATTAATCGGCCGATTAGTCGGCAATGCCGATCGTAGGATTTTGCTGTTTGGGTGAACTCGGAAACGTTCGTTGTGCTTCGTCCGTCGCGCTTTGTTACCTACCTTTGACCAGTTTTGTTTACGTTTTTTCTGCACGACCAAAAAAACAATTAGAAACTAGTGCTTTTTACAACTATGTCGAAAAGAAAATCGCATGTGTGGTCATTTTTTGACGATATTTCCTATAGGCAATAAAGTGCCGAATATTCGGCATTTTTTGCCTACTAATCACCGACTAGAAATGATGCCGAATAGTCGGCTTTCCCGACTAATTGTCGACTAGTCGGCCCATCTCTAAAAAAAAACATTTAACTGAAGTATTTTATTTATCTAATAGTTATAACTGTATTATTATCTCGATCCACAGCCGGAGAAACTGGAGGCGACGAGGGTCAGACGTAAGTTTTTAAAATAATTACCTTACTTTGTTTAATTTATTATACTGTTTGTTTGTTTGCGAATATGTTTAGTTCTAATTTTGCAACTCAATTACGAACCGGCCGGCCTAGTGCCTAACGCACTCACAATCGCTATCGACTTCAAAGTGGAACCATTGTTTTCATTTCGTATACAGCCTCGCCTTCGGACTGTCAAAAAGAAAACGTTTGCGATTGCGAGTGCGTAAGGCAATAAGCCCTCAGTTCCCGTTATTGCCATAGACATTATTCAGACATTCTACACCCGATGACAATTAAATATTATGGTGTCTATAACTGATCTGATGATGGATTTAGAAGGTAGCGACGGGATCTCCGCTGCATTTAAAGTAGACCCGCCGGGCTTTTTACTTTTTCGTTTGATCTCTATAAAGAGATGATGATTGTACAAAAACTTGCTCTTCAAAAATGATTTATTGACAGAAACTTATAATTATGATATTTTGTAGTTGTTTCTATACCTACCATAAGTTAGATCCCTTAAAGAGATAAGTTAAATTAACCTCTGGAGATTCCTATTATGGAAAAATTGAATTTTGCTTTTCCATAATTTTGTATAAAGTGTTTATATACCTACTTACATGCCTCGAAGACCAACCCGACCCTTCAGATGACACTACATTGCCGTCACCCACTATAGCATACGGACTGAACGGAGAACACGACTTGTACTATCTCGCTTGAGGCACAGGGATATTCCCACCAATAGTTACCACTGGTAACAGCTGGGAACTTTTACCCACTTGTTACCACTGGTAAGTTGGGAATAAAAATTCCGAACAGTCTACTAAAATAAATTGTTGAAAACTTCCAAGGTTTTTTAAATGGGAAATAATTTCCACCTGCTACCATTGGTAACAAATTTGTGGTAGCCGGCAGGAAAATGACCCGTCGCGCCGCGTAGTATTTCTTTCTTGACTGGTTAGAGGGCGATTACCGAGCGACAAATATGTCGTAAGCAAGATGTCTGCCGAGCCCGTATTATGTCACTTTTATCGCGGCGGATATAACATCCGTCACTCTCGCGCTTACGTACATACTGGTCAAAAAGTGATAGATGTTTTCTGCCCTGCTAAGCCGCTAAGCAGTAGGGCAACGGCACCAATAATCGACACTTGTAGCTGATAGGTTCCAGTAATGGAAACTTCACTCTTAATTCTTTCTTACGGTCCTAAATTGATTGTTGCAAAACAAATGCCCTTATCTTCTGTAAAATAAGAATTAAGTGTCCATTATAGGTGCATTGTCCATTACTGGTTCCAACGCCCTATCTCAAATAAAACTTCTGTAGCAATCACAATCTTATCACTATTAGGAGAGGATTGAATTTACTTTGGCAATTGAACCTGAGATACTGTTTATTGGCTTAGGAGGGCAGTTTTATCCACGTTTATACACATCGATAAACATGACCATAATAGGACCTCTGATGGTCTGCTGACCATGGGAGGAGGCTTATGATGGATAATGTATGGATCTTCGTGAATGACGTTTTTAGACAATAACATTTTGTTTATAGTCGCAGATGCTTCCCCGAACACTTCAGCGACCAATTTGCGATTTGCGTCGGAGGAAGAGGTAAATTTACTATACTGATTTCGTTCGTCAAAATCCCGCATTCCAGCATAATTCAGGAAATACGACTTGGCCGTCTGTTATGTACTTTGCGATCTTTTTTTCTGCGGTAATACTTAAGACTTACCGGACCTAACCTTAACCTTAACCTTTCAACCCACTGTGCTGTTTGAAGAACGAGGGCAGTTTTGCGATTACCTTTTGATTAATGTTAACAAAAAGATCTTAGTGAAGATTACAAACGGCCAATTCAAATTTCCTGAACTATACCTAGTACAGTTATTTGGTGGCAGGTACAAGGGTTCCTAAGATGTTGGTAGCGATCTGAACGGACTTTGCACAAGGTCCTTCCACAGTCTAGTACCTACCTAGGGTGACGGAACCAGTAATGGACAAGGACCAATGGACACTGGATTCTTATTATACAGAAGATAAGGGTTATTCATTTGTTTTGCAACAATCAATTTAGGACCGTATGAAATTTGAATTAAGAGTGAAATGTCCATTACTTGTGCCTGTCAGCTAAAAGAGTCCATCATTGGTGCCGTCACCCTACCCAAAGTACAAGCATAGTAAACGAGATACAAATATAGACCTTAAAGACTTGGTTAATTTGCTTGGAGTTATCCCCTGATTTATTTATGCTTGTCATCAGATATTGAGCACGATGCTCTCGAAACCAAAGAAGGGATAGAGGCAGGACACGCAAGAGTTATGGATAAACAAGAAGAGGAACCGCCGACGGGGATATTTTGCCGGCCGAAAATATGCTCGACGGTGTTAGCAAATTATATGAACATATATTTTTGATATACCTATACATACCTATCTTTAAGAAGGCATATATTACGTGTAGTAGTTTTTATACAAAATTAAAATATAAAACAAAACTCTTTTTAACATAGTTTCAAGTTATATTAGCCAACCAAACTTTACACACGAACTTTACTTAAGACACGTTAGCCTGGTTGGGAGTAACCTACCTTCGAAGCTAGATGTCCCGGGCTCAAATCCCGGTAAGGGTACATATTTGTGAGGCTTTGATGTTTTCTATGTATTTTAAGTATGTATTTCTCTATACTTATAAGTAAATTTATCGTTGCGTAGCACTTACCCATAGTACAAGCCTAGAGCTTGTCAATAGGTCAATTTCTGTGACATTGTCCCCTAATATTTATTTATTATTAGCGACAGGAGGGCTCAGACAAGATGCACTACGCTAACTAACGTTTCTATACGATTCGTTTTCAAACCAATCGCGTCACTGGAAGATGACGTGATACGAAAAGTCACGTGGTCTACAAGTGACGCGATTGGTTTAAAAACGAATCGAATAGAAACGTTAGTTAGCGTAGTGCATCTTGTCTGAGCCCTCTGACCTCGCTTCGCTTCGGTTTATGGTGTTTTCTGTAACATCCATACATGAATCAGAATTTATTATACATAATACGTTTTTATTAAAAACCTTCGTCTTGAATCAATCTACCTATTAATGAAACCCTCATTAAAATCCGTTGCGCAGTTTAGAAGATCTAAGCGTGCAGACGGCGGAAACGACTGTTTTATACTATGTACCTAATACTTAAAGATTTATAATAATTAACAAAAGAACGACTTAATCGTTATTTACTGGTTCTGAGATCGACCGTTGGTTCTCACTGATACAAGTACAGTCGGCATCAATAACTGCCATAAAAATGTGATTTTAGAAAAACACTTTGTTTTATATGTCATATAGAAAATGTATAATAGATAATTTAATTATGTACCTACCTAATAAAATACTAGAGAATGTGGCTTAATGAGATGTTTTCTTTACCTTATTATCTGAGTCAGACTGAAGTAGCATGACAAATACGAACATTTCCGAGAAAATACGATGTGAAAGGATATTTCACTACATCTGTACAGTCAGCCCAATGGAACCTTGGCTCACCATAGAACTGTGTCACAGTAACGTCATGATTCAAGTCGTAAGTGTCAAACAAATTGTTTTAAGGTTAGCTGGAAGAGATCTCTTAAAGGGAGAAGTTCGCCTTTGTACATAAATTTTCTGTAAATATTGTATTTGAATTTGTGTTTTTTTTACAATAGAGTTTACAAAAAAACCCGCCTTCAAAAAGCAAAAAATAACTTCTTTAAAATGGTAGGTAAATAGGTCAGTTCAACTGAAGTCGGCGTCCAACAATATTTTAACCAAAAGCAGACTACTTACCTACCATTTTAAAGAAGTTATTTTTTGCTTTTTGAAGGCGGGTTTTTGTTTTTTTTTAACTTTTTTTTGTTTTATACTTTTTAGTGATCATAATTATGCTGTTATTCTCCCACTTCTCGATTAATAAGAAACAATAGAACTTTTCAATCTCGCCGCAAGCAACGCCGTAAGTCATAGTCATATATTTAAACCTAAATAGGTATGCTTCGTCATAGTCGCTCAACTATCTTAATCGAAATATCTTGTCGCCACCCTCTAAATATATGTATACCGTTTAGGAGTTCCGGTGGCCATCTGTGGTCTTCATCATCAGTTCCACTTCACCAAATAGTGCTTTCCAAGACCAAATACACGAGTTACAATGAAAAATACCAAAATCGCTATAGGTGTGCCTATAAATTTTGAAGAGTTCCGTCGATTCCTCATGGATTCCACCATCAGATCTTCATTTTGATAAGAATGGGACCAATCGGGAAGCACCAGCTTTCAAATAAAAAAGAATCATCAAAATCGGTTCACCCAGTCGAAAGTTCTGAGGTAACAAACATTTAAAAAAAAACAGGAATTGAGAACCTCCTCCTTTTTTTGAAGTCGGTTAAAAAAGAGCCGGATCTTAAGTACCCGAAACCGACGTGCATGCATGACTCGATGTATGAATGTGGATGAAGCGAAAGAGATTTGTCAGGATCGTAGCAGGTGGAAAGAAGTGGTCTCTGCCTACCCCTCTGTGAAACAGGCGTGATTTAATGTATGTATGTGTGTAAGAGTTTACATACATAGGTACGTATATAATGTCATTGTGACACTGTTCTATTCAGGGCCGGATTATCCATAACTAGCGGGTTAGGCAACTGCCTAGGATCCCCGAGCACCGGAAAAAAATTGGGGTAGGGCCCCCGCGCACCGGAAAAAAGTGTAATAGGGGACCCCCAGAATTGCATTGCCTACGGGCCCCTGACATGGTTATCCGGCCCTGGTTCTATGGTAGGCCAGGGTTGCATTGGGCCGATAGTTCATGTAGAAAAAATAATGTTTAGTGTACCTACTTAATGTATGAATAAAATATATTTAATCTATAGTCCGTTCGCGTTAGGATGCAGTGAATCATTGTTGTCCGCCGGCCTAGCCACGCCCCCTAACCAATCAGGTCGCTCAACATTAGGTTTATTTTTATCCATTAAACTTAATTTTTTTTGAATATAATTTGTTTGAATTTTAACTCCACTGCGAATACACATTTACCCCATTTGCACTGATGAGTCACCGTATTCAACGCGAACGGACTATAGCGCGTGACTCGACTTCGTTATTATAAAACTGTAAGAAGCACGGGTAATAAAAAAACTCATTTCGTAATTAAATTTATTAAAAACTAGGACAATATAAAAGTAAATGACGAAAAATGGTCCCAAATACAAAGAAAACAAATGTGCTATTAGCACCAAGTTTAATTAAAAATTGATGAACATAGCGGTTTTGTGTAAGTTCACTTATTGGATAATAATTAAAACCTATATTTAATTGCGTTTTTATAATAATGCTTGTACAGTAGACCAAATAAATGTAAATACCTAATCGAAACAAATAAAACCTTTAATTTTTCAACATTCGTATAAACAGTATAAAAAACTCATTATTAAAATTTAGGCATATTAAACAAAATCAATCCCTGTAATTTCTTTAATTCTGTTTTAGATTTTTTAGCAAAAGTAAATCAATGTACAATGGAATGTATGTGCGTAAAGACGCAAGTGCTCCGAGTTTACACCGAGGAATATGTTGCGTAATCAACTGAAATGCGTTATTAATTGCAAATTAATCATATAAATTCACATACATTATATTTGTTACTGATTTTTACAACCTTATAAAACAAAATTTACTTATTAAATAAATGAATGTCAATTTCATATTTTTTATATTGTTCTAAATAATTTAATATATTAAAACAATAGCAAACTAACACAATGCACACTTGATAAAAAATTGGTTAGTACTTACTTACCTTCCGATGCATTTGAAAACGCTGGTTGACCAAATTAAATATGTATAACAAAAAATAATTTGACAATATTAATTTCAAGTAAAGTTATAGCAAAGTTAAGTATTTTGACAACAGTTTGGAACCCTATGTGGTAAGTTCTTAGTTTAATTATTAAGTTTTTTTTTTATTATTTTGAATTTTAAATTATATGACTTCTCACACATCTGCTTATATACAGTCAGAACTGTTTAGAGTCTTATACTAGCTATTCTTACAGCATTCTTATTAGCAACATTCACATAGTTAATAGTGACTTCATAATGCGCCATTTAATATGAAATACCATATCACTAATATGGGGAAAGAATGACAAAACGCAAAATGATATCCTGTACTTTATACTGTAAAATGGAATAAAATCATATTTTGACTAGTGTTACCCTTTCCGCATAAAAGTGATAAATTGCACACAGGTATTTAGCATGTTATTTCAATAGGAAACTATTTTTGTTAATAATGTAATATTGTACATCTGGTCAATTTGATTTCCAACAGTGTAAGCAATTAATATGCAACAGTAGGAATCAAAATGATGGAATAAAATACATTATATTACATTATATACAATATTAGTTCAGTAATCCGATAAGAGATGGATGCATATCCAATTGGATAGGTACGTGGGCATTCCATAACAAATACCATATCTCAGAGCTATTTGAAAAGATCGGCCATAATTTGATTAGGTTGTTATAGACGGATACACTTAGTCATGATTTTGAGAATTTTTAAATAAATTAAGTTAATTGTCCAATTTCATCCTATCCACGTTTTTGGATTTAGATATGTTATATAATATCCCAGAAATAATTAACAGGACTTCATGACCCTTATGAGCAATAATACTTAAAAATACTAGCTCAGAATGATGTTATCAATATCAAAGTGCTTGAATATTCACTTGTTTACCTTGATATAATTAATATTACGATGATATCTATACCAATCTAATCACTAGGCGAGGCACACAATTTACATTAAATGTTCTAAAAACGACTTTAGGATAATTTTAATTAATATTCAGATTACAGTTAGTAAAGTTAGTTCAAACTTTTATTGAGTGAAACGCCTCCATAAAAGTTGTTAAATATCTGAACAACATGTTGTTCACATAAGACACAGGTACGTCACAATATTGCTTTAGTTATAAAATAAAAAATGTATTTATACAGCTGTTAACTTGAATTGGAGTTTCCTAACAAAAGATTTTTAATGTGTGAACATCTAATGAAAACTGAGAGATGTTGATATGCCTTTTCATATTTATGATACTTCGGTCTACTTCCGTGGTTGTTGGATATTTGGCTTGGGCACAACGTTAATGTGCGCTGGAGGCTTTGGACTATGAGCCACCTGAGCCGCCACCGGAGTGAAGTCAGCATTACCCCGGTTTGGAGCTCCAGAGATTGACACTGGGTTGGACGGTACTGGGGACGGTCCAGAAAGGCCGGTCAGATCTTCATTTGCAGGCTCCTTGGGGTCTTTACCGTGACCAGTTTTGTGCTGAGTGATTCTCATACCACCAGCCTTGACTGTAAGAAAAACCAGGCAATAGTTAGTTCACTTAAGATTTCTAATGACAGATAACACAACATCCAGAACGGTGGTTGTTCTTGACTTATTATGGCAATGGAGTAATGGAACCATCCTCGATATCAAAATACATATTCTTGGTGAGACAAGTCATACATAGCAAACAGCATTTATGGTCATATAAGATCTAATGCACTATTAAGTATACAATTTAAGAAGGTATTACAATTTGAAAGCCCTTGCACAAAGACTATGTTTGTGACTGCATGCATCTCTTTTGCTTTAATATGGTTGTCAGATAATTATCTGATTCTATAATCATATATTGTTAACTAGGTTGTGTTGATATCAAGGTTTCTAATTATTTACTGGAAATTACGTCTTGTTTACTCACTTCAAAAAGCTATTAAATTGAACCTAACACCGGTGACCACTCTTAACCTTGAAATATAATTGTTTACAGGCGTTCGTGTAACAAAGCAAGTTAAACTTAATTACGTCATGTATAAATCATTTGTTTAGTCAAGGGCTCTTCGCACATAATCTATTTACAATACAGTAATTTTAAAATGATTTACACCACACTAATATTAAAAAATATAGAGCATAGAATACACCCATATGCTCACAAAAAATATTGGTCATTCGATACACGTTTCAAAATAAAATAAATGGTAAGGTGATTACAAGTAAACAAAGAACTATTAAGATGCCAAAACTTACCTGCAGGAGGGTGTCCTGCCTTTAGTTGGGCGCTTTCATCGGGAGAAGACATTGTTTATTAGTTAAAATATTTCACAGAATGTAAGGAAAGGTGAAAATCTGATAAGATTGTAGAGTAAATACGCGAAAAGTGTCAACGTGTAAGTAGGCACTGTAGACAGTGATGACACGGGTGCGGTGAAACGTCAAATTATTTTTTAGCTGGCAATCTGACTGACAATATGAAACAAAGAAAATTGTATTACAATATTATGAACTGTCTACGCACGGGCGTATTTTCAATGTACGTTAAAAATACGATTATAAAAACCAGTGGGGAATTTTACGCTTTAAATAGCTGACTTATAATTTCTTAATCCAGCTGAGCCAAAACAGTTTTAACATGTGATGAAAAAAACGTCCACGCGTATGACGACTAAAGCTGGACATGCATTGGCAGTCCATAGTGTTATTTGGCGCGGGGTCCCGCATAATTTGACCATGAATGAGAAATCGGCTGTCCAAATTTTGGTTCAATATTACGACCCACGGATTTTTCTATACGAGCTAAATTTGATCGACCACGATTTGCCGTCAAATGGATTGACAATGAATGTCCATCTTAAAATACCTATGCGAATGGAAGTTTAAATGTTGCCATGCGTTACGGATTTCCCTTATTTTTTAGTGCTGTTATGCCGGGGCTCCAGTAGCAATGGCTAAGGAATTTGATACTCGTATCGTATCGTAATATAGATCGATAGTAGGTAATTTGAGGACGCCGCTCACGCCGCGGCGCACGCCTCTGCGTATATTTTTAAGTTTCTTGTTTTTTCGTTTAATTTGTGCTTTGTGCTCGGCTGAATGCGTGCTCCAAGTATTCTAAATTTTGCGTTTTTAAGATAAATCTTTAAATATCATCACGAAATGACTACAAAAATGTCTGGAAAATCGTAAGTATTCACATACGTTGACAAACAACTTTATCTTGTATTCAAAATGTTTGTGTGCGTGTAATTAAAAAGTGTAAATCTGTAAATGTATGTGTGTATATAATTCATGAGTGTCTGATGCAGTCTAGTAACGTGCGTCTTTTAGTATACAACGATAATATTACTATTTAGGAAGCAAGATAATGCGAACTTATCCAACAAAATAGGCACGATGATAATGTTTATTATTCTCTTAAGTGGTTACGAGCAGTGCAGCACATCAACACAACAAACGATCACCACGACAACAAGTACTCTAGCTTGAATTCTTGTTCTTAAAACTTTTTTCTGATTATTATGTATACTTATTTGCTATTTTAGTTTATTGAATTAAGTATTTAGTTACATACAGTTAGTTACATATAGTTACTTACATACGCGTTTTTGCAGTTTCACCGACGAATTGACTCGTTCCTTTGTCAAACTTGTGTATGAATAGTCGTGACTAAGGAACGACTAAACCAGTCTTAACCGATTCTAAGCAGCGCTTGGTTGGTTTCAGTGCCCGGGCCGAGATTCTAGGCGGTAAAAACCATATCGTGTTTAACCTGTTATCGTATTGTAAACGTTTTGATAGCTCTTATTTACTTGACAGTAATGGTGGCCCAGTTAAAAATAATATCATAACAGGTCAATTACAATATGGTCTTTACTGCCTGGGGCACGTTTTATAAAGCTACAAGTTACAATTTTACAGGTCTAAACTGGCAACACTGCTCAAATGGCTGGTCGTCATTGTTCGAGGTTGGGTCAAATAGAAACTTGTAACCTGTAAATTGTAATTTGTAGCTTTATAAAACAGGCCCCTGGAATAGAGGCCCTGCTAACTCAAAAAACAAGATAAACATGAACAACCTAGAAAGTAACATTTCGTTAGGTTATTCACTTACTACGTATATCTCCCAGAGACACGTTTTATAAACCTACAAGTAACAATTTTACAGATCTAAACTGGCAACACTGCTCAAACGGCTGGGGCAAGTTTTATAAAACTGCAAGTTACAATTTTACAGGTCTAAACCAATGACAACAAGTGCTGCCAAGCACTGCTCAAATGGCTGGTTGTCATTGGTCGAGGTTGTGTCAAATGGAAACTTGTAACCTGTAAATTGTAATTTGTAGTTTTATAAAACGTGCCCCTGTGGCCCGTTTCACGAAGCTACAAGTTACAAATTACAAGCGGAACTCCTTTTCTAGCAAAAGGAGTTAGAAAGAGCCTTCCGCTTGTAATTTGTAACTTGTAGTTTCGTGAAACGGGCCTCTGGTCGTCATTGGTCGAGGTTGTGTCAAATGGAAACTTGTAACCTGTAAATTGTAATTTGTAACTTTAAAAAACAGGCCCCAGATCGTATATTGTTAATTGACATAATTTAACCTTATTTTATGGTATTATTGAAATTTGCTTAAGTCGCAAACAAATTGCAATTGGGGTGAAAACAAAGTAGAATAGAGGTTTAAATTTTTTAAAACGGGGCTGATTCAATGTCTAGTCGCGTACTCGGTAAATACCCGTAAAAGATATATGCTATCATATCTTTAACGTATTGATAGCACTTGTTTACTAGATAGTAATGACGGCCGATTTAAAAACGTTATGATAACATGTCAAGAGCAATTACGTTTTACTGAATATAATACAGCACAACATACATTTTGGCGACGCGGTTAGCATAGTTGGTGGTGATCTTGCCTACGATACTAGCGGTACCGGGTTCGATTCCCGGTCAGGGCAAATATGTGTGTGATGAGCACATTATTATATTACATATAGATGATGTGCGCGTATAGTGTAGTATTTGTTTCTGTTTTGAGACTTACCTTAAAACGAGCAATTCTTGTATATATATGTAGATCGTTTCAGAGATTACGATTATATATATAATATATATCTGGCTCCAACGATTTTCATGAAATTTAGTATGGCGGGGGGTTTCGGGGGCGATAAATCGATTAAGCTAGGTTTCATAAAAAAAAATACATAGCAAAGTTCGGTCATCCAGGTACTATTATATTTAAATGTTTCTCGTTGTTGAGTACACGTTAGTCCTAAAATAAAAAGAAACCGGGCACATAATAAGTTGTATAAATAAATAAACTTAATGTCAATTTATGCGAGCAAGATGTAACTTGTAATTTTTTCTTTACAGGACAGTATTGGAGCAACGCCGGGGCCCTTGCTTGAGGCTAATTTGCTCATATTATTATAATGAAGGCGAAATGAAAGAATATGAATCAAGGTATTTTGACGTTGATGGTTTGGCTGTGGTTCGTTTTAAAGACGCACATATATATGACGGAACTCTAAGATGTAGTGTGTCAGCAAAAAAACTAGCACTGTCAAACGATTCCCCCGTTGAAATAACAATATCTAGTAAACAATTGAAGAGTGGAGCTCCGGAGAAATTGCAACTACACACAGAACATTGGACAGATTGGAAGTTGCTGGGAGCAGCAGACAATACCATTTGGGAAGGCCGTGTGATAATGTATATGATACAAGTGGATATAGTTGCAATTAAGGTGCAATCTCCAATGGCTCTTACACAGATTTATGATGATGTAGAATTTATAGACTTCCATCTGTGCGCTGCAGATGGTAGTGTGGGTGTTCACAAAATATTCATGGCGGCTCACAGCGCTGTATTCAGAAGGATGCTTCAGGGGAATTGGAGGGAAACAGGGGAAGGCTACGTTGAGTTAGAAGGACTCTCTCGGCAGACTATTCAACGCATGAAAGAATTCTTGTACCTGGGAATTCTGCCTAACTACGGGCTACGTCCCCTACTGCTGCTTGGTAAATACTTCTCAATAGATCACCTGCAGGTGAAATGCATTAGGAAGCTGGTGGAAACAGTCACGGCTGATAAATTGTTCACTCTCTTAGAATTTGCTTGCGAGAACAATCTACCAGAGCTAACATTTGAACTTTTGTACTCGACTTCTGATGAGATTGTCAATTCAGCTTACAAGAAAAAATATAACAAATCTGTTGTACGTGGGTCACTATATAAAGTTTAAGACACGAGGAAAGAATTTACTGTCATTTAGGTTAAAACGGGAAGATTTTCCTCTTGAAATTACCTTTCTGAAGTTGGATCAAAAGTGAATTTAATCAAAATATTTACAGCCGAATTTATTTTCGTTATATATTAATTAAGCTCAAATAGAATTGTGTCCATCATAAGGTGCAAATTGAAATAATCACAAAGTGTATGAAGTCTATTATGAAATTATGAATTAATTAATTCAGATTTAAAAAAAATAGAGACCGAGGCAAACGAGCATGCGGGTTACCTGGGGCCTGTTTTATAAAGCTACAAATTACAATTTACAGGTTACAAGTTTCCATTTGATACAACCTCGACCAATGACGACCAGCCATTTGAGCAGTGTTGCCAGTTTAGACCTGTAAATTTGTAACTTGTAGCTTTATAAAACGTGCCCCTGGAAGCCAATTATCTTTCAGATCAAAATGTATGCAGCTTCAAAGTGCCGTTTTTATGATTGGGTATACCGATCTTTATATATGGGCATACGATTGTTTATATTTCTGTTTGTACAGTCACAGCATAAATAAGTGATCATTTATGTACCTTGTCACTTTGACGTCGTGTTTGAAATGTCATACAAAATTGTGAAACGATTGAAAGCGACAAGATACATAAATGATCACTAATTTATGCTGTTGACTGTACGTAATTACAAATGGGCATATTTCTTTTGACCTATATCAAATTGGTCAATTTTACCATGGACATTTTCTATTGTAGACGTTACATAGGTTGGCCAATTTTGTGGATGTATTTTATTTTATTTTTTTCCTGGTTTGACGTGTAATTTCAAGTATTCGAGTTTCCTTCTTTTTAAACCAAATTACAGTAAATCGAGGAAAGTAACCAATAAATTGTTGTTTTCTATTGTATTGTTTCAACGCATAGGTTTTGTTGGTCTTTCCGCAAATTATATCCGCTTAAACCAAACCAGGGGCCCTGGCCAAGATGCAAATGCTACTAACGCTTTTATTTTCTATCGCTCAAAATGTATAGGGATGACGTCAGTAGCGTTTACACATATAATACATACCTTCACGCCTGTAACCCCAGACTGGGGTAGGCAGAGCTACAGAATTACCAACAACTTTAAAAACTTGTTGATACATTTTGCACCAATATTAGTGACAGGTTGCAAGCCCATCGCCTAACAGTACAAGCCTATATTCCCTTAGTCGCCTCTTACGACATCCACAGGAAGACACGGAGTGGCACTATTCTAACCCGGCAACCACACGGGCAGTAGCGTTTAATAATAATTATTATTATTACTATGAACTGTTAAAAAATATTAAAACTGATATTGTAGTAAACATTATATTTAAATTGTTTTTTTATTGCATAAACAAGTTTAAAATGATATAGAATAATCTCTATACTATTTTTATACTTAGGTAACTTAATATTATAAAGAGAGATTGCGAATTTTGTTAGTTTGTATTTATCCAACAGCTAATCTCCCGAACCACGCAACCTATTTGAAAAATGATTTCACCACTAGCCCTTGCTTGCTTGTACCTTTCCAGTCAAGTTCATAAATATATGTACTCTTTAGTACCTTGAAACTTTTTATTGTAAGCAATATTTATATTTTTGTGCAATAAAGAGTTTAGATACATACGCACATACTTTAATCGCTTTGACAAATCATATAGGTATGGCAGTTTAAAAATGACATTGAATAGACAAGGTAGGTACTATGTGTACATGATGTGTACACATATTTATGAAGTTTGACTGTACATTATGGCGGGTGGATATGTTTTATGTATTTAAACCAGAGTGAAGCGAGGACGGAACGCTAGTTTAACAATAAGGAAATAGTTCTATTTTATTTTGACTGGTTTTCAATTATTGTACACCGACTTTTAAGTTTATTTAGTTAGGCAACATACAGTCTTATTACTATTACAAAAAATACACTTTATTGAAATGACCTTGACTGCATACATAATTAAATATCTGACCGTGACGCAACAATCCGGGTAATCCCCGAAACTTCTAAAGAACTTGACTTTGACATATTGGTAAGAAGTAGGTAATTAAACAGTAGTTTCTAGACAAATGGGCGTAAGTGTGGAATCTCGAGAATCGGCCGCTATAGTATATACTAACTTGCCATCAAACCCCGTAAATATAAAAGAACTGGATCGTTCGCAAATAGCTCTTAAGCTTCCTCCCCCTCCTTGCCGCTAGGATAGGAGGCAGAATAACTTAAAGCCTGAGCCTGCCTCGAAATGCCGAGGTCAGGGCAATAAAAAAACATGTTCATTCGCCAACAACAAAATAAAAATGCATGAATAGTATACAATATAGCAGAGTAGTGGCTAGATGCAGAGGCCCTACTTTTGAAAATAGATTTTCCTCAAAAATGTCTGGAAATGTTGACATTCCTATCTACATATTGAGACGCGAAGTACATAGTTTACTGACAGTTCCCAAATTAAAAAAAAAAAACATTGCGTGCTCGCTACACAAGCCCGCAATGTTGCATACAAATTCCATTACTATCTAGCTTGTAACTTTTTAAAAAGTGAAAAGGGCCATAATAAAATGAGGGCACAAGTCTTATACATCCAAATTTTACTCGAAACATAACTTTTTTATTTGTGCCTGGAATAGCTTATATTTTTTTTAAAACAAAAATTGCGTTTCTACTTGTCATAAACAAAAAGGCGATTGGCGGCTGAGTGTCGATCGCGGGCGGTTGTCATTTAAGAAAGTCAAAGTTAACTTTGAGTTTAAAAGCAGTTTTTTCGTTTCTTTTCTTTTCGAATGTTATTGATATTTACTTGTAAATAGTTGCTATTCTTTTTTATGGTGTTGGTGTTATCGGTAAGTGGTAATTGTATTATAGTTGTGTATATAGCAGTAGTTTCTTTTTTATTGATTTAAGAGGGTAGTCAATGCCAGCATCCTCATGGAAGAGGATGCTGGCCGGGACGTCCCTGGTGAAGCAAATTTCCGCCCTTTTTTGAAGGGCATTAGCCTTTCACAACATGAGCAACTTGAAAATACTCAAGCGGAAACTTACACTCCTGTAATGGGGAAAAGAGAGAAATGGAGGGCTCGTGAGAAGAAAAAAAGATCTAATGAGCGGTCGCGGTCCAGAGACAAACTCCCTTTGAGTTGCTCGGATGGCTCGGATGTGGAAATAGTAAATCAGGTCTCTAATGATACCCAACTTAATCCTGGCCAGCAAACCATGGTTCATTTGCCAACTTCACCTTCTCCGCCGGCTCATTTAGTTACTAGCCAACCTAGCGATTCGCAAACTCAGTCACAGGTCCCCCCTTCTCTCTTCACTCCAGTTGGACGTGAAAAATATAATAGTAGCGACCAGGGCCCATTTGTTGTACACGTACAAAAAGTCGAGGCGGCTCCAGATTCAGGAACGGTACTACATCCGGTTTCATTCGGACTTTTTTTACAAAAGAGGAAACGAGAGTTCCCCAATGTGGTTGATGGCAGCGTTAAGAGGATAGGACGTAATAGAGCGTCAATTAACTTTCATTCAGCTGAGGATGCAAATCAGTTTATTGAATCGCCGACTTTAGTACAACACAAATACAAAGCATTCGTGCCTTCTTTCAACGTAACCAGAATGGGACTTGTACGGGGCGTGCCGGCGGAATGGCCGCCAGAGGAGGTACTTGAAAATATTCAGGTGCCGGTAAATTCAGGTGGGGCGCGGCCTGTTAAGATTATGCGACTCAATTTCAAAAAAATCAGAACTGATGGTTCTTATTGCTGGATGCCTTCTGAGACTGTAGTGATAACGTTTGATGGTCCGATATTACCTAAGAGAATTTTCATTTGCCTGAATTCCCTTCCTGTAGAAAAATATCAATATCCAACTATTCAGTGTTTTCGTTGCTGCCGTTTCGGACACACAAAGGAGAAGTGTCGGTCCCCTCCCCGTTGTTTTCGTTGCGGTGGGTCCCATTCTGGAGATGTTTGTACTATTGAGTCACATGAAGCGTATTGCTGTAATTGCCCTCAAGGGTTGGGATTGGGACACTTTGCTAACAGCAAGGCATGTCCGGAATACAATCGTCAGACTGCTATCAAAAAATCCATGACTGACGCGAATATCTCTTATGTTGAGGCTTCCAATCTTCATGCAAAGATAAGTCGAAAATCTTATGCAAATGTTGCCGCCGCTCCTCCCCAGCCCCAGTCTCCCCCTCAAGCACAAAGATTTACGTCGTACAGGAAGACAGTATTTCGTTATCCCCGATCCCCGCCGTCTCTGGATAAGGGGTATGACAGAAACGCCCATCAGTCTATTATTAAAGACCCTGTAATTCATTCTAGTCCTGTTTTCCCTGAATCCGTACCTCAGCAATCGAATGAAAATTTAATAAGGGAATTGATCAAAATCCTTTCTTCTGTTGTCAAAATACTTGCTCCATCCAGCCCCCTGGCTGACCCTTCTTTGCTATCCCACGTTGCCCCGTTTATTTCATCTCTTTTGTTTTCTTCAAATAATGGACCAAGTAGTTCTACAATGGAATTGCCACAGTATTAACAATAAGAAACATGATCTCCTCTTTTTAATAAATAAGTATAATCCCTTTATTCTAGCTATATCCGAGATATGGCTTAAATCAGACTCTAATTTTAAGTTACCTAGTTTTATCTCTCTAATGGATTGTAGGGTGGATGGTCGTGCTGGATGCGCCCTGTTCATTAGAGATCACATTTACAACATAGCACAAATTTTCATACTGTTTGTGCTCGTGTAGAAGGCATTACTTTTTTATCTGTATATATTCCCAGTCCTTCTTCTATAATCCTTAACGAATTAAAGAAAGTAATTGGAGCACTACCGCAACCAATTATTATTATGGGAGATTTTAACGTTCACCATTTTCTATGGGGCTGCGATAGGAATGACTCTTTTAGTGATCAACTTCTGGATATTTTGGATTCAAAAAACCTTTGTTTATTAAATACAGGAACCCCAACATTACGCACTCTTCCTAATCAATCTGTTAGTGCCGTTGATTTATCTCTGGCATCTCCTATTCTTGCCTCCCGTATTTCCTGGGAAGTATTAGATAGCTCATATGGGAGTGATCATTTCCCCGTCCTCCTATGTCTTCCATTTCTATCTTCAAAAATACCAACTACTATCAATCCTTTATTAGTATACAATATCAATGGAGCGGATTGGGATAATTACAAGAGTTGTCTCAACTCTGACGTTTTGAGGTTACCTCCTATTACGTCTAACTCTATACAAATTTGCTCTGACGCTTTGATCTCAGTTATTAAGTCTACTGCAGACAAGGTTTTCCCCCTTAAGAATACGGTTGTGGGTAAATTGGCATCTCCACCTTGGTGGGATAAAGAGTGTACCAAGGCCGTTAAAGTTAGAAAGAAAGCTGAACTTACTTATGCTGCTAACATGTCAACTGAGAATTTCCAAATTCTGTTAAATTCTATGTCTGAAACAAAATTGTTGCTCAGTAGCAAAAAGTCTGATGGATGGAAATCTTTCTGTACTTCGTTGAGTCCTTCCACACCGGATACTGTGGTTTGGAATAGCATCCGGAGATTCAGGAGATCGTATAATACTCGTAGTTGCCCATACCCTACTTCGCTACAGTGGGCGGAATCTTTTCTTGCCAATATAGCTCCGCCGCATGTTCCGGGTGTACTCGAGTTTCCCATAGGACTCCTTAACCAACCGACCCCTTGGATCAAATCTTCACATTTCAAGAGCTTAAAAACGTCCTTGGTTCCGTTAAAGACTCTACCCCGGGGCATGATGGAATTCCATATTCTTTTATAGTTAAAGCCGGAGATCCTTTTTTGAAATATTTTCTTGACCTAATTAATTACATATTACTTTCTGGCCATCCACCCAAATCTTGGAAATCTCAGTTGATTATGCCCATACTGAAAACAGGTAAAGACCCCAAAGACCCGCGTTCATATCGCCCTATAGCTCTGTCTTCGGTCCTGATGAAGATTCTAGAACATCTAATTAAAAATAGATTAGAATGGTTCCTTGAAAGCCAGGAACTATTAGGAAAATCCCAATTTGGTTTTAGGAAAGGAAAGAGCACTATGGACAGTCTAGGGATTTTTACATCAGACATTAGGCTCTCTTTTTCAAAAGGCGCTTCGACTGTAGCTGTTTTTCTGGACGTTGAGGCTGCCTACGATAATGTTCAGCTCCCTATTCTCAGGGAAAAGCTCCACAAGCTGAGAATTCCGGTGAGGCTGACGTGTCTTGTGGCCAATCTCCTTTCAGATCGGCGAATCACTTTTCGTGGAAGAGACCCCCTAATAAACCCATCGAGATCAGTATGGCGGGGCCTACCCCAGGGGTCTGTACTGAGCCCTTTACTTTATAATATTTATACTCATGATTTGGAGTGCTCAGTTACTGGGATTCTAAATTAGATGGTACCCAGGATTTCGAGTATTTAGTTAAAAAGTGTGAACGGGGTCTCAACACCCTCAGGTGCCTTTCGGGGGTTTGGTGGGGGGCTCATCCAACCTCCTTAAGATTACTATACAATGCTACTATTAGAAGCGTTCTAGATTATGGTTCCTACCTGTTGGTACCGGGGAACAAGGCGGGGCTGGGAAAGCTGAACCTTATCCAATCCAAAGCTTTAAGAGTTATCTAGGGAGCAATGAGGTCTAGCCCTATCAACGCCTTGCAGGTAGAATGTGCTGAGCCCCCTCTCAATCTGCGTAGGCAATTTATGGCTGATAGCTATCTTTTTCGTGCCCTTCAATTTTCCCATCACCCTATCATACATCGGTTGTTTGATCTTAAAGCAGCTAACTGTTGGAGTCATAAGGGTCCCCCGTGTCTGGTTAAAAGCTTAGAAAAATTTCTGTCTCTTAAGGACCCGGTATTTCACTCCCTGAAACTTCCCCTTTTTGAATTCAACTACGAAACCATAATTCACAAACCTCGCGTAATTCTAAATTTTGATATTTGCCACGACGATCCTCACGCTGACGAATATCTTCGTCAAATACTTTCCCGTGAGTGGGCGGACTGGAACACAATTTATTGTGACGCTTCCAAACTGACTCCAGCTGGATGCGTGGGGGTAGGAGTTTTCCACTCCCAGTATAATGTAGTTCAAAAAGTGAAGTGCCCCCCAGAAACCTCCGTATATACTGGTGAATGTCTTGGGGTGTTAGAGAGCATTAAATACATTTTATTGGGTAAGTTAAAAAAGACTATAATTTTTTCAGATTCCCGTAGCTGCTTGCAAGCCTTGCTGTCTAATCCTTTTTCTGTAAAACTCCACAACCCAATTATTTATCAAATTAAAGAGGTTCTTATAGTTTGTAAGCTTAGAGGGTACGAAGTCGCCTTGGTATGGGTCCCGGGACACTCGGGGGTGTCTGGCAATGTGAGGGCGGATCAGGTTGCCAAGGAGGCGGTAGTGCACGGCGACAAGACTCCTTTCAAGAACTACTGTCATGATTTGGTTGCCTTAGCGTCCAAGTCCTTAGTCCAGACGTGGTCTTCTGTCTGGACTGCATCTAGCAAGAGGCGAGGGAGACTTTATTCTATGGTTCAGTCTTCTATTAAAAGGAGACCTTGGTTTGCTAAGCTATATATTCCCAAGCAGTTTTGCTCAACTATTATCCGAATGAGACTTGGTCACTGCTGTACCCCTTCTCATTTGGCAAAAATCCACATCCGGGACTCTTCATTATGTGAATGTGGGTTAGACGATGGAGACCTGAACCATGTTTTCCTTGCGTGCCCTCTGTACGATCATGATTTTCTTTACAAAGAATTGATTCGTTTAAAGGTTCCTTTTCCAACATATATGTTAGAATTAATTCAAATTAGAGATAGAGATATTCTTATGGCCTTGGGTGCTTTTTGTGATCTTAACAATTTAAAGTTATAATTGGCAGTTTTTTTTTTCTAAGATTTATGTATCACACGTGGTTTCATAATTGTAATATTTACAATATATATATATATGGGTTTGTGGACTCTTAACAGTAGTAGTAGTAATGTGTATATTGTAGTAGTAATGGTAGTTGTAATGTTCTTGACTAACAAAGGGTTTGTGTTAATTGTTTATTTTTTCCAGGAATAGCAACTATAGTTATAATATAATTGTTTTAGTTTATCGTTCTCGTAATATATTTCATTTTTATAAATTGGTCAAAAATCGACATGACGCTGGCTAATCAATTGGCATAGCCATAAAAAAAAAAAAAAAAAAAACAAAAAGGCGGTAAGGAGTGATGGTTTTTTCACATGAAGTTTCTGTTAGTATGCAATTCAAAAAATTAGTTCAAGCGATGAAGATTTTACTCCAACACCAATTTTTTCTTGCGATTTTTGAGAAAAGCACTATATTTGCCTCGGCAGGAACAGCAACCAAACCAATACTCGGCCCGCAATTGCCTACTTCCATGCCTAGGCAATAATGTACTATTCAAAGTAGCAGATACTTTTGAAGATCGAATGAGCTCTTTTAAAAGATTTAAACATACGCTTTACCAATAACTACATATTACTAAAGTTGAAGACTAAATAAGGTATCTATTATTAAAATTTTACGTTTTTCTTCTACTTCTTTTTAGTAATGGCGGACCACCGCAATTCCACAGTGATTTCGACAATGTCAGGTAACTGAGAGTACTCGTACCTATAATAAATTTAAAGGAGGAATTCTGGCCGAGGGGAGTCTTATTTCGGCGATTTCGTGGTCGCCGTCTAGCAGACACCGCGAAAATTTATTAATAGTTGTGTTCATTTTATGTTATATATTGATATGTATGCTAGTCTGTAAGGTATTTGTAAATATGGGCCTTGTAGTCTGAAATAAAGTTATTCTATTCTATTCTATTCTATAATCAGCAAAGAGAATGAATCTAAGTAAGAGCCGGACATTTTTCTAATCAATCAATCAATCAATCAATCATTTATTTTACATAAAACATGGTATATACATACAGGTCTTAGGTTAGTAATTAGGTATCACATGTTTGGCCGCCAGGGCAGCACGTAAAATTTTACAAAATAATTCATAATTTTACTGATTAAATTTCAAATAAAGTGTACAGGATAAATAATAATTAAAAAACAAAGTGTATAACAGCATGTCAATCTAAGTCTAAATATATATAGAGGGGAGCTTCGAAGACATTTCTATGTACCCACACTACATTTTTATAACCAAATTTCACCTACCTACATAATTTAGTTTTTGTTTAATATTAAGTGTAATAATTAGTTTACATGTTTGCCCATTTCTATTGACTTCGATCATACAATGAATGGAAACTGAAGAAATGACCAGGAATTCTACATGTTTATTTTCTACAGGTTTTCCAGAAAAGAATAACAGAAAAAAAAAGGTCATGAATCTTTTTTATCATTCCTTAAGGTACACGGGCAACTTTTAACTGCAAACTAAAGAGGGTTAGCCGGCAACAATAGCTATCTCACACTAATTTCATGTAATAGTAACGTAATAGAAAAAGACGTCCTTACTGTGGACGGGCAATTACCACAAAACCATACAACTTTGCCCGCTTTTTGCAATTATTGTTCTTTTTTTCACGTTTATCATAACTTTTTGAATTAAAAGTCTATACTACTAACACCTTTGCATACTGTTCTCGGTATCTGTTAAGAACCTACTACAAAAATACGTTTATTTATTGGTGATGGGCAAAAAATCATTTTTTTTTACATCATTGCCCACTTTTGAATAAACGCTAATAATAACTTTGGCATTGTTGACTTTATTATCAGGTCCTTTAAAATCTATAATATAGAATAACTATAATCTCAAACATTATTTACAATTATAAGTCCTTTTTGACGTAGGATTCTGCACCTAACTTTAGTGGGCAAAGTTGTGAATCGATTTTGTGACTCCTTCATACAAAAATGAAAATGAATTATGGTTGTCAACTTTTTGTTTTACGCGGCTACGTCGAAACCCAAAGAAGGGTAATGTGTTTAATCTGTATAAATGAAGAAAGTATAAACTTAGCTGAAGGTATCTATAAAAATATAAATAGAGGCTCATTAAGAATCAGATTTTTATTAATTGAAAACTTAAAATCAAATTATCTCAGATGTATTCAAGAGATTAAAAACAATATTTTAACTGTACTCTGTTTATAACAATAAACGTAAAAAAATGGCGTGCCGTGTACAATCACCAAACAAATGACATTCTAACACAAACAATGGTGTGATGTTGAAAGATAAACAAAAATTAAATGAATAATAAACAAAAACGTTATCACGTCTTGAGTGACAATCCTAACGGTAATATTGTACTGGGCAAAGTTGCGAGCAGTACTCCCGGAATACACATATAACATTGCCCACCGCTATAACTCAGAAATTAATAGAGAAACAATGTGGAGTCTTTGTCTGCGATGACTTACTATAAAGTTATAACATCCAAAAGTACATACCATTTGGGACGTCGCAGGTGAATTTACCAGATAAGTTTTTTCGATATTTTTGGCCCACCAAAATACACTACCGTTTTCGAAGCCGACTGACGAGTGACTAAAGTATGGTAGGGGGTCAGCTGTTGCTCGGTGTAGTGAGCAATACGTTTAACTTTCTACCACAGATTGAAAATAAGGTGTGCGTTTGATATTTTTTGTTTTATTTCGGTTATATTCAAAAGTGACGGCTTGTTCAAAGGGCAAAGTTGTACGGTTTTACGCATTGCTCAAAAATTGCTTGTATAAGCGCACCTTAATGAAAGAGATGCAAAACATACGTGACGTAATTCTAGGTCATATTTTCTAGCTTCAGTCCAAAGTTCGCTCTGCAATATTCATGAAATGGCATGAAACGTACAAATATAGATTAAAAATGTATTAGTGGTCAG
This sequence comes from Acleris literana, assembly GCA_946894065.1. NCBI lineage: Eukaryota > Metazoa > Arthropoda > Insecta > Lepidoptera > Tortricidae > Acleris > Acleris literana. The sequence continues at coordinate 9,102,211 of OX335688.1, read as the reverse complement.
TGTGGCCACTCCGATCCAATTTACGTTTTTTTATTTTTGTGTCTGGCTATACATTCAAACACAAAAAGGGGAAGTTAGCATTTATACATTTTTAGCAATGTATGGCAACATTGAACCACGTCATGCATGTGTATTCTTCAATTGGCTCTCGCATATTATATAAATAACGTGCAATTGTGAAAATTTTATCTAGTTGTACGTGTCAAATAAGAGTGATAACGATAGCATATTAGTTTGGGGTTACTGCAGCGTCTTAAGTCATAATTCGGGTTATTTCGTGCATTTTAAGTAAATACAGCATTAGAGTGGTTTTCGCCGTTTTCGTCCTAATTAAGTACTTACTAGTAAATTACCCCTAGTAAGCCCTAGCACGCTATAACGCAATGGCTGGTTTTTTGTAAGTATACATATTTACTTTACAACTACCTATTACAAGATAATGACACCGGTATGTAAAATTAGAGAAACGTAGAATTAGTTTTTAGCTGTTCCCCCATTTCTCTTTTTAGGGAAAGCGACTTATGACCATACCACTACTTTTTTAGCTATATTGTTTTCAAAACAATTGTTGTTTTTGTGACGTGGCTGCTTTTGTTGAAGTTACTCAGACATATCCACCATATGTTGTAGTAAAATAATATTCATACTTATAAATGTGTAAGTTGAGAATATCATCTCCGTACATTTGATTCCTCCATTCTATCCTACTGATTTAAAAAAATATTGGTGGATTGCAGCATCAAACAAGTAAATTTACTTTTGTTTTTCTTTACAGGGGAGGTCCGATAGAACAACACAGAGGGCCTTGCTTGAGGCTTATTACTTTAACAGAATTTTATGATAAAACAGGATTGGTTTCATCAAGAGATTATGAGGTTAATAATCTGGCTGCAGTTCGTTTCAAACGTAATAATCATTATGGCAGTCTAAAATGCAGCGTGTCAGCCAAAAAACTTAACACTGCAAAGGATTTCTCTGTTGAATTAAAGATATCTAGTACACATTTGCAGTGCTCAGAGCTATTGCAACTACATACTGAAAATTGGACAGAATGGAAGTACCTAGGAGAAACAGACAATTCTCCCAATAGCGGCCAGTTAAAGTATATAATTCAAGTGAATATGGTTGCGACTAAGGTGAAAGCATCAAATGTACATGCATCGGTTTATGATGATGTGGAATTTATAGACTTCCATCTATGTGCTGCAGATGGAAGAGTGGGTGTTCACAAGGTATTCCTGGCAGGCCGTAGTGCTGTGTTCAAGAGGATGCTCCAGGGGAAGTGGAAGGAGACAGCAGAAGGCTATGTTGAGGTAGAAGGACTCACTCGGCAAACTCTTCAGCACTTAAAAGACTACGTGTACATGGATACACTACCAGAGGAGGACCTACGTCCCCTGCTGCTGCTTGCTAAATACTTCTTAATAGATGAGCTGAAGTTGAAATGCATTAAGAAGCTGGTTGAAGCAGCTACGGCTGATAACTTATATGCTCTCCTAGAGTTTGCTTGTGAGAATAATATACCAGAACTAACGTTTGACATTTTGCTCTTGACTCCAGATGAAACTGTAAATGCTGCTTATAAGAAAAAATATAATAATTCAGTTGAAGATCAAGATGATGTTGCTGAGCAGTGTTCGCAATGTTGCGATCCAGTGATAGTGAGATGGTAGTCTTGTGGTTGGAAATGTCTATCTATGGGTTTCAGATCCCACTTACCATCAGGGGCACGTTTTATAAAACTACAAGTTACAATTTTACAGGTCTAAACTGGCCATACTGCTCAAATGGCTGGTCGTCATTGGTCGAGGTTGTGTCAAATGGAAACTTGTAACCTGTAAGTTGTAATTTGTAGCTTTATAAAATATGCCGCAGGTGGCCTGTGTGCTTGTTTGCCGTCCTATGCCATAGAAACACAAAATATAATATACTGAACTGTTTAATTGTAAGGTGTGTGTGTGTGTGTAATATCTAGTACTTAAAGTAAGTCATTCTTGTATATCTAATCTAATTGTAATCTATGGAATGTTTTTATATGTACAAGCTTCTCGGAAACTGCATGTTCTACTTATTTGATTGTATGATGATAACCGAATAGGGGTCTTTACAGTCAAGAAATTGATCTGTTGAGTGGTAATTTCCAAGAAAACTCATGCTCAACCCAAGCAAAAATAACTACCTAATGTAATAAATAAATGTAATGTAAAAAAAATATTATTAAATAATACCTATCTCACCTGTCCTAATCTATCTTTTTTGGGCATCTCTTACATTATTAAGATTATCTGGAAGAGATCGCTATGTAGCAATACGCCCGTCTGTGGTTTAATATGTTACAAAATTGTAATTGTTTGTAACTCTGTGGTGTCAATAAAGACTATTGCATTGGATGTATAAAGGACCCTATTATAAAAATAATAATACAATTATAGTGCCTTAGCCTCCAATTCATTATATTTATTTATTTAATCTTAGTGGCACAAAAAAAGCATCTTTATTGCACAAATAGCGTACTTAATGCCTAATGGTACTTTCTACCAGTCAACCAAACAGTGGCCTAATTATACCGACTGCGGCTCATGGCAGTCTTCGGATAGGGCCCTTCCTTTCACTTTTCCTCCTTTCAGGCAGGGACCGGAAAACCCCTTTATTTGATTAAGTCTATCGATCGGGTAACGACATCAAATGCTCACCCTTTGTTAGGGTAACTCTATCGATAGGCTTACCCTAACAATATGGAAACTGCTTCGAACTAGTTAACTACTACCATTGAGGTTACCAGTTTCGTAAGAGTTTCGGATTTAAGCACTTGGTATTACTTTCGTGTTACCCAATCGATTCTCCCTCTGTTACGCAGATTCGTGTGATTGGTTGGCCTCACTGAGGTTGCGTTGGTGGGAATACCTATTGTATTTTAGTTCGGGATAGAGTCTTGATGTGATAATTATGGTAGTCTTTTACTTGCACAATATTTACATTTCCTTTACCCCGGCTACAAGTACCTAATTAACTGTAATATTTCTCCACTTATGTACCTACTTATTTCAATTGATTTTCTTTATTTCGATCATCGCTTTACTATGGAATTGGACCATGCTAAAAATGATGAAGAACTCAAAGTGCATACCAGAAGAGCTTTACAACGTACCCTAAGTATTTATACCTACCGTACCTTATGAGAGTTTTGTAACTAAGCGTGTCGGGCAGAGATGGGTAATAATTTTTTAATATAACAATTAATCGATTAAAAAATCAATCGTCCAAAATTAATCTCAATTGATTTAATCGCGATTTAATCGACTAAATTTCACGATTAAATCTCAATTAAAAATTGGAACACGCACGCACAGTATATAAACAGTAAAGAAGCTACAAATTGAGAAAAAGTAGCCGCCATCTTGAACTTTTTTGTTATTCGACTGAGGCCCTACTTTGAAATTCGAAGTTCGAAGTTACGTTAGCTCCATCCCTGTCACTCGTCATTCGAGACTAAATCGAGAGAAAGGGATGAAGCTATCGTAACTTCGAACTTCGAATTTCAAAGTAGGGCCTCTGATTGCTTCCAAAATCGTAATATGGGGATCTGTGTGGTCTCCGACAACTAATCCGATGACAGATTGAGGAAAAGTAGCCGCCATCTTTAACTTTTTAGTTATTCGACTGATTGCTTCCAAAATTTATATCTGGAGATCTGAGTGGTCTCCGATAACAAATCCGTGGACAGAATGAGAAAAAGGAGCCGCCATCTTGAACTTTTTAGTTATTCGACTGATTGTTTCCAAAATCGATATCTGGGGATTTGCGTGGTCTCCGACAATGAATCTGTTGACAGATTGAGAAAAAGTAGCCGCCATCTTGAACTTTTTAGTTATTCGCCTGATTGTTTCCAAAACCGATATCTGGGTATCAGTGTGGTCTCCGACAATTAATCCGTTGACAGATTGGGAAAAAGTAGCCGCCATCTTGAATTTTTAAGTTATTCGTCTGATCGCTTTCAAAATCGATATCTCGACAGGTGAGTTCGATAAAAGAGTTCTGGAATAAGAATAAGAATAAGAATAAATTTATTGCATAACCATGTAACATCAAGGTGGATAAATTTGGTACATTATAGTTCCAATGGTGACCCATTCTGGGTGTACAATATTAAAATAAAATTAACTTATGTACTATGCTTCCTAGTCTTTAAAGTTGAAAAATTCCTTAAGATTATAGAACACTTTATTGATTAGCCAGGTCTTTAAGTGGCGCTTGAATTTAAGACCATCCAATAATTTAATCTGATCGGGGAGATTATTATACACTCTGATCGCGCGTATAAAAGTACTATTATAGAAAGTTTTATTTTTGTTTACTGTCGCCTGATAAAACTGTTATATTTTCTTCTGTCTGTGTACACATTTTTATTCAACGTTGATTCAACATCGCAGCTTCGGTTGTCGTTTGTATATCTTTTTGACATGATAACGTCTTATAAATCGATGAACGTCGGCTGCACGCACGAAAAAGCGTGACTCATTGTTACGTTCCGCCTGAAATTAACTAATGAGGTGATAATGCCTTTCAATAAAAGTAAAATTCTGCGTAATGATCTATACCTACATATAATAAAGTTGTAGAAGGGAATAAATCTGTATATTCGAGATATTTACCCAAAAATACTACAGGGACCCTCAGAATGTGCAGCAGAACACATTTCTACAATTTTTAGAGTTGGTTTCTTTTGGTCAGTTTAATTTTATTTCTCCTCGCATCAATTGAAAACCACTGAAACAATGTTATCGCGGTTTTCACTAAAACGTTTCAATAAACGGTGACCAGGTTTATATATTAACTCCGACTCACCGGGCACTCTCACTCTTGAATGACATGGTGCCGCAGAGCTCTGACGTGGATATATTTTTTGACTCGCCTAGGCAATTTATTAATGCAATTTATTAAAGCCTAGGTCATATTGTTTTTTAATAATAATAGCTTCCTAGATGATTTAATATAATGTATAATATTAAGAATTTTTCGTATTAAGTATGTGTAAGTAATGTTAACTTCATTTTTTTATCTTGTCTTGGCTCCTATGCTGTAAGTTTGTGTATAAAATTGACATGACAAATAAATAAATAAATAAATATAATAAAAAAATAAGATATGACAATTAAAGGGGGGAAAAGAGGGGTCCAAGTTAGTGTGGAAAAAAGTTACCGGATTGAGCTGGTTACTTCAAACTTTGTATAATTACTCCTCGTAACAAATTAAACTATACCTATTTCAGGATTTCAGGATTTCTCGATTAAAGTTTAAACAACTAAGAAATTATCAAATGAGGCCAATTACATGTATTTCTTTATAACCCTCTTCGAGGGCCGTCGATCACTTTACGTGATTACAAATATCAAAATTTTATTCTCCGTTTATTAAATAGAAACTATATTCAAGGATTTTTAAAAATTCAATGTACAAAATGTTATAAAGAGACAAAATAAAATATTCCAATACATTGTTGTAACAAATAAGATGCCATGACACGCCATGATGACGTGCATCAAAGAACAGGACAACCATAACATCCCTCTCATAACTGGAGAGATCAAGACAAAAAGCACGCGATCATAGATTAACGTTATAGAAGCGACGTTATGATTGACACTAACATTGTCATGCTGATGCTTGGAAACATTGTTTTAATGCATAGTATATCGAGAGATAAAGTTCGAATTCATACCTATTTAAGACAATATTTGGACAACCAAAATCCTATTGACGTGATAACGTCTTATAAATCGATGAACGCCGGCTGCACGCACGAAAAAGCACGGCTGAAAAAGCGTCACGTTCCGCCTCATTGTCACGTTCCGCCTAAGCCGAACGTTATCACGTAAAATTATCGTCCGTAAACTGACTTTACAGACAACCGATGTTCAATTTCGAGAGTCATAGGAGACCACACTGATCCCAAAATATCAATTTTGGAAACAATCAGTAGAATAACTAAAAAGTTGAAGATGGCGGGTACTTTTTCTCAATCTGTCAACGGATTCGTTGTCGGTGACCACACAGATCCCCAAACATCGATTTTGGAAGCCATCAGTCGAATAAATCAAAAGTTCAAGATAGCAGCTACTTTTTCCCAATCTGTCAACGGATTAGCTGTCGGAGACCACACAGAACCCCAGATATCGATTTTGGAAACAATCAGTCGAATAACTAAAAAGTTCAATATGGCGGCTACTTTTTCCCAATCTGTCAACGGATTCGTTGTCGGAGACCACACAGATCCCCAGATATCGATTTTGGAAGCAATCAGTCGAATAAATAAAAAGTTCAAGATGGCGGCTACTTTTGGCCAATCTGTCAACGGATTCGTTGTCGGATGAATATTCGGGCGTTTCAACCTTCGTCATTGTATACATATACATGTTTATATATATACACATATATGTATACACATCGGTCATCACCACAACCACCACCGCAAGTAACGCCGCGGGAAAGTCATAATCATATATAAACAATTAAATTATCTACGTTATAGTAGCTCAACTATCTTAATCGAGATATCTTATCGCCACCCTTAAAATAGGTAACTTTGAGGAGTTCCGTTGGCCATCTGTGGTCTTCATCATCAGTTCCATTTCACCAAATGATACTTTCTGAATGCAATTGCTGGACTTTTTACTAAAAATACTGAAATTGCTATATGTATGCCTATAATAATTGAGGAGTTCCCTCAATACCTCATGGATCCCCTCATCAGATTACTATTTGGTGACAATGAGACCACCTCGGACGAATACTCTATCAAACAAAAAAAGAATTTTTGAAATCGGACCATAACTGACGGAGAATTTTTGAAATCACATAAGTCAAACTGAGAACCTCATTTTTTTAAGTCGGTTAAAATACTAAAGTAACTAAGTGTAACAAATACTTTTCTGAAAACCGCATCAAAATCAGTTCAGCCAAACGCGAGATAATAGTGAACAAATATACATACATACATACATACATACATACAGGTCAAACTGAGAACCTCCTTTTTTTGAAGTCGGTTAACAAACACTTCACACACACTTCACGCTAAACCAAATCCGACTAAAGGACAACCGACCACAATGAAGATCGCCGAACCTAACTGTCCAATCAAGTAAGTACTACAGAAATCCTGCGATGCAAAATCGAAGCGATCGTTAACAAACAAAACCCTAGTGCGCCCTAGTTATGTGCAAATGCTAGAAGGTATTATTTGACCCAGCGAAATAGTGCTTCAAGGACAACATTTCATTCCCCCTACCTCGCCGCGTGCGCCTGTAGTGTGGATTACTAAGTAGTACAAAAATATGTTGTATGAATTACGCTTAGGGATTGAAATAGCTTGAAGCCGTTTAATAACACTTGATAGGGAAAGCCTAACGTGGGTTTTAAGGATTCGGTAAGTGCTTAGTCGAATTAATTGTATCGTGTTGGAAAGCTTGTCATTGGGGTAACTCGATGATATGCTTACCGCATCGTTAGGGTGTGTAAAAACCAGTCAATCAAATACCCTATCCAAAACTCTATAAAGGGTAAGCGGTTCCGGTCCCTGCTTTCAGGTACCTCCAGGGGCACGTTTTATAAAGCTACAACAATTTTACAGGACTAAACTGGCAACACTGCTCAAATAGCTGAGGCCCTACTTTGAAAATCGAAGTTCGAAGTTACGTTAGCTCCATCCCTTTCTCTTTATTTAGTCTCGAATGACGAGTGACAGGGATGGAGCTAACGTAACTTCGAACTTCGATTTTCAAAGTAGGGCCTCTGGTCGACATTGGTCGAGGTGTCAAATGGAAACTTGTAACCAGAGGCCCTACTTTGAAATTCGAAGTTCGAAGTTACGTTAGCTCCATCCCTGTCACTCGTCATTCCAGGCTAAATCGAGAGAAAGGGATAGAGCTAACGTAACTTCGATTTTCGAAGTAGGGCCTCAGGCCCCTGTGCTCACGGCCTTTCGAACCGGGAGCCCGTGGCATAGTGCCCGGTCTGTCACCTATAGAAATGAAATGAAAATCGGTTGCGCCGTTAGGGTTAAGAGATAAATATCAGCTCTGAGAGAAGGGGTCACCATCAATGATTAAAGAAACTAAAGGATCGGGCATAAAAATACATACAAATATACATGTCGTTATCTCTTTCTAACTAACCTGTATTCTCGTAAGTAAAAAAGGGTCACTACACTTTTGTCGGAACCCAAAAAATACCTAATGCTGCCGGGTTTTAACAGGGCAGCCATTTTATTAGAGTTGTGCCCGCTCGGTCTTTAAAGGGAGCGCTCCGATCTCGGTCAATCGGTGAAAGGAACTAGTTCGTTCTTTTAGTTCCTTTAGTTCCTTTAACCCTGGAGCAAATTTTGAGATCTGAGCAGGACACGCTTTGAAATAGTTATTATTGGTCTCGTTCACATCGAGTGCCGTGGCGTGCGCTCTTTACTTGTTCGCTGTCTCGCTCATACGTACAACAATTGCTACTGACCTAAAGGACCGAAGACCGATTAAGATCGTTTACGAAGAACTAGGTCCGTGACGGGAATTCATTCCTTTTAGTTCTTAGTTCCTGACCGACACAAGCCTACATTGTATGCGCCGCGCCACGGTTCGACAGTAGGTACTTGAGTTGTCAATGCGTCGTGTTTGTGTTTTAAATAATTAAATAAGTGGAGTTTCGTTACGATATTACAACATTAAAGTACACCTAATTGTAAGGAACATTTTTGTTATAATGACGAAATACAGTGTTAAGCTGGAAACAAATTATCGGACGCGGCTGACGGCCGCGACTTATAGGTATCTAGATAATGAATATACACTGAATTGTGCAAACTATCGGAGGTAAGCCGTGGACGTAACCTTGTGCTGACCTTGAGCGCTCGGACGTCCGACAGAAATCTGGCGCGCTGGATGTTTTTGTCAGCCGAAGCCACGTCCCGTTCGACTGTGCACACTTATCAGTCGCGGTAGTTAAGTTTTTTTTCGATGTGCAGTTCAAAACACTGACACACACAAAGTAGCAAGGTTAGGTTTGTGAGGTAAATTCAAATGCCCGAAGGGTAAACCGCCCTGAAATAGGACTCCGCCAAATTGTTGGATAAGGAAGGAATTTAGAAAATAAATAGGGCAGTTGCGAACTTAGACCACTTGCTTCATAAGACCAACTGCATTTTAGACCACTTCCTTCTTAGACCAGCTACGTTTTAGACCGCTTGCTATATAAGACCAGACCAGCTGCGTTCTAAACCACTTACTATTTAGACCAGCTGCGTTTTAGAACACTTACTGCTTAGACCAGCTGCGTTTTAGACGAGACGATACTAACCCCTATATTATTGTTCTAGGAGAAGCTGGTAGACAGGCACATAAGAGACGGACCTCTAAGGCGGCATCCACTTCATAAAATGCAATGCGCGTATCAACCGGGTAAATCCACAGATACTGCGATTCATCTTGTAGTGAATAAAGCTGAAAATGCACTTGAGAACAAAGAGATCTGTCTTGCGGCATTTCTCGATGTGGAGGGGGCATTTGATAGGACTACGTTCGAAGCCATTAGCACATCGGCTGCTAGGCACGGCATTGAACCAACCATATGTAAATGGATAGGCAACATGTTAAACAGTAGGCTAATAAAGTCAAGTCTTTTGGGCGACGTGCTATACGCCACAACGACAAAAGGATGTCCCCAGGGGGGAGTTCTCTCACCAACCCTGTGGTGTCTGGTGGTAAACTCTCTCCTCGAGGAACTCAACACTGGCCCACTACACACTGTCGGGTATGCAGATGATCTTGTGATACTTATCAACGGGAAGTTTCCGGGAACAGTATCGGAAATCATGGGGAAAGCTTTGGAAAAGGTGGAAAGCTGGTGCATTAGACATCAACTATCCATCAATCCGAGCAAAACTGTAGTAATTCCATTTACTAGGAAACGGGACCTCAAACAGATCAAGCAGCTTAAGCTGTTTGGCGAGGCACTAAAATTGTCAGGTGAGGTAAAATATCTAGGTATCACACTAGATAAAGAGCTCACCTGGAAAAAACACGTAGACAACGCGATAACAAAAGCGCTGAGAGTGTTTGGAATGTGCAGATCAGCGTATGGCAAGACATGGGGCCTTAACCCTAAAGTACTGAAGTGGATCTATACCATGATGGTAAGGCCCATCATTATGTACGGCTGCCTGGCCTGGTGGCCAAGAACAACACTAAGGACATGCAAGGACTCTCTAACTTACTTAACAAAGTTACGGGCGGCTCGGAGAAGCATAGAATCTTCGTGAACGAAGACCTGACGAAGAGTGCTAGAGCGCTTTTGTGGGCAGTTAAAAACCAATTACGAGGAGTATATAGGTACATATGGGTCAGTAACGGAAGAATCATGATCAAGAAGTCAGATGGGGGTAAATCTTTATGTGTTCGATCTGAGAGTGAAATTCCTGAGCTACTCAGAAAATAAGTGGCGGGTCAAACATTATCAACTGGTTTAACTGTTTAATTCATTTAATAAAATTCGCTAAATTACTTAATATAGACTCAATCTCTAATTTATCTGTCAATTATGTTTGTGCCGAAAGCTTAAGCAGTTGGAGAGATCAAGTGATTTACGAGAAGGATATATGTATAGTACATGTTAATATTCGTTCGATAAGGAAACACTTTAGTGAACTTCTTGTAACGTTGAATGGGCACTTAAATTTTATAGATATATTAGTAATAACAGAGTCAAACATTAATGTATCTCTAATATCTTTTTATAACATAGATGGATTTGATGTCAATGTATATACTCGCTCTGGACGTAGTGGGGGTGGTGTTCTTGTATATACTCGAAAAGAATTACAAGCGCGAGTGAGCGAGACGGCGGCGGGCGCGAGTGGCATGCGCTCGGCGGAGTGCGTATCCGTTGTCATTCAACAAGGTGGTAAGCAATTTCATTTAGTCTCTATGTACAGGCCACCTAGATTTAATAACCAAGATAGATTACAGGATTTCTTTACCGAATTTTCAAATTTATTAGCATCTCTACCCGAAAACTCAAAGGTTATTTTTTGCGGTGACATAAACATAAATCTAATGAATAGTAATGATATGGCTGTCGTTAAGTATGTAAATATTTTGGCTCAGTATGGTTTCACCACATGTATTCAGGATGTAACGCGAAGGGAAGTTACTATGGGAAAGATGGTGGAATCATGCCTAGACCATATATTTGTTAGAGATCCTTCTGCTTTAATAGATTCGGCAGTGATTAAGCATAAAGTATCGGACCACTACTATGTAGCGGCTTCGATACAATGGAATGACACTCCTACAAGCAGCTCCCCGTTGCGGCCGCCGCGGTCTTCGCTAGCCGCTCGCCGTGTACTTGATAACCGCTTAGTGAGAGAAAAGTTATTACAAACTAATTTTGAAGAGTTAATGAATATACAGTGTCCTATTCAATTATATAAAGATTTCGCAAATATATTCAGTAAAATTTATAGTGAATGTTATAAATTTCAAAGTGTATCTAGATTAAGCAATAGAAATAATAAGCAGTGGATAAATAATAACTTAAAAAGTATGATCTCTAAAAAAGATAGTTTATATGTAGCATGGTGCAATGACCCTAAGAATATGTTAAAAAGGTTAGAATTTACTAGGTATAGGAATAAGTGCAATAAAGCCATTAACAAATGTAGGGACGATTATGACAAGCAATGTATATTAGATTGTAATGGAAATATTAGAAAAATCTGGGATAAAATAAATAAACTTTTAGGCAAAGAAAAGCAGTCCGTAGATCACAGCCTCCTTAATTCTATGAAGAAACTGGGTTATAATGAAAAAACGATTTGTAATGAGTTTGCAGCTACATTTACGGACGAAATTCAAAATATAAAACATTCATGTAACGATAAATGGTTGATTAGGGAGAACTATGTAAAAAAGTCTGACATGTGTATGCGATGGCAACCGGTTTCTAAAGATTATGTAAAACAAATAATAAATAATATGAACAGCAAGAAGTCTCCAGGGAGCGACCAAATACGCATGTCTGACTTAAAGATTATTGTTGATAAAATAAGCCCAGTTATAGCTAAATTAATTAACCTAACGGTATCCAATGCTAGATTCCCTAACAAACTAAAAGAATCTGTTGTCCGTCCAATCCACAAAAGAGGGGATCTTAAAGAGTTCTCGAATTACAGACCTATATCAATTTTGTCTAGTGTAGATAAAATTGTTGAAAAATGTATTATTGAGCAGTTAGGAAATTATCTGCAAAAGAATAACATATTAAGCCAATGTCAACATGGTTTCCAGAAAGGTAAAAGCACAAATACATTGCTGTCGGGATTTACAGACGAGATAAATAACTACTTAGCTGACAAAAAACATGTAGTCGCTATATTTTTCGATTTTAAAAAAGCATTCGATACTCTTGAGACTGAGACACTCTTAACGGCTATGAGGGAGTGCGGCGTGAGGCAACCGTTGAACGATTGGTTCCGCGACTATCTCACGGCGCGGTCTTTCCGTGTGAAAGTCGGTGAGAGTGTTAGCGACGAACGATGGGTTCCATGCGGCGTGCCCCAGGGTTCAGGATGTGGGCCGGTCTGCTACTTGATGCACGTGAACAGCCTGTGCGGCGCGCTGCGGCACTGCTCGGCGCACATGTTCGCGGACGACCTGTGCGCGCTGCGCGCCGGCACTGACCTCGCAGACACGTGCTCGCTCGTTCAGCAAGATGTGAATGCGGTTGTTAAATGGTCTCACGATAACGGAATAGTGTTAAATGCTGATAAAACTAAATTAATGATCATCCACTCACCCTATTTAATTCTCAAAGAACAACCTTTACCTATTTTTACCCATAGTTTTGCCTGTCTGCATAATAATATTGACCCGGTCACTTGTAAATGTCAACCAATAGAAAGAGTCAATAATGTCACATATATTGGCATGAAAATTGATGAAAACTTCTCCTGGTCAACGCATGTAGATTACATTTGTGATAAATTAAGAATACTGTTAGGGAAATTTTACCATTTAAGCCTTAGAGTTCCTACTAGTACCCTAAAATGTCTTTATATGTCTTTGGTAGATTCTATAATTGGTTATGCTCTTGACTGCTATGGTCTCACATTTAAAACCAACTTAGATAAGCTAGAGTCATTACAAATAAGATTCTTGAAGCTTCTTGTTACTAAAAAAACCAAAAACAGCTGTAAAAATGACCCTATAAAATTATTCAAAATTTGTAAAATCTTACCAGCAGGAATCAAACAAAAATATCTTTTAGCAGTTAATAGCCATGGCAGTCAAGAGCACACGCGTCTAGTCACTCATTGCCATAATACGAGAGCAATATCTGCTGGAAAATTTGTAGTTCCTAGAGTGTCCAATTACTACGGAGACAGGACACTTAAAAAACGTCTACCTTATCTCCTGAACAGATTACCAGCCGATATTGTTCTGGAAACCAATAAACGTAGATTTAAAGCTAGGTTACATAGGCATCTCCTGGATTCATTGTGAATACGATGCTCACCTATACTTAAAAATATCCTTATTACATAATTATACATTAGTGTACATCTAATTAAGTACCGCTTTTATGTTATGTGTAGTACTAGTGATCAACAAGCTGGACTGAAGATTCCGCAGTCAAACTGTGTAAACAGTTTTGTGGAACAATGCATAATATGTAAACTTTGTGTTTGTTGTAATAAATAAATAATAAAAAAAAAAACTAAGGTGCAGAGGGTGGCCTGCATGGCTATGACAGGGGCGTTCAGAACGACACCGACTGCGGCAATGGAGGTCCTCCTAAACCTCCCACCGCTGCACATCGCCATTCAGTCTGAGGCGTGCAAGTCACTACAGAGGCTGAAAGAGACTGGCCTGTGGAATGACGCCGCGCCTAGAACCAGACACACTAAAATGGCACATAATGTAGTTCTAGAAAGAATACTGACGATGGGCTGCGATAAAATGCAACCCAAGTATGTATTCCGGAGGAATTTCAATATCCACATTCCGACAAGGGATGAATGGAAGGATGGGTTGCACCTAGCGGAGGAAGACAACGCGATATGGTACACGGATGGTTCAAAAATGAGCTCCGGTACGGGGGCGGGTATTCATGCCAATGACTATAACAGTAGTATAAGTATGGGTAACTACGCAACGGTCTTCCAGGCGGAGTTGTATGCGATAATTTCCTGCACGCAGGAGAATATTAGTAGGCCTCTACAGAAGAGAACTATATATATTCTAAGCGACAGCCAAGCGGCACTTAAGGCGCTGACAGCGCCAAAAGTAGACTCAAAACTAGTCTACAATGGAATCCAAGCCTTAAACAGACTTGGTAGGCACAACAAAGTGAAACTGATGTGGATTCCAGGACACGAGGGCTTTCCCGGTAATGAAGCCGCGGATGAACTGGCAAGGAAAGGGTCCAAGGGCGTATATGTTGGACCTGAACCATTTGTGGCACCCTCACTGGGCACCATAAAAACAGCCCTGAACAATAACACCCTAGAACACCACCAAAAAGAGTGGAAAACTACGGTAGGCTTAGGGCATGCAAAGCTCTTCATAGAAAGAGTGGACCAGTGCTGGACCAAAAAACTTTGGAAACTCAGCAGAAGACAACTCCGATATATTATCGGAGCGTTTACCGGGCACTTTGGGGTTAAAAATCTCCTAGCAAAGATGGGCCTCTACGACAACACAGATTGTAGATTATGCGGCGAAGAGGAGGAAACAATGAAACACTTACTGTGCGAATGTGATGCCCTCGCCGGAGTAAGAATGAAAATCCTCGGTTGTGGTTACCCAGAACCGAACGACTTCAAGGCACTGCCACTGCACTCCACTATCCGCTTTCTGGAAGGGATGGAGGCTGCATTGGTCTAATTGCTAAAAGAGGGGTAATTACACAAAATATCCCATAGGGTCGAAGTGTATCCGTAAGGACCCCACCTACAAGATAAGATAAGATAAGAAGATTGTTCTAGGATTATCTGTATCTGCTTCATTACTTAGATTATGCCTAGATCGACTATACTTTTACTGTTTGTACTATGAACATCAGAAGGACTCACCGATATGATTCTGTATGGAGACGGTGTCTCTTTCCTGCACCCGGTTGTGAGATGCTTGTATAGAAAGCACGCCAGCGTTCTCTGTACCTCCGCCTTCACCATCCGTAGTTGTAAAATTATACATGACTCCAATGTATGTGGAGCCCTAAACCTTATGCTATAAAGAGTAATGTCAACATAATCTTAGTCAGCCTCACTGACCTTCTCCTTAAACTCATTATAAATCAAAGCCATTTGTCTTTAGTCACAAATATACAGTCATGTGAGCTCACAGTCAAAGTCACTAAGAGTAAGTCACTTCATATGAAACGGTGTCACGAACGACATATATCCGTGCCTACCCAAAATCAAGACAATAAATCCACCATTGGCTCAAGACCGGTAACAGAACCTCGGACATCTTGGCCCTCGCTCAAAACATAAGAGTATACACCACTATTGGCTCAAGACCGGTAACAGAACCTCGGACATCTTGGCCCTCGCTCAAAACATAAGTGTATACACCACTATTGGCTCAAGACCGGTAACAGAACCTCAGACATCTTGGCCCTCGCTCAAAACATAAGAGTATACACCACTATTGTCTCAAGACCGGTAACAGAACCTCGGACATCTTGGCCCTCGCTCAAAACATAAGAGTATACACCACTATTGGCTCAAGACCGGTAACAGAACCTCGGACATCTTGGCCCTCGCTCAAAACATAAGTGTATACACCACTATTGGCTCAAGACCGGTAACAGAACCTCGGACATCTTGGCCCTCGCTCAAAACATAAGTGTATACACCACTATTGACTCAAGACCGGTAACAGAACCTCGGACATCTTGGCCCTCGCTCAAAACATAAGAGTATACACCACTATTGGCTCAAGACCGGTAACAGAACCTCGGACATCTTGGCCCTCGCTCAAAACATAAGAGTATACACCACTATTGGCTCAAGACCGGTAACAGAACCTCGGACATCGTGGCCCTCGCTCAAAACATAAGTGTATACACCACTATTGGCTCAAGACCGGTAACAGAACCTCGGACATCTTGGCCCTCGCTCAAAACATAAGTGTATACACCACTATTGACTCAAGACCGGTAACAGAACCTCGGACATCTTGGCCCTCGCTCAAAACATAAGAGTATACACCACTATTGGCTCAAGACCGGTAACAGAACCTCGGACATCTTGGCCCTCGCTCAAAACATAAGAGTATACACCACTATTGGCTCAAGACCGGTAACAGAACCTCGGACATCTTGGCCCTCGCTCAAAACATAAGTGTATACACCACTATTGACTCAAGACCGGTAACAGAACCTCGGACATCTTGGCCCTCGCTCAAAACATAAGAGTATACACCACTATTGGCTCAAGACCGGTAACAGAACCTCGGACATCTTGGCCCTCTCTCATCAGCTGCCTGATCTTGCTCAACAGAAATAAGCGTACGCATTACACAGGGCCGGCACACAACCACGACGCCACTGGCAAGACGCCATTACAAGTTGGTTATAAGCTCCTCAAACGAGGACAAGAATACAAACATCTTACTCTCATCAGTCATACATCGTAATATTATTACTCACTCAGTTTGGTCTACTTAGCTCATGTTTAAGATGACACTGATCTTCTAAGATTCTCCTCAGTCCTCATTTTCAGCCAACACAAACTTTTCCAACACACCATCACAAGAACAGAGAACCATTGACAATGTGCCATAGAGAATAGGCGGGTAATGTTACTCACCTGAGTGTTGTCATTCCAAATAAATGTGTTTGGCGACACGAGACGATACTAAAGCTATAAACAAATTATCGGACGCGGCTTACGGACGCGGCTGACAGCCGCGACTTATACGTATCTAGATAATGAATATACACTGAATTGTGCAAACTTTCGGACGTAAGCCGTGGACGTAACCTTGAGCGTTCGGACGTCCGATAGATATCTGGCGCGCTGGATGTTTTTGTCAGCCGAAAACGTCCGCGGACGGTATATAACGTCCGCGGACGGTATGCACGGGGTGCGGGACGCGTCATAGACATATCTTATAAGCGTCTGTCAGCCGCGTCTGTCAGCCGCGTCCAATAATGTGTTTCCCGTTGTTGCGCGTCCGCAAGCCACGTCCCGTTCGACTGTGCACACTTATCAGTCGCGGCTGTCAGCCGCGTCCGTAAGCCGCGTCCGATAATTTGTTTCTAGCTTAACCCGATGAAACTACGACGCCTGCCTATTATTATGTAACAACGATCCCGTCCGAAATAAATGATTGATATTAATGTTATTATAAATGAAAACATTAAGCCTTAAACCGTAATTCAGATATTCGTAATTAAATCGTGAGTGTTACTAGAACGTCAAAATAAAACTATGCAGTACGTAGTCTGGTTTATCGATAAACATGATTACTACCACCATCACTATAACAGCTGACAATCCGCCATTTTATGCGCCATAAACGTCAAAAAGTGGCACTTTTTTTTCGTAGGTATTTCGGGTCCTTTAGTTTCTATAGTCAAAGGTCACCATTATATCGGGGGATTTTATCTATATAATACATGCATAAGTTTGGAAAAGAAACGTGTTAACTGTCTCTAAAATTGATCAGAGTACGGCGGAAGATATTGTATTTACGTAAGTAATCGAAAAACATGGGTATGGGTAGGATTTATAGATTACTAACTTCTGCCCGCGACGTCGTCCGCGTAAATTTCGATTATCGTTATTCCGTAACAATAACAACAAAATAAAAATGCAATACAACAGAGTAGTGGCGAGATGCAGAGGCCCTACTTTAAAAATAGATTTTCAAAGTAGGCCTCAGGCTTGTTCAGCAGATACTTTTGAAGATCGAGTGAGCTCTTTTAAATGATTTAAACATACGCTTTACTAATAACTTCATATTAAGTTCAGGACTAAATATAAATAATCTATCTAATATTAAATTTGTACGTTTTTCTTCTACTTCTTTTTATTAGTGGCGGACTACCGCAATTCCACAGTGATTTCGCCAATGTAAAGTAACTGAGAGAACCTATAAATCCTATAATCAACAAAAATAATAAATCTAAGTAAAATCTGGACATTTTTCTAATAATTAGTTTACATGTTCAAATTCAAATTCAAAATGTTTTATTGCACTCACGTAGTGATAAAAGTTCTTATAATAAATGCACAGTTAAAAACGTGAACCCTGCAAGGGCATCGCAAACTTGCCCATTTCTATTGACCTCGATCATACAATGAATCGAAACCAAAGAAATAACCTGGAATTCCACATGTACCTATGTATACGGTTTTCCAGAAAATAATAACAGAAATAAAATATTTGTCTTGAATTATTTCTAATAATTCCTCAGTGCACGTACACGGGCAACTTTTAACGGCAAACTAATAAAGAGGGTTAGCTGGCAACAAAACCAATAGCTATCTCACTATAATTTTATGTAATAAAAAGGTAATAGAAAGAGACGTGGACGGGCAATTATTGCTCAGAAATTGCCTGTGTGAGCGCACCTTAATGAAAGATGCAAAACATACGTGACGTAATTCAAGGTCATATTTTTTAACTTCAGTCCAAAGTTCGTTCTGAAATATTCATATTTAAATTTAAACTTCTTGTATGAATGGCATGAAACTTACAAATATAGATTAAAAATGTATTAGTGGTCAGTGTGGCCACCCCATAGATGCCCATCCCGACCGTAGCGTAGAGGGAGAATAAATAGAGTGGGCATTGGACTAGTACCAGGTGGGAAGTCTGAGATGCGTTTATACATGATTACGTATGTATAAAAGAGATGCACTTACTGTTACCTGTCCCTCTCGCGCCATCAATCAATCATTGTGGCAAACAAACCCTGACAGCGGATGCGAGTCGCATGAGTTTTTAGTCGTTTTTAGCTGTTTTCGGAGATTTTTTGCAAAAAAACAAGTGTGAAGTGGTAAAGAACAATTTGGTAATGGTGAATTGTAGTATTTTAGGCTGTAAAAGCCGCAGTGAGCAGAAATATGAGCACATAACCTTTCATTCGTAAGTGGATATTATATTATTATTATGGTCTTTTAAATCCTGATTGGCAATGTAAACAACTAATTATTTGAAATAACTTCTCCTAGTTACATTTTAACATAAAAAAAGGATCGGTTTTGTGTTCAAATATATCGTATTTTCTTCCGCTAACCGTCCGATTTGTGTTGATAACGATAATACACGGTAATCCGTGTGATTGCTGACATTTAAATTTAGTCGTATAAAACCAATTTCGTGTTGTCATCCATTTAAAATTCATTTTACCCAACAAACGGGGTAATATAAAATTATGATATTATTGGGTATTTTGTTATACTAATAAATCAAAGTTTTGTTGAATTGACATAGTATTTTTTTTACGAATTAACTCTTATAATCTGTTAAATTTACCTTTTTACATTTGCAAAATTTTAGAACATTTTTTTATAATTTTTCAGATACCCATTTGATACTGAAAGGAGGAAGCTGTGGATTAAAGCTACAGGTCGCATAAATTCGCTACCAACGAAGTATTCGCGTATATGCTCAGAACACTTTGAAGCAAAAAAAAAAAAACTAAAACTTTTATGACTTTTATGATTTTTTACTTTTGGGCTTACCTCAATTGCTCTTAGCAGGTATTTGTTTATTTTTCCAAAATCTTTATTTCTCATTAGCAGAATTTACATTCGCATTTTTTCCCGAATTAAGTTTTCACAGTCGTGTTTTTTCACTGACGCGTTTTTTCCTGTCGCTTGTTTTATCTCCTATTTCTGGGTGGTTTGACCCTTCGAACTTGCTGCAAAACTAACATGCCCTTAAACTACCTAGTACCTACCTATTTCGGCCTAATTTTAAGTAGTAAAATGCGAGTGAAAAATAATAAAATCGGCAAAAATTTAATTCTGCTACTCAGAAATAATGATTTTGCAAAAATAATGTAACAAAGCCTAGTGTGTCAAAATCAAATCACGCTTCAGTATCAATTTCACCAAACGATTTTGAATGTTAATCAATGTTAATCGACTGTTAATACATTTTGACAGTTGTTAACATTCTAATCGTCTTTTAAGTTGTTAACATCGTTTGGTGAAATTGGTACTTAGCCTTCTTAACCTAACATAACAGACGGTTCCGCATTAGATAGACGGTCTCCGACTCTCCGCTGCGCTCGCTCACTTCAGTAAAACGGCTTTGTTCGATTTTGTAACTTTCGATATGCTAAACGCATTTTAATCGTAGGCATTTCAGACCCAAAAAAATATTATTATTGTAGATATTTTCCGACCGTTCGTTATTGTAACTTTCGATATTCAAATATACGTACACACATTTGGAGGTTAGGTGGTTGCGAATGTGATTTAAAGTAAGCAACGCCGTATGAAAATTATAGTGTATTATGGTCTATAACAAAAGTCACACGAGGAATTTATTTCCGACTCGCAATTGACCGGTTGTTGAAGTCGGGTAAAAAGTAGCTATTGGGGAAATTTAGCAAATTGTTGGCAACTCAGAATTGATTGCCTATATACCATACTTACCTATATGTATAGATACTATCTCCATCTCAAAGGTATACGCGCGGGCCAAGTCTATTCTATACTCTGTTTACGATCCCGACCCGATTTACGTTATTTATTTTTGGGTCTGGCATTACATTAAAACACAAAAAGGGGAAGTTTGTATTTAGAAATGTTTAGCAATGTATGGCAACATTGAAACATGTTAAGTCTATTCTAGGTTATTAACCTGTGGTGTGTTCTTCAATTGGCGAACGCATATAAATAACGTGCAATTGTGAAATTATTATCCAGTTGTAAACGTGTCAAATTGGAGTGATAACGATAGCATATTAGTTTGGGATTACCGCAGCGTGTCATTAAGTCATAATTCGGGTTTTCTCGTGCATTTTAACAAAATACAGCATAAGAGGTTTTCGTCCTAATCTTAATTAAGTACTTACTAGTAAATTACCCCTAGTACGCTCTAGTAGTGGTACGCTATTAATTTATACCTTATGACATAACGCAATGGCTGCTTTTTTGTAAGTACCTGTACATATTTACTTTACAACTACCTATTACAAGATAATGGTATGTAAAATTAGAGAAACGTAGAATTCGTTTTTAGCTGCTCCCCCATTTCTCTTTTTAGGAAAAGAGACTTATGACTGGAACGCCACTACTTTTCACCTATTTGTTTTCAAAACAATTATTGTTTTTTCGACGTGGCTGCTTTTGTTGAAGTTACTCAGACATATCCACCATATGTTGTAGTAAAATAATATTCATACTTATAAATGTGTAAGTTGAGAATATCATCTCCGTACATTTGATTCCTCCATTCTATCCTACTGATTTAAAAAAATATTGGTGGATTGCAGCATCAAACAAGTAAATTTACTTTTGTTTTTCTTTACAGGGGAGGTCCGATAGAACAACACAGAGGGCCTTGCTTGAGGCTTATTACTTTAACAGAATTTTATGATAAAACAGGATTGGTTTCATCAAGAGATTATGAGGTTAATAATCTGGCTGCAGTTCGTTTCAAACGTAATAATCATTATGGCAGTCTAAAATGCAGCGTGTCAGCCAAAAAACTTAACACTGCAAAGGATTTCTCTGTTGAATTAAAGATATCTAGTACACATTTGCAGTGCTCAGAGCTATTGCAACTACATACTGAAAATTGGACAGAATGGAAGTACCTAGGAGAAACAGACAATTCTCCCAATAGCGGCCAGTTAAAGTATATAATTCAAGTGAATATGGTTGCGACTAAGGTGAAAGCATCAAATGTACATGCATCGGTTTATGATGATGTGGAATTTATAGACTTCCATCTATGTGCTGCAGATGGAAGAGTGGGTGTTCACAAGGTATTCCTGGCAGGCCGTAGTGCTGTGTTCAAGAGGATGCTCCAGGGGAAGTGGAAGGAGACAGCAGAAGGCTATGTTGAGGTAGAAGGACTCACTCGGCAAACTCTTCAGCACTTAAAAGACTACTTGTACATGGATACACTACCAGAGGAGGACCTACGTCCCCTGCTGCTGCTTGCTAAATACTTCTTAATAGATGAGCTGAAGTTGAAATGCATTAAGAAGCTGGTTGAAGCAGCTACGGCTGATAACTTATATGCTCTCCTGGAGTTTGCTTGTGAGAATAATATACCAGAACTAACGTTTGACATTTTGCTCTTGACTCCAGATGAAACTGTAAATGGTGCTTATAAGAAAAGAAATAATAATTCAGTTGAAGATCAAGATGATGTTGCTGAGCAGTGTTCGCAATGTTGCGATCCAGTGCTAGTGAGATGGTAGTCTTGTGGTTGGAAGTGTCTATGGGTTTCAGATCCCACTTACCATCAGGTGGCCTGTGTGCTTGTTTGCCTTCTCTATGCCATAGAAAGATAAAACATAATTATATACTTTTAAAGTCTGACAGACATACGAGCTATAAAATCGCGATCTAAAAGTTCATGAAGCGTAGGATTGAGCAATTTCCTATATGACCAATTCCCACATAGTCCAATCCCTATATGACAAGTTCTCAAATTGACCATTTGCCCTTTATAACAAATTCCCAAATTGACCAATTGCCATTTATGATTAATTCCCACAAAGTCCAATTCCCGCATTGTCTAATTTCCGGGTACCGGGTAAATGCAGAATTTTCATTTCATCGAAAGGCATTTTTTGCCACATGAGATATTTTTTTGGTCGACCATTAGGGTTCCTGAAAACGCCTGAAAATGGGTTTTCAGGTTACGACGGACTGATACAATATTTCAGCCTACTGAAAACGCTTCTAAAGCTCCAAAATTCACGACTGAAAATGAGACGCCCTATCCCATTGGCGTAACAATAGGAAATAGCTTTTTTTGTGATTGCCTAGTACGAAATACTAACTAACCTCTGATTTCGTGTACGTCGTCGAATACTTAAAAATCTTTTCGTAACATGACTTTCATCCCTCCTCATGACATGGCCATACCATGAAAATCTTTTACCTTCTATTTTTCTCTCACATAAGTAGTTTGACAAGGCATTCATCTTAGTCCTCAGAGTTGGCAACGCATTTGAAGTCTTAGGATTACAATTTTGAGATTTCAAATGTCTATGGGTCTCAGATCGCACTTACCATCAGGTGGCCTGAGTGCTCGCTTGCCTTCTAATTGTTATAAAAAAAATGAGAGCTTGTCATTCCGAGAATTTGACTTTTTGGGAATGAATTCTTTGAATTGTTGAGAATTGTGTATTTTGGGAATGGGAATTGTACTTTCTGAGAATTTGACATTTTGGGAGTTTGACATTCTGACCATTGGGAAATCTGGGAATTGTACTTTCTAGGAATTCAACAGTTATTCTTGTATATGTAATCTAATCTATTTGTAATCTATGGAATGTTTTTATATGTAGGTCTTTAGAGTCAAGAAATTGATTTTTAACCCAAGCTGTATATAACTGTATAACTAAACTGTATGTAGCTGTATAACTACCTAATGTAATAAATAAATGTAATGTAAAAAAAATTATTAAATAATACCTATCTCACCTGCCTTGTCCTATATTTTTTGGACGTCTCTTATATTAATAAAATAATATTGTCTGGAAGGGATTGCTATATAGCAATAAGCCCGCCTGTGGTTCACTATGTTAAAAAATTGTTATTGTTTGTAACTCTGTTGTGTCAATAAAGACTATTGTATTGGATGTATAAAGGATGCTATTATAAAAATGAAAAGCAAGCTTTTAAAACCCGACTGCATTTTGCTGTAGCTGGCTGCACGTCCAAGCCGTTTTTGCTGTAGCGGGGAACATAGAACTGGACACATACATACATGACGGTGAAAAACATAACCCTCCTTTTGGGCTCCGCCGCAGTCGGGTAATAATAATACAATCATAGTGCCCTAGCCCTCAATTATTATTCATTTTATTTATTTATTTAATGTTTGTTGCACAAATAAAGCATCTTTATTGCACAAATGGCGTACTTATTGCCTAATGGCATTTTGTAACAGTCAACCAAACAGTGGCGTAACTATACCAAATGAGGCTGGTGGCAAAGTCGTCTGATAGGGCCCTTCCTTTCACTTTTCCTCCTGTGCTCACGGCCTTTCATACCGGGAGCCCCTCAAAGGACGGAAGCCCGTGGCATAGTTCCCGGTCTGCCACCCTATAGGTAGTTAACGCCACTGTCTATTTGGTAAGGACTTGACAGAAGCGCGTGGAGCTAACCCCATGTGCTTCTGTTTAGTCCATTAGAGAACTTTTACCGAACAATTGTCTTCGCGAGTGATATCCATGGACTTATTTCTTTTATAAGTCCATGGGAGTGTCTATAAATAACTTGACATTGGCGAAATGAATGAAAAAGGAGTGAAAGCCATTAAGATTAGATTAGACTATTGGTAAGGAGACTGTTGAGAAGAGAGGTCGCGGGAAAGTTGTTGGGGGCGTTATCGCTATCTAATCTCACAAATCTTACACTAGGGACATAACACCGTCGATAAAACAAAAATAAATGCGATATCATGTGGCATTGGCTGAGCTTAGTGCACGATATTATCTATAAGTCTCTGGCATCGCTAGGTGTGTACCAATGTAGTATTTATGTAAAGTTAAAGAAACAAGTGTAATACGTGTTTAAATATATGAGCTGCCACAGGAATCATCTTAGATGAAAAAGAGTGTAAAAATAAAATTATTTCTCCACTAATATAAAACTGTTACAGAAATGTGTGCCTTTACCACCTGTTACCACCAATTTGTTACCACTGGTAACAGCTGGGATTTTTTTTCCCACCTGTTACCACTGGTAACTACTGGGAATAAAAATTCCCAGCCGTTACCACTAAACTAATTGGTGGTAGTTATCACCAAATATTTTAGTGGTGGTATATTCCTACTTGTTACCACCAGAGGCGTATTTACCCTAGGGCTAAGGGGGCCATGGCCCGGGGCGGCAGCCTTCTTAGGGCGCCGAACGCCGCCCCTGGCACCCTTCTCAGGGCGCCGAACGCCGCCCCTGGCAGCCTTCACTGGGCGCTTGTGCCCAAATTAACGAAATATTACCGACATATGTTTTAATTTGTCTCGGTGAAAACTTATCTACCGGTGCTTAAATTTAGTTTTCACTTCTCATGCTCCAAAAGTCCGTCTTTATGTCGTGCGTAGGCGACATAAAGTCGCTTTTTATGCTCTAGTGCATAAAGTAAAATCTTCGTCGAAGGCCAAGGCAATCGGTCCAACAGCCACACGAATAACTTTAACTTCATAGAATAACCTCTTTATTTTATTTCGTTTCGTTAGTATTCTAAGACCAAGGCAAGGATACCAACAGCCAAAGTACACAATAAAACTTCATGAATAAAATTTATAATTTTTATTTGCTCGCATTTATTATTATTATCATGCTTTAAATATATTGATTTACTCAAATATAATAATATTTGAGTAAATCAATATATTTAAAGCATGACAATAACTTATCATAGATATAAAAAACAAAATGTTTTTATAACTGAGCAGTATGTAACGACCTAAGTCAGTTGTCAGGTAAATAAGAAAAAAAAGAAAAAGCAGTTATTGGCGGGAACCATACTTATTTTGTCATTGTCAATATTTGTGTTACAATAATTTACATGTTGCTGTTTCATTTCCTCGCAATCGAAGTGAAAATTAGAGTGTACAACTCGTCCATAAAACCCATTTAACACTCGACTTTATATCCATTCTCGCTCGCAAGCTCGTTTGGATGGATAAACGTCTCGCGTAAAATGGTGCGTTTTATGCACTTGTTGTACAATCTACTATTAATACATGAAGACATGATTAAGAACTTTTCGGTTGAATTACTTATTTTATTACTGAAATCAATGCGAATAGAAGAAGGCCACGCATAACGAAGAAAAGCGTTGAAAAAAACACAAGGTAGATGAACTTGTCAAACAAACGCATAAAATCGATAGCTTTATCAATAGAAATAATTAGTCCATGGAATTGGTACATCTTGCCTTGCATCAAATCGGGTAGTTCTGATTTTTTTATATGTTCTATGTGATGCAGAGGTTATGGCAAATCCATGTTTTCGACCTCGGAAACCCTCCGGATCATTGTCAAATTTTTGAAAAACTATAAAATTTTCAGACTTTTTTCAGTTTCTACCAATTTTTACCAAAGGGACCTATTTTACGGTAAACATCACTATGTACACTTTAAAGAAGACTAAATTTTCAATAAAGTAGGTAAAGTGAGAAGGCGATAATCGAAATAGTTTGTAAGATACAGATGTTCAAAAATCTTGTTAGCTTAGCCTGCAGGTTAAGCTAACAAGATCGGCCCCCACGAGGGATTTGGTTATACTTTTAGTTGGAGTAGTGGTAGGACCTAAGAACACTGTATCAGCATTTTTTTTTCACCAAAATGTGTTGAGGACAGGAGAGTGTATTAAATTGTATCCCGCGAAAAGATCATCACCGCGTATGCATACGTTTTTTAAAAATAAATTACGTCTTTCAATTTGACTTGGTAGAAAAAAAATACTAACAGGTATGTTTGTAAGGAGTTTTGAATTGTGGAAGAGATAAAGTTTTACCAGTAGGTTAGGAAATAAAATATTTGTCGTCGTATTTTGAAAAATCTTATAATTTGACATTGTACGTTAAGCAAACACTGCAAAAATACTAGAATATATATATCGGTTTAGGCAAAAATGTAATAAAATTGATAGTTGTTATATAATGGAACATATAAACCCATATCGTAACTTCTCAAAATTAAACATAATTATAGGTGTTGTTAAATAGTTTTATTTAGTAAAATAAACGATTTGCATTAATCTGTTTAATTTTCTTGTGAATAAAATAAATAAAAGCCTATAAATAAAATTTTAACTAAATTCGCCTTTGTTACATTTTTGCCTAATCCCGTTTTAAAAAAATCTTTTAATATTAATTTGCTTTATACCAGTTTCGTTTGTTTAATTTGGTTTGTAAGCGTATTAATATACTAATTTTAATTATTTCATATAAATAAATTGCTGTTAATATTTTTGCTTGAAGTACAATAAAAATAAGTATTTTTTATTTTAATTTCCATGGACGAATTTGTTTAATTCTGCAAAAATATACAGGTTCTACCTATTCTGCCCTCCTAAGCAAAAATGCAATAACTAAATTCAATAGCCAAAGCAGATTCAACTCTCTTCTGTTTGTAACTAGGTTGCAATTTCTACAGATGTTTTTTCTGAGATATCGCCATTATGCTTAGTAGGGCAGTATTATTTACATACAGTAGGTAACTTAAGTTATCCTGTTAACTATTTTGCCTTAAACTTTATTCACAAAAACGCGTTTTTTTTTTTACATTGTTCCGGTCATTGAAAGTGTTTAATTTTTCGTTATTATTTGGAGAGTTAAGTTAATACATGATTCAAGAAAAAACCGCTGTTTAGATTCTTTACAAGGTTCAAATCTAAAAGCCCCGTATTATGCAAAGTCGCGTCGCGTGATACCAGAATTTTACTTTTCAGAACTTTACAGAACTTATGTCAGTCAGTGTTGCCAGATCCGGAGGTTCGGTTTGGTCCCTAAAACCTAGGGGTTTTTTGAGGTCGTTGAGGTATTTCCAGGTTTCGATATCACTAAATCTATCAAAGTTTCTCACAATTCTTACCAATGGTGATTTTTTGTCAAATCAGACAAAAACACCGACTAATTTGAAGGTTTTTTTTTACGTATTGTAGTTAGGTAAGTTAAATGTAGGTAAGTACCAAGAATACCGTAAGACCAAATAGAAAAACTATATCAATTTAGTATTATATTAACTGTCGATATTATGTAGATTGTTTTTTTAATGCTAATATTTTAGATAAATCATATTTACAAAAATCGTAAGATATTTTTTTATCAACCGTACTCGAGAAACTAGGCGATTTTTAAATACATCTAGGGGGAAGGTGAAAATAAATCTGGCAACACTGATATCAGTGGGCTGTGAACCATGGTGTGTGTTCAGTGTGTCATAGTGTTCATTCATACTATACTAGTTTTCGTGCTAATAGCGAAAGTCGAAACTAGTTAAGTTACGGCTGAAGGATACCCGGGAGATTTCCAAATATTGTGCTACAGTAAAAAATAAACGGAATTAAATATTATAAGGCTACTCCAAGGCAATTTGTAAATTACCTTAAAATGACTGAAAGTAATGCGACATCCAAATTGTAAGTATACACATCTCACAGGACAAATTACTGTACTGTACTTAACTCATTCATATTAATCTGTAAGTTTACTAAGTTTTTAAATAAGTGTCTTGTTTTGACTTGAGCCTCTTTAATGATCTTCTTGTTTTCTTTACAGAGGTGTAATAATGCAACAGCGAGGCCCTTGCTTGAAGCTTATTACCTTATTGGAATTTAATGTTGAATCCGGAGAATTCGAATCAAGGGAATATAAGGTAAATAATCTGGCTGCAGTTCGTTTCAAACGTAATAATCATTATGGCAGTCTAAAATGCAGCGTGTCAGCCAAAAAACTTAACACTGCAAGGGATTTCTCTGTTGAATTAAAGATATCTAGCACACATTTGCAGTGCTCAGAGCTATTGCAACTGCACACTCAAAATTGGACAGAATGGAAGTACCTAGGAAAGACAGATGATTGTCTTAATGACAATCAGTTAAAGTATTTGATTCAAGTGGACATAATCGCAACAAAGGTGGAAGTATCAAATGTTCATGCAAAGGTTTATGATGATGAAGAATTTATAGACTTCTATCTGTGTGCTGCTGATGGCAGTGTGGGTGTTCACAAGGTATTCCTGGCGGCTCACAGCGATGTGTTCAAGAGGATGCTCCAGGGGAAGTGGAAGGAAACTGCAGAAGGTTGCGTTGAATTAGAAGGACTCACTCGGCAGACTCTGCAGCACCTGAAAGACTATTTATACCTGGGTAAACTGCCCAATGAGGGGCTCCGTCCCCTGCTCCTGCTTGCTAGATACTTCTTAATAGATGATCTAAAGACAAAGTGCATTGAGAAGCTGGTTAAAACTGCTACAGCTGACAACTTGTATGGCCTCCTGGAGTTTGCTTGTGAGAACAATGTTCCACAGCTAACATTTGACATTTTACACTTAACTCTTGATGAGACTGTTGATTCCGCTTATAAGAATAAATATAACTAATACTTGCCTGTGGCTATAAATGAATATGATCTCAAGAAGAATGGTGCAGGATGAGATAAAATGTAAAAAGTACCCATATTAAGTGGATAGAACTTATTATGAAGTTATGAATATTATGATGCATTTAGTATTTACATTCCAATTTTTTGTTTATTTAGTTTTAAGCGCAAAGGAGCAATTTCTGTTTCACATGGCTCTGCTGAAATTGATGATGCAGTCCATAATGTGTTATGAATTTTCAATTGTGCGTGCAAGTGTGATAGCCAACATAGAAATACTTCAAATGTTTCAAAACAGTATATTAAGAGATTTATATTATTATGATCTAAAAAAAAGTAGTAGCAATATCCAGTTGAATGCTGTAGCTGGGTGCTGGGTGTACTGTTTCTCCATATCATACGCTGTAACACTTTCCCGAAACAATTTTTGACTGAACATAAATTTGCCATACTAACTTTTAAGACATAACATTATATGGTCTAGAAGTCATTAGCTATATTTTTGCATTATCATATGTAATGATGTATACTAATCATAATAAATATACCTAATGTCTAAGACCTAATGCAAAAGGCAGGGCAGAGCCCAATATGTATAAAGGCATCAGTCGATGGATAAATTGGGTCATGTTACCAATTTCATCCCAAACAGTGCCCTATTTTTTATAAATTTGACCAACCTATTACACTGATTATTAATTTTATTTTGATGTATTCATTTTATACTAATTATATAATTAACTTTTTTAACTTAGTTTTTTATTACCTAACTCTACACTCTTAAGGCTGCGGCTGCACTGAGGCGGAGACGAGCGGAGCGGAGCGGAGTTGTGCCAATATTATCAATAGAAGGCGCATGCGGTCACGTCGAGCGTGCCCTGCGCTCATTAGTTTATATTCTATTGGTTAATATTGGCACAGCTCCGCTCCACTCCGCTCATCTCCGCCTCAGTGGAGCCGCAGCCTTAAGGGGTGATAGACGGGCGAGTAAGTACGCCGTACTTGGGAATTTTCACGAACAAGTATACCCAATTAAGGAACTTTAACTTTGTCAGTTTTGTTACGAAAATTAGCTATACATTGACGGTCCCCAAAAGTGACAAAGTTAAAGTTCCTTAATTTCTGTCCTTAATTGGGTACACTTTTTCGTGAAAATGCCCAAGTACGGCGTACTTACTCGCCCGTCTATCACCCCTTATATGCAAACATTAATGGAATCGAAGCAATAGTGATTCGAAAATATACTGGACTTGTTAATACAAAAGTAGTACGTATCTGGATCTTATAAGTCCATTTGTTTACTTAACTACATATAAGTAAGTAAAAAAAAAACATTCGTAACCGTATAAAATTTTCTTCAAAATGGTGTCACGGCTATCTTTGATACAGAACAAAGGCGTATAATGGTTACTTTAGCTGGTGTAGAGACTACCTACGAAGTAAGCAGTTCAGGGTTCGATCCTCGGTGGTAGCCAATATGTGTGTGACGATGAGTACGTGATGAGCACTAATATATTACCCATAGAGTATATCGAATTATATATTACTTCGTATGGACTTGCCTCTAGGACTCTAGGACAATAAACCTGGAAAACCAACTCCAGCCAACCTCTAGTTAATTTTTCGAGTTTAATATTTCCTAAACGGTCCGCCAAATCTAAAAATTGATAATAGGGTAGGTAACATGTACATAATGTTTTTTAAGACCTATCCAATGATACTAAGTCGTTGTTAGTATGTAAAACTATACCTTCGCTTTCCATGTAAGTATGAGGTAGGCACCAGTTTTTTTTTTTCAAGTATGACTATGCCAAAAATAACAGCTTCGTAGTAACCAACCAATAGTTTCTACGGACAGACGGATATGACGGAATTATAAGGATTCCTAGTTTTAAACACTTTATTGTACAAAACACAGAAATTCAAATACAATATTTACGGAATTGGAATGCACAAAGGCGAACTTATCTCTTTAAGGGATCTCTTCCAGCTAACCTACTACGGAACCCTAAAATAAAAACCGGTCAAGTGAGAGTCTGACTCGCGCACCGAGCGTTTCGTATTTAAGATAACATGCTCGGTAACCACAAAAGAAAAAACTTATTTTGTTATGAACTTTATTTTCTATGCAATAAGGCCCATTTTGACTAATGTAAATTTTGATACAGATTTTGAAAGTTTTTTAATTATTTCTCAAAAACTGTAAATAATGAACACTTCATTTTATTTTTCCCATAAAATATAAGTAATTATCTTCTAAACAGACCTTTCAAAACAGAGAAGGATATGGATCAAGGAATATTGCTGCGAAATAAATTGATGAAATTAACCCACATTACACACAATATTAAAACTTTTTAATGTTTCGAATTGCACTAATTTTAAATATTATGTTGTACTATTTATAATCTGTTATCAAGAAAAAAATATAGGATGTTAACTCAGTTAGGACGGCAGAAGCCGTCCTTGCTTCCTAGTTAGGATGCGTACTTGCTAAATGTTATTACACCTTCCTAACTCAGTTAGGATGCTAAATTTAGGATAATGTAATAAGCCCTAAAAACAATACGATACCATGTCAAAAGTAATTAAATTGGACACTTCTGAGACGCGAAAGTTTGATTTTTTCGCGTCGCATCGCGTTTAAGCGCGAATCGCTCACGTAGGACATTGCGTCACAAAGACCATCCTTAATTGACCGAAGTCTTTGAATAAGAATTTGTGGGAGTTTAGTAATAAAAAGAAGTAGGTACTAAAATAACTATTTAATAGACAAAAACGTTCGAAAATAATGGAGACCCCCTTTCCGAGGTAATATCTCTTTAACGCCCCAACGGATTTTCATGAACCCGTAGGGTGTAGTCGTCGTGGATTGAAAACTCTATCTACATAGAATCCTTATACGTATTTGACCTATTTTCTTATTCCCTAATACCATTGGTCATAATAAAAATGTTTCCTAGCGCAATGTAGTCTCAATTCCCACTAGTACTATTTAACTATTAACTTGAGCTATATTGTGGACAATAGAACTAGTGAGAATAGATTATTTTTTTGACAAATTTAGTTTGTCCCAATTTTATCAATATTAAAAGGAAATTTAATATTTTTATCACTGGTTATTAAACCAACCTACTGGTGAATTTTAAAGCAAGCTGCTTCTGCAATATGTCTTTTATGGTCAAAAGAAATCAGACTTAAATATTGTAACTTAGCTAACTTATAACTTTTAGAATAAAACAATACTGTCATAACAGTAATTCATCATCATCATCATCATCATCATCATCATCATCATCATCATTCTCTTACCCCAAGTTATTTGGGGTCGGTGCAAAATGTATTTTTCTTCCATACTTCTCTATTAGTCGTCATCTCGGTAGTCACTCCCATTCTAGCCCTATCATCTTGCACACAGTCTGTCCATCGTTTTATTGGTCTTCCCCTACTCTTAAGCCGTCCACATTCATACTCAGAACTTTCCTGATGATATTTTCTTCATTCCTCTGTGAACAGTAATTAAGTCAAACATTATTTTGGGCAAAAGTGTCTTGGGCATCATATGACTTTAGGACAGGCATTATTACAGATTGTGAGAGACATCCATTTTGTGTCATCAATTTTCAGCACAGCAAAATGAAAAAGACAGTGCTCCTTTGCTATTAAAACTAAATGAAGATCACTTATTACCAGTGATTGGAATAGGTATTTTATATTTACCTAAAGTTTGCAAAAGGACATAATATAGAATGGTTACAACCGGGTGATATATTAATTTATTTTCATTGAATTCCGGATTTCTGGTATTTTTCTAGTACTAGTAAATGTAGTCGCAAGGAAGTCTCCAGTTTATGTGTCTTTTCTACGAAGTTTAGGTAAATATACTTCACCTATTAATTAGATACTTCAAAGAAATGAGTTACAGCCCCTTTTATCATAAACTGACATAAAATATCCCATACCGCGAGTAAATATCACGTATTTTTAGCATTAAAAATACTGGAAACCCGGAATTCAATAAAAATAAATTAATATTTCACCCGGTTGTAACCACTCTATATTATGTCCTTTTGCGAACTTTAGGTAAATATACTCTACCTATTCCGATCACTGCTATATTATATTACACATGGAATGTAAAAAAACATCTTACTAAGTACTATATCTAAAGGCTTCATATACTTTTCACATTAAATATTATCCTGCACCCTTCTCCTTGATTTATAGCCACAAGCTTTTATTTGTTAAATTTATTCTTATAAGCAGAATCAACAGTTTCATCACGAGTTAGGTGCAAAATGTCAAATGTTAGCTCTGGAACATTGTTCTCACAAGCAAACTCCAGGAGAGCATACAAGTTCTCAGCTGTGGCAGTTTCAACCAGCTTCTCAATGCACTTTGTCTTTAGATCTTCCATTAAGAAGTATCTAGCCAGCAGCAGCAAGGGACATAGCCCATCATCAGGTAGAGTTCCCAAGTACAAGTAATCTTTTAATTGCTGAAGTGTCTGTCGAGTGAGCCCTTCTAATTCAACGCAGCCTTCTGCTGTCTCTTTCCACTTCCCCTGGAGCATCCTCCTGAACACATCGCTGTGAGCCGCCAGGAACACCTTGTGAACGCCCACACTACCATCTACAGCACACAGATGGAAATCTATAAATTCTTCATCATCATAAATCTTTTCATTACCATTTGATACTTTCACCGCTTTCCTTGCAATTATATCCAATTGTGCCATATACATGATCAGACCGTCTTTAGATATAGGACTTGCTTCTCCCAGGTATTTCCAATCTGCCCAATCATTTGAGAGTAGGTGCCATTCTTCTGAATATTGCAATGTTTTACTCGTTACCTTAATTTCAACAGGGATATCCTTTGCAGAATAAAGTTTTTTTGCGGATATATTGAATTTCAGAGAGCTTTCATTATTACTACGTTTTAAACGAATCTCAGCCAAATTATTTACTATATATTCCTTTGATGTGTATTCTTCAAATTCACCTTCATTGAAGTTGTTTGAGGTTATAAGCCTTAAGCAAGGGCCTCGGTGTTGCTCTGTTACTCGTCTGTAAAGATAATAAGGATGACATGAGGATGGATGATGATGGTTTGTTATATACTTAGGTATTATTGTAAGTAATTCTAACCGTAAAGAAAAGACCCCCTTGAAAATTAAATTCTGTACGCTCTGTATTCTGTGTGTCTCTATTTTTTAGTTCTTTAAATGAAATAATAATAATGGATCAAGGGACAGATACAGAAGTCAGTACTCCTTCACACGGCACGCATTGTGAGGAGGTCCCTCTCTCTGCAACCCTAACCACCGGTAGCTTGAGCCCTGCCCCGCTGCCGGCGGCACTCGTAGGTTAGGATTTTTATAATATTTATTTTTTGTATTACCTAGTACCTATTATTTATTTTATTTTTATATTTTAATAATTCATTTTAAAGTACGTAATGTACAGAAAATTAAATAAATATCTGAATAATAATAAACTAACTTAATTCCAATGGCTGGCTTATAAGTAAAAGTGCCTAGATGATCTACTTGAAAACGTTTTTTTTTAATTTTTGTTCAGTTACACAGTTGGACGTACTTTTGCAAACGGGAACCAACCCACAAAGATTTGGTAATAAAATGTCAACTGTCATGCTAAATACTGTGGGTTGGTTCCGGTTTGCAAAATCTTTGTGGGTTGGTTCCCGTTTGCAAAAGTACGTCCAGTTGTCAATGATAAATTAGCTACAAAATTAATGGAAACTTACTGACTTTTAACAGAAAACCTAGAATCAGGCAAACAAAGATTTACTTTTTACATCGTTGCGCTGCTGTTTACTTACGCTTTAATAGGCATTGTTATCCAAGTTGTTCAAAAAGTTCATTTGATAATCGGCTCTTGAGGAATTATATTCGGTACTTAGTTGCACGCAAACCACTCAAACAAAAGGTATCTGATCTGCCAAAGAGAATATAATCACTACGTTTTACGTTTGGTATCTGCACTGCACAAGATAGGTATAAGTCATACTAAGTACGTAGGTATGATAATTGGTACGCTTTATCACGGAATTACTCATACATCTACATAATATAGAGTACTTTATACTTGATTCAAGTTCAAGATGTTCATCTATATATCCTTACTCTTTGATGTTCATTCAATGGAATGGAATAGGTATTTAATCAATCCAATTTATTTTACGCGTTTTGTTACCAGTCCTAAGTGTGCAGCATTTTTTTTACCAGTTCAAAGTGATTGGTGTGGTTTTTCGATTAAGTTTATTAATTAAAGAGAAAAGTAAGTTCGTTCTCGCCTAGAAACATAATTTTGGCAGCTCAAAAATAAGTTTTGAGAGGCCCTACTTTGAAAATCGAAATTCGAAGTTACCTTGGCTCCATCCCTGTCATTCGTCATTCGAGACTTAGTCGAGAGAAAGAGATGGAGCTAAGGTTACTTCGAACTTCGATTTTCAAAGTAGGGCCTTGATAAAGAAAATAAATAAATAAGAAAGTACATGTTTTTTGTTGCCAGGTATATAATTAATTTGAATATGGATAACGCTGCGGCACGCCTAACGCCTGCGAGATTCGACGAATATTCGTGTTGTCTTCTCTCATTAAGACAATAAAATAGTAATTTTACAATTAACTTCAGTGATGCAGCTTTACCTACGTGAAGGTGCAACGTGCTCGACCCATTTATATTCCACAATTTTTATAATCGCAGTCTGCAATTTACGAATCTTGTATTTTACCTTGTCTTTGATAGCTGTGTTAATAATAATGTTAATAGATTGGCTACAAAAAAAGAGTTTGACGCGGTGGCAGATGGAACTATAAAGGAGCGTTTACACTACACCGACGCGTAAAATACGGTGCCGTTACGTAAACAAAAGAACGAGTCATAGTAATAACATGGCGCCAATTTTGACGGACCGTAATTTACGCACCGTTAAGCTCCGGTTTGGTTGCTCCCTGATTTTGTCAAGTGGCAACTATATTTAATAATAATAAGTTAGAAAAGATTACCTTGAATAACGTCACATTTCTCTAGCATCAATTACATACATTTTAAAAAGTATCTTGTGGGAATATCTTTTCTTTACTCATAAGAGGGTTCCCCAATTTTTACAAACTGTCCCTCCACGGCACTTTATCGTGGGAATCCTCCATCTTGCCTTCAACCCCCGTTTTTGAATTTTCATGCGTTTGTTAACTTGAATGTAGGACACAGCAATATCACTGAGATCGCTTTCCTGTCTGTCAGAGTTTTAGTGTTGGATGGTCTGTAATGCACCGGTTACATCACTAAAATATGCCCTGGTTTGGATGAAAGTTCAATGTTTTGGTGTTGGAGGATGTGATGTGTAAGTGTCAGCATATGAATTGTACTGTGGCAGCGGTATGATGTTACTTGCCATTTTTAACAGCTG
The DNA here is from genome assembly GCA_946894065.1 of Acleris literana. Lineage (NCBI taxonomy): Eukaryota > Metazoa > Arthropoda > Insecta > Lepidoptera > Tortricidae > Acleris > Acleris literana. The sequence goes on along the minus strand of OX335688.1, from coordinate 9,065,465 downwards.
GCTGGAGCTAGCTAATCTATCGTGTGCATCTTCTCATTGTGATTCTAGCTTTAGACAGCAGTCCGACGTCTACAATTTTTATAGCAAGAGGCCTTTATGAATCTTTAAAAATCGAAGTTCGAACGCTCTACCCATAACTTCAGGGAGACGGAATCTCGAATGACGAGTGAATAAGATGGTGCATTTCAGCATTCGAAGTTTCCAAATTAGTGCTTCGTAGTTATAACATATAATCCGCGCCCTAATTAGCAGTGTAAACTCAAGAAAGCAATAAAACTTCAAAATTATTTCCAAGCCTTTATTCGGAACCGTCTGTTCGGAACAACGACATCGCAGTCATCTCTGCCCGGCTTCGCCATGTCTTTCTGCAGCTCCATAATCATCCTCAGCATAAAATTGATTATCTGACTAGTGGTCCCGTCCCGTAGCCGGGAAAAGTCTCTCTTAGTGGGAAGACATCTGCCGTGGATGGAAATCGTTTGATGAGTGAGGGAAGCCACCAGACGCTTGATGATGTCCACTTTTTTGTGGGCTGCGAGTGGTCGCAGTCGGGTTACGAACCGGAGCAAGTATTCGAGGAGGATCACGTCTTCCTGGAAACAAAATTGTCATGAGCTGGATTTTTCAATGTTTCACTTTGAGTTGAAGCGGTGCTGATCTGGCGCTGGGCGTTGTAGTGTGCGATTGCGAAGACCTTTAGTCGGTCGACTACACAAATTGGGTTGTGTATGTAAAGACTGGATACCATCGGTAGCGTGGCGATGCAGGCGTCAATGTCCTGCCCGCGGCCTACGAGCAGCGCCAGGTCCTCGCGGCCCAGCACCGGCTGCTTCAGCAACTCCAGCCACTCCAGCAGCAGGCCTGACAGGACCGCTGGGTCCTCCTGCAGTTACAAAAATAGGGGCTTCTTTGAATGCCTTAGCTGGCAAGTCACGTTAAAGGACTTTCGTGCCGCGGATGGCAAACGCAGAGAGTTGTTCTATGCGTCATACTTTAATGACTTTAATGTTTTAATTGTAATTTGTAGTTTTTAATTTAATTATTTAAATTGTAGTTTAAATAATAATGTATGTCCCTAAATCATTCAAGTTCGAGAGCTCTTACCTCCTCATCGATTCTATTGATGGCTTCTTTCCGCTGGTTAATGTCGATGCGCAGTTGTTTGATATACTTCTGTCGCTCGTCTGGAAGACTGTAGTGATCCACTATGAATGCCTGTGGGACGACCAACATTTTTAATACATCGCTGTAGAATTATAGAAATAAAATAGAATATAATAGAATAACTTTAAGACTACAAGGCCCATATTTACAAATACCTTACAGACTAACATACATAACAATATCACTATCACTACACTAGATGTTGTTTACCGTCGCACGCAAACTCGGGATCCACTGAAAATCAGCGTTGCAGCACTCGTGCTGCAACACATGCTGAGTGGACCCCTTTTGGCGTCAGGATGCAGCACCGCCAATGCTTATGTTATGTTAGGTTTCTTATGTTTAAGTTAATTAAGTTGGTGGAGGTGCTCTTTTGATTCCAATAAAATATTTTTATTATTATTATTATTATTACTATCACTACATAGTATATAAAACAAAGTCGCTTCCCGCTGTCCTTATGTATGCTTAGATTTTTAAAACTATGCAACGGATTTTGATGCGTTTTTTTTAAATAGATAGAGTGATTCAAGGGGAAGGTTTTTATGTATAATAAGCAGAGGTCGGAATAGGTAGTGCTTATTAACCTAAACTTGTTGCATCTTCATTCAATAACGTATTCCCATCTCACTCGCGCATGAATGAACATGAGTCAAGTTTAGGTTAATAACCACTACCTATTCCGACCTCTGATAATAAGTTTTGGATTATGTACGGGTATTACAGAAAACTGTCATAAGCCGAAGCGAAGCGAGGGCGAGAGTATATCATAAAATTAACACGACTACTAATACACTTTCGCGGTGTCAGCTAGCCGGCGGCCACGAAACCGCCGAAATATGATACCCTTCGGCCAGAATTCCTCCTTTAAAAAGGTCGACAGATCTTTGGTCGGTACTCTCACCACAAATGACTGATTATGTTGTTCGGTGCCAGATAGGTACAGTGTTTTTATGCCATGGGCCCTAGCATGGCTGCGTTTATCGCGTGACAAAGTTTGGATAAGGCATCTGTCACCTTCTGACACGTAAATAAGTACGAGAGTGACGGCTGCTTTATCCACATTTGACACGCGATATAGATGCTGCCATACTAGGCCCGCATGATGGTTTACCTTGCCACTCAAATTGACGCACCTTTCGATTGCGTCGATGTACGAAAACTAGGTAGAGGGGCTTCGAGGCTTTGGTTCCTTAGATCAGATTACCAACTCTTCTAGTTTCTTATAGTGTTATAGTCTCATTTGGATTGCTAACCCAGTTTTATAGGTATAGTTATAAGTATTATGTACCGTTGAAGTCATAACCTGACCTCTACTGTCATAGCGTCATACTGTAATAATTTGAACCCCCTTAAGTTCTTTTGGTTCACGATACATTAGTTTCTTCAAATTTTTAAATCGCGATTCAACTTTGTAACTGTATCATATTTAAGGTTTCCGTAATGTTTGGTGTATTTTTAAAGATTTTGTTTAAAATATGAAAATCCGTAATTGGCACATGATTTGTAATTATGTCTGCAATAAGCCTCCTCTGTAATTTGTGCTGTACATTTATTGTTTCAATAAAATAAAATAAATAAAATAGCGGACTCCGCGGCCCGTTTCACGAAGCTACAAGTTACAAATTACAAGCGGAACTCTTTTTCTAGCAAAAGGAGTTAGAAAGAGACTTCCGCTTGTAATTTGTAACTTGTAGCTTCGTGAAACGGGCCTCTGGTTTGGGACCCATACTTCATTTACTTTGGTTAAGTTGTTTACGTTAGGCTTCAGTTGTTAACGCTCGGTAAAACAGCCTGTTTAACAGAGCCACGTGGTTCGGTTTATTAACATTAAGTTAAGTACTCGTACCTAAATAAAAGGAGGAGGAATTCTGTGTATTCTTGAGCCAGACTCATGGCAGCAGTGTCTTACCTCATAAACATGTAAAGCTGGTAGAGTGCCGCTGGTGGCAGCCCCCGTGATCCGGCTCACCGTCTCTAAGTTCCTCTCGATGTCCTCTTCAACGGGGTCTCGCCACTCTACCATTGGCAAAGTTGGGACTTGGTCTGAAAGAAGAAGTGTCATTTCCAGTGGATGGCTCCGAAGCTGCTATTTCAGAAAATTTCTTTAGCCATAAAGCTATTTCTTGTCGCAGTTTTTTTGTAAATCTAAGTCTAATCTAACCTAACCAACGTTAAGTGGTTTTGGAATCCCGGAAATAAAACAAAAATAATTGATATGTATAGGTTTTTGTACTGCGGCTTTGTTTTTTTTTTAGTTGATTGTCTTCAACGTTCTCTAACGTCATTGGAGATCTGACAGTGGGCAGTGGCAGTTAACTAAGGACATAGCAATATGATTCCCCCTACCCCTATATAAGTATTTTCTACTCTATCCTTTTAAATGCCATGTCCATACTAAATCTAAATCCAACTACCTCTAGATAGTGCCTGCCTGTAGTTTTTTTTGAGCAAGCAGGGAACCCGGATTAAGCTTCTGATTTACCCCTCCCAGACCAAAAGTTGGGTATGCCCTTGGTTGATACTGTTGGTCCATGATAACTGATATCCAAGACTGACCTGTCTGAACCTGGTCGGGAGTGGTCGGTTCAGGCGCGCGTGCCAGCTTCCGCCGGTAGCTCAGGAACGACTTGTAGAAGGGTCTACTCCTGACGCGGAAGTCCAGCCCCACTGCCTGGTGGCAGCCACACAGCTTAAGCAGGCGCTCGCAGAGGGAATACACTATCTGGAAACAATGTGAAGGGAATTACAAAGGATGATACTCAGTCTGTTGTCACAATCGAACCGATTTGCAAGCTGCAGAAGTAGCAGAATATTCCTAAAAGTTTAGCAATATTCAGGGAATTATTGAGATCATTTTCGAAAACATTTGAGAATTATTAAGAATATTCTATTTCTTTACAATAATAAGAATATTATTAGAAGTTACCGAGAATTTCTTATAGGAAAGTTTCACAATTTGGAAGCGAGAGCGCGAGTTGCAAGTGAATAGTAGTATTTATAATCATCGACAGACTTAAATTAGTAGTATGTGAGGAAATCGCGAAATTTTTAAACAATTCTTTTACAATTTACAAAGTCAATGAAATACCTACTAATAATTAAAAACAATGCCTAATCTATCACTACGGCTGTAAATGTATTTTCTCGGTTTTAAATTTCTAACGGATGAGGATCACCGAGCGAAAAAAAAAGTCACAACAACAGCACCAGGAATAATGGCAATGACGGTGTAATGAAGCACCTTTGGTAGTTCCTTGAAGGTCCTCTCTTCGAGGCCGTGCAGCGTGGCGCGCTGCCGCCACAAGTACTGCCTCAGGTTGAACTCCGCCGTCTTCTTGTCCTTCGTTAGCATCAGCGTTTCCCTGAAGCGTTACATAATTCATACAGTGTGATTCAATGGAATAGAATAGAAGAATAGAATAGAAATAATTTATTCAACGCACACAGAAGAAAAACAATAGAAAAAAAAATAAAGTAAAAGGAAGACATTACGTTGAATAGGACCCCTCTCAGCAATGGCGTTAGAGTAATGAGTTCTTGCATCAAGTCGATCAATTGCTAGTATTAAGATGTAAACTAACATTACGGAAAGCACAGGATCTATTCAAAAGGTTTAATGGTGGTAGACCTGCAACAGCTGCCGCTGCCGCTGTTGTTGTGTTAGCGAGTTACTTGGAGCTATAGGTGACAGTCTGTGACAGTAGATAACGCACGAACTGCTGCACGCACTGGATCTGACCCGAGGTCTTTACGGAGCTGTTGTGCTGTCAGATTTAGTTGAATCTGGAGGCGCTGTCGTAAATGGTTGCTCTACTGGTCATTAGATGTCGCTAGTATTGCTACAAGTTGGGGCTGAAGACGACAGTCTGTGGCAGTAGATATTGCTCGAATTACTGGACGAAGCGTGTCAAGTGTGTGTGCTGTTAGATATGGTTGCGCTAACTAAATCCTGCTGAGTTTTGAAAAATGCTTGGCCTACATGTCACTAGATGTCGCTAGTATCGTTACAACCGACTTACTTGGAGCTAAATACGACAGTCTGTGGCAGTAGGTAATGCTCGAACTGCTGCACGCACTGGATCTGGCCCGAGGTCTGCACGGATCGCGGCCGCTTGCTGCGCACGAGTCGTATGGCGTCGTTGGCGCGCACGCGCAGTGAGTAGACTAAATAGCACGCGATCAGAACGCCCGTGCGACCGAGACCTGCGATGTGATAGTATAATACTTATATGGGAAAATCCTTGAGCAAATTGATCTAGCGGCAAATCTTTTTAATGCCCATGTATATACATACTAGTTTTTTATGTATCCGAATGGTCTTAAAGAGTTCATCTTTAGCAGTTCAGAACGAAAGGAATTATTTAGACATTCCGCTCAAATAGCTACCTTCCCTTCTAAGCTATAAGGTTCAAGTTGTAATGGCTATGATTAGATTGATAAAGAGGGATTGATTTTAGACAAGCTTTTGTTACCTTTCAAAAACTTTTAGATGGGATGGGATTAAAATGCTGTTAGCCTAGTTGTCAGTGACCCTGCCTACGCAGCTAGCAGTCCCGGGTTCAATTCCTGGGGCCTGTTTTATAAAGCTACAAATTACAATTTATAGGTTACAAATTTTCATTTGACACAACCTCGACCAATGGCGATCAGCCATTTGAGCAGTGTTGCCAGTTTAGACCTGTAAAATTGTAATTTGTAGTTTTTTTAAACAGGCCCCTGTTAAATATTTGTATTATAAGCGCAAGTACCTATTTGTGACTGAGTCTCTGATGTTTTCTATATATTTACTTAAGTATGTTTATTTAGAGCTTAGTTTAAGACAAATACATACATAACATACACTCACGCCCCATTCCCAGAGTGGGGTCGGCAGAGTTACAGGATTACCAACAACTCTAAAAACTTATTATAGAATTTTTTTTATTTATTTAATGCAAAATCAATGAACTTAGTTTCTTAAAATGGTCTCTTAAACTTGTTTTCAAATTAAGTAAGTGGTATAGGGTGATCGCATTTAAGTGAACTTTGCTCATACTCTTTACGAATAATTTAAAATAAATCGTAGCCAAGTATATGTTTACGCGCATAAGTAATTAAGTAGTTGCGAATACGACTTAACAGATATCGATCGTTTATTTATCTACACCCCTTTTTTTGGACAAAATGGCCAACATGTGATAGTAAGGGGTATTTTGAATGCACCGGAAGGCTTGGGCCTTCCTTAATCCAGGATAAGAAGTACTTATTTCTTCAGATATATACCAGCTAATAATCTAGGGTATTTTGGAACTAGGACTTTTTAGAATCGGTCATTATGAGAATCATCTGATAGATACTACAATTTAGTGTGTTTTGGGAATGGGACGTTTTGAAAATCGGTCATTATGAGAATCCCCCGATACTATAATTTAGAGATTTATATCCCCGTCCTCGCGGTACAGGTGCGGGGGTACGACGACAGAGAGGACCGAGAGAAGAGCGGGCGCGTAGTGTGATACACAAGACGTGAATTGTGCACTAAACAGTTCTTAAATACGCGATGGATGTCATAGCGGTTAACAAATGAATGGATGATGGTGGATGGTTAATGGACGGGTGGGTTAGGCACTGGTCCCACTAAGGGCGAGGAAGCGACTAGCTATCGGCGATTTTCTCGCCCAAGTAACGAACAAAAGATAAAGATCCCCTGTCAGTAAAAGAGACACGTATATTAATAGTTGATCGCAGGCTGTTCACACGCCGGCGAGAACTCTTTCCACTAGTTTGTCGAAACAAAAAATATAGATCCTGTGTTAAGAAAAGAGACACAAATATTAATAGCTGATCGCTGGCTGTACTCGCTTCCCGCTCATCGTCGGCGGTGGGACCAGTGCCTTAGCCCATCTTGCTTCGATTTGGTCGATCCTAAACTGCGTTTAATTTAGATAGGGAGAAACATTAATAAAAAATAATGGTTTATAAAATTTATTTACCCATACCGCGTTTAATTACATCTTACGTGTTTAGCTATTGTAGTTTGGTAGATATCCTGTCAGCCTAACGCTCTCCCTCCACACTTTATCAATGAAATCTTCATCCTCCGCCTGCTTCGCGACCGCACTGGGTTTACAATCGGAATAATACTCCCCACTAGTATTTTCCAATCCTGGAGAAACACTCAAATGAATAGTCGTCTGAGCACCTTGCACTGGGGTCTTAAACATTGCCCGAATCACTGCCAACATAATAGCACGTAATGAAGAATGTATTCTATTGAAAATGTCGGTTTTTACAACACCAGGGTGAAGGGAGTTAGCTGTTACACCTTGAGGAAGTCTTTTCTCTAAAGCTTTGGCCCAGAGAACGTTGCAGAGCTTTGTGTTACAATATTTCGCCCAGTATCCTTTGGTGTTTTGGTTATTCACGTCTTCAGGATTAAGTTTAGCGAAATGACTGGCGTATGACGACACGATGACGATGCGACTAGGTTTCGAATCAGATAGTTTTGGAATGAGTAGATTGGTCAGCAGAAACGGCCCTAAGTAATTTATCTGGGTAACTAAGTCTATTCCATCTTCAGTGAGGCGATTTTTCACTGCAGCACATCCAGCGTTGTTCACTAATATATCCAATCTAGCTTCTGTATTGTTAAACTCATCACAGAATTTCCTGATGCTTTTGAATTTTGATAAATCCAAGTGTCTGTACTCGACGTCAGTGTTGTCTGTCGAGTCTATTATGTCGACCACGGCGGCCTGGGATTTCTTGTTGTCTCTGCTTGCGATGATGACCCTCGCGCCCCTTTTGGCCAAGTCCCTGGCTGTCTCCAGTCCTATTCCACTGTTTCCTCCAGTAACGAGAGCCACCTTCCCATGCAGCTGCGTTTTACATTTACAAACTGCTGGGAATGGTTCTAACCATAGTTTTAAGATGATAACTAAAGCGATGAATAGTAAAATAAAGTAAAATACTAGGTTTGGTAGGTATGATATAAGAAGGTAAAAAAACATGTTTACTTCGTAATCACTGTTTATGTAATGGACGAAAAGAAACAGGTGCGCATTTCAGGTACAGTAGGAAACGTTATCGTGGTTGCTCGTAAATTGGGTTTTATGAGTAGGTAGTCAGGGATTTTTATTTATTGCAAAATGTATACTTGCTTCGTGACTTTGTTCGTGTTAATTTATTTAAATGTTCTCTCTTACGAGATCTTTGCCTTATGTCTGTCTTGAGTGCTCATCACTTGTTAAAGAATCAAAATCTTGTTCCTATTCTGTTGCAGCTCGTTCATTTCCGAGCATAAGTAATTTAGCCATTTTGTTTACCTACTCTTGTCCACCAGCAGTACCTAGGTCTTTGTGGTGATTTCTCTCTGCGGCCGTTGCTTGCGATTCTCCACACTCGCTCCAGGGTTTTCTTGATCAAGCCGATGGTCTAGTTATTCTACCAAAACATGCCGCCTACCTTCACTCTTCAAATATTAAGGCAATTGTGAGAAAGGAACATGGCTGACATATCGAACTTGAATTTTAGGAGTAGTACCTTCATGGGCGCCGGCAGGAGGGTGCAAGGGGGTGCACTTGCACACCCCTGCCATGACAGAGTGTATTTACATAAAATGTAAATAATGTCATCTTGTGGACGACTTGACAAAGTCTTTCACATGTCATTCAGTTTCATGGTATGGATACTTTATTTATCTCAGCTGATTCTTACATAAGTTCCTTTAACTAATAAAACTTACTATAAAATACTCTTCCCGACTGTACACCAATAGTGGTAACGGATGAATAATTCATTGATTGCATTAACCTTAGAAAGGTCAGGAGACTTGTGAGTTTAGACCACTCCACTTCTGTTTACTCTGTTAATTGAATTTGCTTAGCATTATATTCGTAGGCATTCATAGGTACCTACGAGCTTACCAAGAATTACCTATTATTCAGCGACTCAATTTTTTGTGGTGTGGAGACAGAGGGATAATATTTAGTATTTATCCTAGCTACCAAAGGGCCTAGTATGGTAGCGTCTATATCGCTGCTCAAATGTGGATAAAGCATCCGTCACTCTCGTACTTATTTACGTGACAGAAGGTGACGGATGCCTTATCCACACTTTGTCACGCGATAAACGCAACCATATTAGGCCCCTTGGTAGCTGCGACCCTATGTCTACGAAGCTAGCGCGCTCTTAGACAATTTCTATGTAAGTATTTTTTCATACATAGGTTAGTATGGTTTTAGTTAGTAAGTACCTATAGTAAAAGCCTAGAGCTTAAGGGATGGTGATAATGATGATGGGTGGGGACGCCCGGCCGGAGCAGGCGGGCGGTCGATCAGTCTCCCGGTCATTCCGCCCTGTTCCCCTTGGTTGAGCATAGGGACTGACCTATGTGTAAGATTGTCCCGATATTTATTTATCTACCTGCATGACAGTGAATGGCCACCCGCCCCTCCTGCAGCGCAAACGACAGCACCTTGGCCATGTCCAGCAGGCCACCGAGGGTCGCCTCGCCGTAGTCCGACCACGCGAAGTTGTAGTAATAGACTAGAAAAACAATAGACAGGGTCAGAGTTAAAAGCCGTTCCAGTCAGTGCAAGTGTCAGAGATTAATGGCTCCTATAGCTGAGAAAGGCTGGAAAAAGGAACAGGCCTAAGTGACATCAGATATACATGCATACATTAAATCACGTCTGTTTCCCAGAGGGGTAGGGAGAGACCAATACTTTCCACCTGTTACGTTCCTGACAAATCTCTTTCGCTTCTTCCACGTTCATACATCAAGTCATGCATGCACGTCGGTTTTGGGTGCTTAAGATTCGGCCCTTTTCCAGTATTTCTCCGATTTGATTCGAAAAATTACGCCAGATATGGGACCCGTTGTGTATCAAAACCGTGGAACAACTATTCATATTGGCTATGGAAAGGGAACACATTGGAATTTTAAATTTAGAAAAAAGTATCGCCCTCTCAATATGAAATTTCATTGGCTGTAGGGTAGGTGCCCTCCACACCGGCATACCCCAGTGCAGTATCCAGTAGAACGTCTTCGAACAAGGGTACATAGAGCGGCTTCTATGTGTGCGCGCCACGATGCCCAAATCAGTCTTGGCTGCACCATCTGCTTGTGTACCCATAGGTACGTAACTTGAGTTCCTACAGGGCCGGAGTTGTATTGAATTTCTGTTAATATGCCTTGAAAAGCACTCTGGACAGCAGGTTAACTGGTAATAAGATAATAGTGTTCCTGATGGACTCCGCAGGTCCTGGTGTACTTACTGTCGTTGGCCATGAATATGTTGGGGTCGTACGTGAACCCCGAGCTGGTGAGCGGCGGGCCGCAGCTGGCGTGCTCCCCCGGGGTCTGCAGGTTGATCACGGTGCGGATGCCCCAGCTGTGGGCAATATCGTTCTTTATCTACCTTCAGAACGTCGACAGAAATTTCATCTGCCAAAATGTTTGTAGGGCCTAGCCAAGTGACATGCGAAAGCTAAAGATTGTATGGATCTAAGCCGTCAAAAGGTATGGAATTTAAATATGCGAACGTAAGAAGGAAGTGCTTTAGGTGTCACTTTTCAACAAAAGCTATTTAAAAACTATATACATTTAAAGGTACAATAACTCCGCAGATACCTAAACGAAAGTATTTTAAACAATAAAATACCTGTGGAACTGTTGTATAATGTTCCTGGCGGCGATGCCCGCCGTGCTAGGTCGTGCCGTCGCCAGAATGTCGTCCGTGATCCTTCAACACACAGACGAACACACTACACATACAATTCCAAACAAAAAGGGCCTATAAACATGCTATTAAACCTTTAGCATTTACTTACGACCTTATGTATTAGTTATTACCAGCTAAAACGCGATCGTTATGATGTGCATTGTAAGGTAGGTAGATTTCATATTTCATTTGTTAAATACAAAAGAGTCACAACTCACAATGAGTCGTCGTTGCATTTAAAATAAAAAGGTTTCTAAATCGTAAGGCTTTGTATGTGTAGAGATAATTTATTGTTTCTTCGTGGCTCCGTTCTACAGCGTCATAGTGTTTTGCGTCTTTTTGCAACAGCCAGAAATAGGATTAACTTTGTACTTAATAGAGCTGTTGCTATTTGTCTTGCAACTTTTAATAAGATCAGGTTTTAGTATTTTTGATCCTGTTGATTCAGTGCCTGCTAAAATATTCCTATTCAAAAAGACATATCAGAACAGTCGAAATTACTTAATGTTTTCTGTCTATTAAAGGATGTGGCTATCTGTCTCTATTATAATCCCGAAGTTCTAGAAGTCGTTTTTTTGTTCGCTGAAAATATTTTGACTCTGTTCCATAACAGGCCTTTAACCGGTATTACATTTTGTCAAACGGTTCATAAAAGTACAGTCTACCGAAATGCCTGTCCATGGGAATCGAACCCAGAAATTCTCCCTGCGTTCCCCCTTTGTCGGACTTGTTTAGTTATGATGTAAATTACCAAAACTCATCTTGAGTTTACTTTTTAGATGTCTTGAGCCGGGCGTTACACTCAAGATTTGTTTATTATTACTATTATTACCGGCTTTAACAGACTCATCTTGAGTAAGATTCCCGTCTTAACAGGATTGCGGAGCTGAAAATGTCAATACAAAATATAATAACGTTTCTCACCCCCTAAATCAAGTCCAGTTTTTATGATTTTAAAAAAAGGAAGTGTAAAAAAAAAAGTTCAAACCCAGTTTTTCATAATTAAAACATGTTCGAAAGTCGTGGAAGTCGGACTTGATTTAAGGGTAAGAAACGTTATCGCCTGGAGCAAAATTTGTCTGTTTTTTTTTATTTAAGCGTCGGTTCACAGTCCCCTGAAGGCGCGTCAGAGACAACAGTTTTCTATGAATTGACATTTACTGATCTTAGCTGAGATGTCCGTGTCAAGATGTCAGAAATTACAGTTTTCTATTACTTGACGGGTTTTGAGATGGGCATAATTGCGTCATATAATGGTCGCGGCAACGTAACATTTTCAGACTTTTAGCCTATGATATTAGTCATATAAACTTAATGATAACGTTTATAGAACGCGATTTGGGCCCATTTTACTCAGCGTTTCAGTCATATAAAAGTCATTTAACTGCAACCGCCAGCCACTTATTGATCATATAATAATCACCAACGTGACTATCTTATAACTAATTGGCTGTATAATAGCGACTTATATGGCTTTTATATGAACTTTAATCATATAAGAGACATATAATCGTTGAGTTAGTTGCTTACTAGTTATATAATTATCATCAAAGGAACTACGTTATATCTAATTTGATATATTGTTGCTACTTATACGACGTGTTTGTGGAATAAAAGTAACGTGTCATGACATTTAATGAAAAAATAAATTTAATGTCGGCGAGTATTATTTTGACAGAGTTATCTAAGAAATATATATGGCCATGTTACATTATAACTCGAACGGTATTATGAATGCTGTTAAATTCGACTTAATGGTGGAAATATGTTGCGGAGGCCACTTTATTGATAAAGTATACTATGTTTAATTGTAAATGTTTAACGCCCCATATTAATTATTAGTTATTTAAATTAAATTTAAATAAATATTTTGAATTATCACGAAAGATGCTGTTACATGTCATTTATACCATTAATATGTCATATAATTGCTTCTTATATAGCAAGGTTAGCGGTTAAAGCGCCATGACACTATGTCGAATGTATTAAGTTTTATAAAAGTCAAATAAACGTAACTTGTAAATCAAAAAAGTAGTGTAATAGCAACCATATTTCATTTACTCGAGCAAAGGGTATATAAGGTGTTACTCGACCGAATAGTCACATGAGCGTCGTATAGAGGTAGATTATTCAGTATTATCTTATATGACTCTTTAGTAATAAACAAAAGTCGAGTAAACGTTTACTCAGCATCATAGTGTGACTTAATACCAAAGTGCTGAATTCGATACTTTTATATAACATGATCTATATGACTTCATGCAACATATACAGCACAATAGCCATATAATAGCAAACACATTGCTTTTATTCGACTCTGTCTGGCATGTCATAAGTCAGCTATATAAGTTACGGTTACTCGAGTAAAAAGTCATATAAGCGCCAATGAAACGTGTCTTATTCAGGAATTTCTTATATGACTCTTAAGTCATAAAATGATGTCGAATAAACGTGTATTCGGTATCAATATGACTATTATGCTGAGTAACTAAAATGCTGCATAAGCTGGCTTTATACGACAGGTTCTGTATAATTCGCCTTTACATGACTTTTATACGATTTATTAGCTGAATAAGCTCAATCTTATATGACTAGTTTGCTAGTTGGGATGGGCATCAGTCGACGAGGTCAATCAGGTCAATGACCCGTAAAAACAATTAACACAATGATTTTTAATATGTAGTAAGTACCTAATTAATAAATACACTTCCATTAAAACTAATGACTTACAACTAAAGAACAAATAACATTCCACACCACCCGCCGAACATTATCGTTTTAAAATTGCCTGCATTGCTATAAAATGTCTTTACCGCACGACACCGCGGCATTAGCTCGGTGTTGCCAGTGGCCACACTCGACAGTCCGCATTACCGGACATTAACATAATAAGTGGCCGGGACCGGAAGTCACGCTAAATAAATAATTACTAACCTTTTTATTTTCAAGGACTCTCGGATAAGGGTAAGAGGTTTCTATAAATTCGGCCTTAGCCAAATGTGAAAAAACCTTTTTTATTTAATAACCTTAATACAAACTCAGAGACATTTTAGAGATAATTAACGCGTTCCTTTTTAGGGTTCCGTATCCGAAGGGAGCCCAAGGGGCTATTGATATACCTATGCCTATGATGTCCGTGCGACTGTCCTAAGTTCCTAACTTTAAAGACCTGATCTTTTGAACCGTAATAGACCCTGTTTTTTTTCAGAATATGTTTTTACTACGGCGGCTTTTTTATTTGTCAGTGCGCGAGTTCGTTTCGTTTGATCGGTTTTTTTTAAACTTGTTTACGAAAATTGGTCACTATGGAACGACCTATCGTCATTAATTGCGACTCTTTGAGTGCGGCCGTTAAAATCTACTGTATACTTTTTTTTAACTTAATAATACTTGATTACACATACACGTAGTAAATCTACACACAGATAAAAGATAACAAAAATTTATTTATTCAGTAAGTAGGCCGCAAGGGCACTTTTACACGTCAAGAATCTACACGACAGGAAGAACTTAAAAAATCAGAGGACTATCTCATACATATTAAACTAGTCCTAAACTCAGCACTAAGTGGCACTAGTCTTGTACTATGGGTATTATACAGCGATAAACATTATTATTATAGATAAATAAATAGGACCTACATAGAAAACGTCCAAGACAGTGACAAATACTAGATAGGTATACCTACATTTATTCGGCTATAATATAAATAATACAATTAGAATAAAATATTAAAACTAAACGTATTAAAACAAAAAGAAAACTAAGCTACTTAAATAATATAAGATATTTATAAATAATAATCAGAAAACAATTAAAAAAAACACCACTTCTAGCAGGTCCACCCCCGGCATGGTCCCTATGACACTGGCTGCATTACATCTCTGGAAAGCTAGCCCAACCCTTTGAGAGAGGTAGGCACCGACTCTATACTTAATTACCCTTACGAAGAATCGAACCCGAGACCGCTAGTTTCCTTGACAGTCACTACTGAACTAACTAGGCTAAGCTACCTTAGTTGCTAACTTTGCATATAACCTTAACGATAGAGGCTCGCACTTGACCGATTTCTTTTAATTATAAGCACGAATGTCGTGTGGCGGGCACGGCTGGCTGTAAGGTTACCTTATAATTAGGATATTTAATCTAAGCGAAGGTGTGCTGCCAGCCAAAACTACCAGTAATAAAAATCTAAAAAATGTCTTAAATGAAAGCGCATAAAACATTAAACTATCACGACCAAGTGGATTGGTTCCTGATATACAGGCGGCTATGTTTACACCGGCTAAACGTTACATAAATGTTTAAAAAAACCAAAAACCGCCTTCAAAAATGCAAAAAATAACTTCTTTTAAAATGGTAGGTCAGTCCAACTGCATTCGGCTTTTGGTTTAAAATATTGTGGGACGCCGACTTCAGTTGGACTGACCTACCATTTTAAAAGAAGTTATTTTTTGCATTTTTGAAGGCGGGTTTTTGTTTTTTTAAACATTTTCTTTTTATTCTTTTTAGTGATCCTATTTATGCTGTTACGTAGCTCCACTTCTAAATATTAATGAGAAACTATAGAACATTTCAAGCTCGCCGCAGACAACGCCGCGGAAATGTCATAGTCATATTTAAACCTAAATGTGCTTCGTCATAGTCGCTCAACTACCTTAATCGAAATATCTTATCCCCACCCTTGAATTAGGTACCGTTAAGGCGTTCCGGTGGCCATCTGTGGGCTTCATCATCAGTTCCACTTCACCATATAGTACTTTTCAAAAGCAAATGCACGAGTGACAGTGAAAAATACCAAAATCGCTATAGGTGTGCCTATAATATTTGAGGAGTTCTCTTGATTTCTCCAAGATCCCACCATCAGATCCTGACGTGTTGACAATGGGACCAACTAGAAAGTATACCCATTCAAACAACATTTTTTTTTTAAATCGGTCCAGTGGGCCTCGAGTAATCGGGGAACATACATTTAAAAAAAACCCGACGAATTGAGAACCTCCTCCTTTTTTTGACGTCGGTTAAAAAACTTGTTGTTTTTCGAGATAGTTTAGTCGACATGCTCTAATCTTGTCCAGTATTTAAGAGAATGCTTCAGCAAAAGCTTGTTATTAATTATTATCACACGCACAGTTAACTTTCTCGCTAAATGTTGACTAAGTCCCCCCACCAGCGTAGAATAGGGGTAAATTATAAATGCTTTATAGCGCTGTCAAGAAGTGGGTCAGCGTAGCTTGGTAAACAAATAGTCCTGGCGTATGTTTAACATTAAATGCAAAGTGCTCTGGCACGCACGATAGGCCTTGTTAATAATATTGTTTACGCGGTGGATGCGAAAAGCACAAGATCGGTCTGAGTGGAGAGCCTTGGGGGAGGCCTATGTCCAGCAGTGGACGTCTTTCGGCTGACATGATGATGATGATGATGACCGAAAGGTTGCTGTACCTATAGAAAGCTTTTTTATAATGGCACTAGTGACCCGCTTCGCTTCGGTTTATGTGAGTTTTCTGTACATAATCCAGAACTTATTATGCATAAAACCTTCCTCTTGAATCACTCTATCTATTGATGAATTCAACAGATTAAAATCCGTTGCGTTGTTTAATAGTTAAGTATTTATGTGCCTGGTGCATAATAAAGGTTCTTAAGGTACGAGTGATGAGGTTAGAGCGCGAGCTTGCGAGTGCTCTAATTACAGGCACGAGTACCTTAAGAGCCAATTATGTACCGTTGCATACACATTTTCTACAAGCTTAAAATGATAATGACAAAAATAAACAATCGCTAACTTTTCTTGTATACTTTCCTCGATTTTTCAGCTAACAAATTACCTACTTGTCGGCAAAGTAATTTTCATTATTCCGATTGGCGTTAATAGTGTGTGAATGTTATTGTTAACTAATTACAAATTTCATGCAAATTTTAATAGTTACTTACTAAAACAGTTCTGTCAATTTATCATACAAGTTGGAATGCCAAACGAAACGCCATTTTGCTGACATCCATATTGAACGTAACCATGGTAACCAAATAACAAATCTGTGGATACTAATCATCTATTTTTAGAAACTTAATTAAAATGTAATTTTAAACACATACTTAGTTTATAAATTAATTTTGTTTTTAAAACACGTAATTTCAGTTGGTAAGTATTAAAATATTTTAAACGGTTTATTTTTATTATAAAAATTAATATGTCAAGTGTTCACTAAACGCCAAGACTGATATCCGGAATGACCGTAACCATGGCAATAACAATGCTATAATAATTATTATAGAACTGTTATTACCATGGCAACGCTTATTATAGAATTGTTTTCACGCTTCGGTTACGCTATAGGTGGTATTCTGATACCATTAACGATATCAATATTAGCGGTTTATAGTACGCGAGTAGAAAAAAGATCTAAGCGTACATACCGAGGACTGAAGGCGGGAAGCGACTTTGTTGTTTACTATGTAAAGAATATGGAGCAGGCTAGCGAAGAGGCCGCTCTGCCCTCCTATTAAGCCAATAATAAACAATATCTCAGATTCAATTGTCACTGTAGATTCAACCCTCTCCTCTCTTAGTCATGCGGTTGTGATTGATACAGGAGTTTTATTTGAGATACTGCTATTTGGCTTAACAGGGTAGACTTCGTGGTAAGAAGGATTTGCGGCCCATGGATAGATATCATGCAAACTTGCTGTTGCATGATATCTATCCAAGGGCCTCAATTTGATCCTGAGTGTTCTTGTTTAAGGCCCAGCCACACCGCTTGCGTGACGTGCAAGTGCACGAACGCGTTCGCTTTCCACTGCGTTGTATAGTATGAATTCTCATTACGACATGTCACTCCCCTCGGAACACCGAGGTCGCTACCGGAAGCCGTCGGCAACATCAAGGGTTTGCTAGGCTTCCTGGTAGAACAGGGTTGGCAAGAGTAGTGCCAAAACCCAGCACGCAAAAAAGGCGCATACATTAAGTCGTCGAGTTGCGGAAACCAGCCCGCTCTAACCTATAACCTATATATAACCTATACGATATGTCACTATACAACGCAGTGGAAAGCGAACGCGCACGTGCACGTGCACGTCACGCAACCGGTGTGGCGCGGCCTTTATTGAAATTATTAGTGTAAATAGTGTAAACGAATTATAGTTATCATTAAAAAAACACGAAATAACGCTCTTGTTCGAGTTCTTGCTCTATGTTCTTTTGGTCTAAAGCCATCATCATAGATGTTCTATTATAGTTTAAGGCTCCGTTTGCTTGTAGCAATCCATTGACGAATAGTTTCAAGTTTTTTTAGCCGAGAGTTTTTGCAGCGACGCAATGTATCACGAAAAGCATTTGGGCTATCGACCAATGAAACTGATCCTGTATGGTTTGAGCAGTCGATGTGTCTCACCAGTAGAGTTGCGCCAGCTCGGTCTTTAACCTTTTGAACGCCATACGTCGAATACAAAATGTGCCACCCACACGCCAAACATGTTTGCTATGCTATGCAAATTACACCTTATCGCTACCAAACAAAGTCTCTTTTAATCTTGAACTCTTGTCGGCTGTAGCCGACGTGGCGTCAGTGGCACGACTTTTAGTTGACGGCCAAAGGGCTCAGACAAGATGCACTACGCTACTAACGTTTCTATTCGATTCGTTTTTAAACCAATCGCGTCACTGGTAGACCACATGACTTTTCGTATCACGTCATCTTACAGTGACGCGATTGGTTTAAAAACGAATCGAATAGAAACGTTAGTTAGCGTAGTGCATCTTGTCTGAGCCCTCTGAGCCGACTGTCGCGTTGAAAAGGTTAAAGGGAGCGCTCCGATCTCGGTCATTGGTCAAAGGAACTAGTTCGTTCTTTTAGCTCCTTTAGGTCCTTTAGCTCCGGAGCAAATTTTGAGATCTGACCAGGATACGCTTTGTAATAGGTACTTTGGTTTCGTTCACATCGAGCGCCGTGCCGTGTGCTGTTTATTCGTTCGCTCTGTATCGCTCAATACGTTCAACAATTGCTACTGACCTAAAGGACCGAAGACAGATTAGATCGATTACGAATAACTAGTTCCTTTCGGTTTGTGACGGGAATTCATTTCTTTTAGTTTTTAGGTCCTGACCGACTAGCCTACTCACCAGTTGGAGTAGAGACCCTGGATGGCGCAGGCGCCCTGCGGCCGCTCGTACGGGCAGCGCGCGCCGCCGCAGAACAGCGCGCACTGCAGCGCGGCGGGCGCGCTGGTGCGCACGCGCTCGCTCAGCCGGCTGTACTGCGCGGGCGGCGGGTGGTTGATGCGCCGCCGGGACTCGCGGCTCCTGAGGGGAGATTCAATTTTAATCCTTATTGTTACTACTCTTAAGAGGCCGCATGACCGCTCATGTTCACTTTGTCATATTCCCACCTTGTCCACATTCTCATCTCGGCCACATTCCCATCTCGTTCTCATTCCCTACTCGTCCTTATTCCCAAATCATCCGCATTCCCGTCTCGTCCAATTTCTATTTCGTTCGCATTCCTATCTCGTCTACATTCCCATCTCGGCTACATTCTTATCCCGTCCACATTCCCATTTCGTTTACATTCCCAACAACTAGTGGACAACCGAGTGATCGAATTGATATCGAGCAGACGTACAGGCCTAAGTTAGGTTGCACACGAGTTAGGAATGGGGACGAGTTGGGAATGTCGACTAATTGGGAATGCGGATGAGTTGGGAATGAGAACGAGTTGGGAATATGGACGAGATAGGAAGTGGACAATTTGCGATTGATATGTGGACGAGTTTAGAATGTGGCCGAGATGAGAATGTGAACGAAATGGGAATATGGACAAACAGAACCTAAGCGATGACATCTCCCACAAGAAACAAAAGGGATGGTTTCCACGCGAAGAATGTGAGATGGAGATAGTTTGCGCCCTTTCGAAACTTGTGTCCTAACTCCTCTGATTAACAGTTCCCAAAATTCAGACTTACCAAAATACCTATTCGCCTGTTACTGATTTTCTAAAATCACTACTGCCTATAAATGTCATTTCCTGAAATTACCACTTTTTCAGAATCCTTACTCTTATGAAAATATAAACATGTAAATATGAAAATGAGGTAGGTTTAGGTAATGTCAGTTTTGCAGCAGGCCCGGAGGGCCAAACCACCGAAAAATAGGAGCAGGATTTGAAATTAAATTAATTAAATTAATTAATTGAATTGATGGCTGAGATACGCGTCATACTCGTGAACGGGTGCTGTCTGTGGGGTCCGGTCTGTTCACGGAAGTAGATATTACATGAAGTGTGAGTTTAAGTAGATAAGTGTCCAATGTGATAAGTGCGTAAAATAAATCCAGTGTGAATTTTGAGAATTGTTAATCAGAGGAGTTAGGACACAAGATCCGAAAGGGTTTGCGCGCGCGTCAAATTCAAATAATTTCCGTTTACTTTAAAACTACAAGATTTATAAAAAAATGGTTTACCAGGATTAAAAAGTTATAAATACTCAACTATTGGATCAAAAATTATCGTTTAAGATCGTAGGGTTTCGAGGATTCAACCAAAAATATGTATGAAATATGGGAGCGCCAAAGTTCAACTAAAATTGCAACTCCTATTATCGGAACTCCGAAAATGAAATTTTTATACCGCTGAAACCGTAAACTTTTCAGAAGTTCTGAAATATTCAATGTGTAGATAAGACTAGGTTAGGTTAGGTTTGATTTATAAAAATCCTGAAAATGTAACAGTTGCTGAAATAAATACGTTAGGAGTTGCGATAATTAGGACTTATGAGTCGTTATGAGTAAAAATAATTAGGTGAGCCAATATGGACCCATGAAATATACTATCATGTTTGAAAAATACTATCGAGGATTTTGTTTCTAATCGTGTTTTCACGTTTTAAAGTGGCAAGGAAATATGACCAAGTTTAATATATCCAAAGAACAGATATAATAGGCGTTGTGGTTATTGGGATCAGATCACAGAACATCCTTAGGCGTCAAACGCACTGAGAAAGAAGGCGGCGCGTTCCGATTCCGATACTAAAAAGAGTTACCAAGTGTTTAGTGGCGGTAGGATCTTGTGCGAAACCATACAAAGATATTTCAGCAAATGTAGTCTTTTTCTTTAGTTTATTAATCAATATAAAACTTAATCTAATACATCCAATGACATATAAAATATCATCGAATACATCACGCTAAAAGCTTAAAGCTATAACTACTTCTCAACAGATGGCGTTATCTATCCCTTGAAACTCATCTTATTTAGGAACCAAGGATCCTTATTATTTGGTAGAAATAGTCTAAAATGATTAGGCCACAAACTCACTGAGAACGGAGGCGGCGCGCTCCAATATTAAACAGAGTTAAGTACCAAGCGTTTACTGGTGGGTGGTGGTTCCCTTCTGGATCCACCACTATCTTATCCTTGCACATTCGGTGTGCGGATGAGAACCGGTGAAATTACAAGCATAGAGGCAATCCAGGTTTGCAACGTATTTACAGTGTTAGGATTGCAGTCTTAAGTTTGTAGTCTCGAGGGTGAAAATGTCTACGGGTCTCAGACCCCACTTATTAAGTAGTCTGTGTACTCGTTTGCCTTCATTTTGCCGTGAAAAAGTAGGGTTACTAGCGCCATCTCTTGGCGAATAGCCAAATATCAATTGCTTGCGAATTCGTATTAAATAAACGATTTGATACAAAAAACATGACTGAATTAATGCTGCGTTGCCCTGCCAATCATAAATGTAAATTTGATACCTCAATAGTCGGATGAATGGGCATGTTTTTGCATCATTAGTTAACCTAATAATATACGATAACATTTCAGAACCATATGGTTTTACTGCGTAGAATAGAACTACTGTAGATTAGGACATGAAGCGTGCATTGGGGACAGAACTAGACCATTAATTATTTTGTGAATTAAAGTAAACAGTACAACGTGTAATTCTACGTACCTGTCCAGAAAATGGAATCGGTGAAAATTGATGAAATTGATACTTGACTTGCGTCGGTCTTTATTGAATATATTCGTCATTTCTGAGTGTTTCAAGTACGTACGCCAGGACAGTGTGACACATACGACGGCGTCGTCAACACTGAATTATATAATGCCACTCTATTCGGTGGGTAGTGGGGTAAAAATCAACAATAAAGCATTAGGGAGTGCTTCCAGCGAGTTTGTAGAGTTAGCAGAATAGGTGGGATGTGTTGCGTTTAATCACCTCTGCCAATTCATGTTTTTTTTTTATTCGTAGTAAAATAGTATATTTTTAGGGTTCTGTATCAAAAACATAATAATAATTATGCGTTTGTTAACGAAAGGATCGGTCGGGAAGCTACGCAATATATTCTCGTCCAAAATACCCAAGTGCCTCAAGACGAAAGTCTATAACCAGTGTGGCATATGGATCTGACACGTGGTCTCTCACTATGTGCCTCATAAGAAAGCTCAGGCATCTCAGTGTCGCTCAGCGAGCTGTGGAGAGGACAATTCTCGGCGTTTCTCTGCGTGATAGAATCGGAAATGAACACCGCAACAGAACTAAGGTCACCGACATAGCTCAGCCTCAGCGCATTGCGGATGAGGTGGCAATGGGCAGGGCGCATAGCTCGAAGAACCGACGGCCGTTGGGGCAGAAAGATTCTCGAGTAGAGACTACGACCTGAAAAGTGCAGGGACGACCGCATGCACGATGGACAGAAGACCTAATAAATTAATAGGTAATTGGGTATTATTTTGTTAAGTCTATTTTTTATTTAATATTTTATTCGGTTTCTCTGCCGACGCTACGCAATGACAACAATCAGATGATGGGCGAGTTGGGCGAGTGGCGACCAAGGTGTTGGTCAATATTACCCGCACGCCACCTGCGTGTTACGAACTTTTTGTTTTTGTACCTTTTTAAAGTATTAATACTTTAAACAATGGACCTATGCCTACAATATAACTGATAATTCAGAAATCTTACTCTTTACAGGGTAGAAGCACAGTTTTGGCCAGTCTAAATTTTATCTAATATCTAAAGCATTATGAAATTCAAACATATTTTTATATTTTTCCTTTAAATTAATCTTCAGTTTTAACTATTTATGAATATTATTTTTAATTTTACAGTATTTTAATGCTTATTTCAACCTTAAATTGCATACCCTACCCGACCCTATATAATATATTCTAAATATAGTCGCGCCGTTCTAAGAGGCCCGATTTGACAGCTGTCAAGTCAGTACAAAATATGTGTATGAGGTTATACTTTATATTGCGTTGACAGCTGTCAAATCGGGCCTCTTAGAAGGGCGCGATTATAGTTAGATTATTTAAGGACTTGACAGAAGCGCGTGGAGCTAACCCCATGTGCTTCTGTTTAGTCCATTTGAGAAAATTCTCTTTTACCGAACAATTGTCTTCGCGTGTGATATCCATGGACTTATTGCTCTAATAAGTCCATGGGAGTGTCTATAAATAACTCGACATTGGCGAAATACACCTTAACAGAAGTGAAAGCCATTAATTAAGAAAAAAGCAGTCTCAGGTCTACTCGTTTGCCTTTTAAGGCCAAAAAAAAAGAGGTCGTAGGGTCGTGGATGTCATTCTGAGAATTATTTTTCATCAAGTGATCCTCTGGATCGTCTGCCTCCACTAGCATACATAATAACAAGTTCTATAAACAAATAAAAAGTCGAAAACTCCCGATATACTTAGGGGAGATGTGTACAATATCCGAGTTACTGTTAGCCATATCTATCCAAATACTCATTAACCGTATTCCCCGCGACCCAGCCAGTTGTCTCTCCAAGGGTCATGGAGGTGGAAGCACAGAGCGTGGATTTATAAAAAATATATGAAAAAGTGAGTGTCTTAATCTATGGTACGCCTATTTTTAGTTTCTTTACTTTCTGCATGTTGATTTTTATTAAAATTTGGTTTTATTGGCATATTCCATTGACGTTCATCTATAATTAAGCGATGTTATAGTACCACATGTTGCACTTGAAACTCATATTTTGATCGATGCCTCGAAATTTGATGATTGAGGTAAAATGATTCCTTTTCGTGAGTATAAAATGATCCCTGGGATCAAATTACCCCATTAGGAAATGTCTATTGGTCACAAGTCCCACTTACCATGAGGTGGCATGTGTGCTCGTTTGCCTTCCCCTTAAAATAAAATAAATATTTTAAATTTTTGCAGATCCTGCCGCGAGTTTAGAATCGATAAATCACTTTAAAACGTTTTTTTACAACTATTTAAAGTTTAATTTATTTATTAATTAAAAAAAATATCTCCTTGTCGCTCACGACTTAAAATTTTATGTGTAACAAACGCTTACATATTGTCGTAGTCTTAAGCAATCATATGATTAAAGTAAACGCCTGGATGTTTTTTTATTAATGTTAAGTATCACGGTATCTAGGGGATCATTTTATACATGCATGTGTTTAAAATGATCCCTTAGTAAACTTTTAGAAAACATGATGTAATTAAAAAAACACATCAAATCTTAAAAAATAAGTATTCTGTTCCCTAGATATATGAATTCACTACCCTTAATAATTTAAATCTTGTGATTATGTCTTAAACTCTGACCACAGTAAAGATTTTCCCTTAGGGGGATCATTATGTACATATCTCCCCTAATGGCGAACCCACTTTCAGAAGGCCCTGCCAAGATTCATTGCGCAACTACTACATGCAAGAGGTCATTTAGTTAGGTAACTTGTGTATAATCTGTGCTTAGGTTTTTCACCTGTACCTGTGCCTGTACTAACATTTTTCTTTTCTGTCGCTCAAAATGTATGGGATGACAGTTGACGACGTGGTTTGTCGTTAAGCACGAGAACGTCATCCCATACAGTGATAGAATAGAAAAACGTTAGTAACGATTATATCTTGATTATGGCCACTGAGGGCCCTGACAAGATGCATTACACTAATTAGCGTTTCTATTCGATTCGTTTGATAGCTAAAAACCATCCCTATTAATCCTGCGTTTGAAACTGTCGAATCCTTCCGATAAACTTAATACAACCCCCTCTTTTTGCGTCGCGGGTTAAAAACATGTTAACACACACACATGTACAGTCGAGTTCATAAATATGTGTACCTTTTAGTACCTTATCACTTTAATCGCTGTGACAATTCATATATGGCAGTTTAAATATGACATTAAATAGACAGGCACAGTCAGGCACCAATATGTATACACGAGAATGTCTCAAAAATACGTAGGTACACAGATCTTATTACTATGGCAATAAGGTCTATGTGTACATATTTTTGCACCTTTGTGTGGATATTTATTTTTACCCTTGACTGTACTAAAGTTTACACATATTTATGAACTCGACTGTACCATAATTAGTGATTTACTCGTAGGTGTAGCAACTCTTAATGAATTCGTCTAAAAATAACACCATATTTCTTTCAGCGGTGCGTGTTGCGTCAGGTATTTTATTATGTGTATACTCGTACCATAGAGTATACAGTAACTAGTGGGGACTGTCACGCGAACGTGCCCTATAAAGTACCTTATAATTCAACAATATCGCCGCACGAAATTGAACTGTAATTACATACGTCTTGATTTGATTTTTTATAACAAGTGTTTTGAGTTTGAAAAGTTTTTCATACACATTGGATCGGGGCTGTGATTGTATGGACAAAATAATTAATGCATTTTCTGAAGTACCATCGTAGGTAACTTTTATTAGTGTGATCATTAATTAAGTTCATAAATAATAAACATGATTTTGTGTTGGATAATTGAATTAATTTTTAATTACTTCATTTCGACCTTGCACCTTGTAGATTACGGAAAAGGACACCATGAAATGTATCTTCATTATTATAACACGTTCCCACAGAATAAGTAATAGTACAAGACGTTACGTCGAAACATTTGAAGTACCTACCTACTCGTAAGATCACTTAATATTTGTACAAAACAACCCCTTAGGTATGAAATTAGACATTTATTCATCATCATTTTTTATTCATTAATTTCATTAAACACACAGCATAATTAGTTTCTATATTATTATTACCCAGCAGATGGCGCTTTAACGTCGGCACTAACCTCAGTTATTTGGCCTAACCAGAACCTCAGGGATGCAATGCTGTAGTTACTCAGGTTTCCCTTCAAAACAAATAAATCTCTCACTCACATAATGTCACGCCTTCATCCCCAGAGTGGGTTAGGCAGAGCTACAGAATTACCGACAACTCTAAAAACTTGTTAATAATTCTGTAACCACATTTCGCACAAATAGGCTAAGATGTTTACTAGTGTAATAATAGTGACAGGTTGCAAGCCCATCGCCTAACAGTACTAAAAGCCGTTATTCCCTTTTATGATGCGTTCCTATATTCAAAATCGTGGATAGAAATGTGAGGTCTCGTTAAAATTTGACATTTGCTACGTTCAAAATGTGTCAAATGTCAAACCCTATCTATCCACGGTTGTGTGGCACTATTCTAACCCGGCAACCACACGGGGTTGTAGACAATTTGTAAATAGTAATAATGTGGTTTAATAAATAAATATAACGTGTTTCAGAATCAGTTCTTTTTATTCGTAAAATAGCTTACAAAACTACCATATTGTAAGTAAAAACTAAATAACATTGTCAAGTCTGTGAAGAACAACTTTACTTATGTAACTTACAAATCTGAAAAAAAACCTATTTTCTCTACGAAAACTAATCAACCGAGAAGATAAGTGTTTGATGAACAACCGAGGCTTAATAATTAGTAAATAATTTAATTATGCACGAACAATTACGCACTTAAACACTACCTAGGGTAAAACACCTAATTACTGGCCTCTAAAATACCAGTTACTGGCACCTAGTGATTGTTGAATTATCGTCTCTATTGCCTTTTGTTTAAGTTCATGGGGCCAATAATTGGAAGGTGGCCAACAATAGGGCAGTTCACCTTTTTAAGTTATGTTTTTTGTCCAAAACTTTCCCGCCCCTAACCACTGTGCGCCATATCAAGATCCTAACCACAGCGGCTCACTTGCTGGTAGAATTAGGAGTTTCACTACAAACCTCTCCGTCACTGGTCACGACATCGGCCCACTGTGCAATTACTATAATAATGTGACAAGGGAATAACAATTCCTAGGTTTGAAGTTCTTTGAGCCAACATCCACTTTGCTATGACCCCTGGACTTGTTGAAACTGATCGAAATTGGAGATCATTGTCGGTTGGTTAGTAAGACGAATATCTAGCGTATCCTGGGGCCTATTGCATAATAAAGTACAAGCTAATACTATTAGTGATTTTGGTTGTAACTTGTACTTTTATGTTGCATAATAAAATACGAGGGATAAATATACAAGTGAATAAGTACAAGCTAATAATATTAGTGATTTTGGTTGTAACTTGTAAATTATTGTTGCATAATAAAATACAAGTTATAAAATACAAGTCAAAAAGTATTAGCCCTAATAACTAATATTATATGTAAATTTTATTAGTTTTGGTTGCAATACGAGTCTAAAAATTCCAATTATTAGTTGTAACTTGTATTTATTACTACTTACCTTAGGACCACGGTAATTTTGAATTACAAGTGATTTAGTTAAAGCCTAATCAACGAAAAATGTTTAATATTTTGCATTTATCCGACGATGACGATGATCAATATCTAGTAACCCGACACCAAAAGGTATATAAGGACAGGATGAACTTCACTTTTGAAAATAGTGCACACTTTTACGAAATGTTTCGAATGAAACCTATTAAAGCCGAACGTGTGCTGCAAGCAATTTCAAGCGACATTAAGTTGAAAAAAAAAGGTGGTGCTCTTTCTCCGAAACAGCAATTATGTACTACACTTCATTGGCTTGGAACTGGATGCCAATATTATTCTGTTGGTGCAGGTCATGGCGTTGACAAGTCTACAGTTTGTCGAACTGTTCATCGCGTTATTAACGCTATTAATAGAAGGTTATTTCCATCGATAATTATACGGCCACACCGAATGGGAGACGTAGTGCAAGAGTTCTATGAATTATATAATTTCCCGAATGTAATTGGTATAATTGATGGAACACTCATACCAATAGACGCACCAACTACTAACGAACCAGCATTCGTAGACAGAAAAGGAGGCCATTCGATAAATTGTATGATGGTATGTGGACCACAATATCAATTTTTTTATGTAAGTGCCAATTGGCCGGGTAGTGTGCACGATGCACGAGTTCTTAGAAGGAGTAGTCTCTACAGTGCAATGGAACAAGAAAACATATTTCCAAATGGCGTTATACTTGGAGACTCGGGTTACCCTCTAAAAACGTGGCTAATGACACCGTTACACAACGACCCAAATAGCGAGGGTGAAAGACGCTACAACCGAAGACTCAAAGCAACAAGGCAGATTATAGAGTGTTCCTTTGGAATATTAAAGGAAAAATTTCCCTGCCTGAATCATCTAAGAGTCAACCCAAAATTTGCAGCAAATATCGTTGTCTGCTGTGCAACTTTGTGCAACATTGCCCGGGAAGGTGAAGATTTGGAATCATTCACTCCACCAGTGGAACAAGAAAATCATCGAAATGTAAATGATGAGGCTCCTGCATTGAGTGCACTTCGACGCCAACAAGAAATAATACAGTCTATGTCATCATAAATACTTAGTATTAAATCTTGTTAAAATGAAGATGTAGGTCAAGTTGTTTGAAACTTATTAAATATATAAATAATCATTATGGCTTATACTATGGGTAGCTAGGGTGATGGAACCAGTAATGGACGAGGACCAATGATGGACACTTGATTCTTATTTTACGGAACATAAGGGTTATTCATTTGTTTTGCAACAATCAATTTAGGACCATATGAAATTTGAATTAAGAGTGAAGTGTCCATTACTGGTGCCTGTCAGATAAAAGTGTCCATCATTGGTATCGTCACCCTACTATACAATGACAAACATACTTATATAGATAAAAAAATCATGCTCATCATTCTCATCAAACAAATATTTGACCTTACCGGGGATCGAACCCGGGACCACTAGCTTTGCAGGCAGGGTCATGATAGACTAGGCTAACTACGTCGTCATACGATTGGATTTACTACATGGCTAACATGACATCGTAAGAAAATACCTAAATTAGCTCTTAAATACATAAATTAAATCCAATCATTATGAAGTTTCAAAAATTTGACTTACAACTAATTGTACGATTTTCTAGTGAGTCAGGCTTTTAATTTGTTGATGTCTAGCTATATGTCATCCATCAATGTACTATTAACTAACTTTTTAAGGAAAAAACATTTATTTTCTTAACTTTTATTAATAAAGAAATTTGAACAATCGATGAAATTCATTGTTTTTATTGCTAAAGTACACAAATTAATTATTAGAAACGTCAATATTGTGACTATTCCTGATCTGTATACGCGGTATCCGTATTATTTTGATTATCGGATGTAGATTCTGGAATAAACACAGCTAGTGTAAATTGCTCCAAATTACTTGTAAACTTGGATCTTGGGAGCCCATACCGTAATTCCAAATCCAAAATTTTTAAATCTTTTAGGTAATTATCTCGTTCAACATTTTTTATTTGTAGATCTTTTAATATGTTTTCTTTCTCCAAAATATCTAACGTTAATTTCATTTTTTTTTGTAATAAATCTTTGTTTTCGTTTATTCCTTCTCTTCCTTTCCAGTCCCTTTTTAAAATGTTGTTATTATTTTGTTTAAGTTCGGAATTGATTAATGTCTCGAACGTATTATCTACTGTCTCTTGTAGGGTTTCTTGTATCTTTTGCTCAGAATCTAGGTTCAATTCAATTTGCAGATGCTCATCCACGCCTAGACCTTCTAAAACTGGTGACTCTTTTCCGAGTATATCATAAACGAGAACATCAATTTCATTTTCTTTACAGTCGGGCCCTCCTCCAGAGCCTGTTTTTTTAGCATTATCTCGTTTCTCCTATAACAAAAGATTAGTCAACTTTAAAAACCCGGCTGCTTATTTTTATATACCTAGACGACAATTGCATAACAGTTTTTATGATATAGCCTGTATATGTTAGTTTTTTTAATCAAAGTATCCCTTGCGACGCTTTGCCGAATTTAACGACCCTATTTGCATCGAAATCGTACCACCAGACCAGCCTCTACGAGTGAACTAAGAACCTTAAAAAACTACCTCATTAAATCAATAAAACATTACACTCCTCTTTTAGAAGTCGAGTAAAAATATGATATGATATAGATATAGTTGTTGTAAAAAATGTATATTGTTTATAAATTAACATACAGGCTAAACAAAACTTATATGTATAATATACACCTACATACCTACACCTATTGTTGAATAATAAGTAATAATGGTAGTTGCACGCTTAGAAGACAAGTTGTAGGTACTTACCACGGATAATTTTCTCACATTTGCCCACCAAACATCACGAACATACGCCCAATTCTTATTTTCTCTGATAATCCCCAAGCTTTGGGCATATGCACCGATATTTCTCCAGGCGTTACTGCGAATATCTTTAGTGACCTTTGTTGAAAAGGGACCGAACAAGACATCTTTCTGCTCCTTAATTTTACTTAAGATGCACATTTTCAATTTTCTTTGTTCTTCTCGCTTACCACCCATTTTCGAAGTTAGAAATTTCAGATAAAGTTTTACGTTGACGTTTACTGTTCCCGCCAATATTTCTTTTTTAATTGCAAAGTCCACAGATGGGCAAAGGTTTACCTCACTCAGCCAACTTGTTTACTTGTAATTTTGTGTTTTGCTGATAATATTAGTACACTTATTACAAGTTAGTAAAAATACATTATGCAACAAAATTTATTAGTACTTGTAAATAATGATGAATTTACTTGTAACTTTCACGATATTATTAGAAATTTATGCAACACAATTTTCTAATATAATTAGTGAAAACACAAAATAATTATGCAACACAAAATAACGCAGCTTGTAAATTTTTAACTAGTAACTTGTATTATTTTCTAATTTTATTAGTCTAATTATGCAATAGGCCCCTGGTCTCTGATTTGGTACAATTGTTACGATGTCAGGTATCAGCGTAAAATGGTATTTGTGAATTCGTCGGCGAGTTGAAAGCTTGCGTGATTATGTTTAACAATGTTGGTCACTTGATGTATGTTTTGGTTTATTGACATATTTGTACGCAATAAAAACAGAAGACAAAAAAGTAGACGGCACTTGTTTTTTTTTTTGCTCTAAGTTGGTACAGTCGTGTTCTTAAATATATGAGCATTTCCAAGGCTTCAAAAATAAATGTACATAGAAATGTACATAAACATCTGAACAGACTTGTCGATCAAATATATGTACACATATCACCTATCATATTAATCTGAACAGGCCTCTCAATAATATCTAAGTAACGGAAAACTAATAAATATCTGTACTAATATTTTTCAAAATTATTTAACCTAGTGAAAGTGCATAAATATCTAAACAAGTGTTTTTTCAAATATTTATAAACATTTAATGGCTCAAAAATATCTGTACTAACGTATTCCAATTTTATGTGAACAAGTAAAAGTTCATAAATAGCTAAACAAACATAACACAACGAATTTTGAAAAATGACAATCACCGAAAAGAGTACCGTACTGTCAAATGAAACATTTGTCTCTTTCACTTTGAGTGTGACGTCATAGAGGTGCCATTAGTGTTTGCTTGCAGCTTCTTACCTATTGTTGCTACTTTCGATTTACAATCGACTTAAAAGAGGTTGTTACCAACATTTATTAACTGGCCACTTACAAAATTTTAAATCATAAGCTTTTCTAGAAGTTTAGTCAATGTTCAAATTGTCAATCACATACAAATCGTGTTCGTATGCGTTGCATTGAATTGATATGTGTACACTCTGGTACCTTGTCTATTTAATGTCATGTTTAAACAGCCATATATGAATTGTCACAGCGATTAAAGTGACAATGTACTAAAGTGTACACATATTTATGAACTCGACTGTACACATATTTATGAACGCGACGTAATTTCTTCCATGCATTCTTAGTGTACGTCTTCGTCTCATTATTTTAATGGTTCACTGATAAAAAGTTCATAAATATGTGTACACTACCGTCGAGTTCAAAAATATGTGTACACTTTAGTACCTTGTCACTTTAAGCGCTGTGACAATTCATATATAGCAGTTTAAACATGACATTAAATAGACAAGGTACCAGAGTGTACACATATTTATGAACTCGACTGTATATACAGTTTTTGTGCCACTTATGTTTATAAATATTTGAAAAAACACTTGCTTAGATATTTATGTACTTTCACTTGGATAAATAATTTTGAAAAATAATTAGTACAGAATGATATTTATTAGTTTTCCGTTACTTAGATATTATTGAGATGCTTGTTCAGATTAATATGACAGGTGATATGTGTACATAGATTTGATCGACAAGTCTGTTCAGATGTATATGTACCTTTCTATGTACATTTATTTTTGAAGCCTTGGAAATGTTCATATATTTATGAACTCGACTGTACTTAGTAAAGAATTTTTATGGATATTTTTTATAGAGACGGCCTTTTAATGGCCTTTTAAAGCTTCAATAATTGTTTGGAGATACCTAAGTTGAATATTTTCTTGCAAAATAAATGTAGCTATACGAGTAAGACCAAAATCATTACATTTTGGTGGACGCAACCCGTGACCAAAATGCTGGCCTGTACTTGGCACAAAGATTTAACCATTACTTATTGCCATTCAACGTGGCAATAATGGTGCCAGCATTTCGGGAACGATGCCCTCGTAGCTTTGTAAGATCTTTCGTTTATTTTTATTGTTTCTTTTCCCAATAGAGTGTTAAAACTCATATTAGTAAAGTCTATCTATGATAAAAAAAACAAAAATATGTCAGTAGTATAAGAAAATATACAACTCTGATGTAAAGAAATTTATACCGCGTATACACATGTTTGTCCTTTACTTGGCTGTACCTATTACCTGGGTTATTAGCCCTAGACATACATACATAAATGTTATATTCTAATCTTACCTCAACAAACGTTACACAACATTCAGTACCAGAAGTCGTACAAACCCCATAAAAAAGACCCCAAATCAAGTTCTTAGCATTGGAAGTGTTCAGGAAAACCGCAAACTAAATACCTACCTATTATACAATTATTTCATCACAATATTCCTCTGCAGCTGCGCAAAAAACCCTATATCTAATCGTCCTCGTTTGTAACAATTACTTTTATAACAACAACTAGCTGATGCTGATGCTCGCGACTGCGACTCCTCGTTTATCGCTATTCCCTTGGGAAGTATAACATTTTCCGGGATAAAAAGTATTCTATGTTCTTCACTGGAACTCAAGCTATCTCCAAATTAAATTTTATCGAAATAGGTTCAGCGGTTGGGCCGTGGCAGCGTAACAAACAGACAGACAAAGTTACTAGTATGTAGGTATGTACCTATAAAAAACATGCAACAAACATAGGTACTGCAAGTAAACCGCTAAATGACCTTTGAATGTTATAGGTAAGCCACTTGTTTTATTGCTGAACTTTGTACCTATTTATAATCATAATAATTATATTGTGGAAAGGTTAAGGCAAATGACATTTAAAATTATTTTGCTATGAAATCATTAGCTCTTATTAACTTTAGCGCGAAGTGGATCGTTTTTTTCATAAAGCAATAAGGATTGAAAGAGAATAGGTATGCAACTATGTAGGTATTCCGAGAATTCCAACTACTGAGGCTTTATTCTAACTAACTCAACCTAATTGCTTTTGACAGTTATCGTATTGTCAACGTTACGATAGCTCTTATTTAGTGGGCAGTAATGGCGGTCGAGTTAAAAACGATACGGTAACATATCAAAAGCGACACCGACGCCTAGAGAACTACTGCCACGCCCATGCAATCATTGGCTCACTTCTAGCATCTCACCTGGGTGGCGCCCCGTTGGCCGCACTTTCTGGTGCCATGCGACACCGACGCCTAGAGAACTACTGCCACGCCCATGCAATCATTGGCTCACTTCTAGCATCTCACCTGGGTGGCGCCCCGTTGGCCGCACTTTCTGGTGCCATGCGACACCGACGCCTAGAGAACTACTGCCACGCCCATGCAATCATTGGCTCACTTCTAGCATCTCACCTGGGTGGCGCCCCGTTGGCCGCACTTTCTGGTGCCATGCGACACCGACGCCTAGAGAACTACTGCCAAGCCCATGCAATCATTGGCTCACTTCTAGCATCTCACCTGGGTGGCGCCCCGTTGGCCGCACTTTCTGGTGCCATGCGACACCGACGCCTAGAGAACTACTGCCACGCCCATGCAATCATTGGCTCACTTCTAGCATCTCACCTGGGTGGCGCCCCGTTGGCCGCACTTTCTGGTGCCATGCGACACCGACGCCTAGAGAACTACTGCCACGCCCATGCAATCATTGGCTCACTTCTAGCATCTCACCTGGGTGGCGCCCCGTTGGCCGTACTTTCTGGTGCCATGCGACACCGACGCCTAGAGAACTACTGCCACGCCCATGCAATCATTGGCTCACTTCTAGCATCTCACCTGGGTGGCGCCCCGTTGGCCGCACTTTCTGGTGCCATGCGACACCGACGCCTAGAGAACTACTGCCAAGCCCATGCAATCATTGGCTCACATCTAGCATCTCACCTTGGTGGCGCTCCGTTGGCCGCAGTTTCTGGAGCCACGCGTCGCCGGCGCCTGCAGAGCCGAGCACAGGCGCCACGCGCGCCCAGGCGCCTCCATAGCGGCGCGCAGCAGTCACTAGCCCCCTCCTCGCCCATCGTAATGCACTTATGGTATTAGCTCACATAGTCATCTTGTATACCTACACACTTATTTATTTTACTCCAAAAAGTCATACTCTTTTAGGTAGACAGAAATAGCCGGTTTAATGCCTATATTAGCATCCGTTAACAGTCGACCAAATAACATCAACCAAAAACTATTAGTCACGACGAAGTTCGTACTAACGAAAGGTAGCCAAGCTATCAACGATTATAAAAGAGTCACTAGGTTTATTTTGTGTACAGTCCGGTATAAACAATATGGAACCATTAAAAGTTCAAAGATATATTCGGTGAATTTATTAGCATGGAAGCATTATATCTTAGTCCTCAGGGTTGGCAACGCATTTGGGGTTTCAAGATTGCCGTTTTAAGATTGTAGTCTAGAGAATGCGAATGTCTATGCGTCACTAGTACTGATGTGCAAGTTGCGGAAAGTTTCCAAAAAGTTGGAAAAGTTCTAAGAAATTTCCGGAAACTTTCACTAGAAATATAGGAAATTTAAATTTAAGTTACGGAAAGTTTCAATTCCCATACAAAATTGTGAGAAGTTTCCGAAATTTTCCTACATGAAATGTTCCGCAATTTTGGAAAGTTTCCTTTGTCACATCAGTAGTCAATAGTTAAAAATCATAACGATTTGATAACTCTTCACCAAATGTGTCACAATGTCAATTCTATTTTTGAATAACCCTTAGTTCAGTCAACGACTAATCAAATAACTCTGCCTAAGGCAGGAGATAAGGATTGCGTAAAGCGTATCGATATTTTTGGAAACTATATTTATTACTAAGAAAATAAGAGCTGTCTATTCTGTTAATTAAACGATTCGCCGACGAACTTGTTTTACGACATTATTTTCAACCAACATCGAATTTGATCTACGTTGAATCGAAATCGTTTTCGTTTATTTAGGAAATCAAAAAGCCTAAGAAAATCAGCAAATACAGCCGAAATAATTCGTGTACATAAGTATTTTTGAAATTTTGTGCAGTTATTTCTGAGATGTTTTGATGACATACCCTATATTTTATAAACTATTAATTCTACAAAAAAAAACCCCATCGTACGAGGTAGATAAGATGTCAATCTAATACATTGCAGAAGGAACCACGTAGTTTTTGAATATTAATCACGTTAATATTAAGAATTAATATAAATACATACATATTGCTTGGAAACTGATGTGGATATCTTCTCTGATAATTTAATTAAATTCAAAAACGTATTATCTAATCGGCCACCTATTTGAGTAAGTTACCTAGTTACCTAGTTTAGTTTGATATTTTTATACGTTTACTTTGTATACCTACCTGCTCCTTATGTTAACGAATGTTGTGTACAATTGTTATTGGGTTGTTACCACCCAAATGTCTCTGTGATAGATAACTAAGTATTTAATTAATGTTTGGTTGTCAACTTGTTATTGTACCTAATTTAAATAAATATATAAATAAATAAATAGGTACATTGATAAACTAACTTGTTGCGTGCTCTTATCTGCCTGGTACTAATTAACGTAAAAAAAAAGTGAGCCAAAAGTGGTCAAGATAAAATAGTTATGAGAAAAAATCTGAAAAAGGAACTCAAATGTGAACGTTTAATAATTGGAGCAATTTTTTTACTTAGTCTGACTGTATCACGATCACGATAGCGTAGGGCGATGCATTGTGGTGAATAAATGATCGGATATCGATTCGATTCGCAATACTAGGGGTGTTTGAATTACACAACAGGCAGACAAGTCGCATTTTTTAATAAAAAAAAAGTTTGATGATGAATTTTTAGTGGTAGAACCTTAAATTATGCATGGTTCGTCCGGATCGCCACCACGGTCTTAGCCTTTAATTTACCGCCACACAGCGGTGTTTACATTGATGTGTTCCGGTGTAAGACAATCGGTGACTAGCTTAGAGGCAAAGGGGGAAAATCACTAGTATAGGGTATTACATCTAAGTCCAGGTAAATAAAAAAATATATTCGCCATAATGATATGGAGCGTCACTGGCGCAACCGGTAGGTTTTTTTTTATTCTCTTTCGAAAAGTTCGACTCTCCATATAAGTGCCTAGATCAGTATTTTATATAAAATACATACATATAATGCAGAACTTACTGTTTAACCGCATACAAAAAAAAGGTCTTTTTTTGTTTGTCACTTACCTACTAGGTATGTCTCTTTTCCCCGAAAATTAATATATGCTATTATGTTTAAAAAATATTGTTCCTACTTTTTAGGGTTCCAAGTCAAACTACCCTCATAGTTCATGTCCGTCTGTCTGTTTGTCTATATGTCACTTTTTCTCAGACACTATCAAAGTTACAAATCTGAAATTTTGTACAACATATATATATTTATACCGCGCACTAGGATTAATGATGAAATAAGTAAAACAAGGTTAAAAATCTACCGTACATGTAACAAAGGTTTTTTTTTTACTTTACAACATCGTTTGATCATCGGTTCTTGAAATATAATAGAATATAAATATTTGAATTTGGTGTATTCGTCAGTCAGTCAGCCTTTAATCAACATAATATCTAACGATTCTATAGATAAGTAATAGGTACAGTCAACATCATAAATAAGTGATCATTTATGTACCTTGTCACTTTAACGTCGTGTTTGAAATGTCATACAAAATTGTGAAACGATTGAAAGCGACAAGGTACATAAATGATCACTTATTTATGCTGTTGACTGAACATTTTTAATTTATCTTCCTTTTCTAATTTAACTCGCATTTTTTTCTACAGGTTATGTTTGTAGTTTCACATGTGTCATTTGCTTTCGCAAACTCTACCTAAAGATCTAACAATCTACAACATTCACACGAAAATTAGCGATATTCACAGATTGTCACTTCGGGCCGTTTTCCCGCGTATTTCGCTGAAGAAAATCGTTTTAGCGCGGTGGCGCCTCGCCGCGCGCCGAAGAGCGACTGAAAATATCGACAATACAACTCTCTAGAGATTCAAGGGAAAGGAAAAATGCTGAAACAACAGTATAGGTAAGTCACTTGAGGGGTGCGGTCTTTGGCTGTAGTGGTAATGGCAACACAACAGTTCGGAAAATAAGGTGCACACGCTTTGGTACCGTAAAACGGGGTGAGTAGGGACACAACCTAAAATGAAGCATATGTTACTAATTATAAGACTGAAATTATTTCCAATAGACGCAACGTTATTGTCCATTTAATACTTGTTCTTATTTGTAACGAGTTATGACTTATTTTAGGTTGTGTTCCTACTCACCCCTTAATCCCTACTCACCCCGTTTTACGGTACGGACGGAGCTAGGCCTCTATTCTAACGGTAACTTTGTAGGCAGGGTCAATCTACTAACTCCATAGTCGGATACTTGATAGTTACAGTCAAGGAATTTAATTTGTGAGCCACCTTAGTTCCAAAGTCAATCTGACATTCTACAGCAATAAGGTTGAGTTTCCTATCAATTACAAATGACTTGGCATATCTAACCTCTCCTATATCTTTGACCTACTAGTGCGTCAGCCATTCTATTTGAGATTTTGAATTTAATTTCAACTGACAAAAGATTAAAAATTCGAACTTTAATGTTGCAATTAAAATCTGTCTGACATACGACAGGCTAATGACAACGACATCTTCAAGCAGATTTTCTTTGAAATGGGTAGCAAATTAACGTCCGTGACCGTACTAAAGTTTTGTGACGTTACCGAAAGAATGACCGAATTAGTAAAAAAATTTTGGTTCCAGAAATTGCTTTAGTCTTGCTACCTAATTTTGGTTTGTGTTTTATTGCTAGCATTGACTTTTCTGTGCCAGGCACGAATCCTCCCTGCATAACACATGCTTAACAAAACAATGTTACACTGTGTTTTGTTATAAGCGCTCTGAACTGTTAGAAGTGTACGCATTATTGTGTTCCGGTACATAAGATTACTGGTGAATTTTCTAGCATAAAGGCATTCGTTGTGCTCAGGGTTTACAGTTTTAGGATTGCAAATAAAGTAAGCCTCAGATCCCACTTACCATTAGGGTCACGTTTTTTATAAAGCCTGTTTAGACCTGTAAAATTGTCACTTGTAGCTTTATAGCTACTAGTGACAATTTTACAGGTCTAAACTGGCAACACTGCTCAAACGGCTGGTCGTCATTGGTCGAGGTTGTGTCAAATGGAAACTTGTAACCTGTAAATTGTAATTTGTAGCTTTACAAAACAGGCCCCAGGGGGTCACCAAGATGAATAACGCTAAAGTAGCATTTTTTTCGAAAATCTATAAAATGTAGGTACTTATATGATTGACGTATCTTAGCTTGTTCGACTGCTTCTGTCAACTCCACATATTTCGAGATTTTCGAGTTGATAAAAAACAGGCACTTTAGCATAGTTTGCACGAAAAATTGCAATTTTAAAATAACATTGCTTAAGTCACCGAAGTAAAATCTCCTTTTAGGACTTTGGGTGTTAAGTATTGGTCGCCCTTATCGCGGTGGATAAAGCTTCCGTCACTCTCACCCTTACATACTGGTCAAAAACTGACAGATGCTTTATCCACATCGATAAACACGACCATATTAGGCCCCCTGGGGCTTTATTCTATATGGGAAAACATTATTACTTTTAACGAGTTATCGTATTGTATTGGCCACCATTACTGTCAAGTTATAATAAAAGTTATAACTTGACATTCATAACGTTTTTTTTTATATGAGGCAGAAGAGCAAGCGAGCCACCTGGGGCCTGTTTTATAAAACTACAAATTACAATTTACAGGTTACAAGTTTCCATTTGACACAACCTCGACCAATGACGAGCAGCCATTTAAGCAGTGTTGCCATTTTAGACCTGTAAAATTGTAACTTGTAGCTTTATAAGGTCTAAACTGGCAACACTGCTCAAATGGTTGGTCGTCATTGGTCGAGGTTGTGTCAAATGGAAACTTGTAACCTGTAAATTGTAGCTTTATAAAACAGCTAGGCCCCAGAGGAATCGCAGATACGCTGCCGGCCTTTGAGAAATATCAAAAGCAATATGGTTTTACCGAGTAGAATAGAGCCCTGCGGGCCTAGTATGGTTGCGTTTATCGCGTGACAAAATGTGGATACAGCATCCGTCACTCTCGTACTTATATATGTGTCAAGAAGTGACGGATCTTTTATCCACATTTTGTCACGCGATAAACGCAACCATATAAGGGGCAATGTTTAAGAATTAGAAAGCAATATGTTTTTTTGAAAACATTTAATATAAATATGTATCCATTACAAAATCTTAGCAATATCAATAAATGCAGTCAAATGGATATTAGTTTTGACATATTAATAAAATACTCGTAATTCTATGATGTACAGTCAGTCCTAGAATTTCGTAAAAAGTCTTCAATTTCTTATACATGATTTAAAATTATATAAAAAATTATAACTGACTGTACCTACGTATTAATATATCTAAAACGATAAAATACAAACAGTCAAAAAATATTCTTGATGGCTTAAATACAAACTCGACTACCAAGAGTAAAATCGTTACTTAAAGTTTGTATTGCCGTAGTAAACCAATTCGGCTTGAAAATTAATATATCACAATACTTAGCTTAGGGGTTAATGGGAGATACAGTTCAAGTTTAAAAGAGAGAGAGAATAAATGTCTTTGTCACACAGTGAGTTCGACACCCTAACTTGAGGAGAGCGCGGCGCAAAATTTGTCACCATTTATGTAGCTATAAAAAAAATGGCCATTGTTTCACTTAAGTGTCCGATGCTGATCACAGGGTATATTCCACCGCGTAACCCGCCTTCCTGCTACCAAGGAGCAGTAAGTATTTAAACTGTTGTGATTAGGGAGCCTAATATGGCTACGCTAATCGCGTGACAAAATGCGGATAAAACATCCGTCACTTTTTGGCACGTGCATAAGTGTGAGAGTGACGGATGCTTTATCCACATTTTGTCACGCGATAAACGCAACCATACTAGGCCTGCAGGGTGGGGATAAGAGAGTGTCAGTGAATTTACTAGCATGGAAGGATTCCATCATAGTCTTTAGCGTTAGGGACACACATTTATAGGTAGCCTGTGTGATCGTAGCCTTTCAACGTGAAAAAAATGCATTAAATTTTGCACTTCGCTGACATTAAGCTCGCAATGTGACAAAGGCTTTTGGTGCTCAGGTTGTCGTTATTCGTGTACGATCTTGGAACTAGGTCCTCACGCACTTCTTCCTCTTGGTGGTGGGGTCGACCTTGCAGACCTCTTGCACGGAGCACTTCTGGTTGTCGCAGTATGCTCCGTTGGAGGCTGGAACAAGGGTCTCGTTTAGAAGGAAGATGCTATTCTGAGTCCCATATTTGCCCTAATTCAATATTTTAAGCTGAATATAGTGCCACTCCATGTCTTCCCGTGGATGTCGTAAGAGTCGACTAAGAGAATAAAGGCTTGTAGTACTGTTAGGCGATGGGTTTGCAACCTGTCACTAATACACTGGTAAACATCTTAGCCTGATTATGCAAAATGTGGTTACAGAATTATCAACAAGCTTTTAGAGTTGTTGGCAATTCTGTAGCTCTGCCTACCCCAAACTGGGAATAAAGGCGTGAGTTTATGTATGTATGTATCAGGGGACACTTTTTTGCATTAATTGGGTAGGTAACCTTAGTCTCGAACTAACTAGATTACGAAACTAGTGGCGGGTCACACACAGATTTAGGTTACCGTCTTTCCTGTGGACATACCCGAAGTTAACGTTTTGAAGGCCTAATTTTCTGGCTGAACCCACATCCGCATAAACGGCGTTAAGTCTACTTTAGTCCTATCAAATAAAAACACAACCTATAATGTACACAAGCCCTTAACTATTGACCACAAGGGAGACAAATAAACTTTTGTTTTTTCGAGTGTATAACTATGACCCCCCCATCCTGAATTCACCCGGGTTGAACAATTATCTATGCATAATATATATAGCCTACGTCCATCTTGAATAATTTACCTTTCAAATAGTAAAGGATTTTTTCAAATAGTGCAGCTATTCCAGAGATTTCCCTCCACTTATAAGACTTACAAAATCCCGGTCTCCCTCTTTATAATATTCGTATAGATAAAAACAAACCTAGGTACCTACTTAGAACATTAGACTCCGACCAGTGAGTGGTGACACAAAAAAATGGGGGCAAATTTAAAATATCACTAGCTAGGCTGGTAACACGAAATGCATAACGGCTGCATAGGCACGCATAATGAGACAACTTGTTTGATAGGTAAAATTGTTGCCCTGTGAAGAATTAGAAAAAAGTCCTTGTGTCACGACTCTCTGGTTAAGTTACTTCGGGTTAAGAATTATATACTCACAGCCATACTTGTCCCCGCCGGTGCCCTGGCCGCCGCCGACGGGCTCAGCACAGGACATGGCGTTGCAGGAGTTCCTGCAGCACAGCTTGCCGCCGGTACACTCGTAGTTCTGGACGCACTTGGGGCTACAGCTGGGGACCTTGGAGGCCAGGGGGCAGCTGCCACCAGCTGTTATTAGGACATAAATAGAAAAAATATCAGGGGACAATCTGAAGTCAATTGACCAAGTCCCAAACTAAGCTCTAGGCTTGTATTATGCGTACTAGACAACGTTAAACTTAATATATAGACAAATACATAGGTACTTAGATACATAGAAAATACCCAAGACTCAGAAGTAAATACAAGCGCTCATCACACAAATATCCGCCCTTACCGAGATTTGAACCCGGGACCACTAGCTTCGTAGGCAGGGTCACTACCAACTAGGCTAACGTGTCGTCGATATAGGTTCAGGGCCCGTATTATGGTCGCCTTTATCACAGTGGATAAAATTTCCGTCACTCTAGCACAGTACACTAAAATTTCCGTCACACTAGTGACACATGTTTTATCGACGTCGATAAACACGGTATAGGCCCGCAGAAGATGCAGATCTTTTATCCACATTTTGTATCGCGATAAACGCAGCCATATTTCATTATGCGGACTTGACGTAACAATAATAGTTTTAAACTAAATTAAGTACTTTTCGCGGCTTATTTTTAAATATTTCCCAAACCTAAGTTAATTGCAGTAAAACGTTTTTTGGTTCTTGTAAATAAAAATGACTGTTTTAATACCTCGTACGGAAGCGTGCTTAATTTTAAATATCGTTTTTTCTTATCAAAACCTAATCCGATTATAATTGACTATACTAGAACTAACTAAGTAGGTAGGTATTGTTTTCACCTTTTAGCTGAGTAATTCTATGTATTCAATGTATGGGAATATCAAACAAATTAATAAAGTTTTAAAACTTGTGTGAAATGATACATTTGGGTGTGGTGTTTAAAGTTCACTGGTCTCCCTCCCCCCCCCCCCCCCTCCCCTGGCCGCTTCCCCTCCCCCTGCCGTGAAATGTGTCCCCGTTAACGGTTTTTTAACATTCTTGGGACAACTATAGACCAGTGAACTTTAAACACCACACCTAAATGTATAATTTCACACAAGTTTTAAAACTTTATTAATTTGTTTGTCAAAAAACATAGAATGACTCAACTATTTCGCATAGGTGAGGCTAAGGGATAGCTAACGCCAACTTTTGATAAAGAATTTGATATAATAGTTTTGTAAAATTGCATGGTAATGAACTAATGAAGCAATAAAACAATTTATAATTTTGTACCTAATATTTTTTAATTTAATTTTTAGCCGTAAATGAATAAGTTAAGTAGTAAAAGTATACAGTCGGTGTGGCTATTCGCCAAGAGATGGCGCAGGCAACCCTAGAATTACTAACTAATTAAAAATTATTATTGCCATCGCCAAACTTCCGCCAATCCATGCTCAGTTCGGGGACGTATTAAGAAAGGGCCAGGTCAGGAGTACTTACCCTAAACCGTGTATGAAGAAACTTATGAGTGTGGAAAAATCGAAGCGAGAGAAGTTTATCTGGATCGTAGCAAGTGGAAGGAGGAGGTGAAAGGCGTGATTGTATGTATGTATGTATGTATCTATGTGTACAATCATCCAATAAA
Source organism: Acleris literana (assembly GCA_946894065.1). Lineage (NCBI taxonomy): Eukaryota > Metazoa > Arthropoda > Insecta > Lepidoptera > Tortricidae > Acleris > Acleris literana. The sequence continues at coordinate 9,021,777 of OX335688.1, read as the reverse complement.
AATGTTGAGCATACTTAGAACCTTGTCATTGTCATTGTGATGTGTGTCATTTGATGTTTTGTTTGAAGTTTACTATGACAACGCACTAAAGTGCTTAACATTTTCGTTGGGGTACTGTACATACATGCGTTTTTTTTTACAATCTGTAAAGCCATTTGACAGTATATTACGAAAAATTAAAGAAAAATATAGACTTTTGCATTTAAATAAAAAGTCACGAGTCAGGATTATGATATTGGTTGGAGGTATCGGTGTCGTAATCATGTCAGCGGAAAGACGTTACGTCCTCAGAGGGCCCTGCCAAGATGCACTACGCTAACTAACGTTTCTATTCGTTTCGTTTTTAAACCAATCGCGTCACTGGTAGATGACGTGATACGAAAAGTCACGTGGTCTACCAGTGACGCGATTGGTTTAAAAACGAAACGAATAAAAACGTTAGTTAGCGTAGTGCATCTTGGCAGGGCCCTCTGCTGGGCATAGGCCAATAGGACACATATAACAAGTGTTGACAAGGAATCACTTATCCATTACGAGTTAGCTGTTACTAGTCTTAACGCGTTAATAATAAGGCCAGAGCCCCACTGCTGCGCACGGTCAAGCTACACACGTGGGTACAAAAACGCTTTGTATGAAAATGTAGGTAGATACTTCCACAGAAATGACGTCACTGATACACGCGTGGTCGGTTCCGAAGTGCCTGCCACGCAAACGCTAGCGCGCGTGGCAGGTAAAGCCCCACCGCGACCCACGCTGCCCGTGTGTTGTAGTGGAAAGGTGGCTTCAAGGGCGTCGCACCCCCCGCGCGTGCGTGGATGTGCGTGGCCCGCAGTGGGGAATGTAGACACACGCAGCTGACCAACGTAGCCACGTGGCCCACACGTTTTACGTGTGCGTGCATTGGTTGCTATGAAAATATTGACACACGTAACCAGACCAATGGACCCACGTGGGCGACGTGTATAGCGTGGCCGTGCGTAGCGTGCGCAGCAGTGGGGCTCCGGCTTAAGGCACTAACCATCGGCGGACGTTTACTAGTTCTCGTCGTGCAATGGTCAACTGATAAACCGCAGCTTAATTTGAATAAGGTGTCCAGTCAACTGGTATATCAAAGAGCAATGACCCGTTGAACACAGGCGTTAGAGCTGTTTAAACAAAAATAAACAGTTAAAAAAAAATATTTAAAAAACAAAAACCCGCCGTCAAAAACGCAAAAAATAACTTCATTTAAAATGGTAATAGGTCAGTCAAACTGAAGTCGGCTTTTGGTTAAAATATTGTGGGATGCCGACTTCAGTTTGACTGACCTACAATTTTAATTGTAAATTGTATTAATGAAATTTGTAATTTACTATGACCTCATCTGCATTGACGTTAAGTAGATAATAATTATATTGTGATAACATTTCAATTCAAACTACCAATTAATTGCATACCTTTTTGGTGAAATATGGACTATTGACTGTTAAATTAAGATCTTGTTAAACATTATTTCAAGCAATAAAGATTTATTATTATTATTATTATTATTAAATGAAGTTATTTTTTGCGTTTTTGTTTTTTAAACTTTTTATTTTATACTTTTTAGTGATCATGATTATATGATGTAGTCCCACTTTTCAATTAATAAGAAACTATATGACATTAATAAGAAACTCGCCACAAGCAACGCCGTGGGAAAGTCATAGTGCATATAATTAAGCCATTTCAATGTGCTTCGTGGTAGTCGCTCAACTATCTTACTCGAGATATCTTATCGACACATTCGAAATAGGTACCGTTGAGGAGTTTCGGTGGCCATTTGTGTGTTAACGATTCATCGAAATGATTCGCACCGAATGGCTTAATCGTTTGACAGCTGGCATCTTTGGATGTTATTTTTTTATCTATGTTGTTGTGACGTCTATGAGCGAGAGTGCCGGTCAAGTCGAAGTTATTTTTAATACGACATTTTATTGAAGATTATGCTCTAAAAACCTACTGATGACGCAATAAATGTATCACAACGTTATTGAGTTTACTTATCATCTGGATTTTTAAAAGTTCAGAAGCCAGGATACGAAAACACTGCAAAATTGATGCGATAAACGCGGTAAGCCAGAACTGACGAAAACCATGTAAGTACAATCATATTCTTTACAGTGACTCTTATTTGTTGTAAGATACATATTCGTATCAAGCTTTTGGTGTTTAAAAGGCATTTTGAATAATGATAAATGTGATTATTTTGTTAAAGTCGATGTTAGTCAAATTGCATTCAAAATCACGACATACAAGGTGGCGCCATCTATAAGTGGTGGTCAAATCAACCTGTGTCATAGACTACGAAGCCTACGCTGCGTTCGGATACATTGTCCGCTCTGTATATCGATCAATCTCGATGTTCGATTATGTGTGTTCGGATACATTATCCGCTCGTTGTATCGATCAGTCCGATCGAACTTCGATCGTGCATTAAAATACACGTACCGATCGTAATATTAATTGTAACTAATTAAAATTGATACTAAATTTTACGTGTATTGTGGTTGTTCAATACATAATTATTTCAGCTAATCTATGCTTTTTAATTGATTAAGATTTTAATATTATTTCAGCTAATAGTTCATTTCCTTTGTTCCTATTTTATCCCTGCAAATATATAAGTACACATTTTTATATAATTGATACTACTAAACTACAAAATAAAATGGAGAAACCACGAAAGATGTTGGAAAATTGGACGCCGTCTCGTACTCCGCCACAGATACAATACGAATATAGTAGAAGCAGGTCACGTACTCCGCCGCGTTCGCGTTATGTTCGCGAAGTTAGATCTAGGATGACTCGAACCCCGACACCGCGGCGCGATAGAAGTCGTAATAATGGTAGACATTCTCGCAAAACGTCGCGTGCAAATAGGTCTAGGGTTGCCGCGCATCGAAATAGCAGACGTAAGGACTCTTCGCATGTACGCTCAAAACGGCGTAGTGAGTGCGGTTCGGAATCGCCCGCATATCCGCACCAGCGGCAGCGCTTTCGCAGTTCATCGCTGTCGTCAACTAGTAACAGCGAACGTGGTCGGTCGGTCAATTGCCGTAGTAGAACTCGGGGACTACGTAAGCGACGCTCAAGGAAATCCAAAAGTAGTTTACCTTCCCGCGAAAAATATACAAATGAATATAGAAAATCTTCTAAAACGCACGGTAGAAATGGGCATTCAACAGAACATCATTCGCACCCAATTCCTGACATAAGTTTGACCCACGGTCCGTCAGTTGCAAATGAAAACGCGTTATTTGAGCGATTTATTACAGCGCTGAACAATAGGAATAGTAGTAGTGTTTCGGGGTCAGGTCTACACGCGGCTCAAAATGTTATCCCAGATTTTGATCCACAAGCCAAGTCACAAACCATGAAGGACTGGTTAGCGAAAATAAATGAGTCGGCTCATATCTATGGGTGGTCGGAACGCCAAGTAGTCTTTTATACTTTACCGAAATTGAAAGGTCTAGCCAAGCGTTGGTACGATGGTTTAACCAGTGTAAATTATACGTGGGTAGAATGGCAGATTAAACTATTGGAATCTTTCCCGTGCGAACATAACTATGGAGATTTGTTAGCCGAGATGTTGGCTAGAAAGACACGTCGAAACGAAACGCTTGAGGAATATTACTACGATAAAATCATGCTTATTAATAGGTGTCATTTAAAAGGGAAAGACGCTGTAGATTGTCTTGTTCACGGCATATTTGACTGGAATATTAGGATGAATGTACAAGGTGCTAATTTACAAGAACCTGAAGGGGTTTTAAGATATTTTCGGAGCATAACAAATAAGTCATTCGAAATACCTAGAAAATTTCCTCTGCCAAACCGTGATACTTATGATCCTAGTAGCGCGCGTAAGCAATATGACACAAATATTAGAAAAACACCCTCCACAATTACTTGTTTTAACTGCGGCGAAATTGGTCATGCAGTTCCTAAGTGCCCTAAAGAAATCATAAAATGTAGACGATGTAGGCGGTTTGGACACGTTGAAAAGAATTGTTCGGGAATATCAACTGCGAATGAGGTGCATGACGCGAAAGATCAAACAAAACATGCGACGAAAAATATAATGAATATCACAGCTACACAGAGCGCCAATCAAAAATATTTCAAACCAGTAACTGTCAATGGTCGTTCTATGACATCGTTTATTGATTTGGGCAGTCAATGTACGCTTCTTAGGGCTGACTATGGTAACGAACTTTTAGTACCAATCGCTAGAGATAATCTCCCGATGTTGAAAGGGTTTGCCAGTGGCACGATGATACCAAGTGGTAGAGTAAAAATACAGGTGACACTTGATGGACTAAAAGAAATAGTGGACGCTTTTCTAGTGGAACCGAGCACTCTACCTGCTGATATTTTAATTGGACAGTCATTAACCGAGCTACCACATGTACGTGCTTTCAAATCGGAAAATAGTTTGATATTTTACAAAGAAATTACAGCAGGAACACAAAAGGTACTAGTCAGTAACTCTGCAGATGTCCTGATTGATGGCGTTGTATCAATCGATATCTGTACATCGCCAAATATCAATGGATCAATTTATATCGATACTGAAGCGTGCATGAAAGAAAATAAGGAGTTTCTGATACTTCCTGGACTATATTCAATTGAAAATGGTGGAGGATCGGTTCTATTAATGGCATTAAGTACGCAAAGTTTTACGCTGCCCAGCAATACTTTGCTAGCCAGGGCTATCATGATTGTACCAGGACAATTACCAACCGCGGCCAGGACAGACGCGGTAACTATGGCAGTCAATTTAGTTTCAGTTAGTGATACTAATAATACTATAACGGTAGATCAGCTAAATGTAGATGAAGACTTACACACTGATAAGAAAGAAACTTTATGTGACCTTTTAAATTCTCAACGCACCTGTTTTGCTTTTTCATTAGAAGAATTAGGTCAAACGTCACTTACTGAGATGCAAATTGAATTGAAGGATGAAACACCCGTAACGTATAGACCTTACAGACTTTCTTTTCCGGAACGCGAAAAATTAAACTCCATTGTGACTAGCTTGTTAACAGCTGGAATTATACGGGAGTCGAGGTCCGAATACGCAAGCCCCGTAATTCTAGTAGCCAAAAAAAATGGGGAGAGAAGGCTATGCGTTGACTATCGGGCACTTAATCGGAAAACGGTTAAGGAAAAGTTCCCGATGCCGTTGATTGACGACCAGATTGATAGTCTATCCGAACAGGCATACTTTACAACACTGGACCTTACGTCGGGATATCATCAAGTCCCAGTTTCTGAAAAATCTAAGCACGTTACTGCATTCGTTACGCCCGATGGGCATTACGAATATAATCGCATGCCTTTCGGGCTGACTAATGCGCCGGCAGTTTTCCAGAGACTTATTCTATCATTACTTAAGAAACGCCCTGTTGCCGGAGTGTTAGCATACATGGACGATATAATAATTTCGTCTAAAACGATCGACGAAGGGATGGAGAAGTTACGGGAGGTTCTTGACATAGTAAAAGATGCGAACTTAACTCTGAATTTAGAAAAGTGTAACTTCTTTAAAAAGACTATAGAATACCTCGGTTTTGAAATCTCTAGTATGGGAGTAAGACCGGGACTAAGAAAAACCGAAGCTGTTGCTTCTTTCAAAACCCCTCAAAATGTTCACGAAGTACGACAGTTCGTAGGACTATCAAGCTTTTTTAGACGCTTTGTTCATGGCTTTGCGTCAATCGCGAAACCATTAACATCGCTCACTAAAAACAATACTGCGTGGGTCTGGGGGCAGGAACAAATACAGGCCTTTGATAAATTGAAAGAGATACTCACATCTCGTCCGGTGCTAGCTATATACAATAGCAAATACGAAACTGAATTGCACACCGACGCTAGCTCAATAGGACTAGGTAGTATTTTATTGCAGCGACCGAATAAAGAGTCTCCTTTCCGAGCAGTAGCGTATTTTAGCCGACAAACGACGGCTGAAGAGCAACATTACCATTCGTATGAATTGGAGACCTTAGCCGTCGTTACGTCCCTGAACCGATTCCGGGTGTATCTCCTTGGCCTGGAATTTAAGGTTGTTACAGATTGCAACGCTCTCCGTACCACCTTGACGAAAAGGGATCTCATCCCAAGGATAGCACGTTGGTGGTTGTTGGTTCAGGAATTTACTTTTACTATTGAATATCGTCCAGGAGCTCAACTTGCACACGCGGATGCTCTGAGCCGAAACCCAATTCCTTCTGATGAAAAGGTTACTGAACAGATCTGGCAGGTAGGAGAAGTTCACTGGTTACAAGTGGTACAAATGAGTGATCCTAGACTATGTCATATCAAAGCAGTGCTCGACACTAAGTCATCAGAGGCAAAGGATATACGCACAAACTATACAATTAAGGATGGGAAGATTTATAGGGTAATGCAAGGAGCATTACTTTGGGCGGTTCCAAAAGACGCTCGTTGGACTATAATGCAACAGTGCCATGATCAGACAGGTCATTTCTCTTATGAGAAGACATTAGAAAAAGTGAGGAGAGATTATTGGTTCCCCAAAATGGCACATTTCGTTAAAAAATACGTGCGTGCGTGTATTCCCTGTGCGCATGCCAAGCAACCAGGTGGCAAGAAACAAGGTTTTTTACATCCGATTCCAAAACCAAAAACGCCATTCCAATGTATGCATATCGATCACTTGGGACCATTCGTGAAGAGCAAACGCGGAAACATGTATATCCTTGGAATTGTCGACAGCTTCACTAAATTTGTCGTTCTAAAAGCTGTTAAAAATACCAAGAGTAAAACGTCAATAAGTGTACTCAGAGACGTATTCGCCCTTTTTGGTACACCCAAAAATTTGATATCCGACCGAGGAACGAGTTTTACATCCGGTGAATTTAAAGCATTTATTGAATCCGTGAACATAAAACATACACTAAACGCCGTGGCTACGCCAAGAGCCAATGGACAGATTGAGCGATATAATCGCTCAATTCTTGCTTCACTAACCGCATTATGCCTTAGAGATGATGACCGTGACTGGGATGTAAAACTCAATCAGGTTCAGTGGAGCCTAAATAATACAATTAATCAGAGTGTAGGAAAAAGCCCTTCTGAAATTATGTTCGGTAAACCAACAGTGAATATCCCAGAAGGCCACCTTCACGACATTAAAGATTCCGAAGGACAGTCTGCTGAAGCGGTAAAGAAAATAAGAAAAGAAGTATTAACTGAAATAGATAAACAGCAGGCGAGAATGAAGACTAGATATGATAAAAAAAGATGCGTGGCAAAAGTATATAAGGTTGGTGACTTGGTTATGGTACAGAGAACAGTTAAAACACCCGGTGAGAGTAACAAGCTAGTACCTGCGTATAGTGGCCCGTATAGAGTTACAGCAGTATTTGATCATGATCGTTATGAAGTCAGTAGTGTTGAAGGATATTCAAAAAAAAGTTATAAAAACGTATTCTCAGTTGACAAGATGAAACCGTGGGTCAGATTTACAGAATCAGAGTCCGAATCCGATTATGGAGATAGCGATTAAGTTACATAGGTCTATATAACTAAATTAGTAATTCAAGATTTAAATAAGCATTGAGGTCATCATTAAACTTGTTTATTATTATCATTATTATTTACTCTTTTATATATATATTTAAGAGTTACAAATTTACCCTAATTTCATAACATCCTTACCTTTTGCCCCTTTTCCTGTAATGAACTACGCAATCTTCAGAGGAGATCGCAGCATCCTGTGCATGTTAGTGATACCTGAAGCCATGCATAAGATCAAGAGGCTAAGGTGCCTAGTGAGCGCCCTCAAATCCCGGCAGCCTGAGTTGCCTACCGTCTGGAGTGAGGCCGTGGTATCTGGTGTGTACGAGCGGTGCCTAGACTTTTACTGACTTACCCTCTGGAGTGAGGCCGTAGTACCCGGTGTGTACAAGCGGTGCCCAGACTTTGACCGATTTTCCTACTGGAGTGAGGCCGTAGTACCTGGTGTGTACAAGCGGTGCCCAGACTTTTTACTTACTTACCTTCTGGAGTGAGGCCGTAGTACCTGGTGTGTACAAGCGGTGCCCAGACTTTTTATTGAATTTCCTTCCGGAGTGAGGCCGTAGTACCTGGTGTGTACAAGCGGTGCCCGGACCCTTACCGATGTATCCTCTGGAGTTAAGCTGGTGTACCTGTAGCTGGAGAAACTGGAGTGGAAGAAGTGATCAAAGACATTCAGAAATATTTGTGCAAAGGTTATTTACGCGTAATAACTAGTGAATTTTAAACTCGTTGTTAAATCGTTAGTATAGTTATTGTATTCATAATCTTGCCAAGTGAGGTCATTGGCTAGCTAGGATGGCCGAAGTAAAAAAAAAAAAAATATTAAGAAAAGTAAGGAATGTTAAAAGGCAACGTAGCTAATCATGCTACAATTAGGTGTTATAATGATGATTTAAATCTTTGAAATATTATGTTACAATTTATCAGATGGTGCGAAATGTAAATTTAAACAAATAGGTAATCATGTTGAATGTCAAAATTACTATGGATAAATATTGTTATATTTTTTTTTTTTAGATAGCGGTGATGTAGCACTAATTGTTTAATCAGAGAAATGATTACCTTATTGTTTGTGCTCTAAACCATCGATATGTCAACACTACGATTTATAAACGTTAGGTAGAATTTAACTACCCTTTATGGTCACATGGCCTTAGAACTGTTCATTTCTTTTTAATGTTACTATTTAAGCTACCTAGTTTGAAAAATACTGTCTTCTCTGAATTTAAGATAATAATAATGGGCATCCTAAATTAATTTTATTAATTTGTACCTTACAACTAGGTAAATACGTAGTTTGTTCAGCCGAACACACAGTTTTGTCCGGGACGGACATGATTCAGGATGGCCGACTGTTAACGATTCATCGAAATGATTCGCACCGAATGGCTTAATCGTTTGACAGCTGGCATCTTTGGATGTTATTTTTTTATCTATGTTGTTGTGACGTCTATGAGCGAGAGTGCCGGTCAAGTCGAAGTTATTTTTAATACGACATTTTATTGAAGATTATGCTCTAAAAACCTACTGATGACGCAATAAATGTATCACAACGTTATTGAGTTTACTTATCATCTGGATTTTTAAAATGTGGTTTTCATCATCAGTTCCACTTCACCAAATAGGTCTTTCCAAGAACAAATGCACGAGTTACTATGAAAAGTACCCAAATCGCTATGGATGTGCGTAAAATATTTGAGGAGTTCCCTCGATTTCTCCAAGATCCTATCATCAGATCCTTACGTGTTGACAACGAAACCAACTAGAAAGTATACCCTTCAAACAAACAAAAATCATATCGGTCTAGCGGTCTTTGAATAATCTGGGATCACACATTAAAAAAAAAAAAACCCGCCGAATTGAGAACCTCCTCCTTTTTTTGAAGTCGGTTAAGAATAACGAAACACGGTACAAACATTTCAACCACTAATACCATCTAGCGCCTACATAAAACTTCAGACTCTTGAAGCAAACATTGTTTTTATTATTTATTAAGTCAATTTTGAAAGTTCTATTACTAACGAAAGTCTTCCAAAACCGTTATAATATAATAAATAGCAAGCAAACTTGACTGCATTTTGGATATATTAAGCTACAAAAATTAACCCGTCCTCCTATTACCATGGGCTCAGGGCGACTTTGTCCACAGTCCTATTTCGTAACCTTCTTAACTCGTCCACAATTCCATGTTGTCAGCATGTAATTCCTAAATTGTCACCTTCCTAACTCGTCCACATTTTTATATCGTTAATTTCCTATCTTGTCCAAATTCCTATATTGTCCTTAGTGCTAACTAGTCCACATCCCTATGTCGTCCACAGTGCTAACTGGTTCACATCCCTATTTAGTCCACAATGTTAACTCGTCTACATGACACAAACGTGGTTTATTGTGATGTTCAAATTTAAGGCGATTAAAAGTCAAATGCCCGAACCAAATTTAAATAAAGTATTTTACTTCTTTTTCCATAATAGTAATTGGTTACAATCATAATCTTTATTTACCGACATTTGTATTAAAGGAAGAGTTTGTAACATAGGTATCAAAAATTTATAAATTGTAACACACCCGCGGCATCGCATCATGGGATTTGTGAATAAATAGTGAACGAGTTTAGAAGTTGATCACACAATAGAAATGTGGACGAGTTGGCACTGTGGACTATACAGGAATGTGGCCAGTTAGCACTGTGGACGAAATAGGAATGTGGACCAGTTAGCGCTATGGACCATATAGGAATGTGGACGAGTTAGGAAGGTGACAACGTAGGAAAGTGGACGAGTTAGGAAGGTGACAATATAGGAATGTCGACGAATTGGAATAGTGGGCCATATAGCATTGTGGACGAATTAAGAAGGTGACGAAATAGGACTGTGGACAAAGTCGCTTTGCCTTACTATGATTTACCCGCAGAGCGTGCCACAGAAATAGACATACATCTTAATATTACTTTAACGACCTAGCACCTTGACTGCCAGATACGAGTATCGTACTAGTTGGCAGTCAATGTGCTAGTATAGGCTTCTCTCACTCGCACAGTGCCATACAAATGACAAGGACAAAAGATGGAGGCAGGTAGCGAAGTGGGCGGTAACAAACGATAATCTTCATTAGGACTTAAGTATTCACAATGGTATTTGAAAATAAAAGATTAAGGAGACATCGGTCGGTTTCACGTGGTTTCACTATACCCAAGTCACAGGTAATAATAAACAATAAGTCGCAAGAATGGAAACAAACACGTCTGCGCCGTACATATGTAAGAGCCGACTGATTACGTGCTCCATTGTGAGTGCGGCTTTAGCGGAGTCTCTATATACTTACGTGCAACTGCACTTTTCCAGCAATAGGTCGTTAAAGTAAACGGAGTATAGCAACACGCGAAAAACATAACACACCTTAGAAGGTGTGTTATGCATTCGGGTAAAAATGAAAGCTTTAACGCGGCGGCCAATTGCAACTTTAGGATGTCAGTCGGTTTTGGGCATCTGCGACACGTCCGGTAAAATCCGTTGGCGTGACTTGCCGTCTGTGGCGTTTAAGGTTATAACTCCGAGACCAGGGGCCTGTTTTATAAAGCTACAAATTACAATTTACGGGTTACAAGTTCCCATTTGACACAACCTCGACCAATGACGACCACGGGCCTGTTTTATAAAGCTACAAATTACAATTTATAGGTTACAAGTTTCCATTTGACACAACCTCGACCAATGATGACCAGTCATTTGAGCAGTGATGCCAGTTTAGACCTGTAAAATTGTAACTTGTAACTTTATTACGTGCCCCGGCCATTTGAGCAGTGTTGCCAGTTTAGACTCGTAAAATTGTAACTTGTAGCTTTATAAAACGTGCCCCTGGGGGTATAGTGTACAATTACAGCAGTACAATTATAACCTATTCTTGGGTTTGAGGTTATAATTTGTACTTAAATGACAGGTGTCAGGACTGACTTCTTAACGGCCTGTTAAAATGTGGCTTAAACATCCGTCACTTTTTGACACCTATACTTTAGTACGAGAGTGACGGATGTTTTATCCACGTATTGTCACGCGATAAACGCAACCATACTAGGACATGCACATTAGCCGAGACAATATAGACAACTTGAGAGCATAGCTTATTAGATAAATAGATAGATAGGTAGGTAAAAAAAATATTCAACACACAAGGTTCTTAAAATAATTAAAAAGGTAAAAATCTAAAAAACTAAATTACATTTAAAACAAAAGTAAAGCATGGGACACAAAGTAAAAAAAAAAAACAAAGAAACAGCAGTTAACATTAAATCGGTCACCACACCATATGAGCCAGTGTCGTGTGATGAAAAGGCACTGCCTCATCATGTTGCTGCAGAAACTGCATCGCTAGTATTCTGCCAGGGCCCAGAACCAAAAAGGAGAAAGTCTGTATTAATTAACTATTGACTAATAAATCATGAAAACGTACCTTCAGCGTACCCGATGATGAGAATCACCGCGAAGACGGACAGGGCCACAGTAAAAGATCCTGCAACAAATGCGAAATACATGTTGTGTCACACATAGATATAATTAATGATATTATAATAAAGCTTTTGATGTCGATGAACTAGGTACTTATTTATTTATTTATTTATTATTAGCATATTTGGTCAAAATGTGGTTACAGAATTAACAACAAGTTTTTAGAGTTGTAGGTGTGTTACAGAAATGTGGTTACAGAATTAACAACAAGTTTTTACAGTTGTAGGTGTGTTACAGAAATGTGGTTACAGAATTAACAACAAGTTTTTACAGTTGTAGGTAGGTGTGTTACAGAAATGTGGTTACAGAATTAACAACAAGTTTTTACAGTTGTAGGTTTGTTACAGAAATGTGGTTACAGAATTAACAACAAGTTTTTACAGTTGTAGGTGTGTTACAGAAATGTGGTTACAGAATTAACAACAAGTTTTTACAGTTGTAGGTGTGTTACAGAAATATGGTTACAGAATTAACAACAAGTTTTTACAGTTGTAGGTGTGTTACAGAAATGTGGTTACAGAATCAACAACAAGTTTTTACAGTTGTAGGTGTGTTACAGAAATGTGGTTACAGAATTAACAACAAGTTTTTACAGTTGTAGGTGTGTTACAGAAATGTGGTTACAGAATTAACAACAAGTTTTTACAGTTGTAGGTGTGTTACAGAAATGTGGTTACAGAATTAACAACAAGTTTTTACAGTTGTAGGTGTGTTACAGAAATGTGGTTACAGAATTAACAACAAGTTTTTACAGTTGTAGGTGTGTTACAGAAATGTGGTTACAGAATTAACAACAAGTTTTTACAGTTGTAGGTTTGTTACAGAAATGTGGTTACAGAATTAACAACAAGTTTTTACAGTTGTAATTCTGTAGCTCTGCCTGCCCTACTCTGGGATTAAGGCGTGAAGTTATGTATGTATGTATGTATGAACTACTTTTTCCATTAAGTAGTAGTAGTACAATCGACTACAAAGTGATGCGGTTACATAGATATAAATACTCGTACACATAGATAACGCAAATGCATCTATTTCGCGTGTCCGAATCCGAACTTCAACCCCGACCAAGCGTCGGGGTTGGCCGTCGCTACTGACGGTCCGCGCGCCTGTTGTTGCAGCCGGTCGGCCGTGAAAAGAAAATGCTTCGTTGCGTGATAATAAACTGCAATAGTCCTAAAAGCGACGACTTTGAATCGATTTTGCGCGGAAAACGGAAAATTCTCTTCTCTTGGTGTGTCCCAGTTGGTAGCAAAAACTTTTTGCCAAAAAGTGACACAGTTGGTTTTCGTTACGTTGATGTTTTCTTAACACTTGTTTTGTCTTTTTGTGCAATAAAGAGTTTAAGTACTTACTTAAATTATAAGATAAATGCATAGCAATTCGACTTAAGTATCGATTCCTCAGTCGACTTATTGTGTCTTGACCACAATTTATCGGTTTCGCAATCCCCTTGACCTGTTGCCATATATAAAAGTATGACGCTTTTTATAACCTGGCCATTTTGGCGAATATGCAAATATTAATTATGATTAATTGATCCTTGTGACTAACACGACTTCGTAAAGGTATCTCGAAAAGATTTTGCAATATATCTACGTAGTTAAACGTATATAAATAGACTAAAAACCTCCGATATAATTGCAATTAAGTAGGTACTCGTACCTACCTATACTCGAAAATCTAATTCAAGACCGAAATCCTAACCTTAACGAGCGCACATTCGCTGTGATTACTGCATTTTGGTTTAAGTGTAGGTATTTTCATCAATAAAACTTACCCTAATATTACTGGTTACCTGAAATCTCAATTTCTCATTTATGGTTTTATGAAATAATGTTAAAATAACTAAATAATCAAGTGGGGAACTGTCAGATTTTGGTCTTGAATTAGATTTTAGAGTATAATATTATTTTTCTACTCGCGTACTAATACGTTGGTATCAGAATACCAACTATAGCGTAACCGAAGTGTGAAAAAAATTCTATAATAAGCGTTGTCATGGTAATAACAGTTCTATAATAATTATTATAGCATTGTTATTAACTTATTACCATGGTTACGTTCATTCGGGATATATATCTTGGCGTTTAGTGAACACTTGACATCTTAATTTGTATAATAAACCGTTAAAAATATTTTAATATCAACTGAAATTACGTGTTTTAAAAACAAAATATTTTTTTATACTAATATTTGTTTAAAAATACATTTTTATTAAATTACTAGAAATAGATGATTAATATCCATCGATTTGTTATTTGGTTACCATGGTTACGTTCAATATGGATGTCAACAAAATGGCGTATTTCGTTTGGCATTCCAAATTGTATGATAAATTTTCAGAACTGTTTTAGTTAGTAACTATTAAAATTTGCATGAAAGTAAATATTTAACAATAACATTCACACACTAAACGCCAATCAGAATAATGAAAATTAATTTGCCGAGAAGTAGGTAATTTGTTAGCAGAAAAATCGAGGAAAGTATACAAGAAAAGTTAGCGATTGTTTATTTTTGTCATTATCATTTTAAGCTTGTAGAAAAAGTTAAATTATAATTTTCATCTGTCCCATAAGTAATATCCAACCTTAACGATGAAAATTTAAATAAATGATAGCGACTAAAAGCAAAAAAACGACATAGGCACCTCCTTATTCCACTTGTTTAGGGTAATCTCATTAAATTAAGAAAAAAAACCAAATGGTTTTCGTTTTCATGCGAACGGTACAACCACTACATATGCAATTCCACGCTCTCGGTAATTAGTCTATATGTATGCACATTCCGATACATTTTCTATGAAACGATATTGTCGTCTCGTCCCGTCCCCTCCCGTCCGTGTAAAATCACGTTACGTATGCAGCGCCCTTAAGATGATCTTATACATATGGTTAATTCGATCGGTTATTTACGAATAGCAAGAACGTTATATGCGTCTTTATCAGTGTCATAAAACTTATCTAAAAGTAGGTGACTGTGTTTGTATGAAAACAAAACACAATTATGCGTTGTTAACTGGTTTAGTCACAGTGGTAAAAGTGATTTATGAAGTCATGTTCGTGAATCACTATGTTTTTTAATGCATTGTAAATATATGGCTAGGCTTATGATATATTTTTAGAAAACAAACATAAGATTAAGTTATGTTGGTTTTCTATAAGCAAAATATGTAAATTATGTTTTTTTTATTCAAGTTCTAATCACGCGCGGTTATGAACTTTAATTTAATGACATAACTAAGTGGCTCTCTAGAACTTTTTCAAACAAAGTTGACAGTAAATATTTCTTCTTATTTCGTGACTTGAAATTTCCTTAATATGACAAAGTTCTAATGGTTCTCCAGGAACATTTGGGGATCTGTGTCCGTATATTACTCAGCGTATGCTCGTCGCCGAGTTAACGAGAGAGTTATTTAAGAAACTAATTTTATCTAAAACAAACCCCGCCGCGTCTGTCTGTCTGTATGTTCGCGATGATATCAAAAACTACTTAACGGGTTCTTTGTTTTTGAGGTTTTGCCATCATTTAGATAATTTTTAACAAAAGGTTTTTATATACGGGTGTTAGAAAAAACTCACATAAATCGAAGCGAAGCGAGGGCGGGTTGCTAATGAATGTAGAATTAAAGCATAGTTAGAATTAAAAGTCATTATTTTGCACACTTTTTTAGATAAACGAGTCTTAATTTTAGTAATAAAGTATAATACGTAAATATTAGGTGTAGGATTTTTCCTTGTTTTACCTGTTTAATTTTTATTTGATATCAAAAAAAACGAAGTCTGTTAAGTTCTGTGCAAGTTTTCCGATCTACGTAACATCAACCTTATGAAGTTAACGTGAAAGTAAAAATAATATAACGTAACGTATTAACTTAAAGCTGACTACTTTGCTTCTAACTAGTTTAAGATAAACACCAATAACATACGGAAATTTTCTTCGCATAAATGTACAATCATTTAATAAAATGAGATTAAAAAGTAACTTAAAGTCAAACTTCACGGTTAAGAACATAAATCACGATTAAAAAAAACAAGTAAATTTATGGTCACTTTAGTTTACTTTAAGCGAAAAATTGTGTAATATAAAAACAGTAAGTAAACTTACCCATATTCTAAAGATACTGGTAATACCGGTCTGCCTCTTAGCGATACCAGACGGAGACTGGTCTCAACTCAGAGGGACAGACATACATATAAGTAGGTTATTGGACTAATACGAAGTTGTTATTGTATATAAATTGATCAAGCCTCTGTGAGGACTATGAATAACTGATTTAATTAAACACATAATATTTAAAGTGGTCTAAATGAATACATTTGTCAAGTAATGGTTCTATTTTATAATACAATAAGTAGTCGGGAGTGTTACCTACACTATTTAAAAAAAAAACTTTCCTTTTTTAATTAATTTATAGAATTTAACATTTTATTTTATTGTATTACAATTAAAAATTAAAACTAAACGTATTTAAATTACAATTAAACTAAGCTACTTAAATATTAAAGATATAAATAATAATCACCAGTTCACCACTATAAAAAGAACACCCCCTCTAGCAGGACCGCTCGCGGCATGGTCCCCATGACACTGGCTGCATTACTTCTCTGGATAGCTAGCCCAATCCTAACCTAACCTAACCTACAGGTTCTACTTATATACAGCACAAGTTCGTTCGTGTTTTGAGTACTACTGCCACCAGTGGGATGGCTTTGCCAAATATCAGCTGGACGCGATGAACTCGGTGGACCGAAGAGCTCATAGGACTACGATAGGATAGGATAGGATAGGATAGAGACTCATAGGCGACGACTCACTCGTCAAAATCAAACTTTAAAGTTTGTAACATCGGCGTACAACCGCTTGTCTATTGGTTTTTGCAAGGTGTATTATGGTCAGTGTGCCTAGGAAGGAACTAAATGACCTCATCCCACTCTCCACTTTCTCCCATCGGTCGTCCAGACGCCGGGAGGGCTTCCAATCCAATGAATTCCATCGGTTTACTGCGTCATTTCTTATTCGCCCCCGAAAACGTAACTACTACCATCAAAATGCCAGCCAGCCAGCCAGGTAGCTTTATGCCAGCATTACGCTGAGTTGGTATACCATTACAAAGCTACTTTCTTCTTGTGCGTATTAATCTGTTCTTTATTATGTGTGTCACAAATAAATGATTTTCTTTCTTTCTTTCTTTCTAATTTGAATACCTATACGAAGTTTTTAGACGACTCAATCCCTGTATGTTTTCCCTCTTTTGTGAAATTTTCCGACGTATTGGAATTCCGGACAGTCTACCAAGGCAGTTGCAATCCTACATACAACAAACGTATGTCGACTCTACTAGTCAATATTCTATGGCCATTGGCCATCTTGGGCGACAAAGACAGACAAAGTGCCAATAATATTACATAAAATTTTCCTTACAACTGCATAACGTTATTTATTGTTAATCAAGGCTACCACTTCCTGTTTATTGTTGAAAATCGATTAAAAATCCAGATGATTTGAGATGATGTCGTGCATTTTAGTATTGAACATGAATTTCTAGGATATAAATGAAACGAAATATTTAGACATCACACACAAAGTCGTAGTTTAAGACTAGCAGATCTTAAACTACGACTTGTACATTGTAATTTTTTTTTCCTTACCAATTATTGAATCCAAAACCATCAAGTAAACAACAAATCCTTGTCAATATAAATTGGTTTTCGCAAGGTGAAAGAGAAAGGAAGAGGTCAGTTGGCAGACGACCCGCCCGATGGTCACGAGTTCTTGGAGAACATTTATGAATATCACTTCTGATTAGTAAAAGAAATAATGAACATTAAGTCACACAGTGATCTTGTGTACGAGAGAGTACAGTACTCCCAGCTTCTTATAGCGTTCGGTTAGCTATTGCTATCACGCTTGCACTTGCAACTGACAATATATTTGTCATTCGTGTGCCATAGAAAAACGAAGATCGCCGATCGCTATTATGAAAATGGTTGCACTGTACTCATGTTTGCTGTCATAACTTCCTGCCCCTCCTGGTCAGGTTATCGGGGAAGGAAGAAGAGCTTCGGTAGCTTAGTGGGTTGGGCTGTTGACTCGTGATCGCAAGGTACAGAGTTTGATTTGTAGTGGCTGCTGTGTATCAATAAGTTTTGCTTACTTAAGTGTTGACCGGTAAAGAACATCTTTACATAGTATAAAACAAAGTCGATTCCCGCCGTCTGGCCCTCTTCATCTACACTAAGATTTTTTACTGCCGCACTCAGAGACTTCAATTCAATTTAATGCTTTATTAAAGTTGCTGCTGTCACTTTCTTTGCTATAGAATAGAATAAGGCAACACGTTACTAAACAAGCATTAAATTTAATTGACGTCTCTGAGTGCGGCAGTTAAATTGTTTTTGATCAATAGATAGAGTGATTGGAGAGGAAGTTTTTTATGTATAATTAATTCTGTATTATGTACGAGTGTTTAAAAAGTAAAGCACAACCAGGGCGGGTCGCTAAGTAGGTACATCTTAAGAAATTCTGCACAATTTGCTAACCGAATGTGTAAGAAGCCATAAGTACTACATAATCAAAGGTGTATTTAAAAGGGATCATCTGGTGGAGACAAGATAATAAGATTAGAACAGTTTTTCCTGTGGAATAATACGGGCTGATTGAGTGGATGATGGATGACAAGGAACTATTAATCTTAGGTATAAATAGACTGTCGTACTTAAACAAGGTTCTACATTGGTCGTCTGGTTGGTAAATATGATATGGTGATTGGTAAATTGGTTGTCTGTAACATTATTGTAAGTATTTGAAACTAGTTTGAAGTTGATACTGGTCACGCTAGGTTCTGATGGATCCTGTTCTTGGCTTGTCCTTGAACTTGGAGTCTGGTTTGCGTCTAGTTATTCGTTTCGCTTGTTCGTTTTAATAATAAGATTTTGACTTACCCGAAAAATTAAGATGTCGTATGTTTACAAAAATTATAAATAGATTAAAAAAAAAAACAGTAAACTGACCACATTATGGCTTCGAACAAGACCATCAACGCGGAGAAGAAATGCCGCAAGAAACCACAGTTAATGTACTAGGTACTAGCTTCTGCCTACGACTAGGCGACTTCGTCCGAGTAGATTTCGATTATCGTCATTCCCTTGGGAACTTTTAAATTTTCCGGTATAAAAAGTAGCCTGTGCTTTAATCCAGTGTATGAGCTATCTCCGTTCCAAATTTCATCCAATTCCGTCCAACCTTTGCAGCATGAAAGAGTAACACACATCCAAACATCCATACATCCATCCATACACACAAACTTTGGCGTTAATAATATTAGTAAGGATACGTATATAAAAGAGAATAGAGCCCCTGGGGCTATATTCGACTCAGTAAAACCACATTGCTTTTGACATCGTATTGTTTTCAACTTAGCCGCCATTACAGTCAAGTAAGTAGGTAAATAAGAGCTATTGTAACAGTAGAAGAAAGAGAGATAGAACTTAGGTTAAAATAAAAACCATATAATACGGTCACGCCCGCAAAAGGTCTACTTTTCGTCCGCAAAAACACCCGAGGGCCTTGCCAAGATGCATTACGCTAACTAACGTTTCTATTCGATTCGCTTTTAAACCAATTGCGTCACTGCTAGATGACGGGATACGAAAAGTCACGTGATCTACCAGTGACGCGATTGGGTTAAAAACGAAACGAATAGAAACGCTACTTAGCGCAATGCATCTTGGCAGGGCCCTCAGTTTCAAAATGTCTCTCTCGAGCAAGAGGTCAAGCGATAGACAAGTCTAATCTAAAAGTAATGCGATGCGTCCGTGGAGTCTGGCTGCACCTTTATCCAACTTTGCACTCATAAGCATATAGATAAGAGTGATATACCTATTATACTGCTCATAAGTCGGATACAACTGCTCAAGAGCGCTGTGAGATGAGGTCAGGACTCCTATTATTCACTTAAAGATAACTCTAAGATTGATCACTAGGTACTTGTATTGTACTATAGTACCTTCATCCTACATACCTTGTATTTACGCTGCGACCACACCGCTGCTTAAAATACGGTGACGGTACGGAATCGCAGTGACGCGTCGTATCCATACCGTTTTTGACGCATGCTCCACACACCGCTGCTTAAAATACGGCGACGGTACGGAAACGCAGCGACGCGTCGTATCTGTACCGTTTTTGACGCATGCTCCCCACACCGCTGCTTAACGGTGCGTATATTACGATTCGTCAAAAACGGCGCCATGTTGTTACAATGACCCCGTCTTTTGTTTACGCAACGACACCGTATTTTAAGCACCGGTGTGGAGGGCATGCGTCAAAAACGGTACGGATACGACGCGTCACTGCGATTCCGTACCGTCACCGTTTTTTAAGCAGCGGTGTGGAGGGCATGCGATAAAAACGGTACGGATACGATGCGTCACTGCGATTCCGTACCTCGTTTTTTAAGCATTGGTGTGGACGTAACTTTATTAGGTATACATTACATGTATATTTTGATTGAATGCGTTGGTTATGTACCTACCCTACGGGCGCAGTGGGTACTTTTGTTAGTTATAGTTATAGTTGTAGATATTGTTCAGTCGAGTTCATAAATATGCGTACACTTTAGTACCTTGTCTCTTTAATATCATGTTTAAACTGCCATACATGAATTGTTGCGTATAAAGTGACAAGGTACTAAAGTGCACACATTTATGAACTATACTGTAGGTACCTAGGTAAGTAGCATAGTTCAGTACGTTGTGCAGTGCAATCACAAAGTCATTTAATTCTTTTTAAAAGTTACAATATGTAAAAAATTCCTGTGAAAAATAATCTGGATAAAAATGCAAATTATTTAATTTTATTTCTTAATAAGTTCTGTGAGCAACGAACATGATGTGTTTGAAACTTCCACCTCTACCATATTTTTACTCTTAACAAAATACTACCAGTCCATTAGACCTCATCATACGGCAAACAATAAAGAAAAGCTACCGATATTAATGGATTAAAAACGTAGGTAGTTTGCTGTCTATAAAAACCCTGGCTACTTTATTTAGGTTACTTATCATAATTTTGAATTGGAGAACTTTTTTTGGACATGTATTGCAAATTAGAATTTACTCTTTTATTTTATTTCATTTTGATTAAGTAACTTGATATTTTAAAGAGTTTGATGATTTATTATTACAATCATTGGAATTTTATTATTTTTGAAGTCATACATAGGTACCATTTTGATTTGTTGTAAATTTATTTCAATGGTGAAAAAACATGCTTAAAGAAGTCAATGAAAGGACCTTTCTGATCATCAGTAAATCTCAAAGTAACACTACCTATTTTTATCTCTTAAATATTTACATGAGTCACGTTCAACACAGCGTTCTATTAACGCCATCTGTTGACGAATAGCTTGCTCCTTGCTCCACTTACCTATAAGGTTGCCATTTTTGTAATTTTGTAATGACCCAAATAGTTTTAATTATTAAAATATCGCAAACCTTTCCCACGTTTATTTTCTTCCTATTTTTATTAAATTCGTTAAAATAATATTTGCATATTATAGTACTCACGCCTCCATATTTTTAGGAACGGCTGATAGGATTTTGAGAACCAATAGGCCTTTTTTGATTGTGGCAATCTTACAATTGGGTTGTTTATCATTCAACAACGAAGCGTAGTTTAGAAGTATTTTCTAAAGTATCTAAGTACTATAGTAAAAATACCAGGTATTCTATCTCTCAAGTATTTTTGCATTTTGGTCTTCTGTTTCCGAACGAAACGAAGCACTAACGCTATCTACCGGAATTACTAAACAACTTATTTAAATATTTCGGTTTGAGATGTCAAATCAAATCAAACGCTCAACGGGATAGTTAAGTCGAGTGTGATAAATAACTTGAAACTGTTGAATTCGAAGTTTAGTGTGCATGCTATTGTGTATTTATATTAAGTGAGTGAACATTATGGTGTTTGTGTTGTATTCCGATTGAAACGATTGTTTTATTAATAAATCAAGTATGGACCCTTTTACCCAGGTATGTGTTTTTCCAACGGCAACGTACAACGTAAAGGTCAAGGGCGATAGCTTAAAATTGTCTATTTTCAGCGTATGTTAGAGAGGGCTCGAGCCAGGCAGGAGAAAATCGACCAAAAACTGGCTAGTTCCGGTCAAACTGTACCTAAACGCAAACCGTTAAGCGAAAATATTGCACTTGCGAAAAAAGAAGCAACGCCTACTAAATCACCTGGAAAACCGACTAGAGATTCTATTCTGTCACCGAAGAAGACTCCCAGAGAGTCATTGAAGTCTGAATCGCCTGTCAGATCGCCAAGGAGAAGTGGTCAGAAGACTGATGTAGAGTCAGCAATATCGAAGCCTCGCAATGACTATGTAGTGACGAAAAAGGAGTTTAACACTCCGAAAAGGGGTAGCTCGGGTCGACGAAACTCAGATGTGTCTGTGGAGATCAATATTATGCATAGAAATGACATTCAGATTGAGGTACAAGTTGAGGAGAGGGATGCTCCCATTGACGTTGTTTATGACAGAAAAGAAGTGATTGTGAAAGAAGTAGAAGGTCAGTTGATTTGTTTATTTAGTATCAATTACGTTTTTGTCAAGATAAAATAATAATGATCATACTGCCATATTATATTTGCAAAATGTTCAATGTTACTGAATGAACTAGCTATATTGTCTTTCCTTTTATATCTTGATATAAAGGGTATCGCTAAAACTAATGGTGAATCAAAGATGGGTAATAGGTCGGCCCATGAGCCTAGAGATAGGACTAATTAATGTGGTAAGGCTAGGTGGTAGTGATGCTGCCTGAGAAATTAGGTGGTCCCAGGTTCGATCCCTGGTAAGGGCCAATATTTGTGTGGTGGCCACAAACATGTTTTCCTGAACCTAGCATGTTTTCTAAGTAGCTACTTCAATGTTAATTTTTGTAAGATTGTTGTGTCTATTCCTCATCTTTTAATATACCATAAAGGGATAAGTTTGCCTATGTACTACTTTTATACTACTTAATTTAACTTTTTGTATAATGTACTTAGTACATTAAAGTACTCTCATACATAAATAATATCTATTATATGGATATAAAACCCAACTATCATGTTTAAATAACCTTCAGGTTACAACACAACAGGAAACATTCACTTTTGTCAATGGCCCAAAAAAAATCTATACAATTTGAAACAATAAACTTCCACATAATTTACCATACTCTTAGTTCCCACGGTTGTGTTGAAGATAATGCTAAGCGGTTTTAATTCTTAGTTCACCAATAATAAGGTCCATGGACGTATCCATTACTCATTCTCTTGATAAATAATTCCAGAAATCAATTAGCAAATGTCCACCGTTTAATGAGAAGTCCTGATTTTGTTTGCATTTGTATTCATAATTACTTCGGCCACTGTTTGTGGTGCTTAATTAGCACTTTATTGTTTGTATAGCTCAAGTAATGGTTGTGATTTTTGTGAGCGTGAATTAAAACATGGATTTATTGTTTTTTGAGGGTGTGTTATAGGATTTATATGTGTAGTTATAGTGCCTTTTGGTCGCTATTTGCACCTTACTTACAACTTTTTTGCAAATTTCATTTCAGTGGTGGATTTTATGGAATATAAAATAAAAATATAAAATATCTTTCAGTTAAAATTTTCACTCTACTTTTTTCTGCCCTATGAAAGAGATGTATAGAGCTTAAATTTATCTGTAACATTCCGTTATCTGGAGTTTCATGTATCGGCACTTAGTCAACCCACACTGGATGCATTCTGCAATGTTCTACATAGCATTTTATATCATTCATAATTTAGCAAATTGATAGAGATATAAGATGCTTGACCGACCTGGAGAATGATGCATAACGCATCCAGTGTTTAGGCTGACATAACAAACTCAAGATAACAGTAACTTAAAGATAAATTTAAGCTTTATCCTTTTCTTTCATAAGACAGAGAAAATGAGAGTGATTTAACTGATAGATATTTTTAGTACTTCTTAAGATCCATCATTGCAATAAAATTTGCAAAAAAACTAATAGTTGGTATAACTTATAAATTTCATTTTACCAGCTTGTTCACTCTTGGTTTCCAGGTGACACATCCAAACCTTTGGAGACAGATATTGACGCTGCAGATCAGAAGATGGAACGAGCAGGTTTAAGGAACAATTTCAAGTCGCGCCTGGACAGGCTAGGGAATCTGTATTCTGGTAAGAAATACATTTTTAAACTGAGTCATAATTAATCACTGAAAAATAGTGGTAAAGTTTTTGATAATATTTTCATAAATTCTACTTTTCTCTGTCCTGCTTGTATGATGGGTTTTATGTTTTAATTTATGAATTTTTGTAAATCATGAAAGTCATTTTTGTGAGTAAGCTTAGCAGTGAAGCCCATAGGATAGGAAGTGTCCTGAATTATGTGCCTGTTATTGGCAAATATTTGTTTAATGAGCATGAGGAGATGCTATGCATGTAAGTGTTGGAAGTAATTTTATTTTTATTTATTTATTCAAGTGTTAACAAGTTTACCTATAGTGTACTCGTACTGTGTACCTAAGCTTTGTTTAGGTTTAAGTCAAATTGTACCAGGTTTCAGATTATTCCTAGGTATTTATTTTTTATCTAAAACTATGTAAGTTAAGTAAGTTGCACACTTTGTTGCAAGCTACACCTGTTATTGAGGCAGGTGTGTGCTCACCTTTAAACATTCCCCACATCTTACATCATTAATTCCCCTATTGATTCACATCCTCTATTGATAATGGTTGATTAGATCCGATATAAATAGATATGATAGTTAGGTGGTTTGTCTGCCACAATTTTTTTAATGTTTTGAATTTAGATTTCTGACCAAATGTGATCTCTTATGATTTATGATATTCACTATTTCTATTTACTAGTTGCTTCATTTCTTTTTTTTCTGTGTTTGTACAATGAAGATAAATAAGTATCCATGTTAATATTATAAATGCGAAAGTAACTCTGTCTGTCTGATACCCTTTCACGGCTAGGCTGAACCGATTTCGATGAAATTTAGTAGGGGGATAGCTAGAGCCCTGAGGAAAGACAGGGTACTTTTTACCTGCGATAAACGACTATTCCTAATGATTTCCTAAAACATAGGCTATTCTGGCTTTCCAAATTTAAACTATGTTGCAAGCTTTTACCCAATGTAGTTAGTTAGACAAGTGTTCTACTGAGTCATTGCGCTTTCTATCAATGTTGTGGATAGGATCTATAGGTAGTGACAGGATGAGATAAGGGCTGATAGGAATGTGTTTCGTTACATTTCAACAATATTAGTATTCTTATAGCGTTGAAGACAAGAGGCGCTTAACTTCATCGCACCATTTTTATTTATTTACGATTGTCGTATTTTGAAATGGGTTAGTTTTGTGTGTTGTATTTGCGTTGTTGTCAATTGTTTTTACATAGTGTTTTTAGAATCCATAGTGACCAGTTGTTATTTTATATTAAAATCTTAAAACCTTTTTGATTTTGATATAAAATTGTATAGATTTCATATAAAAAGTTATCACTATTCCTGCTGGAACTGTCGTATTTCTAAAGCAATTCAAGCCAACAAATACGTATTCGAATTTAAAATGTTAGTAGTGTTAAAACCGTTATAAAGAAAAAAAAGGGAGCACACCAATTGACGTAGTCCAAAACTCCATTAAAGGCCCAGCCACACCGCTTGCGTGTCGTGCACGTGCGCGTTCGCTTTCCACTGCGTTGTATAGTGACATGTCGTAATGAGAATTCATACTACACAATGCAGTGGAAAGCGATATCTATATAGAGATGGATTAAAAAATCAGTCTCAGGAACAAATACTCGCGCTCATCAGACAAATATTTCCCCACCGGGAATAAACCCCGGGACCACTAGCTCCGTAGGCAGGGTCACTACCAACTCGGCGAACCTCGTCATACCCGCATATAAAATTTCAAGCCCTTTTTAAACTGATTTAATCACTCGACAAATAAAAGTGGAATTAAAAACATTTAAAGTCAAAACATTATAAACACACATTTTTCTTTCAGATAAACCAACCCTATCGTCACCCATCCACCGCACCGAGCAAGACTTTAACGCGGCGACGCCCCCATCAGACATGGAGCCCAAGAAACCAAGACCTAAGCAGGACGGGAAGAAGTTTGGCAGGCTAGCGGCCCTGGCGGACCAGATCAACAACTGGGAGGATGATCTGTCGCATCATACTAATGTAAATAATTATTAAAAATATCATGGGCCAATCTCACACACATTGACCTAGTCGCAAACTAAGCTCTAGGCATTTACAGTCAAAAGTACTAATATCTATACGGTCATCGCGTCAAAATATATGGGTAGAACTTGTGTCGGTTGATTGTCTTTGGAAGATATATATATTTATGATGATGTCCTATACCCATAGGACTAGATGACGATAAAAATATTTATATAGAGAAATACATACTTAAATACATATAAACCAACCAAGACTCGGGGACAAATCCTCGCGCGCATCACACAAATATTTTCCCATTTCGGGAATCGAAACCGGGACTGCAAGCTTCATAAGCAGTCACTGCCAACTATGCTAAATGCGTCGTCAAAAGGGATCACATAAGCACAAGCTAATCCGTACCATAATGTTAAACTAGCTACCCGCCCTCGCTTCGCTTGGGTTTATGTGAATTTTCTTTAACACCTATGGGTAAAACCGACACAAAAACCTACATAAAAAACCATACATAAAAACTTTTCTTGAAAAATTATTTAACTGATGGTGAAAACCTCGTAAAAATCGGTTCAATTGTTTATGAGATTATCGCGAACATACAGATAGATAGACGCGGCACTTATAATATGTTATGTAGTGATTAGGATAGGAAGTTGGAGTACCCTATCAAACATTAGTTATTATACAATATTTCCAGAACCCTGAACCCGCCAAAGAAACAAAGAAAAACCCCGCCAAGTCAGCTGTCAAGGACTCTGACGCGTCGACTCTGGACATCTCCATTCACTCCATCAACGACATCAACAAGGCACTGCACAATGTGAAATCTAATCAGGTACTAAATACACATTTTTCTTTTAAAATGACATGAAGAAGGCAGACGAGCGTACAGTAATGATGGTACGGTCACGAGCGTTAATTTGGGACCCATTTCAAGAAAAATATGCTTGAAGTTGTCAATGTCATTAGAGATGTCAAGTCATTTGTATATTTTAGGAAACTCAACCTTATTGTTGTAGAATGTCAGATTGACTTTGGACCTAAGGTGGGTGCCAAATTTAATCTCGTGACTGTAAGTACGATCTGTGACCCATAGACATTTGGATTCTCAATTCTACAATGTTAAGACTGCGATCCTAAGACCGCAAATTCGTTGCCAACTCTGAGGACTAAGATGGAATGCCTCTCGTTATTTCTCCGGTGGTCTAATCCCCAAACTGGGACACAAAATGCGAACACTGCTGCTTGGCGGTCGGCTCAAAGATAAGATGGTGGTAGCGATCCGGACGGACCATAGGTACACATGGTCGTACCACCATTGAAAACTTACTTATTTTGCTTGTAACGGTAACCTATCGCAACCTCGAATTTTATTTGACCGAATTTCATTTGACCGAAAACGTTTCGTTTTTTTAACGTTTCTCCGATGGCACGATGCGTATTTTTTTTATTTCACCACTTGACAATAAGTAAACATATCTTTAGTCCGAGCAACTTTTCTCTTTGTTGTCACTTGCCCTATGTATTGTTACGTATTTTATTTCAAAGCCTATTTTTCATTTCACCAGTGCTACAACTAGCCTAGTGATCGTTTCGTATTTTGTTTCTTAACCCATTTTTCACTTCATCAATACTACATATCGTTTTCGCTACGTTACGTCAAATATTCATTGCAAACCAGAAAATTTTTGTAATTAGTTTTAACTATTCCGAAAATGCAACGAGCAAAACGAATCAGGGCAGAACCGACTCGGGTAGGTTAGGTTAGAAGGCCAAGGCGGGAACTTTGCTCCCGCCTAGGCCTTCGAGGTTATTTTTTTTCATCTGTCAACAGAACAAAGTCGATTTAGGAATAGGTAAACAATTAATAAACCGAGCCGCTACAATGGGTAAATGATACTAAGGTAAAATCAGAAATGGTAAATAGATAAATTGACAAATCATTACATTGGACA
The DNA here is from genome assembly GCA_946894065.1 of Acleris literana. Classification (NCBI taxonomy): domain Eukaryota; kingdom Metazoa; phylum Arthropoda; class Insecta; order Lepidoptera; family Tortricidae; genus Acleris; species Acleris literana. The sequence goes on along the minus strand of OX335688.1, from coordinate 8,993,502 downwards.
ACTGTTTGTACGCCGAAACCAGTAATAAGGAATGGATAATTTGTCAAATCGGTAAAAAACCACAACAAGTAATGACTAAATGCAAATATTCGAAGTGATCTTTCGGGCAAACGCAAAAATAACCAAACCATAATTGTCGAAAAATATTTTTCGAACCAAAATTCGGTCAAACGGTGAGGCTCAGGTTGCATGTTACAACCTGTTGCTTTAGCCCGTCTTCTATATAATTATTGTCATAAGAGCTACATTTAAACGATATGAATACGATACCGAAGCTAGATGGGCTAAAACTATTGGAATAGCCCGTATAATGTATATCCTGTGTTCAACGACGCGTTGACCTAGTTGGTAGTGACCCTGCCTACGAAGCGCGCGGTCCCGGGCTCGATTCCTGGTATGGGCAAATATTTGTGTGATGAGCGCGAGTATTTGTTGAGTCTTGGATGTTTTCTATGTAGTTAAGTTTTTATTTCTCCTAAGTATTTATATCTTTGTCTAGTACCCATAGTACAAGCCTAGAGCTTATTTGGGGACTAGGTTGATTGGTGTGAGATTGTCACCTAAAGAAATCATGTTACTTTTCATCCCTGAGATTTGCTATAAGCCTTAATGTAGGGCCCGTTTCAACGCCTGTTTTATTTTATCCATTCTTATTCATAAAGTATGTTGCTATAAACATAAGTCCAGGCGCCACTGCTGTTTTAGGCATTCATGGTCATTGCCGTAATATAAGGCAGCCATTACACAAAACAATTCGTTCAAAATATTAGCTTCTAATTTGTTCCCAAAACCGTATTAATTTTCTTTTATCGCCAACCATGAGGACTAAGATGGAATGTCTCTATGCTCGTAATTTCTCCGGTTGTCCCGGGTGTTGGTTGGCAGGATGGTTTTTTGTATTACAAATGAATACACAATGTATAGCATACATTCATACGAAAAAGTTCTTCGTGTACCTAGTCACAAAACAGAAAACGCCGGCCGCCTTTTTTCATTGAATTACTCACTCAATTGCTATTTATTAGATTACTAGCGACCCGCCCTCGCTTCGCTTCGGTTAATATAAGTAGAAATAACCCAAGTTTAAGCCAGCGAAAGCTATGTAAGCGCCCGAATATCGATTTTTTGACGACTTGGTAAGAAAATATTGAGTTTATTTTTAGTAATAATGTGCTTTTTAGGTCATAATCATCGCAAGTCATAATGTGTTTTTTTAAAGAAACTGTTACTTTTTCAGGATTTTTATAAATCAAACCTAACCTAGCCTTGTCTACACGTTAGATATTTCAGAACTTCTGAAAAGTTTACAGTTTCAGCGATATAAACAATTATGACAATCAAAAATTATGTTAACAATTACGGTATGACCAATAAAATTATGGGAAAAAAAGGGCTCCCATATAAACCATCCGGAATAAATTCTCTAAATGACAGTGAAAACCGATTCAAAATCCGTTGCGTGGTTTAGGAGGAGTTAGCGGAAATACAGACAGACGCGGAGGGCGACTTCATTTTATACTATGTATTGATTTTATGTACAATTATCACACACAATATAAGTAATGAGGGCCACTAGACGCTCGAGTCTTAACAATATAGGGATCCTTAACAATATCGTTGTTTCAGCCGTCAAAATCCACGTCCCCATCGAAGTCGAACGTCTTCATTAGGCCGAGGAACGAATGTCAACGACTCGACAGAAAAATTGTTGCGGAACTGGTGAGTACTAGAATATAAGGATTGTTGTATTATTTTGCTTGTGTGTATTTTTTACAGACACTATTGTTGAAAATAAAACATTTTGGGAAATATTATGGATGGCAAAAGATGTAAATCCATTTCATAAGTTTCTTTCAGAACTTTCAATTTGTATGAAAAAGTAAAGAGTGAAAGAGTTCTATACATTTAAAAGTAAACTTTTATAAGGTAAGTAACATTCTTTGTATAATAAATTCTGTTTGTTGTATAAAATATTGAAAAATATAATTGTTATTCCTGAAAAATGGGCATAACCCAATTTCAGTATCTTTAAATAACTATGGTGTTGGTTTCCTTCCTAATCAATAATCAACAATTGCCTATAGGTACTCTTCCGGCACATCGCTTGGTTGATATTTGTCAAATATTTACGTTGTATCTCTTTCATTTGGCATCAATAAAAATATCAATAGTCAAGATCAATATTTGCCAAATACAGACAAGTGAGGTGTTACTATTAAGAAAATAGGCCGAGATACGACTATGTCCCCGCAAGAGCTATAGTCACTAACCCTTCGACTTTCTATGATTGGTACAATGGTGAGGGGCTTCCTAAGTGTTTATGCGAGCGGTAAACATTATTTAGTTCCTATCGGCATGTTTTATATTGGCGGAGTTGCATCTTTAAGCGTATAAAAAAATAACGCAACCAACAAGTTAAAACGTATGATTTCACTCGCATAATGGGCGTTCGAGTAGCGGAAACCAGCCCGCTTTACAATACAATACACGTACGGGGGTTCGAACTCTGTACCCAACGCTCTCGAGTCCACCCTCAGCCGCCAGACCAGTGACACTCCTCCATGAAGGTCTGTAGACACTTGTGTTAGTATGGTGTACGTATCAAAATAAAATTCCCAGAGTGGGGTAGGCAGAGCTACAGAATAACCAACAACTATAAAAACTTGTTAACAACTTAACTTGGTGCAATTAATTCTAGTATAAGTTAAACTACGCTTTACGACATTACATGTATAACTTACACTTCCAGAAGGATGCGATCCACTGCTAATTCTTACATACTATATTTACGCTTTCGTGGAACGTCAAATTATATGGTTAAGTGTGTCTTTGTGGAATATAACTTGTAAGATCGGAAATGCTATTTACCTATTGGAAGTATATGTGTGTGTAATGGGTAATTCTAACTATAGATAATGACTCTTAGGGCCCGTTGTTTGATCAGTAGTTAAAGGAAAGATGCAACATTGAGCCCTCTCTATGGGAAGGTTTGGCAGCACAGCGTCCGGAATGGCGCGAGATTGTGAAGAGGCAGGTCCGCGGGTTCGAGGAGCGGCGTAAAGCTGACTTCGACGCTAAACGCGATGAGCTAAAGGCCCGTTCACCCGTTGCCATCAATTATAATTATGTAAGCGGCGTACTCACGTGCCCTCAGTGTGCACGGGAGTTCGCTGCGAAGATCGGCTACATAACCTCCTACGGCTCAGCATACAACGAAATTTGTCAATGTAATATGAATCTATTACGAATGACATAAAGTCAATCTTCTAATTTCATCTTTTGTCATAAAAACAAAAGAAATTACACTTTACTTTCTTTGCACTAGATCTTTATTTGAATGGCCGTATTTTGTACTAGTTTTAGTACAAGGAACCTCAGGAGGATAGGCCATCTTCGGGTGCACCAGCGCCCGACCGACTAGGAGTCGAAGTGGTCGCCAAGGCCGAAAACGGTCGGAAAGATCATCAAACGTACTAAGGTTGCATTCGACCAAAATGGAATAAGTCTAATACCTAGATTAAACGCCGAATTTGTATAGACTAATCTCGGAGTAAGTCTTATTCCAAGTTTGGTGAAATGCGGCCTAAAGGCCCAGCCACACCGCTTGCGTGACGTGCACGTGCGCGTTCGCTGTGGCTGGGCCTTAATAGTTAAAAATCGTAACCATTTGTTAAATCCCAACCAAATGTGTCACATTTTTCATTAGATTTTTGAATTTTAACCATTGGTTCAGTTAACTTCTGATAAACAACTCGCCATTATTCTACTTTCAAAATTTGTTTAAACATTTAGAATTACCTCTTTGTCGAAAATGCCGCACCGCCACCTTGTCGTAAGTACTAATGCTACAGACTAAAGCCTAGACTCAATTAGACCAAGCCAGACATTATTATAAATATGCATCAGCAACTAATAAATTGGTCTTGCATATGATTACCCGAGTGACCCACTGTTTCGCCGAAGATCGTAAGCACCCTTGGGCGTCTGATTTGCGTTCAACTTGCTAGTTTGGTACTCGAGCCGCGTGGGCGCCGGCCTTAGTAGTACTACGATTGATGACAGGGGACGAGTGGAGTATTTTTTTAAATGACATTTTATTTCAAATCGATTAGAAAAAATGGAGCAGTTTCTTGATTTTGATCTATTTTTGGCTTTGATAATGTTTCGTTTAACAAATCAAATCAGTTATGACGCAAATAAACGGTAAGTTACAAAAAAAAAGTTTTGTTTATTGATGTTATTATGATATATTTTTTTTACCAACTATAATAAAATAAGCAGCATACTTAATAGCAATGTTTGTTAAATAAAACATGAAAAAGTTGTATGTCCCCCGATTTATTTTACTTAAACCAAGCCTAAGTGCCGGTTAATATAATTCGATTTTCTTATACATAGTGAAAAAGTATTTTATCCGATCCTTTTTACTGCCTGTAGCTCACGGTTTTTAGTGACAAGGGTACGGCAGCGAAAATAAACGAAACGGTTTTCTTACCGCATCCGGTTATACCGTAATGTGAGATAACACTATATCTAAAGAAAATCCTACTAGAGAAAAACGTTTCGGTAAACCGCGATGTAACCTGATCTAAGAAGTGTAGGTATTTTGCTGATTTTACATAATTTTATAGTTAAAGTTGGTAGCTATAAATTGTTTTAATAAACAATTTATAAGCGAATAACTGCTCTATTCATTCCCCTATGCTACTCCACCCGTATTGGTATCGCTGTCTAACGACAGTTTAAATCGTCGCCCGCATTGCATACTAAACGAATATTTGGCTTCGACAGAAATAGATATGTTAAATTCGTCACTCGACCTATGAAAATAATCTAGAACCGATTGTGTGCCCTAGAATGCTTCTGAACTGGCAACTTTTTATGACACTGGTAAAAAAACTCTTACTTTAACTTCCGGAAAATATACGTTTTAGGCCTTAAGGTTTCTGCCCATTACACCGTACCATATCATGACCGTACTATGAACGTATCAGGCCCGGAACGTAATTAGTAAAAATGTTGGTCGCTGACGGAACGGTCTAGTAGGCATAGTCTCATACTTTTCAATACGTACAATATTTTTTTGTCTGACACGTTCCTATTACGGTCATGGTATGATACGGTGTAGTGTGTACAGACCTATCGTGCCTAAAAAGGCTAATCCCGGAGTTAACCAAACATGTACAGTTGAATCAACTAACGAATTAGCCAGATAAATCAAAAACTATCATAAAAAAAACTGACGGAAAGTAGGGTCGATTCTCAGAAAAGCGGACACGAAATTGCATGAGTGAGAATAAGATTAACTAAATCATAGAACAGGACAGAGTTTATTTCTGGTTGGCTAAACTTTAAAAGTTGACCTGCAAGATTCGCACCCGCGGTGGACATTATAGTTTTCTTTTCTTTGTCCTGTTCAGGAGAATTGTGAAGCTATCTCTACACAAAATGCGATAACGTTTTTCTTCCTTAAACCTAGTCTGATTTTTCGTTGATTGTACTAGTATGTTGTAGAAAATATTTCTTGAATAGAAATAATGTGAATATTAACGGAAACGTACAAATCTCGTTTTTCATATTAACTACGACATAATCCAAAATTGTGGAAATTGAACTTGATTTAGAGTTAGAGGGTGAGAAACGTCGCCTGGAGCTACAGGGCATTGGGTAAATTTGTTTGAAGAATATTGTCATTATTTTTTTTCAGCGGCCACGGATGATTTTTACATAGTTATTTAGAGGACCTATAAATACACATAGATATATATAATTTATGGCGGTAAATAATATCGGAGCGGAGATTTTAAAGATTTAAGTATTCAGTTTTTAGTACAAAAGTACGCCCAAGTATGAATATTTAAATATCTCGGCTCCGATGCACTTTAGAGTATTACATTACGTAACAAAATATGTTTATTTTTAATAACTCTATCATAATTTACCACTTTTATGAATGGCCGATCACCTTGAAAATGTATGAATTTTACAAATGACAACACTTTCCCAAACCCCTTTGTATGGTTTTTTGATAGCCATGAGATTATATATATTATGGTACCTACGTAATGTTTACATTAATTAGTTTCCTCGTTTAGAATGGTTTTAATTAGTAATTTCATACTGTTTCCAGTTAGTAATATGCGTCAGGCTCCAAGTATTCTAACAGTTTTCCTTGCATTGCACAGATTTTAGTTAAACAGATCATTGGCGTTCTCGTATTTTAGTTTCCTTTATTGTAGGTATTAGTATTAATTCTCTAGTTCGGAAGGTTCTTTACAAACGGTCCAGTAAATTTTTATCTTCAGTGTCAAAGCATTATTTTATTTAGGTAGTAAAGATTGAGGTTATGTTGAAACAATACGAACGAACATTTATGTAATTTAATATCACATTGCATTAGATCGGCCAGGAGAGCTAGCGTACGCAAATTCCTTCATGTCTGGCCAAGTGAACCAGTAAATCAACTTCATAACCTTACGACTTACGACCGACTGTCTGACCTTTTATTATATTATTGGTTTGTTATTAATAAAATGAAATGAATGATTCCTCTGCTTGCTTTTCTGTACTAAGTTTAGCTAGCCTATCTTATTAAATTTGTTTTGATAAAGTAAGTATTAGATTTGGTAATTGTACAAAATGACAGTTCGAATAATTATTTTTTAATTTTGGACCAAGTCAGTTGACTTATTTTTTTTCTTATAAAACCCAACAGGGTTCAATCAGATTAGTATCAAGAACCTTTAAACTTTTCTTCAATGACCACAAAAAGTTTTTTTCCATAAAAAAAAACCAGGTATTGTATCCACAGCGTCCCATAAAGATCGCCCAAGCACAACAAACTTTAACGACGTATTTTGAGAGTTTTATGGCTTTATTTAAAGTCGACGTTTACGTCGCCTGGGTGGCCGAGACAATGGCAATTTCGGCTTTCGGCCTGAACCGTGCGCCAAGGACGACTCGTAAAATCAACGCGCTTCACACCCCTACCTTATGGCGTTATAATGCCCGCGTTGTATGCGCGCGAGTGTTTCCTTTGTTCAATTTTAGGGTTCCGTTTTAAATATGGAACCCTTAAAATGACACTTTGTCGTCCGTCTGTTTGTCAGTCTGTAAAGATCCCTTTTCACTGAAATTCATAATGGTAACATGGTTTTTTGTAGCTCTCAGTGTCTGCCAGAATGTGTCATCGCGATATAATTTAATCAGGTAGTAAAATAAAATAAAACATGTTTTTAGATCAAAAGTGTATTACATATTTTTCTAAATTAACGCGAACCGTTTCAAGTGGTTTTTTTCCGAGATGAAAGCGAGGTGTAGGGAAGACTGGGTCATGTCGAAATAAAATCAACTAAAAAAATATTATTTAAATGTAATGCTACATAAGTATATGTATTGTTACATCACAGGAAAAATAGAAGACGTAACACTAATAGTTTTTAGAAAGTCTTAAGCTTATAATATTGTGGTCGGCAACACAATCTACCGAAATACGGAAAAATATTTCCGATTTCTGTTTCATGTACGGAACCCTCGGTGAGCGACTCTGTTACGTTTTTTAACATCGAAACCTTTTCAAATTTGCGGTTAAAGGTTGTGGTTTTTTGGACAGTTGAACGGAAGCCCTTGTTTCGAGATATTTCTCGAAGTGAAGCTATAAAATCTTCAATGCATTCTTTTGTTGTAAAATATTTGGTGGTGTTATAAAAATGTTCAATGCACAAACACTTTTTTAAAATAAGTAACGGTTTTATTAACTAAAACCTTACAGAAAATACCTCGCTCTCATTAAGGAAAATAATGGTCCTTCGAAATAAATAGTGACGTACCTATATAAACTTATCTGCGCCTCTATTCTTGGCGGTAATAGTACATTGTTGCAGAGGATAGAAAGTACGCGATTTTTGGACGAGTCATATTGAGGGCCGAAACGTAGTTGAGGCCCTCTAGTGTACGAGTCCATAAATTGCACTTTCTACCGAGGCAGACATAGTGCTTTTCCCAACTACTGAGAGGAAATAAAATAAAAATTCATATTAAAAATTTACTGCCATTACTGTCAAGTATATAAAAGCTATCAAAACGTTGACAATACGATGACAGGCCTACGATATGGTTTTTACCTCCTATAATCTCGGTCCTGATCGCTTATAAAAAAATCAAAATCAATTCAGCTAGCTCCCTGTATTCCTATTTGTAAATGTACTACGTAGAACCTTGGTCTCCACTGTAGGTGCGCCGATGCATTCCGCTCTCATTGTATGAAGATTTTATTGCTGCCCCCATTTAGTACCGTGCGGTTTGTTTGTATTACCATATTGTCTCCCTTATCGAATTGGACTCGTTTATTTTGAGCTATTATAAGTTGGGAGTTACCTACTCCAAGTTGTAACTCGAGGGAAACAAATCGGGTGCTTGTTGTGAATATCGTCAACACTATAGTCTCTACAAATTGAAATTGGCAAAGATGTAAACACAACCAAAGGAACCAATTTTGACCATTATTACTTACTCGATAATCACGTGCTTTTAAATATTTTATGAGGTCTTAGCAGTGATTTATATATACTCTTGATCTTTACACTTTCACATTAAGTTTAAGATTAAGTAAGTATTAAATATACGTTATTTTAAATAAAAACACGCTTTATGAATATTTGAGGTTATGTGTCAAACAGTACTAACTTGTTTACATCTTTGGCAATTACAATTGACACAGACTTTACATTAACTATAATAAAAAAAAGGACTCGGGAAAGTACATTGGATACTATTGATCCTATAGGATAAACGACTTCTATGCGGGCGGAGTCGGAAGCAACAGCTAGTACATATATCTTTATAATTCTTTCGTTAGATTTGTCCAAACAATTACGACACTAAGTATCGTTCTAAGATTAAGTCATGCATATTGTCAATTAATTAGTATCTCCGCTTTCCTCCCTGTCTTGTTACAATGTTTCGTATATTTTTCTCAATGACTTTAATTTATTTCTCAAAATTCCCCAACTTCTAAATAAATCTTGCCACACGCCGACGTGTGGTAGCCCTCGAATAGTTGCGGCTTCTGATCTCGAGATGCGCTCTGAAAGATTGGCATCAATAGGGCGTTGGAGGAATGCGCGACTTGATTTATTATTTCATTTTAAAATATACAATAAAAGCTTTCAAATATAGCTTGGGATTATGAAAGTCTTTTGAAATTTAGTCCTATAAGTTTGTAGTTGTTTTTCACTTTGCAGTCGTCACATTTAAGATTTATTATTGAATTCAATACGTAGGCTCTTTTAGTTTCTCCCTTAAGAGTCGTGATTGCCTTAACATTCCCTTCTGGTCATATTTTCGCCTAATGTATATATTTTTATTTACAGTCATAATTTGAATATCATACATAATAAAAGTCTACTTAGTTCATTAGAACTACTTAAGACTACTTACCTACTGTTCAAAGGGTAGACCGCGTACAAAATATGCTCATACGAGTATACTTCTACGAGTATATTTCTGGAAATTTCTATAACTCGCAGACGCCTGCTAAGCTCTTCGTTAATTTCAATAGTTAAAATAACCTAACTACAATGGCAAAATATTAAGCTTTCTCAAGTAAAGCTTATCAGTCCGTTATTCAAAGAGTTCTTATTCCGACATAACATTGCACCCGCTGATTTTGCCCGTAATTTTGTACATCGCATATCACTTTCAGTCCAACTACCGTAACGGTCAAGGTTTTACTGTTAGAGATGTATTTAATTTCATGCGTACTAACAAACGGTTTTGTTCCTGTTTTTTATGTCATGGGTAAGGCAAACGAACACACAGGCCACCTGCCACCTATTTCACCATCCTGACAATGACTGGTTACAGGTGTCATTTCAGTATACATGGCGTAGCTGATATGAGTCCCACTGATGTGAAAGCTTGTTAACTTTGTAATGTACAGCGAATTGTCACCTGTGACCTATCACTGTCAATAAGGTGAAATAGGGGGCTGATGGTAAGTGGTACCTGAGACCAATAGATATTTGTAAACAACCCTAAGACAACGACTTGTCAATATCTGCATGTCATAAAATCTCAAAGATACACGGAAATATAATTAAAAAATTAAAATATAATTATCATAATAGCATTTCTCAAATTCCAATTGTATATTTTCAATCATATGCCTGAATGAAAAAAAACTACATATGTTTGAGCTATTGAACCTTCCGCGGTTTTTAAATTCCTTGCTTGTCAACGGACTACGTCTCTTCATAAAACGAAATACATCATCGTCCTAATTTTACTTTTCGTTTTTTATTTATGTAGCTTCTAGCGTAGAGTTATTATTTATTTATAATGGCACTGCACCAATATACAATTTGTTTGCATCACACCCATTTCATGCAGCGTTGAAACATGGAGCATTGTAGATCTAGAGATAGCATTCACGGAAACGAATCCAGACGTCTGATGACATTTTAAGCGGCCCGCCGACATGCGAGGTTATTTTAGATTGCATCGGAAACTATTAGCTTTGATATTGCTGAAATCTTAATAGGTCATAGCAGTTTGACTAATGAGATCGCCAAGTTGCTTTTCTTTCGGACTTCAGTTTTCAGATCTGTTTTTCGTCTCCATTATGGCTTAGATGGATTAAGTAAGTAGGACTCATCATACTTCCCTGGTGAACACCTTGAATTATTTGTATTTAACCGGCGCTTGGTTACCTAAACTGGCTTGATATATAATTTAAAAAAAAGAATGACGCACTAGATATTATGTATCATTTAATAACATAGTGGACTTCGACGAACCACAGCTGCAAATGTAATCGGATACTGTCGAATGCGTCCATAATGTTTGATTGCAAAGCGTAAAACTGGGATATGAATCAGCGTTCCATTATTTTAATGGTCCTTTACATAATGAAAATGAGGTTAGTCATGATTATTGTATAGAACAAATATTATACTTATATTATCGATGATTTAAAATTAAACTAAGCTCACGAGATCTAATAGATACATGCTTTTTCATACTATAAGTTATTTAATTAAACTACTATGTTTGTTTGCTTTCATTCAACTCGTTGACTCACGAATTGCTTTGGATTTAACTGACGAAAATAAAAGCAACATGAATCCTAAGCAAATAGCCTTGCCTGGAGAGACAAATATAGGTATCTAAATTCTAATATGCATTAAATATTACAGTAGGCTTGAATGGGCTGATTTTCTGCAGACTCTATTCTCCTGGGTAAAACCTGGACATGTTTTGGTATTGTCAACTTTACTTGAGTGGTGGTAGGACCTTGTGCAGGGTCCGTCCGGATAGCTACCACCATCTTATCCATTAACCTACCGCCAAGCAGTAGTGTTCGCATTGCTGTGTTCCGGTGTGGGGATAAGACAACCGTTGAAATTACTAGCATACAGGCATTCCATCGTAGTGCTCAGGGTTGGCAACGCATTTGAAGTCTTAGGATTGCAGTTTTGAGATTGGTCTTGAGATTTCAAATGTCTATGGGTCTCAGGTCCCACTTACCATCAGGTGGCCTGAGTGCTCGCGTGCCTTCTCCTTGCCATAAAAAAAAACAATAGCTCTTATTTTCTTAACAGTAATGCCGAGTTAAAATCAATACAATAACATGTCAAAAGCAATATGGTTTTACCCGTAGAATAGAGACTCTGGTCGACGATTAATCTGGTAGACCACCGACTTCAATGTATACGCCAGTTTTCCGTAAAGGGTTGATGCCACTACTATTTCTAATCCAATACTACCTAAGAATCCTAGCAGACCTTTGACGATTATAATAATCTATTGTTATATAGCTTCTGCCAGCGTCTTCGCCCGCGTTGATTACGGTTATCGTTACTCCCTCGGGAACTTATTTTCCGCGATGAAAAGTAGCCTATGTGTTGATCCAGGGTACCTACAAGCTATCTCCATTTCAAATTTCATCCAAATCCGTCTAACCGTTGCCGCGTGAAGGAGTAACAAAAAAACACAAACTTTCGCATATACGAGTATAATACCTAATTAGTAGGATTGCATTTTTTATCCTTTTGTAAACATTAGTAGGTACCTATGTTAATTCGGAAAATGTCGTCTTGTGTGTTGTGAGTCTCTCTTCGAAAAACTTATTTCTTTAATACTAAGAATTCAGCCGCACCGCCAGCATGAATAGAAATGCGCCAATACATTGGCAAGTTGGTACTACGTGCTTTATCTCGTTTTTCTTTGAGCCTTTATGGAGATCTGAACACCTGTGGGGCCGGTGGACTTCTACCCATTGCCGAGTGTGAATGCATTATTTAGAAGAAAATTGCACTTCTAGAGAAAGGAATATTTAATTTAAGAACATCGTGGTCGTATCAATCAATATTTTTAAATACTAGAGGACGCTCTGAAACAGTTCGTAAATACAGACAGTAATTTAAAAAATTGACACATCTGTTTGTTTCGAAAAATAATGCAGTAAATATGATTACCTTATAAATACATGGTTAAACTTCGAAAGAACTTAATTTCTATATTTAATAAAAAGAATTCAGGAAATCATTTTGGCTCTCTAGGTCTTGTATCGGTTCGTTTTACTAGTGCCTGAGTTATGACCTTAAAAACCGGTTCTGTATCCACAGTAATCAAGTTATGAAATTGACGTTAAATTTTTACTAAAAATATTTTTAGGCTACAAGTGAATGCCAATAAAAACTCCGCGTTCGAGAACAAATCTTCACGGATAAGCTGGCAAATAATCATTAACAGAGTTTTCATTATCTAAAATGAATAACGGAAGTCAGTAATGAGCAACCTTTTTTACCGGAAGCGGCTACACTATCATTGTAGTAATGTTGGTATCGCTAATAAAATCCCATTTGTAAATCATGTCTGTTTATTTATAGACGTGCGCGTCATCTCGGCTCTGTCGTCGCATTGTATGCGCGGGCGCAGCAGTTGATCTATTCCCAGATGTTTACTCGGAACGCCCTGTATTTAGAATAGGGTAAACGCGCTTTATGCTTGCAATCATTCAATGCCCGTGTCAAACACCCCGAGGCAAAATATGTACAAAAGACGATCATGCGCACTGAATGTGTGTTTACCGTTGTGCAAGAACAATCCTTTGTAAATAAATTCCTACGGCGATAATTTTTTTTTTTAAAGGGTAGCCCATTGTTTCCCTGTCATTTTTGACATAATTATTGATTGTCATAATCTTTAAACCGTAAACTTTTTAGTATTTCTAACGTAGGTATAGAAAAGGCTAGGCTAGTTTAGGTTTGATTCATAAAATCCTGAACGGGCAACAGTTAAATTATGGCAGACTATACCTAGAATCTTTTTAAAGAAATAAAATCGGCCGCTGTATATTAAGCATTTCAATTGACAAGATGGTAACGATTTGTAGCATTCGGACCAGCCAGCGTGGCGCGGCGCGACGGTGTCGTGGCGTCTTCTTGGCGTGGAAATTAACAAGGAGTTCTATGTAGGCCGTCACACAGATTACGCGGCGTCGCGCCACGCTATCACCACGCCCGCGCCGCGCGACGCTGCGTGATCTGTGTGACGGCCGGCATATTACTCCTTGTTAATTTCCACGCCAAGAACAGGCCGGCTGTTTGACGAACGCTTTAATCACTGACTTTAATAGTATAGTTAACAGTTCTTCAACGGCATGTAACCAAATTTGATTGAAATAAAAAGGGTTGTTTATCACACGCATGGCACTTTGATATTATAACTAAGTAATTGATTACTCCCGAACAGATGGAATAGATGTCCCTCCATGCTAGGGACAGGCTGGGTCCCAAACATGAGACACCGAACCAAAGTTTATTTACTACTTATATATAATTAATTGTAGTTCTAGGACATCCAGACTCATTGCCAGTTCAAAGTTTTTCGCAGATCATTACATTAGAACCGCATTACCTGATTTTGAGTGAAATGCGCGTTTTTTATTACTTGGTATTGGACATCTTTCTAAAGATCAGTTTTTTACTACGGCCGTTACTATTTATTAGGACATTAGGAACGTACCTCGACCTGATTGCCTCATAGATGTTAACTCGGCTTTGTCAGCTATTCTAAATATCATGCACAAAAGTCCTTTGTGCCTACAATCTCGTCATGTGCGACTAATCTCAGCTCTGGACCTTATTTAATAGTTACGAAACAATTGGCTCACCAAAACAATGATCAGAATATAAAACTTTAAGAAGATCGTTAAATATTTATGGCTCGTTTTATCACACCCAACATTTCCATGCGTTTATTTTTCAATTGCATCATTGTTACGTTACACCTCTACTATAAAGCTATCCGACTCATTTAAAACAGGCTTTGATACTAGTTTCTGCGACGTGGAATAGTTGGCTTCCCTATTCGTTTCGGTTGCAGTTTGTTGAACCAAGTTTTTGCGCATCTGTTACCGGTCGACTTGATTTATCCGAGTTTTTATCTGAGGCTTTGTAAGATCGATCGTTGGTGCAACGAACTTAGTAAAAGTAGACGACGGAACGTCTAGTGGTGTGATTATTTAGGCATAGTTCCTACAGCTACAGATTTTTAATAGAATGCTTTGAGTGAGTTAGGGACTGCCATACTCCAGTGCTCATTCAAAAGAGGACGATAAAACTTTCATGTCATGGTTTCTGTTGTGTCTAAGCAGTGAGAAAGTGTTCGCAGGCATGCCTATGATTTCATAAAAACCATTACCTTTCTATTGTTAATCTTAGAGAAAACAAGTCTCAAGCCCTCGACATAGAATAACAATTTGAATCCAAGCGGTAAAATTGCCTATAATAAAGGTGCTAACGTTGCCCAAAGCTGCATACCGACCGACACGCCCATCGCAATCACCTTGACAGTGTATAACAATGAAATTTTCGTAAACACGATTTCAAAGAACCGCTCGAACCTAGTCTAAGAAAAGTAACGGATTGACGTCAAAATGTCATTGACTTGTCGGGGGAATGATATTGGTAGGGTCCCAAATTTCAAGTGGCTGGAATTGGTTGATGGGGCTAATTCCAAACGCGTCGTGAGTGACGTTGTCTTGGTTATTAGTCGAGATGTGGGTAAGGTTACGTGGTATTTAGATGCAATCCGATACGGGGTTGAACCGAATTAGTAAGCTCTCGCCGGGTCTGGTGAGGAGAATTACGATACGATTTGTGTTTATTGTTTCGTGTCGTTCGTAAATAACGACATTCTCTGAACGAGGAGTACGTTATGTCAGCTAAGAAACGGTCCATTGCTGGATATGTGTCTTCCCCAAAGATCTCAACCTGATTCAGTCCTGGGAGCCTAATCAAGATGCCTAACGCTTAGTTAGCAATATTCGAAAATCTATAATGAGTAGGATTGATTTAAGCTGATGCCAGATCACGTCGACCGCTTACGACAATTCCATACATTACGAGTCTATAGAAAATAGAAATACTACTGATCTCTACCAATTATAATAGGTCCTATCGTGTGTTTGCATCTAGCTGTTTTCCGCACCCTTTATCGGATCGTCAGGCCACCTTGTTGGAGGTTAGCCAATAATTACGCCTTCCGGTAACCGGTCGTCACTGTAGAACCTTTTCGCACCGGCCATCTGCCTATAATACCTATGATGAGAATGTAATAATGAGTAATAAAGTGGTGGTTTCAGTGGTAGTAGGACCTTGTGCGGGGTCTGTCTGGATCGCTACCACCATCTCATCCTATAACCCACCGTCAAGTAGCAGTGTTTGCGTTGTTGTGTTGTGGTGCTGGGATAAGACAACCGGTGGAATTACTAGCATAGACGCGTTCCATCTTAGTCCTCAGAGTTTGCAACGCGCTTGCTGTCTAAGGATTGCAGTCTTAAGATTGTAGACTTTAGGATGCAAATGTCTATGGGTCTCGGATTCCACTTACCATCTGACCTGTGTGCTCGTTTGCCTTCTTTGCCATAAACGATTTAAATCGTTAAAAGCTACAAAGTAGCGCGACATCTTGCCATTGTAAGTGTTAGTACTGATTATAATAACTAAATTTTAATGGACCCGATTCTATGTGCACATCGCTTAAATAGCCTAAAACTAAAATGTCTAATTTTTTGACTTAGTTTAGAAGGTAGATTTAACAAGTGCTATTCCAGTATGCCAATGTAATATCGCATAAGACCGCCTAAAATAAGAAGCGTCAGATTCAAATTAGCGCTGTCATTTGATTATGACAGCTGCTCATAGAATAGCAAAGTGTTTTAGCGACTCCTAAATAAAATTAGGAAGTTTAGAGGCCACTGTAGAATCGGGTCCATTGTCTCATTTGTTTATACCAAGGCAAACGCTGAATCCTCCATTGGGTCGGGGAACGTTAAACTGCTTAACTTAACCGAAACTTTAATCTAACATGTCCTAATTAACACTGTATTGTTGACATAACAATTATTACTTATGACTTCCTCTACATGCTCAGCTATTAACGCCTAGAATTGTTTATCATTCGCTTGGATTCACGCACTTTGCGCGACCTTGGTTCAATCTCAGGTTAATAGCGACCTGTGTCGATGAACCATGTTTATTCACAGGGTTCCGTATTGTTATGATACTAATCTACGAAGGCGCACCCTATCATTTAAATTGACGTTGCACCATTGTCAATATACATACAATTAAGTAGGCTAGTCAAGCGCGACTTAGATGGAAAACACCCTTATTTATAAACGCAGTATAAACCTATTTTAGTTAAATATGCTTTGTCACTTTTAGTTTAAAAAATTGAGGTTCAAATGGCTGTTGCTTATCGTATAGGTATGCACATATCATGACGAAATGAAAAAGTATTTCATAAACAATATTTACGCCATTAAAGCAAAGCATGTTAGTTTGGAATATGGCAGCATTGGCAGCCTAAAAAAGGCTCATGTTTCCTATCTTATCTATGTCCTTGGGTCGTAATCTAACGTTACAAATTTAACAAATTTACGTAAGTATCTACGCTACAATATCGCACCAAGTTTCAATGGCTCTAAAATAAGTGATTCACAGACCGCCAACATTAAAAAACGCTTTGGAAATACCCCGGAAGACTTATCAATGCCTAATCCTATTTGTTTCTTTGAATTGCCTGCAGCTATAGGGGTACAGGGATAATTTACCCCCGGTACCTTTCCCTATCGGGTTACAGAAAAAAAAACTCATTGTGCTGTAATCGGTTTCCGCAGTTTCATTTCAAATTAATTAAATACTTTAGAAAAGTTAAAGAATAGAAGATGAGACACACAAGTACCATGATTGATCGAGAAGTTCGAAAACCGTTTTACGAACTTTACTTTTGTATTTTTGTAAAGGATCCAGTGAACCCTGAAAAGTTTTTTCGATTGACGGTATCCTAAAACTTAAGTGTGCTACCATGTTGTCTCGTGATTTAGTAGTTCCCCTGTCACGCCTCGTAGTTACGTTCTACATACGGCTTTTGTTCACTCAAGGTGTTTATTTACATGTTATGCTTTTCGTAATTTTATTTGTTAAGCCATAATCGCGCTAATGACACGTAATAATTGTGGGTTAAAAAACAAAGTAGGAACGTCTGCGGTCGGTTCCCGCACGTGTGGCTCGCATCCTCCGACCGCCAGTTGTTAGCTCGACGTCAGCCGCGCCTCACGCGTCGCTGACACGCGATATCAACACCCAACCCCACCGGAGCTCCCCACTCGACGCTAACGGTGCGCCCTCAAATTAAAACAATCACGCTACCACAGATGATGCAACTCCGCCAACCTCTTTAACACACTAACAAACTCCATTCATCAAACTTTGTCAAAAAAACCGCCGTGTCAATACACGATATGCACGCACGTGCTCACCCCGCACCTTGTGCTACCGTTGTCCAATCGTAGGAGGACGAGGGCTACCGGCGCGTCTCGGCCAGCCAATCGCGGCTCGTGTACGATTTCAATACCGCGAAAACCGCCGATCCCGCCCGACAGGAGCCGAAGCGCGCATCGACAACCCCCAGTGCAGCTGCAGCCCCCAACATGGCGACAATGGTCGCCAGTGCGCAGCCGGCCAAACCGGCGATCACTAAGAAACCTTCAATCAAGAAGTATAAAGCGCCCACGCCGCCGCGGATCATCGACGATGAAAACTGTGAAAGTGACAAAGACAAAGAGAACAATCTGGTGCGGGCAAACGACAATGACGCGACCGAGAGTTGTATACAAACAAAGCCAGAGCCGGCCGACCACGACCCCGTTCCGGACAGGGGTTCGCCTCTAGTAAAGAAATTCGCGCCGAAGCTTAACGGCAATGTAGACAGGAACTCGGTGCTCTCCCGGGCCGCGATGTTCGAGGCCGGCAGCCCTAAGGCCAAGGACCCGGCCGAGATGTCCCTCCGCGAACGAAAGGCCCTTTTCGAAAAAAACAAGGGAGCCGCTATTATACCTAAGGCTCCCTTTGGACAGGCACCCTCCGTCAAAACTCTACACGGGGATAAAGGTAAGTCGTGTTCCCTTTTACTATTTATAGACGTTTGGTGCCACTTATAGAACAATGCATTTTATCATATTTGAAGCCTCCTAAAGTCACGTCTGATTGTGTAGAAGTCAGAATAAATATTTAGGTAGTCTTTCATTACCAAACATAAGCCCTTCACGGATTTTAATTATGAGACACCAACAGAAACAATAAAACACATTAAAAATTATAACACATACCTAGTAACATATATGGAATCCAAAAAGATGAAAATTTTGAAATCGAAAACATGATTTAGCCAAAACCAAAAATTAAGATTAGGTAACCTACGATAATCTAATAAAATTAACGTACACATTAATTAATAAGTTACCGGCACAAACCGACTTCCTTTAATTTCGAAATGGTTGTGCAACAGCGCAAGCCTCGCTCGTCAGACGCAACATGGCCTGCAAATTCCCGACCAAATCGAGAACCGCGCAAAAACTCGCATCAATGTTATGACACTACTTCATCCATCGTACACATCGTCTAGGTCTTAAAATGACGAGGAAGCTGCATAGAAAATTCGACTGTAATAACCACTAAATCCTTACTATTCGGCTTGATATCATAACAGCATTCAATAACAGCCAATTTTTTTGTATTGAAAGGCTATTTCATTAAGTATGAGATCGTAAGTCGTAACGGCAAATCCAACTAAGAGCACTTGCTCCGACTGTGTTTTTTTTGCTGCTTTTTGTGCTAGTTTAGAGCTAGGTGTAAGTTTAAATTAGCACCCTTATACGTTCAATTATAACCTATTATCTCTTGAGAATGTGTATTTTTTATAGAAAGAATTGCTTTCAGTCACTTAAAGTATTATAGACCGTTATTGCGTGCATTATTTTTTGCGTTCGCGTAAGTAAATCAATGGTAAATAATTTTACTATCTCACTGAGTTCTATCAAACTAACTTAAGTAAAAGTATCTCGAAAAAAATTGCTTCCAAATAAAAAATAACCAATAAGAAACCGAAGAAACCGTCTGTTCCACAGACAAACAATGTAAACGAACTTATCTGTCTTTACTACGAGGTTCAAGAGTGAATTTCTAATAATGTTCAGGTAACGGCTGGTTAAACAACTGAACTAATTACAAGTAAATGACAATGCAATCGCATGATCTAGATTGAAGACAAAGAACGCAGTCAAAGGTCTTTGTTTTGCACTCCGAGTCTTTGTTGATCACCTTACTTTGAATAAAACATATTCTGTTTTGTCATCAGTTCCATTTCACATCCGAACTTGCGCAATATACAAAATAAAGAGAAACTTGAGCTAGGTATAGAAATTCCAGAAACTCGCGAAGCTATATTAGACACTGAACAAATAACAATGCTTCGTCGTCGATTCCGAGAAAAAGTCATAATTACAACTCGGCAGGAAAATTTACATTGAATGAAATCAATCGGACGCGAAAACAATTATTTTTGTTGTAGGTATTGTTACGTTACGTCATAAATCCGTGTAAAAACTCCCAATAAGCCAAACCCATTAATTAATACATGTTTTTCCCTATCATATTCATTATGCACCGCGTATTGAACTGTTTTTACTGTGTTGCGTGATCAGGTGATCACGAGCTTAATTTCTGAATGATAATCAAGCACCACAGTAGATTCGACTTCTTATTTAGGTCTAATGATCTCCCAAAAAACAGGCATAAGAAACTTATATGCGTAGAGACAAGGGCCATATTGTCCATGGTTACAAAGGGCGTCTTATTACGCTCGTTGCCATGGGAACGAGCGTCGTACTTCCCCTCACGTCTCCTGCAAACAATGACGCAGTTAGCCAATGGGGCATATTAGGAACACGATCAATGAAATCAAATATTATAACTCGAAGCATGTTTAAACAACCGCTGACTGTTCAAAATGAATGCATACGAGTATCTACGAGTTAAGCGCTCGTGTTGTACCACTGAACTTACACTGTTGTCATGAAGATTGATAGTGTAATGTGCCCCATTACATGACCCCGATCCACGTGCCACTATTTGGAAGTTTCATCCGCCAGCATTGTTGTCTATCCATACCAATAAATAAATTTGAAGTGTCTGTCTGTGCTTCCAAAATAAATGTCAATTTTTTATCCAAAACTGATATTTTAACGTGACTAGTGAGAAATTAGCATTTTTTGTAGTTATGTCTCTATGTTTGTCCGGTTAGTCGTTTCAGAGCTTATTCGATACAAAGAATAAGCTCTGAAACGACTCAACGGATTTCAATAAACGCTTCAGCGATTAAAATAATAATACTAAAATGTTCTTGTACGTTTCATTTCGATATCTTTATATATTGGAGATATTCACCAGTAACTACAAACTTCTGTTACACACAAACTACTAATTGCATTACGGGTATTTTTATTTAAAAATAATATGAAACTTATGAATTTGATATGGAATAATACACCAATGATGGCGATATAAATGCCGAATAATCGCTCCCAATTCAGATTAAATTACATTCGAGATTAAACACCATTCTTTGTAACGTCTCGACTGAGACTTGATATCTGCTGTTTCGAGAAAGGTCCACTAAACGACAAGTCTGCACTCAAGACGGCACTGGTGAAATTCTCGCAAGTGTCAGTGTGACAAATTTCGTATTTGCACGTCACAACGACTTCGTTAGCACGTCCTTAAAAGGAGCGTGTCCAACTTCAAACGGTTTTGAGTCGTCCAGTTTTTCGCCAATGGAAAGTATGCCGCGTGATGTCTTTGAGGAATCTTACTAATGTCTATGACCAGGTTATATTTAAACTGTACTTTTCATTTTACCTTTTGTTTTGTTAAAAACCGACAACAAAAATAGTATTTATAAGTTTAACGTGTGTATGTTGTTCGGTCTGTTCCATCGTAGCTTCCAAACGCATAGTCCGAATTGGACGCGATTTATTTAAAAATAAAGCTAGTTTAATCGGGATGGTTCTTAGCTAGATTTTATGAAAATGGTTTGTGCTTTTTAAGAGATATCAGCTCTGGAAGAAGCCCTATTATACTCTATTCTAGACTTCGTTTACTGGATCTCGCGGGGCTGGTCAGTAATTTTATCTAGGTTAAGTAGGCTATATCTGTGCAATAAACTAAAGAGGGTCAGACATTAATAAACAAACTTTCGCATTTAGATACATTGTAAATATTTGCATAACAAGTTTACAGATACATGTGCTTTGAATCTTGAACGGCTGAGCAGTTGTTATGATGCCAAAAAGTTCCAAAGCCTTGCCGTGCCATATTAAGCGGCAACTCGTACTAATCAGCATAAACACTCCATACTCAGGCCACAATGCTCGTCCACTGACTTATGTTAACTACGTGCTTAAAACCATGTACCACACTTATGCTTAAGCATAAATGCAAATCTCAAGTTTCCTATTGACTCTGTCGTCGTTATATCTGTCTCGTACGCTTGCATAATAAGCTTTCCAAAATGACAATACCGATGCCAAACTAGGTCTGTAACGGAACGAATCTGCCTGTTACACTTCGCTAGTCTTTTGCTGTCGGGAAAGTTGCGTTTGACAGAGTAAAAATCGTAAAGGCTGTCCGAGGGTTTTGAAATTCTTTGAGTTTTTGCAGTAGCTTGCTGTGATGTTACCTACTTCCTAGATTGGAAGTTATTTCAAAACAAATCTTATATCAGATTCCCAAATCATTAAGATACATAATATTGAGTACAAATTAAAAACAATTCCTTTATTTAAATCTTAAGTTTTGGGATCCCACAATATATTCAGAAATTGTGGTATATTTGGAAGTTAAGTACCTACCCACATTAACATGAAAATTTTAGTTGTAGAAATATTAATAAGTATAATGATCTAATTACAACCCTAGCTAATATCAAATAAATCAATCAATATAAGTATGTAAATGCGGAAGTCCGTTTGTTTATTTATGTTCGTCTGCGTCGAAACAGAGCAATGAATTGACATGAGTTGCTGTGAGAGCAGAGAGTATGATACCTACTTCCTTTTATCCCGGAATATTCGAGATGTTAGTGATAATCGTATTCTACGTAGTGTGTTAAAAACTAGTATTTGGTAATGTAACAGCGCGTTAGTATTTACCGTAAAAGTAATTACCTAAGTATCAATATCCCATTTACAGCAGTTAAGGCAGACTTAATGCCTTAGTCGATTATTTTCGCCAAAACATTCAAAGTCAATCTTTGCACTTAGGATAATTTTAGAGTAGAAATCAGATAGCCATGCAACCGGTCTAAATTACTAAAAGGTAGCCGTGCAATCGGTTTAAATAAAAAACTAGCCATGCAACCAGCCTAAAAAGGTCAACCAAACTGCCTAAGTTCAGTAACGTTCTCCGTTTAATTCAGTCCACTTTCGATTTCCACCTTTTATGTCCTAATAAAGTTATATAATTAGATATCTTTTGCTCGTTACCGCTACAATGCAGCCTACACAATTTGTCGTATGTTCCAATCGAGTGCCTCGGTCATTATACCTACGTTTCACCTGTCCCGTGCCATATCATTACCGAAGGGGTCCCATGATCATTAGTAACGCAGTACTGTATTTTGCAGATACAATAAAAACTCAAAATATATGTTTGCTATGAGAAATACTGGAAACGGTGTTTAAACTGCGGGTTTCAAATATTAAGGTGTCGCTGAGTTAAATAGTTACAATGACTTATAGTGTAACTAGCGACCCGCCCTCGCTTCGCTTCAGTTTATGTGAGTTTTCTGTCACACCCGTGCATAAACCAGAATTGATTATACATAAAAACCTTCCGCGAAAAATTATCTAACTCATGATGAAAACCGCATCAAAATCGATACATACAGACAGACTGACGCGGCGGGGCAGTTTGTTTTATAATATGTAGTGAAACTAGTAAAACATGATCGTGGTTTCCCCTAGGTCCCTTTACAAGCTTTTATTTGCCTTTTGTATGTGTGATGTTTACGTTAAATACTGCAAGTAAATTCTTCCAATATTTGAAAAATAAAAATAATGCGGCCTACCTGGCACTCTTCGTGTATCTATAGTTTATAAAATATTCTGTGTTAGAAAATTAGGCAGGCCATATTTTTATCTTCCACCCCGCACCTAGCGCGTTTACTACGGCAATACGGGTCGTATATTCATACGAAAATAAAATATGACTTATGAGTACTGTCTACGTCTTAAGCACGTCTAGTATAGCCTTTCCTCTCATCACACTTTGACTGCCAAGGGCTCCGATTTTCATACAATATGGACCCGCCTAGCGGGTCGTTGGCACTCAAAGTGATGTCAGTAACCCATTTTCATTCACTGACCAGTCAGATTCTATAAATTTCAAAGTTATTAATAGAGATCGGGAATATTGAATCTACTGACTGTTGACGACTTTCTCGCAACACTATACAGGGACTATATTTCAGCACGGGTAGCACAAGTAGTATTTTCTCGCTTTTCGCTCAGTGCCTCTCTATCGTTACTGACTAGATAGAAAGGGAGATCCGAGCGATAAACAAGTCGCGGCAACTTGTGCTAGCCGTGCTGGCGTTAAAATCATATCGTCTTTGACTTGTTATGGTATTGTTTTGAACTCAACCGCCCTTACTGTCAAGGTCAAGTAAATAAGACCTATCAAAACGTTAACAATGTGATAGCAGGTTAAAGACGATATGTTTTTACCGGTTCTCCTATGGAAGCCCTAATCGTCATTCGTCAATTTTCATTTATCCTAACGCCATTTCCGCTTAAATTTTAAAACTTTTTAGTATTGTTATAATACAACCCTAACCTAACCGAACCGAAGATATAATTGGAAAACTTATAAAGTTGCCAGACTCATCTGAAAAACAATTTAGGGCAAATGAAAATTCGGACAAAAAATGTGTTAGGAGAAACGTTGTTAGGGATTGTGAGGGACACCCGTTTTTACCGCCTAAAATCTCGGCTCAGGCGGTGTCATATCCGTAATGGCCTGATGTTAAACATCAATTACCGTAATTGGTGAAATATAGCTTCATAACAAAATTACTGACTTGCTACTGGACTGCCGATTTTTCAAGTAAATTGCATCATTTGATGTATTTACTCAGGTCATCAAGGTTAGAATGACAGTGGTAGAAAACATTTTTGCTATTAGCTATAGGTAAATACTATGAATCTCCAATAGGACAAGCATGATATGACTGCGTTTACGTGCACACGATGGAACTATATTTTTGACAGTCTTGATTAGGAATTGTGAATTTTGCTTTTTTTTTGTAGCAAATAATGTTTAATTTTAAAATGTATTTACAAACAATCATGTTTATACCTAGCCTCTAAACTAGCCAGCCATTATATTCGACCTACACCATCAATCTGTCATTGTATACGAGACAATCGCGATAAACGCAAACGCATAATGCGGCCCAGTGAACCGTGGCGAAACGTTGGCGATCCCTGCACCGCGTGGGATTCGGAAGCGGCCGAGAAGAGCCGTGGAGGTGGACCGATAGTTGGTCGCACCTTGCCATTCCGTGCCCGAACGCAAACCGCTAAAGATCGATGTTGTACTTACTATAGTTTCCAGTGGTCGTAAACGGTTTTCGACGCTCCTTCAATTTTTATTGAAAAATTGATTGACAGTGTGCTTGTTTTTTCAGTGGTGGTTTTGAGTCAGTTTTATTTTAGGATATATTTTTATAGAAATCAAAGTTGTCAAAAAAGTGTACGTCAAATCGTTTTAAATACGTAAGTGTTAAAATATTTTTTTAAATTAAAAAACGTCCTCTCTAACATTTTTAAAGCCTCGAGAATATTTTAAAAATTTAATGGCCATTAGTTGCGCGTTTCCGTAATTACAGTGGGTTAGATAAACACTGAATGGTTTATGCGTTTAGTCGTTATTAGATCCCTATCAGAGCCTTGTGGAGGCACATCATAAAAACTGTAAGGGTAAGGTTAACCGACTATTGTACTTAATGTATACTTAACTAGCTCTTGACGGAGTAACTTGCGGATATTTCTTAATGAACTTTACCGAAAAAAAACATTGTAAATCCTGTATTAAATATCAATAAATAATACTCACTTTCCGCTCGCAACTTTGACCGCAAATATAATAAATAATATAACAACCTAAATGTTTGTAAAAATGCAAATAAACAGACAGGTGAGCTCGGAATCTTTATCATTGGTTGTTGACCACTGGGTTTAGTTTTTGTTTAAGTATATTTTATCAGATTCACGTTTTCGGGTTTTTAGTCTTAGACTACGGAGAAAAGGCACATGTGCAATTAGTTCATAGAAGCATATGAAACTCTCAATGGTTATAATAAGGTTGAAAGTGCAATACAATTCATATAGTAGAAGTGCCTTTTTTCCGTAGGAGGGCGGCCTAGGTCTTAACGAGTATACAGTCACGCCGGTTCGCTTAGGGTTCAAAAAGTTTGCAGTAACATGTATCTTGCGCATATAACTTTAGATATACTTGCTTTTGTGCGTAAGTTAAAAACGGGTGTCAAAAAAAATTCCATGTTCCTACCACCACCACCAGGTTTCACCAATTTTGTGAGGCTTACTTTCCATTCCTGTTAAATCAGTAACTAAAGTTTAAAATACATTTACTTATAAGTAGTTAATTAGGGCGCTGTTGCATCTTTTCATAAGTTCTCGTGTATTTAAAGTAAATTTTATCTACATTTTGTGTGGTTGTAGTAGTTGCAGAGTTTTATACTATACTAGTTACCCGCCCTCGCTTCGTTTCGGCTTATGCCAGTTTTCTGTAATACCCGTACACAATCCAAAACTTATTATACATAAAAACCTTCCTCTTGAATCACTCTATCTATTTAAAAAACCGCATCAAAATCTGTTGCGTAGTTTTAAAGATCTAAGCATACATAGGGACAGACAGGCAGCGGGAAGCGACTTTGTTTTATAATATGTAGTGAAGAAACTTCCAAGAGCGTTTGAATTAGTTTAAAAATGACTGAACATGTGTGTTTAACCCGCATGTGAGCGATAAAACCAAGGCTCCGCGCGCTGTGACCCACTATGAGAATAATTAAACACCTATGAACACACGCTGCCCAATTATCATTTAAAAGACATGTTCATTACAGCCACTACGTACTTTATAGGAAATAAAATTATCCTATGTTTATTTATGTAAAAATAACTTTAAATAGACAATAGCTTTGTATATAATCTTAGCTTCAAACGTCGCCTATACATACATCTTTACATAGTGTAAAAAAAAGTCTCTTCCCGCCGTCTTAGATCTTGCAAACTACGCAACGGATTTTGCGGTTAATGCGTTTTCATCAAAATCGACAGGGAGCGAAATAATCAAAATAGTGCGACTTTGTATTCAACAGGAAGGGACTCATTTTGAGCATTTGATAAATTGATTAATTTTGTATTAAAAATGTTAAAATTCATGGTCTTCCTTTTATTTTTGACACTATGTTATTTAGCAAAAAATAATCCTTATGATGAAGCCTTTCGATCGGTATGATAAAGCTACAGGGTAATTATTTTTCTCGTGTAACGGGTTCGATTCCCGGTTCAACCATGTATTTTTTTAAATATCTATGAATGCAGTTTAAATTTTTTTTTAAATTCAAATAATGTCTTCTTTCAGTAAAATGTTCCATCTACAATATTTAAGGTACTTTCCTTCCATGTGGCATAGCCGTGGGACGCCCTGTATAGCCTATAGCCTTCCTCGGTAAATGGGCTATCTAACACTGAAAGAATTTTTCAAATCGGACCAGTAGTTCCTGAGATTAGCGCGTTCAAGCAAACAAACGAACAAACAAACTCTTCAGCTTTATAATATAACTATAGATAAATTCTGAATTATGTACGGGTGTTACAAAAAAACTCGCATAAATCGAAGCGAGGCGAGGGCGCGTCGCTAGATCGTTATAAAGCAAACTCGCAATATACTCAACGTGTAGTGTATCGACTCGCACTTCAATCACATCTCACAATAAACCTCGCACAATGCAAAGCTTAACAAAAAACTGGCACCAAGCGTTCGTACATACTATTTGATCGCCGACCTCGACACTAACCGCCCGCCTGTTGCAGACAACAAAACAAAAACCACTCCCAAACCAAACAGAAGAAACTCACAAGAAGAAGACAGCATCAGCATAACCTCTGTCGGAGGCATCAAAGGAAAATTAGCCGCGTTGTTTAACAAGGAACAGACGATCAGCGAGTCGACCATAGCTAACAAGTTCAAGCAAGAAAGAGAGATGGAGATGGAAATGCTGCAAAATAGATTTCATTATAAGGTCAGTCTATTTTCATATTTTGTGTTATATTGTGTAAAACTTGTGCTCTTTGATAGCTCGTTTGTTACGTATCCTTGTATTATGCTTCGTAAAAAATGAACAAGTATTTTCGTACAATCAGATAAGAAAAGCGGCTTAGCACCATGTCGCTTTATCAAAACGTATGCGGTGACTAAAGATTATTTTAACAGATTTAAACATTTTGAAATGACAAGGTACTAAGTACTAAGTATGCTTATTGCATGTTATGTTATCTTTAAATATGTGCCCGTATTATTTCACAACCTCATAAACCTATTCTAGCAAGGTTTTTCCTCCGCGTACAATTTACTGCTTTGAAGAATTTCGTGCGTAACTCAATACTTATGCTAATGTTGTGGGGTTTCCACGATACTTCAATGATTAATAGGTGGCCAATCTGGTGAAATAGTTACTATTTATCCTTCTATAGTTAACATCGAAGAAAATAGATTAATGTCAGTTAAGAGGATTATGAAGAGACGTTTGAAAATCGCGTAGCTGACAAAAATGATAAGATTTCTCATCAATCAAGTCCGATATCCATCATTTTTGAATATGTTGTAGTTATTATGAAAAACTAGGTATGTATGTTTCTGTTTTTTGTTTTTTAAATTTGTTTCATTCTAACATATTTTTTCTTGAAAAGGAAAACTTACAGTCATAGTTTTTCATTATATCTACAACATATTCAAAAATCGTAAAGATCGGACTAGGTTTAAGCGGAGAGAAACGTTTTCGCATATCGTTATCGAAATTTTCAGCCTCACAATCCTCTTAAATATAGTAACGGCGTCAGAATAATTATGTAGTTTCCTAATCGCCAAAGGTCTTCAAATTATATGGAAAAGTGGTTCTGAAAGGAGCCTGCGGCTTCTCGTAGCTCGTAACCGCTAGGAGTAGGTCGCTCGGTAAATTGCCGCCAATGACGACAATTCGTCGAACGGTGTCATTCGTGAATACTAAATACCGGTATTTTTGCGACACGCGGTGCAAGAGGCTGCGTCACAGACATCCTGGTAAAAGGAAAACCTTAAAATGCCGATCTGAACGATATTGGCGTTTTCAAAGAAATTATCAATTCAAATGATATAGTCGGAGAATATCGTGATTCGTGAATCATCATTATTAATCAACCAAAGCAGTCTAACTAAAGTCCGTCTAAATAATACATGATTAGGTTTTTCTTATATATATTCTTTGAACACTTTTCAATATCTGCGTCAGTACTAGTTCAATTTTGAAATCCTTCGATAAACCTGTTAGGTCCAAAGTCAATCTGACATTCTACAACAATAAGGTTGAGTTTCCTATAAGTTACAAATGACTTGGCATCTCTAATGAAATTGACTACTTCAAGCATAGTTTTTGAAATGGGTCACTAATTAACGTTCGTGACCGTACATATGCTAATTAAGCACTGGACTTTAACATGTTTTTTCTCGCATAGAATATTTTACCGACTTCCCATGATGATAACTATAACATTTACCTGTAATAAACCAGCACTAGGTGTTCTCAGCCGCGGCAACCCCTTTAAAGCTATGCTATTTCCGTCTTTAGGACCGCTTTATTTACGCCCATACCCGGACGTCTGATGTCAAAATTAACGACCCGAAAGCTGTTAAAATGTTTAATTAGTCACCTCTGATATTATATTGTATTGAGTCACAATGAATCATACAGTAATATGTTAAAGGAAATCTTTTTCGATGATGATTTCCAGATACAATTAAATTCACTTAACGCGATTCGGGTTAGAGGTAGATTGAGTAATTGACAAACATCGGGGTTTTAGGTGCGGGAATGATTTAAGAAAGAGTAGTGATAAACAGATAGGTTAATCTGAGAAAATATATATTATGCCTAATGCATAACTACCTCTCTGAGAATGGTATAAAAACTATGATACAATTTTATTTTACCTCATGTAGTTCTTTAGCTTCACTACCAAGGCTATGAGATAATAATAAAAATAACTTTAATTAATTACCTGCAGTAAATTTAGTAGTTGACACGATTTTCCGAATAAACTATTAATATTTTTCATTGCATCATTTCATTTCATCTTTCTACGTCTCGGCTGTTGTAATAGGTGCATATAAATGTCATATATCAATCTTTACGCGTCCGATATCTGTGAACTATTTGCTTATAAATGAGTAGGGGCTTAACTGAAGTGGTTGATAATGACTGACCATTTCATTCATAAAATACTTATTTATTCAACTTTTTTTTTTCAATTAATTATTCATTAGGTAGAACCTGCTAGAGTATATTCGGTTTTTTAAGTCAATACCTACTCTTTGGCTAATGTCAAACATTCCCGCACCGAAAACCCCGATGTATGGTAATTGATAAAAAATACATTTGAGGCGGTTCAAACATAAAAAGGAAAAAAAAAATGAAAAATATTTATTGGCAATTAACTTAGTACAATTTATCTTTAGTCCTGGATCCTGAGCTAGGAAGCCCTGTGTTACAGGACCCAGTAGAATACAATTTTAAAGATACACTCTTAATAAAATAAAATAAAACTTTGCAGAGGATTATTACATTATTACTTACATATTAAACTAAAACTAAGAACTTAAACATACAAATTCTAGTGAGCGGGTACGTGTGAATGTATGGAACACCAAGTACTGGTTTTAGTTAGATATGTATGTGTTTTGTTTCAAATTGACAAATGTCTGATAAAGACGGGGCCCATTTAAACATCTTAAGCCTAATGAATAAGGCATAAGATAATATTCTTCATCTGGTCAAGTCGTCCATACACAAAGCATACATACAAACATAGTCTCTAATCATAGCCTCGCCGTCAATCGCTAACATGTGTACAAATGCTTCCATATTTTACTAATATGGCATTTTTAGGTCAAGCGAAGACAACCATTCGGTTCATTCAATACACCGCGCATTCTGAGTAAAGTGTTAATTTTAAGGCACACCTCATTACTCCGCGTACGCTTCAAGTTTCGATTTTCATACATTAGAAAGCATTATCCGAGTTACGAGACATTTCGTAAGAGGTATCTTAGTAGAATAAGTATTCCCACGTTTAGGTTTAAAATTTTCAGTAAAAAATTCATGCTTTTTTTAATTTGAGTAAAATTAATGCTTATAAGAAAGGAGCTAAGGTCGTATGATATTATTGTTTAATATATATTTTAGAATTTGATTTATTTACATTTGCGTTTACAAGGCCGTGTTTATCGTTGTGGACATACGTGGATAAAACATCTGTCACTTTCTGACCAGTTTTAAGCGTGAGAGTGACGGATGCTTTATCCATCGCGATAAAAGGTTCTCAACGAAAGCGATAGCAGTTATTAACGTAGGTGTAAATTTACCTTAGGTCGCCCAAATCAATGGCAACAAATAATTATTTAATAGTTTTTTTGGTCAGTTTTGTTACAGTTTTATTAATATATAAAAAACATTTAAATAAGTTAGCCTTCAGAATTTAAATAAACATAAACACAAAAATACTAAATTAATAAAGTAAGTTCAATAAAAAAAACATGTCACATGCCGGGCATTTAGTTAACATCAGCATCATCAAGATGCTTGATTATAAAAATTGCACAAGACTCAGAACAAGGAAGCGAGATTAGCTCGTGAAAGTGATGCAGTTTCTGATGGCCCTGCGGTTATCTGAAATGCATCGTATTGTGCAACCACGTAATAATGTCTTTGCGTTTTAACACTACATTTTTGCTAGAAAATTTACCTACGTCAAAATGCCAAAAAAACTATTGGTTAAAAACTCGCAAATTTTATACGAGGTCTTTTATTCTGAGCTAGGAAGCTTTTTTTCATGACCTAGTACAGTCGGGTTCTTAAATATGTAAACATGTTTGTACTTTGTCACTTTAATCGCTGTGACAATTCGTATATTGCAGTTTAAACATGATATTAAATAGACAAGGTACATAATTATTTATGAACTCGACTGTTAGTAGTCCATTTTTCTAATGTAACTATCTTTATAATATTGTAGATTTCAAAACTGTTCTGCTTTTCAAAAGAAAACCGATGATATTTCCAGATGAGTCATCTTTGTTAACGCCAGCAGTCAGTAAGACTATTTTCCCTCATATTCATAAACGCGCAATAGCTAAAGTGTGCTTAAAATATGTTCTGTCCTTATCTGTCATTATGGCATTTGAATTTGATGGAAAGGGACAAAGAATCCTTTAACTTAAATAGGTTTATTTTGCGTTTATGAATAATGATATTGTCCAGTCCCTTACAAACCTTCACCGGTACGATGTCGTAATACACTAAATGAATAACTAAGTGCAGATAAGCCGTTGCCATACCATATCTGGTTATTAATTCGGCGCTATATGGTCTTGTAAGATAACTGTACCTTATGTAGATGGTTCCTTGCCCCGACTGACCCGTAATTTCAAGAAGGTCAATAATTAATAATTCCTTTTTGGCTTTACACGCTAGTTACACGTAAGGAAACTACCACATTTTTTGCCCAAAATAACATTGCGAAGGTAATCAAAAGGTACTTTGATGGCCTTGTATTGTGACATCGTTGGTCGTTGTACAAAAACAGTTATTTAAATCATATTAATTTTTAAAGGGAACTTTATTGTGCTGCCAATTTATTCGCAAGAAAATATAGGATCTACGAATAATAAAAGTCATTCATTGATTGTATTATTTTTCGTCACTAAACTGACAACAGAAACGTATGGTGTAAAATTTTCAATATACCGCAGCGTTGTTATGGTTGTTAACAATAAAATGCTGATATCCTATCATGATCACGCTATATGTGATCATTTTGGGGAGGGTCTGTGTACCAAAGATGTACTTGTTAATCAGTAAAAAAACATTGTATTTTCCTTGTTGTAGCTTTGTAAAGTAATTATGTTATTCGTTGATTTCGATGTTCTCGAACAACCTTTGTCAATAACCCATGATAATAGCTTACATAATCAAATATAATTCCACATTGTAGGTATGCCGTTTTAATTCGAGTGAAAACCAGGTTTTTAATACTATGTCATTTTCAATTTCAGCCAAAACCAGAACCAAAACGGCCTAACGACTCTGACGATGAGCATAGCGAAAATGACCCCTCAGAGAATGCTCCACTCATGGGCAGTACCACCAACCTGGCCCATACTGCAAAGAAGCCCGAGATCATTTCCAATATACCTAAAGTCTCGTTTGACGAGGCAAAGAAGAACGAAGAACGAAGGGACAAGGTGGAGGAAAGGGTTGTTGGAGCACAACCTGTTAAGAGAAGAAGTGAGTGGTTTACAGCTCTTGTATTGTTCTGTTTCTAAAGTAATTAAGTAATCTGGTAGAGCATTTTGGAAAACGAGAGTATTAGGAAAGACACTCATTATTTTAAAGTAAGAACAATATAAGTTTAATTTTGACCTTTTATCTGAGTGGTTAATAACTTTATGATATAGGTAGATGATATACTCCGTGTCTTAACGTCAATAGCTTTTGTTTCAATCCAATACAATTTAAAGACGCTTGCGATGCGATGCCGCACGTCATGTAAAATACATTTTAATAGTAATGGATGATGCATGTTATTAGAGCTAAAGTTCAAGTGCTTCATATTGATAGCTGTTAGCATCCTATAACTACGGTCGTTTATAATTTATTTATAATAACATACCCGCGTTTCACCTGCATTTGGCTGGTGCTTGTTCGTGTTTTACACCCCTACGTTTGCAATAAGATTATCGTTTTTTTCCTATTAAGTCGTTATTGATTCCTGCTGCATTTTTAGCATGAATTCGCTGTTTAATATATCAACTCTAACCTCTGTTTCAGGTTCCCAAGACTCGCCAGTAGTGCTTTCCGTTCTAGAGGACGTTAAGCGGATAAAAGTGAACAACAATAAAAAGGAACCTCAGACCAACGGCACAGTAACCAACCAGCCCGCAAGTTTATACCCCCACCTATCAGACTTGGAGACTGACGGCTCCAACACTCAAGATGAATACTCAGACTGCGGAGGATCAAGGTGTGGATACTACGCCCTCGAATGCGTTTTCCTATTCCTATGCATTTGATTGTTTACAGGTTTATACTTGTGTTAAAACTGGAATGGAAGTTTCCACATTTGGCAGTCAACTGTTTTGACGGAGGGTACCAAATTAGCTTGGGGCGGGGTTTCTGCTAGGTGGAATCAAAGTAGGGAGTAAGAAACTGGATAGATAGATAGACACCGAGGATAATCCGATATTTGACGTAGGTCATTGCCACTATCAGCAAACAAAATATACTCTTGTTCACTTGAACTTTTTCTCAAAACCGCATGAGACGAGTAAGTTGGCTTATTCTTTCGGTCGGTTCTATTTTTTTTTGGCCTGCGCGATTTATGTAAGGGTATTATTTGGTTACATCAAAAGACAATGCATACATGTTATACTGACTACTGACTAGAGATAGTAAAAGAACTGAACCTCTAGTATTTAGAAATGCGGTGCATATTTCGAAGTCTGTCCAATCTTTGTTACTATTTATATGTAGTTAAAAGATTTTAAGACCCAATATGTGTTCTTGCCTTAGACACTAGGACATTCAAAGCTGTAACGATCATGTTGACATTGAATATTATCTATGTAAATAACTGAATGAATGGTAATTATGACGCCAGGTTAAATGCTGGGGAATTAGTATTTAATAACTTAAGATATTGCTTCTTCGAGCAAACTCAAGCTTCGACTCAAATTAACTTAGAACTAATGGAATTCTCGACATAACAAATTTAAGTACATTTAACAATTAATTAATAATGCTAGTTCATTATATAGGAATACTCCTATTAGGTAGGTACGATTTTTATATATTGTGGCTTATCGAGTCAATTAAAAGGGTTGTAGATCTGTTTAGCAATAAAGAAAAAGACAATTTAATTCGACTGAAATGTGGCTTTGTTGGCTTCAAACTTTTGATATATCTATATTCAACATTTTTCTTTTTTAAGAAAATGTGCTTTGAATCATATCAAACTAAAAATATGGTCTGATTGCAACACATGCAACATTTTTTGATGCAGGTATCAAACAGCAAAAATTTAAACTGTTTGTTATGTTGAATTTTCAGTATAGTTGGTATAAAACCAGCGGTAAGAAGACCTTGGCATAGGCACGGATCTTACTAGGCCAGGCCACAGCACTCGTTAGCAGAACCGGTTTGGAGCTATTACCGCTGTGCATTACTTTATTGCTACTCTAGGAAAACGATCTGCTCAATATTTTCCAATAAGTTGTTTAAGGAAAATAATCATATCTTGCCAAGTAGTTCGTGAACCATAAGTAATAATTACAGTCCTTAACTGGAAAGCTTTTTGGAAGCAAAAGGGATTATTTTTGTTGTTCTTAAATAAATGGCCTCATATGAGCCCTGCTGAGGCGTTATTTGTTTAACCATGTTAAATGTGTGATCCTTGGAACTTTAGAAACTGGTTATGAAGGGTTATTTTCTTGTAATGTTTTGGCTTAGCTTGAACCAATACAGACTAACAGTGCACTGGCCTGTGAGTTTATCGTATTGGAACACAGACTGTCAGTTTCTCATACATTACTGCACATATTTTGGACTGACAGGCGGCCTAACAGACTTGAGACGGCAGGTAAACTGTTTTAACTGTTAGTCAGTGGTGCCCTTCACACCTTTCTTCATTTTACCTCATGGTAAAACCAATCACCATATGCCATAACGTAAAACCCACATGACCAGATACTGGTCCAGTAATTTAATACAAGATGAGGAAATAACATATCAAAATCATTTTCGCAACGCGTAGCCAGTCACAGATGAGCGGTGTCCAGTTAGTACTAGTGTTTCACTTGACAATAATCTAGCTTCTAGAATAGAATAATACATGTTTCCTCTTTAGAAATAACCTCTACAGTTTAAAATAGAAAATACTCAATGCCTTTTAGTCCTCGCTACTTATTGAAATTGAAAAGCGTCTCGCTTGTTTTGAAAGTCGACCATTAAGTGCAGTGTTGGAGTGATAATTGGTTGAAAATTAGACGCTTTCCTTCGCACATTTTCTGTCATTTCGACACTGTTGATGGCTATGGCGCCATGCAAATCAGTTGTCCTCAATAACTCGTCTGCAGTTTGCACGGCATTCATAATCGAGCTAATTGGCAGTTGCGATTGTGACACGCGGAAAATAACACTTGACATTTTTGGATAGTTTATGACTGTTTGACGACGCGATAGACTTGAAGACTATCAGAATACGTAGGTACATGAAATAGTTTTGAATTTCAAATATTTTTTTAGCAAATAAATCGAATTTTAAAATTGCGATTTATTCCTTCTTAGAGCGATCTTAATTTTGGAAAAGTAATTTTACTTTTACTCGCAATTATTGAACACTATATCTATCTGTTCGTCTACGATATACCTAACCAACTTTCCCAATATGGCCTAGGTTCTGTATTTACAGAAATCATTGCATTTACACTTATATTTGGGAAATATTAGTAATAATATTTGCCTTAATAGAATGATAGAACTTTTGCGATTATTTTACCTAAATTTCGTCGATTTTACGAATGTGTTAAAACGGTGTTGATTAGATTTTTATTTAGTCCTACTTCCAGCCATAACTAAATTCTCCAGTTTTTAGGATATAGTTTACTTTGATAAGACTGTAATGTTGCCTGTTAGTAGTTGTAGGTACTTTGATAGAATTTACTAATGTAAATATTTATTGAAATAGTCGTAAGTTTAGGGAAGCTTGCACGGGCTCAAAGAACAAAAAATCAATGGTGTGTCTTGCAATTTTATTTTTTTGGTAACTGTAAACTCACACTAGTTTCACAGCAGCTGAGAAAGGAGTAAATGCAAATAAATCTTATAATAAAGTACACAAGATCTTTGCAAGATAACGCATGTAAAGTGAGTTTTTTAAATCCAACGATTCGGCCGAGTTGCATCGGCCGTGGTCGCGGGTAACAAAGTCACCTACGTTGAGGGTGTTTGTGAAAACTACTTACTTACTTTTAATATTTATATTTTAATTATATTATAATTATTATTTCCTCCTCTTACGGTATAAATCTGTATAAACGGCCAAATAGAATGTACATCCCAATTCCCAATTGCGACAGCTCTTGTGAAATTTCATTTAGGTAAAGCTTGGCAAAAAGAGTTTGGAAAATGAGTGGTATTCGAAGTATACTTATTGCTATGATTTTATTTTTACTCAATCGGTGGTTCTCAACGTGGTAACTACTATTTTTTAATTAGTGGCTTTCACTACTTGTTTTCACAAGTTGTAATTCGCCAATGTCGAGTGTTAGACAATCATCATGGACATTAAAGTAACAAGTCCATGGATATCACACGCGAGGGCAATTGTTCGGTTAACCCTTTAATGCATAGCATGTCGAAAGTGAAACGCGTCTTTAAAGTTCATATCCAAATTTGAATTTTGACCAAGATACAAATCTTACTGCATAAAATTACTGTAAATCTACATCATTATGCATTTAAGGGTTAAAAAGTATTTACTCGTGTACTAAGCACATGGGGTTCTGTCAGGCTTATGGTAACCAGTTGAAAAAGTTGTAGCACCGGCTCGTGCAACCTGTCAACCGAACTCTTTTTGTCAATCTATACTTCGATTAACATTTTAGTAACGCCATGCCATCTAGGTCGAATAGAATATCGTATTTACGGTGTCATTTCGATTTTGATCTGCTTTGGTTATTTACATTGATTTAGGCTAAAATGACAAGAGAAGAGAGACAAAGCGTGTGTGTAGTGCGTACGATATTTTTCACGGTATATTGATTTGCATTTTAAATCGTTTATCTACGAATGAAGAAGCAATAACCACTATATACCAGTTTCGTCTTTCTTCACTTGAACTTTTTCCGCTAATGTAAATATTTTAAAGACAATAAGTAAATTATCTGTTGTAAATTATTGTTGATCAAACTGTCATATTTATGAAAAGTTATTTGTGAATTTGGCCTGGCTAACTGCTTAGTTATATAATGAAATTTCTTTCAAAATCTACTTAAATTAAATAACCCTATTAAGTATTTATTATTCCAAAATTGAAGAATCTTGAATGAAGTTTCTGAAGGTTATGTATTTGTTAATTTCAGTATTTGTTTAATAATTATTTAGTATAAGTTTCGTTGTCTGTGATAATAAGAACGGTTTTCTATCAGATTTTTGTATATTAAATAATTTGAAAACATGTTTTGGTTTTTCATTCTCCTCGTCTATGCCGTTTTTTTTTTTCAGATGTCTTGGTATGCTGTAAAAGTATAATGTCCTATTTTAAGTTACATGGGCTTGTAGATAATTACAATCGAGTTTAAAAATGTGTTTATACTTTGTACCTTGTTTTCTTCATTTCAAGTATTTATAAAATCGACTGTACAAAGGTACCTTAATTGGCTTCAAAAGCTTTATCTCTCTTTCTTTTCTACCTTGGTAGAATTGAATAAAAATGGACAAGGACAGAAACGTTAGACCTCTTGTTATTTATTAGGTAAATATTTGGCAAATACCTGCTGCCAAATGAGGACCCGACATAAAGCACCACAATATGCCAAACTCTCGTATTTGTTTTCAAACGATTCGTTAATGCACTAACGAGCATTCCTTGTAAAATTGCGGTTTTGCAGTAATACTAAAGGAGCTTACGCGCTATTCAAAGTGAATTCTAAATTGGCATTTGATATTGGATAGTAGTTATTTAATTGGAACATACCTTCTACCGTACTGGCATACCAAACAGTCTTCGCCTCAGGAGGCAGGTGTCCTACTACAATATCTAAGCTTCTGTAAATAAATAAAATAGGGAGTTGTATTTTTTTGTAATTTTTTAGGGTTCCGTAGTTAAACTAGGAACCCTTATAGGTTTGCGATGGAGATCCGTCTATCTGTCTGTTTGTTGTTACTTCTTCTCAGAAACTATCAGTCACAAACCTGTTTTTCAACTAAATTAGGTTTGTTGTCTTTTTTGGGTCATAATGAACATATTGAATCGAGGTCCATACAAAATCTCCCTAACAGGTCAAAAACGATAGCTTTTTTACCGCCTAGCTAGAATCTCGGCCCAGGGTGCCCAGGGCCTATAATCTACAGAGTAAAGCTATGCCGTGTGGTTGCCGGGGTAGAATAGTGCTATTCCATGTCTTCCCGTGGACGTCGCAAGAGGCGACTGAGCGATGGGCTTGCAACCTGTTACTAATATACACTGGTAAACATCTTAGCCTGTTTGTGCAAAATGTGGCAATAGAATTAACAACAAGTTGTTAGCGTTGTTGGTTATTCTGTAGCTCTGCCTACCCCGCTCTGGGATGAAGGCGTGATGGTATGTATGTTTGTATGTATGTGAAACTATTGCCTTTGGCATGTTATCGTATCGTTTTTAACGTTGACCGCTACGATAACAAGTCAAATGCAATATTGTTTTACCGTGTAATCTCAGCCCTGTAACAATACGTTTTCACGAGAATACATTTTATTCTCGTTATACTGTACTTTACTTTCTAGAGTAGCTAGTAATCGAAAGCTAATAAATTTAACTTAGAGTAAATCTGAAAACGGACTGCCTTATTTGTATTAGCCTACATGATACATCCATCACCCTAAGGCATAACGACCACGTCAACTTTATTAAGTCAAATAACAATCATATGTCAATTAACTAAAGTACAAAATCATATATACAAATTTTCCAAACTTAGGCTGTTATTATGTTATGATGAGACTATGTAAAAGTGCGCTTACGTTTTTTTTTTAGAAATTATTACTTGTCAACATTACGGACGACGTCTCATTCTGTTTCACACAATAAAATAGAGTAAGAGAGCTATTGTTGCCGGTTTTTAGATTCCCGAACGTCCAGTGGCGCCCTCATTACTATTAAGTTAAGTATTGTGTTTTCTAATAAAATGAAGTACTGCCTTGAAATCGAAGAATGGTGGAACAATTGACCTATGAGTAAGTAACTTAACGGAAAAATGAGGTCATCTTTTGGCCACAAGCTGACTACACG
Organism: Acleris literana; assembly: GCA_946894065.1. Lineage (NCBI taxonomy): Eukaryota > Metazoa > Arthropoda > Insecta > Lepidoptera > Tortricidae > Acleris > Acleris literana. The sequence goes on along the minus strand of OX335688.1, from coordinate 8,953,709 downwards.
AACAGGGTTATTAAAATTGGTCATATATGCTATAAATTGTGTTTGCATTTGTACAATAAAAAACCATTATTAGATTTCAAGCTAATACTTTAGTTTATTAGAAAACATAATAATAATAATGAGGGCGCGACCGATATCTTATCTTATCTTAGTTGGTGGGGTCCTTACGGATACACTTCGACCCTATGGGATCTTTTGTGTGATTACCCCTCTTTTAGCGCTTAAGTCAATGCAGCCTCCACCCCTTCCAAAAAGCGGATAGTGGAGTGCAAAGGCAGTGCTTTGAAACCGTTCGGTTCTGGGTAGCCACAACCGAGGATTTTCATTCTTACTCCGGCGAGGGCATCACATTCACACAGTAAGTGTTTCATTGTCTCCACCTCTTCGCAGCACATTCTACAATCTGTGTTGTCATAAAGTCCAATCTTTGCTAGGAGATGTTTAACCCCAAAGTGCCCCGTAAACACTTCGATAACGCATCGGAGTTGTCTTCTGCTGAGTTTCCAAAGTTTTTTGGTCCAGCTCTGGTCAACTCTGAATGAAGACCTTTGCATGCCCTAAGCCTACCGTAGTTTTCCACTCTTTTTGGTGGTTTAGGGCTGTTCTTATGGTGCCCGGTGAGGGTGCCACAAATGGTTCAGCTCCGATGTATGCGTCCTTGGACCCTTCCCTTGCCAGCTCGTCCGCGGCTTCATTTCCGGGAAAGCCTTCGTGTCCTGGAATCCACATCAAACGCGACGGATACTCGGAGCGGTCTTAAATTAAAATCTTAATAACAGTTTCCCGTGAAAGTGCACTATAGGTATAACAATGTATATAAGATAGAAGCAACTTCGCGATGTTAGTTATTTCTATGCACAAGGTCCCGGGTCCCGGGTCCCTTATTTGCGCCAATGCACTGCACGGAGGTTGTTGTGGGTATCTAGTGAGTAGCTAATCTGACATAAATCGTTTTTGCTCCATATTAATAAAACCGGGTATCTTATACAGATTTTCCCATCGGAATACAAAAGAAAGCGTACACAATAGTTTCGCTCTCCAGTGACATTTTTTATTCTATTATATATCTTCCCGATTAAACAAATTCCCTTTGAAACTTTAGGACCTTCTACAATATAAATATTCTTATAGCAAACCAAGACATCTGTAGGTTCAGCATAATGGACATGGAGAATGAAACGCTTTAATGTCATAAAATAAGTAACAAGGATAGCAAAACTGATTTATACTTTAAAATCAATAAGAAATATGCTAAATCTTAATGAAGTATTTTTCGTTTCCATAGAGAAAACATACACGGGAATCTTAACAAATCAGACAACTGGGGAGACACTTCATTTGGGCGAGAAGTGATGAATGTAAGTATTAAAATTGAGATGTTCTAGTAACGCCTGCGCTAAAACTTAAAGCAAAATATTGTCTTTAGTTAAAATGCGTTTATTTTATTACATAAAATCTATATTACTTAATCGTTAAGTCAATGCAAAATAATATGCATACCATTGCCTTTCTAAAGCCACAGTCGGCAAATCACTTCAACATGGCTTTTATTCTAGTTTGGTTGAGTCTAGGTTTGCTTTCGTAACCACACTGTTGACGGTGGTACATCTCTTATTTACTTGATAGTAAGGTAAGAGTTGTCATAACATAGCGTCATCAATGTGATTACGATATCAAAGCAAGATGGCCTAATACAATTGGAATAGAGGCGTTGATTTCTCCCGCGGAAGACATGTCCGATGTTCTAAGCCTCAAACATTATACGTCTCTATGACGTTCTGTCCTCTGAAGCATGTAACGTTGCGGTCGGTTAGCGTTTAAAAAGCTTAATAAAAAATATTGTCTATAGGTGGTTAAGAAAAACAACACCAGCTACAAGAAGGCAGTCAAAGAATCTGACTCTGAGGAGAGCGCGTGCGATAGTGAGCTGGATGATATGTTGGATGAAGCGCTGGACGAGGAAAGCGATGGACCTACACCGCCTAAGATTAATAAGGTACATTATGTCAAAATAATTGTCTTTTAGTAACTTTATATTTATTTAGTAAATTCTCTCATCATGTTTATAGCTGAATTGTGCCGTTATGAAATAAGTTTTCCGTGTGTTTTTTGTATGTATTTCGTTTAGGCGTACATCTCATTCACGAGACGTTATCAAATTCACGAAAGCTCAATTTGCACAATGCGCAAATGTAATATGGCGCACTGATTAAGCAATAATAGGCTCTTGGCCAACAGCGTAAGCGCTACGACGCGAGCCATATTAATTGTGTTCTGCTATAGGGTTTACTTCTTTGATTGAAAACATTATAGCACATGGACGCATGTCACGCGTCAATAGTGCTAAATACTGTAGGGCTTGCAGAACGGCTGCCTGTCCTCAACCAGTTTCGTGTACCAGGAGAGGCAGTTCAAGTCCCCGCTGAAGACGCAGCCGCCCGCGCCGGCCACGCCGCGCCAGGACAAGGGCAGCGAGCTGGTACACAGCGTCAGCTTCTACCGACGCATGCAGAATGCCGTAAGTGTTCAAGCAACTTGAGGGATGTGGTCTTTTTATGGTATGGAGAACGTCATAGAGCTCACAGGCTCCCGGCAGCTAGGAGATCTAAGGTTGTCGCATAACCGCTCAGCTTAAAGTGAAAAATTAAAAAGTGAGCTTTGATTTGTGTTAGCACGATACATTGTTTAACGTTAAAGCTAAAACAATAGCCGGGCACGAGTCTCGGTCGTCCACTGAAAGTTGTATGAAAAACAAATCAAAGCTCACTTTGCAATGTTACACTTTGAGCTGATGCGGTGCCGAGCAGTTATATCTGCGATAACCTCCAGCGTGCGACGTATTTGTCGCTCGGTAACCCCTCTCTATCCAATCAATAACAAAAGAGACGCCATTAGCACTAAACGAGAAAATACAAGTTGTTCTGGCCATACTGATGTGATAAAGGTGGTAAATTTGTGCGTTTTTTTTATGTTAAATGTAAAACTTTTATTTGATTTCAACAAATCCAGCACAACAGTTACAAGTTACTTGTCAAAAGAATACGTTGCAGCACTTGAAGCAGAGCAAAAGCTTACGTGAGCCAAATACTCTTATCTGCGTCAACCCGAACGAAATGTCGTTCATCTATCAAAAAAAACAATACGTTATGAGAAGGAATGACAACCGGTGAAATGACTAGCATAGACCAGATACGTGCATGAAGAGATTGATGATTGATGAATGTAGAGGAAGCGAAAGTTGTATATTTAGACCGGTGCACCTGGCGTTCGTAGTCTCTGTCTACCCTATTGGGAGACAGGCGTGAAGGTACGTATGTATGTATGTGATATGTATAAATATGATGCATCATTTCCATCCGCAGTCGTCGACGCCGACGACGCCGATGCGCGTCATCCGGCACGGGTCGCCGGAGCGCGCGGTGCCCGCGACGCCCGACGAGCCGGCCGCCAACGTCACTACCGTGCGCCAGCGCATCAAGGAGCTGCAGAACGAAATCTCCAAGCAGCAGACCGTCATTTCACAGGTCAGAACCGTTTGGAAAAAAAAACATGATATAATGGCGACCGCTATACTTTCAGAGCTAATATCTACGATCGATTCAATCTTTTTACATGAATCATCCCGATTTAACGAGTATTCTTTAAAAAATAATCTCACAGACAGACAGATTCAAATGATGAACTTGTATTATAACACCCCTCTTTTTGTGCCGGGGGTTTAAATTAAATTAAAGGTTACTATTTCATCATCTAAAAAGTCTTTAGTCAATACATCGCAGCTTTAGAATTATAGTGACCTAATTCAACATTTCAGCTTTCGACTTCGAGTCATAAATTTATTACTATAGAGACCTAACTCGAAATCCAAAATTTGTTAATTATGTCACTAACAGACATATTAACAGGTCTGTCCTGAGTTTCTTGACTGTTGAACTGGTAATTCTTTAATCGATGCCATTTTTTCCATAAGTTGTTTCTATCATAAGCCCATTCTTTCTTTAAAGTTCAATTATAATATGATATTAAACAATGAATGTTTCCTTATTTCAGGCTAGTCAAGCACTGAACTTGTGTGCAGCTACCATCGAATTCAGTGGATCCACCGAACAAGCGGAAGGCGAGAGGTTACTTCTGTTGGCAAGTGAGTATACGCGTCGAGTTTTCTTTTTATCTTGATCATATCTGCCGGTATTGTTAGTACCGTTCTTTTATTAGATGTTTATTATGAGGATGTTCATCAAAATTGTCTTACCTACCAAAATAGGGAATATGCATGTTTTTTTACAGCTTCAATAAAAACTGATTCATGTAACGAACAGGTGAGAAAAATCGTTTTTTGAATAGCTATAAAAATAACCAAGATATAAGCCAACAAAGATTTGTTCCTATCTCTTTCTAGCAAAACAGAATTTTACGTGGAGTTTATATGGCCGTACTGCACGATGACGTCACCGGTGCACATCGGATCTCTCTGTCTAATTAGCAATTGAAAATGCTTGTATCATCCGTATTTCTTGACCGATTTTAATTTCACTTTTGGTGATCTCTTTTACGGTATTTTCATATATTGTTGAGAAATGCGATTTAAAAAATCCATGCATATTCCCTATTAAGAGACTTTTTAAGTTTGTCATTTAGAATTTTTAGACTCATACAGGCCACAAAATATCCGCTGTAGGTAACGTAAGCCCAGTGCTTTGAATGTGGGATATTATCCGCAGTTTGAGTGCTTAGTTATGCGCCTTTTTTGCGTAAGTTTATTCCACACTATTATATTATCTTGTTTTTAAATCGTTATTATATCGTTGACATGGTACTTCTTATAACGCCCGAAGATAAGCTATAACAAATAAAAATAAAACGCCAACCGATGCTGGGGTCCTAGTGAAAAAGGACTAACAAAGTGTTAACTCGTACTAAAAAAGGGTATATACATTAACGGAGTATACCTACTAGACTTAGGCCGCATTTCACCAAACTGGAATAAGGTCTTATACCTAGATTAAACGCCGAATTTATATAGACTAATCTCGGAGTAAGTCTTATTCCAGTTTGGTGAAATGCGGCCTTAAAGTCTTATAGTAGTTTATGTGACTGTACATAATGAAGGGCATTAAACACGAGTGTGGGTTTATGAAACGAGCCGAAGGCGAGTTTCATAATAACATCATACGAGTGTTTTAATGCCTGATTATCAGTGATCGGAAATAGGTGAGCTAATTTGCCTAAACTTGACGCATATTCATTCATGCGTGAGAGAGATGGGAATACATTATTGAATGAACATGCATCAACTTTAGGCAAATTAGCTCACCTATTTCCGATCACTGCTGATTATGTACTGTTTAAGAATATTTTAAACATATAAATTTAATTTAACATTAATGTTATGGGGTAATGAAGCCTCTTATGTGGCTACATTTTTTACCTAAATTTGAGGTGGCAACACTGATTTTGTTCTCTTCCGATTCAATGTTTGGAAACAGCGCATGTAAAAATTCATTTATGAAGCTTATTAAAGTTTCATGCATTATTTAGCAACTGGTTTTTATTTAACATGCACAATTACATACACTACTTTATCTACCCACATATCATAAGCCTCCATGATGCATTCAGGAGCAGCATATTAAATTTTAACCGGTAATGGCGGTAATGAAAAGATTGAAAGGTTTTCTGGCAGCTGTCATAGTTTTTTTTTTTATTCAGAGACAATCTAGAGTCGGCTCCAACTATCATATCGTTCGATATCTTACTTACGTGCGACATTTGTCAAATTTGTATGCAAATTGACAATTCAATTCAATAGAGGTCAAATCAAATTTCTTTGTTTTTCATAGATGTTCGAAATTTGAATGTCATAAGAACATCGAAATTGATGTCCTTAAGAATCCATAAGATTACTGCCGCAGATTAAAAATATTATGCTCTAATTATTATGCTGGTCATAATTTGCGGTTTTTGAGAGGGTTTATGATATGAGTGTAGATAAAACCCTTTTTAACTTGATCTTCAGTAGAGTTATACTCTTTTCCTACTCCTGTACTTTTATCTGTCATTTATATAGTCACGAACACTAATATAAGAATATAGATAATATGTCCGCAGAACATTCCGTAGAAAAGTCTATCTAGTCTATTCCCCTTAACAGCACTTGTGCTTTTTTGAGCCAAAACGATATGCCTAGCTGCCAAAGCTTACACCTAGGTTAATTTGACCAATCAAAATACTTCACCAATTAATTTTTGAAGCTTATAACCGATAACTTATAATAGATAACCACCAATCACAATACACATTGACTGTCAATCGGAACGTTAGGTTCTTTTTGGTATGTAAACTCTTTTACTAATTTAACTCTTTAAAAAAAACATTTTATTTGGTATCAACCAACCAGAACGCAGCTATATTAAAATCGACCAATCAGGTAAAGGAATTCATTTCTCAAATCATTAGGTGTTTTTTTGTCCCTATTTCACAAGTTAAATCGATTGTGCAACTTTAAAAAAAAATATGAATCCTGGCAAGTGCACATCAATTTAAAAACAAAGTTAACCATAGACACATATTTTATTGTTTTCGAATGTTTCTCGCTCGTTTGTTGTTCTGTGCTTCATTCGTTCGTTTTCTAACCTAGGTATATTAATTTTGTTAATTTAATTTTGCATTTTATTTGAAACCTAGTCGTAGAAAAAGTATTGTATGCAACGGTGTATAACTAAGTCAAAAAATACTCGTGGCGTCTTGCTTTACGATGTTCGCCTGCGGCTCACATCGTAACCACACCACTCGTCTTTTTTGACCTCTCTTATACAACTGTTGCATTAACTACTATTTTCACTAGGCCCCCAGTTCATTAGCATGTTATCGTTGACAGCGCACCGGCGGCAGGCGTGCCTGCACGAGGTGCAGCGGCTGCAGGTGGAGGGCGCGGGCGCGGGCGCGGCGTGCGGCATGGCGGCGCTGCACATCGACAGCCTCAGCGTGCCGCTGCGCCGCGAGTACGCGCGCCAGCTCAACGCCGGTCCGTTCAACACATACACTAACTAAATCACAGGAATAACTATCACATACATAAAAACACCCGATGTATTTTGTTTGCCTATTAATTCCACACACACCATCAGCTTTGCATAATGCAAGCGCGTTCAACAAGACAGCGAGTTGCAACTTTTTCTTATATCGTTTACCGTCGCACGCAAACTAGAGATTCACTGAAAATCAGCGTTGCAGCACCTGTGCCGCAACACATGATGAGTGGACCCCTTTTGGCGTTACTACAACCATATGTTATGTTAAGTTACTCATGTCTTGACAGAAGCGCGTGGAGCTAACCCCATGTGCTTCTGTTTAGTCCACCAGAGTAAATCTCTTTAACCGAACAATTGTCCTCGCGTGTGATATCCATGGACTTGTTTCTCTAATAAGTCCATGGTGATTCTCTAAAACTCGATACTGGCGAAATACACCTTGTTAAACACAAGGAGTGAAAGCCATTAATTAAGAAAAAAAAAAAAAAAGTTACTCATGTACCCTTCGTCTGTGTCTGTTTAGGATGCTGACTAGACCGTCGTATGTGTGTGTTTAGGATCCTTATCATTGCTACTTCTGCCTATTTTCGCGATTCTATACCGTATTTTTTGAAGATAGGGTTCTAATTTGCTTGTAGAAAAATCTTAAAAATTCAATCTTCCATAGATGACATTCAGTTTTTCGAAACCACATGAGACGAGAGCTATAGGAACGTTTAAACTCGGTCACGTGACAACGATGACGTTATAGACACACAGACGGGGGGTACTAAATTATGCGAGGCGACACTGACTAAGGGTTAAGTTAAAGTTGGTGGAGGGGCTCTTAATTCCAAAAAAATATTAAACTATTCTATTATTTGCAGAATTTCAATTAACAGATCCCACATGTTAAAACACATTTAATATTTTTACACCCTCATAAAATTAAAAATCCATTAAACCTTGATATGTCTAAGCACTGGTCAATGCATCCCCGTTGTCTGCTTAAGCACTGATCAGAACTGATCGCATGATCAACATTTATTCAATTTTGAACTTAACTAACTAGTTTGATAGAGTCTAAAATGTTTTAATTTTTCCAATAGCAATGAACCAATAAAACATAAACATTAATTATTTCTTTGAATGTTTATAATTGATATAAAACAGTTCTAAATTAAAATTTGACGTTTCAAGCGCCATTTTAAAACAGATTACGAGTGCAAGTGTGCGACCGCGTCCGTCATGCGAAGGGTAAACGCACGCAAATACACGTTTCTCATAAAAATGCTATTGGTGACTCCTCCAGACGGCGCGGTGGGGCACCACGCCGTGTGCCTGCTGAAGTGCCGCGACCGCGTGCTGGCCACCAGCATGCAGCAGACGCAGCCCTCCTCGCACCTGCTGCACTTCCCCGACGAGATCCGCATGGAGGGACTGACTAGCGACTTTAAGGTAACTAGGGCTCGAGATTTTGTCAGAGTTTCGTGTAGCCGAGTCAGGTATGCGGGTACCCGAGTTATTACTAGATTCTTAGATCTCACTCACTTTTAATAGGAGCGTATTAGAGCGAGTGACAGAAAAGTACAAACCCGAAGCGCCTTCTAAGAACGCACTGTAGACTGCTAGGTAAGACCCGTTCCGTGTCGCCACATGAGTTTTCCTTTACTTGGGCAGTGTTTAGGTCCGTTTAAATTTTGTTATTTTTTTGTCCTAATCAGTGTTGAAAATTGCGGAAAAAAACAAAAAAAATTCTTTGGGTTTTTTTTAGGAAAAACAACATATGAATATTGAAAATTTATTCATAGTCAATCACTGTCACTCTCGCCACCTATTTCAATTGCTTCTGCCTCCATGTCGTCGATGTCGCCCATTTGTAGGTGCAAATAAGATCGAATATTGATTAAAATACGAGGGGTGCCTTTTAAGTTCTGTCGTTTGAAAAAACTAAAGACAATTTAAGTGTTAAATGGTATTTATTGTTTTTCAAAGTAATCACCGTGATATGTAATACACTTTTTCATTCGATCGAACCAGTTTTCGAAACACTTATTCCATTCCGAAGTCGGGGTCTCCAAAATGGCCGTTTTGTATGCCTCAACCGCTTCTTCAGGCGTCCGGTACCGTTGACCACGAAGTCGTTGCTTGATTTTTGGAAAAGTGAAGAAGTCATTAGGGCTTAAGTCTGGACTGTACGGCGGGTGATCCAAATTTTCGACGTTTTGTTCTTTTAAAAACGCAATTGTCTGCCGGGCGGTGTGCGAGCTAGCATTATCGTGGTGCAGTACTATACGACGTCTTGGGTTATTTTTTCGGAACTCGCCGATAACTTCTGGTAAACAAACAGTGGTATACCAGTCAGCATTAACTGTTTTACGATCTTCGAGCACGATGGTCGCAACGTGGACACTTTTCGCTACAAACGTGGCGACCATTTTTTTCGAAGTGCTCCGTGAGCGTATTACTTTGGTCGGTTTTGGCTCATCTTGAAACACCCAAACAGTCGACTGCTGTTTAGAATCCGGATCGTAGGCATATATCCAAGATTCGTCACCACTGATAATGTCATAAACGTGTTTAGAGTCTCCTCGGTTGAATTGCCGCAGAGTTTTTCGGCACCATCTAACGCGAGCCGTTTTTTGGTCTTCACTAAGTAAATGTGGTATCCAGCGTGAGATCAATTTTGTTACACCTAAGTGATCATGCAATATATTTTGAACACTGGTCTCTGAAATGCTGAATGAAGCTTCTATCTCGCGGTATGTCGCATGGCGATCTTCGACGATCAGTTGCCGTACAGCATCAATGTTTTCCTGGGTTACAGCTGTTTTTGGTCGGCCTTCACGATGCCTATCACTAAGACTAGAGCAACCACGTTGAAATTCCAAATACCAACGTTCCACAGTCCGGATGCATGGTGCTTCATTTTTAAAAACCGTAGTCAGCTCTTCAAAGCACTGAAGACGCGTTAAACCCCTTTTAAAGTTGTAAAATAGGTATTATCGCACGTAAATTTTCCTTCGAAATTTCAATTTCCACAACCGACTTGTCAACTTTGAACCGACGCTGTACTAAAACGAATCGGCCGATCTCGAGACATTCTTTTGTTTTTGAATTCTAAATTCAAATATTTTAAGATGATACTAGTTTTTTTTTTAATAATCACGGGAGTTTTGCAAACGACAGAACTTAAAAGGCAGCCCTCGTAACACCAGAAAATTTCATTGTTTTTTTTTTCATAAAAATCCGAAAAAAACGAGTTGTTTGGAACAAAACGGGTTTTTTTCCGGACTTTTTCAACGCTAGTCTTAATCAGTAAGATCTAATGTGAATATTTATTTTCAGGTTACTGTCGAAGTGTATCTGCTGCAAGCATCGAAACAGATCCTGTCTCATGAACTCAAGTATCACATCTCGAACAAAAAGGTAAGGATTTTTTACTTTTAGAGATCTCCGAATTTTAACCGAATGTTTGGTTAGGTATTTAATGTTTTCGAAATATTTTGCAATCTCTCAAAGCTCCAGTTAATGGAAGACATTTCATAAAGGCATAAGGTCATCTGTATGTTTCTGTCTATATTGTGGTTCGTTATTTCCCTGTTTATACAATGAAGTATTTTACATAATCTCCTCGGGTCCTACGAGTTGGTATCACATACAAATTTGTAAGAAACTTTGTTATAGTAAATAATTATTGTAATTTTGTATAGAACGTCGTTTTTTTTCCTCGCATTCAAAGTGAAAAGTAGAGTGTTTAACGACTTTAACGCGAGACTAAACAACCATAATGACACTCGAACTATAGCCACCCTCGCTCATTTGGCATGGCTAAACACCTCGTGTCGTTATGGGTTGTTTTAGTCCCTCGTTGAACAATGTAGTATTGGTCCCCTGCAGTCGAGCTCGAAGTTGCTGACGCCCAAGGCGAAGGTGTCGGAGCTGAAGGCGCCGCGCGTGCAGAGCCCGGCCGGGCCGGCGGCCGTGCGCAGCCCGCAGTTCGCGCCGCACGGGTACTGCATCTTCGCGCTGCCGCAGGCCAGCCGCAAGACCTTCACGCTCAACAAGGTCATTATCACTACTATTATTACTACTCAAATAGGTATATTCAAGTGTGTTTCTCAAAATAAATGTTTAGTTAGAGAAGTTAGCGTAACGATAAACGAGATTATGCTCCTTACACATGTTGTTCGTGCCCGGCGCCCCCAGGTGTAATTTCTTTTTATACAAACCTTGTCATGATAACAAAACAGAAATTATTCAAATCGGTCGAGTCATTCCCTAGTTATGGCGTGACCATTTCTTTGAATTACGAAGATAATACAGTAAAACATTTATCTAAATATTCTAGCTTTTGTTGTTGATTGTTTAAAGCAGATTTTTTCCGAAGTCACTCAGGTCTTGGGTCATTTTTATGTATGACAAACGGTTCGAGGTCACAGTTTATTAGAATCACCCGGCACCCGACCCGCCCCGCCTCGCCTCGATCGGTCTAATGAGCTGTGATCTTTTTCCGTGTCCGACGTTTAAATTTTAGTCCGATTCCACTGTGACCGTCCTTAATAATCGGCAATAAATAACTGTAATTTTTTTATGTGACGTTTTTTTTAATCAAAATTGGTTTCGTGTTTGTCAACATGACGTGAGTGATCGGCCGCAGGTCCCCGGCGGCAGCCCGCTGGAGGGCTCGATGAACCTGGGCATCTCGGCGCGGCTGCGCGTGGCCGCGCCGGCGCCGCACGCCGCCTTCCTCACGGCCTTCGACGACGTGTCGGGGCTGGGCGCCTGGCACCGCCGCTGGTTCCGCCTGCAGCCGCCGCGCCTCGCCTACTGGAAGTACCCCGACGACGTGCACAAGAAGGTACGCTCTACGATCCCGTCCAAAACGGGCCCCGACACGGATACCGGTCCGCGACACCTGGACGCGTACCCTAGTTAAGAAAAGTTATTTCTTCAGTAAGCAGTTTAGGGAGCGCCCACGCCCGTGCACTTTTACACGTCAAAAATCTACCAGCGCTTCCCGAGAGGAAACCGATGCTGAGAAAAAACGCCGCCAGGAACTTAGTCAGTAAAAAAAGAAGTGTGCGTCTCGGGACGCCCGTCAGAAGTGATAACTTAAACTAATCTAACTTGAACAATACCGCCCCGCCCCGCCCCGCTGCCGTATGCGTGAGAAAAAGGGAAGCCAGACAGACTGACGCCGTAACGCGTTACGTAACGAAGCGGTTTACCCTCCCATATGAAGCTATAACTTCAAAAAGAGTCGCTCATGAGTCATGACTATGATAATACTTAACCTAGCATTACATAAAACAATGAATATTGATGAATATAATAAAAACATCTTGCGTAGTTGAGCAGGAAAACGTCAAAATTTAAAATTATCAAAGACAGCTAAACTAACACACCCCGACCTATCATTCACAGTCCCTTGATTATGATGCGCAGTTCTAATAACAAACTGGTACACCAAAATATCTTCGCTACCGAACCAATTTTGACCTCCATTTCTCACAAAACCACTCGCTCCACCTTTCAACGACTACTCAGATTCCTATAAACAAATGGCAACACTAATAGGCATAAATAAGTAATTCCAGCAGCAATAATCCTTTCCCTTTACAAACGTATTGCCTATTCCAGATGCCGATAGGCGACATCGACCTCACAACCGTAATCTCCGACAAAATCGTGAAAGCACCGCGTGACCTCTGCGCCCGCCCCAACACCATCCTTCTCGAGTGTTCGGTGCCCGCCGGGCTCATCGTGCCCGACTCCGGCTCCCTCGTGTACGTGAAGCGGGGCGACGGCACCGTCGTGAGGAGGCACCTGCTCGCCGCTGACACCACCAAGGACAGGGATGCGTGGCTCGAGTCGCTGAACAAGGCTCTGGAGTACGTGAGGTGCTGCCCTGATGATGAATAGGCCTGGTGCTTACTGGTTTGGTTTAACGTTTGGCCAATATGTGTGCCAATATACCATTATATCATGAGTGGCCATCATGTAAAGGAGTTTTGGTCGCATGGAAGTTGTACTAGAGCTAGACAATGCGTTATCTTTTGTATTATTTGTTAAAGAAATAGCATTGGTAGAATTTTGGAGGTGTATTTGCACATACATCGGCCGACGTGGGTGTCTGTTTTAAAGTCTACTAACCTTTATCTATCGCGTTTTTCTGTTATTTCTGACCTAAAATATAATTTTAACTAATAACCGTTTTATAATACCCCAGTTCAAGGTCCGTTAAAGCAAATATTAAATCTGCGAATTCTGTCATCTTTGAGGCACCTTGAAACCGGTATCACACTCAAGTTATTTTATTTTACGGCCAATAATGCTATGTTTCCAAAACAGTTATTCCTAACAACGAACTACTATAGCTATGGACTTGGCTCTCTATAAGTTGGTTGGGTCCACATCTTTTTAAATATAAACCTTTTTTATGGTCGCAGCGGACCCCTATAACATGAATTGACGCTCGAAATAGATTTTACTATGACATGAATATTTTTGCCCTCTACATCACATGACGTCACAAGCCATGACACGACTACGTACTTAAGTACATAGCGCGGACTGCCCTTTTGGGACCATTAGCTACTAGTGTATGGTACTGAAGTATTATCTTTATTATAGGGACCATATTATATACTCTGCGTAGGTTAGTTTACATAATAGATAGTATATTGTTTGGGTAAACTAAAATTTTAATAATAAATAATTTACTAATCTAAAATACTGATTGACGTTTAGTACCAAATTTTAGCTTTATATTTTATTGTGACATTAACAATGCAAAAGATTTTTTAAAATTTTGGAATTGTTAGTACAACGTAGTGTTATGCAGCTCATTATATAAATATCCACCATAGCATTTAGGTAATGATTTAACTATGAAATAATAAATAATATGTTTATTGTTTATGACAGGTCTAAAAAACAAATTACGATATTTTAATATAAATTGTAATAGATGTTGATGCCGTAAAAAGTGTAGGATGGAGTCTTGTAATTGCAACTACATATCTGGTTATTGACTTAAATAACTCCCTCTAGGATCACTGTTTTGAACAACGACAGGCGTGATATTGTATTTCTAGAACAATAACGCCTGTCGTTGCTCTAAACAGTGATCCTAGAGGGAGTTATTTAAGTCAGTCAATAACCAGGGGCACGTTTTATAAAGTTTCAAGTAACAATTTTCCAGGTCTAAACTGGCAACACTGCTCAAATGGCTGGGGCATGTTTTATAAAACTACAAGTTACAATTTTACAGGTCTAAACTGGCAACACTGCTCAAATGGCTGGGGCCTGTTTTATAAAGCTACAAATTACAATTTACAGGTTACATGTTTCCATGTGACACAACCTCGATCAATTACGACCAGCCATTTGAGCAGTGCTGCCAGTTTAGATCTGTAAAATTGTAACTTGTAGCTTTATAAAACGTGCCCCTGGTCGTCATTGGTAGAGGTTGTGTCAAATGGAAACTTATAACCTGCAAAATTGTAATTTGTAGCTTTGTAAAACAGGCCCCTGATAGTTGCATTTACAAGACTCCACCTTAACCATTTGTTATTATTAGAGTTCGGACTTTTGGTGGCGAATCGTGGTTCTAGAATCCATGGAGTCGCTATTTCCTATTTATTATAATGTATACCACTTTGATTTTGACCTTCAGTATATTAATATTTCAAAATTCATTTATTCATTAAACCGCTAAATCAATTAAAATTAATTTTGGTATGGAGGATATCTCTGCTGTGAAAGCGTTACAAACAAGCAAATATTAGTAGGTATGGAATAACCGAACTAAAAATGTATATAGTTCATTTTTAAATATGACCTTACTGAAGGTCAAAATCAAAGTGTCATATATTATAATTATTAGGAAGTAGCGACTCCACGGATTCTAGAACAACGATATGCCACCAAAATCCTAACCCTAGTTATTATATTAGGCTTCATGTATTCTTATTGTAATTGCTATTGTCATTTCGAATTTATGCCATATGATAACCACCAATTATATTTTTAACAATTTTATTTCGTAATATTTTAAAATACAATGCAATTTCGTGTATTTAGTACTTATTTTAAAGACATGCGTTCGCGATTGTGTTCTATTAAAATGCAGCGTTAAGGAGTGTAATATAGAATTTATGCACTGTGTATATAAAATCAATTTATTCCGCAATAAAATTATATTTAAGTTTTTACTTTGTGTTTTATTGCTATTAGCTTCTGATGTAGGCGCGAGGAAGGTTCAGATATTCTACATACATGAAGACCAATTGGTTTTTACTGACGAGATTATGTAAGGCGGCCTTTACACTGAAACTTACGACTTACGTAAGTAGGGACGCAGCTATTGGTTAGAACTAGATGGAATTTTCTTTTTCTCTTTCTAACAGATAGCTGCGTCCCAACTTAAGTAAGTCGCAAGTTTCATTGTAAAGCCGGCCCACCTACCATCAAGGAATTTGTATTTTTATAGTACGTAAATTAGCCGTGTTCATTTCCCGACGTGACACGACTAATAACAGGTGAACAAAACCGGTCAAGTGCGAGTCGGTCTGCGCGCCGAGGGTTCCGTGACGCCACAGTAGGTTTATTATATTCGGATTAGAATTCGTTTTAGACTCGGATCAGTGCGAGCCCAAGTCGAACTTGGGCATTTTTTGTATTTGCTGGTTTTTTTTTTCACGGTTTGTACTATAATCATACAAAATAGACGCTTGTATGTTTTACCGTTTTAACGATACAACAACCAAAAATACGTTAAAACCTTTCTTATATGGGGACCACGTTTATTATATCACTTTAAAAAAATTGTACATTACTACAGAGGCCGGGACAAAAGAGGTTGCCGGCCGAAGACACATAGACGGCCGAGCATAGCGAGGCCGGATAGGTCTGAGGCGGGCAACCCCATATTTCCCGCCGAGGTATGTATAGTGCTTTTTTCAAACATGCAATGAAATAAAAAAAAGTTTTATTTTTTAATACGCATAGTGGCAGAATGTCATGATGCCTGTACCACAAATTGATGTGGAATGGGAATTAAAAAAGAGGATTTTGCCGGCCTAGGCCTGCACGATTTGTATGAAATTCCATAAACGACCTCTTGTCATAGCCGCACCCGAAACGTTATGCTTCGTAAGGAACATAACATCAATATTTCATTGCATGTTTGAGAAAAATAACTTTCCATTACGGTTTAAAAGATACAGCTCTTTAAAGTTAGGACGGACGCACGGACAGCGTTGACATATGAATAGGGTTCGTTCGGGTTTTTCGGGTACAAAACCCTAAAAACTTATAACCCGGCTAATTTACGTTTAATTTCAAACTGCTAAATATTTAAATTCCTCAATAGTAGGTATGTTATTTTATTTTTATTTTATTCATTTGAGTGCATGATAGCGACATGTCTATAGTACTGCTTGTGCAGTTTTCGAGAGAATCGAGACAAAATAATGGCGTACGATCACTTGAAATTGTAAAATTATAGGTAAGTCGACTACCATACTTTACGGCATAAAAGAATGATAGCCAATGTTTCTCCCTGCGGCCAGTTTGGCCGTGAAAAACTGACAAACTCATTTTCACATTAAAATATTAATAGGGTTTTACGAATATAGAAAACTGATACATTTTTTTATCGGCAAAGGTTTAGTAAACGATAAAAACTACTGAATAAAAAAAACGTAAGTTGCCATCCAGTCGCGTATGTTATTATAACTCTATACCTTTTGACACTCATCGAAAATCGTTATTAACACTTGTCTAGGCCTACAGATCGTTCGGTAATAGCCAGGAACAAACCTATTTATTTCACCGATTGCGACATCCAGGCTAAGCTAATTGTGACGCTGATCGGCATCCGCGGCACCCAGCTATAACCAAATGTGACGCTGATCGGCGTCATTCTTTCATTCACCCTAAAACGAGTCGGTGCACTTACACGGGCAACTTTGAAATGGCAGTCAGCGGCGTGAAAACCTGGTGATGTGACTGGCCGACTGTGGCGAAAGGTTAACCAAAATATAAATAATATTACAAATCCCGTATTTAATATTTAGTAAAGGCGTGCAATAGTGTTGTCTAACGCCCCTAGTTACGAGCGTCTGCACAACGCCGTAAACAACGTTCTAATCCCCTTAAGTTATGGCGTTTATTACATCTGTTGCCTTTTATATTAAGGGCTTTTATTACAATAACCTTTACATTTTATTTCTGGTTGTCTTAAAACGTCAAGACGATTTTACTAATTAAGAACGATTTTATGTGAAAGAACCCTCGTAATGCTATTTTGATGAATATAGCTTTAATAGGCGATTCAAGTATTTATATTATCAGCGTTTTACCTACCATTAAAACGCTTATTAAGCGATAACCTTATTTGAAGCCTAAATAAATAAATAATTGAGAGAAGCGAACTTGATTTCCTGTAACGAATCGGTTATACTTTGAATACACCCACTTGCTATCATCGTGACGTACATCCTGTGCACCAGGTAGGCAGGTGAGCCTGGGCGGGCTCGGCCACTCTCCCGTCATTGTATCTCAAATATTTTGATGCTCCCATCAGGCAGATTTTAAATATTAGGCTTCAAATAAGGTTATCGCTTAATAAGCGTTTTAATGGTAGGTAAAACGCTGATATTAAGCTTTGAACCGTTATTTGAAGCCTAAATAAATAAATAATTGAGACCTGTTTGTTATCGCCTGGTGGACAGGATGACGCCAATGTGAGAAATAATTTGATAGAGTAAAATAATAAAAACGATAGTCTGATTAAATCATTTAATTTGACTGATCTGTTTGCAACATAGGTAAAAATATTACACAAATATCGGCGCTTGTTATACCAGCAACTTAAATAACATCATAACTTAGATATTAGCACTTTATTATTCCGCTTATTTAATTTAAGCGCAGAAACAAATTTGAAACATAAATCTTATAAATAAACTCCAACACAAATTATATAAACGTGAACATTTAAGTTACAAATATTAAAAGTGAATCATTTTTCACTCATCTACTGGTGTAAATAAATTTGTAATAGATTGTGATGAAACAGGAGGTTTAATGACTCTACAATAGTATTTCAAAAAAGTGTTTTGTGAGCGCCAGTTTCCTCGGGCTAAAATTTTATCTAAAGGGCAATTCTGGACCCAACTTTTAGACGCTACTGCAGGCCGGATGCTGCCGGCGCTGGCGGTAATCCCGGCCTGCAACAGAATCTTTCTAATCCAACCTGCAATATTCGTCCGTGACGCTGCTTTGGGTTTCCCACATGCAGTAAGAAATAAATTATTAACACCACTCGATAAACGCCTAGCTTGTGAAAGTAAAATTACTCTTTTTATCCAGATAAATGGATCCAAGGCTTGACAGTCCTTATTTTTAAAAATCCGCCATCCGGATTGGCGATTGACTACTGTGTCAGTCTTGGATCCATAGATTGGCCAAAAAGTGACAGAATCTTCTAAAAATACACATCTTTCAGCATCTGTTACTAATAACGTCAAATCATGCACACGCCGGGCTGAGCATAACAACAACAAAATCGCGGCCCGCGCAGAGCATTCATACAAACTGTTCTCATTGCAGGGGTTATGTTTTAACCAATTAACTAGAATATCTGTATCCCATATAGGAGTTTTCAGATTAGGTTTTTCATTTGAACTACTTATTCTAATGGACTTTAATGCCTGTCGAACTAATAAATGTGCACTTAGACGGTTATTCATATTGGGATCACCGAGCGTAGAAACAGCAGACTTATAAACCAATATAGTGTTGTAAGACAAACCCTGCCTAAGATGAAGGTCAATTAAAAACCTAGCTAAATCTGCACCTTGTGGTTCAGATATATTAACTAAGTTTTGCCTAGCCCAGGTACACCACCTTTGCCACGCTACCTCGTAAGTTTTTACTGAAGAGTCCCGCCAACCTTTCCGCAGCACCGCAAGCTGGTCTTGAGACCAGTCTTTTAGCGTGTCTGTCCACCCCCACATCTCCACACCTCTAGAACCATTTCCTGAGACATTGGAGGTGGATGGCCCGTCGTCGCATCTACTAGCACTCTGTCCAGGTTGTGGATCGTAAATGGGGGGCTCAGGGCTCGGTTCTTGAGGTCGGGACGCCAAAATACTTTCATCCATCGCGGGGCTACGACAAGGTAAGTCCCTCTCGCTGTGTTTAGGTGTTGTAGCACGCGGGGGATCAGGAAAGGCGGTGGAAATACCCAAGCGAGAGGATAATCCCATTCTTGGCTGAAGGCATTGTAAAGGCAAGCCTGTCTGTCTGTAAGGTCTAGTGTTCCATATATCGGGAGTACGTGCGCGACGGCAGATGCAAAAAGGTCTATTACTGGACGGCCAAATTTGGCAAATATCACATTTATTACTGGCGGTAAAAGGTGCCATTCTGGAGGTCCCGTAAGTCGTGACAGGTGATCTGCCTCGCTGTTGAACCTGCCTGGCAAGTAATGTATCTCTGCATGAATTTTGAACAGATCTAACAGCTTGAAAATTTTGTACGTCAAGTCCATTAAAGGTGCAGACTTTGTGCCGCCCTCGTTCCTGACATAAGCAACCACAGTCCTGTTGTCCGACTGTATTAATAAAGTGGAACCGGCCAGGTGCTGAGCGTGATCTTTTAACACATACCAAATTACTAACATTTCGCGGTGGTTGGAATGCAACTTCGCCTCCTCTAGAGACCAGCGACCTGACAGTTTCACGGTGTCTATCTGCGCGCCCCAAGCTATCCCCGATGCATCTGTCACCAAATAATGAGTGGCAGGTGGAAAAAGGATCGGAGACTGTTTCCTGAGGTTGCTGCTCCACCACTCTAACTCTGTCAATGCTGCGGCTGGAATCGGATAGCGGTAACGAGGATTCATTGCCAGGAGCTCTATACAATGCCTGAGAAGAGCTCTGTGGTTCAAGCGACCTCTCGGTACTGTAAAACTCGCAAAATTTGCCATTCCTATTATGCTCTGAACCTCGCGCAACGTAGCCTTTTTTCTTTTGAGTAAGTGTAGCAACTTTTTTAACACGTCTTTTACTTTTTGAATTGGAAGGAATTTTTTGTTTGTGTGCGGGTTCCAAACTATGCCCAAATATTGGAGACTTATGTGAGGAGTCAATATTGATTTTGCATAATTGATTTGCCATCCTAGATGTTCTAATAAACAAGTCGCTTCGCGAACCTGTTGGGTAAGGACATGAGGGTCCTGATTGGCTATTAAAAAATCGTCCAAATAAACTGCTACCCGAATGCCCTTTTTCCTTAGTATCTGCGCTACCCAATTGGTTAGGGATGCGAAAACCCTTGGTGCACATGCCAGACCAAACGGCAGGCAAGTCATTTGCAATAATTGTCGATTGTAAACAAGTCGAAGGAAGCATCTGTGTGCTCTGGCTACTGATAAGTGGAAGTACGCATTTGACAGATCTATTTTGACTAGCCAGTCCTGTGGTTGCAGGAACGTAGCTATCCTGTGCATGTTTATAAGTCGAAATGGTTTCACTAGAACGTACTTGTTCAGGTTTTTCAAATTGAATATCGGGCGGGCCGAGCCGTCGCTTTTTGGTATGAGGAACATCGGAGACACAAAACTGAGGCTGTGATCCGCAGGCTCCAACACTTTCATTTGCAACATTTTGTTTATTATCTGGTCCATATCGTGATGTTTCGGGGTTTGCAAAGGATGATTGCTTATATTTTTTGAAAACAAAGGGGGTTTGGCTATGAAAGGTATTCGAAAATTCTGAATAATTTGGATTAGTGTTGTTGGAGCCTGTAGATCTTTCCAGCGTCTCGCGTAGTTTAATAATCGACCCGCCTGAAACTCGCTCGAGTCAAAATCTCTTTCTTGAATGCCCACGTGACGTGGAGGGGCCTGAAAATCTACCTCCTCTGTTACTGGCGTAACTGTCTTGACCTTGAAAGGTACGACTCGGCCTCGGACGCGAGGGCCTTGTTTGTTGACCAGTCTGCCTCCGTTGAGCAAATTGAGGGTAGTTACGTGGCGGCAACTGATTATTTACAACCTGACCCGGCATTTGATTTATGAAAAAATCAGGGTATGCGTAGTTTGCGTTAAATGAAGGCGGGATTCTATTCGTATGGCTATTAGCATAACTAGGCAGGGCCTGAGCTTGCTGTTGTGGCTGAGCTTGCGCAGCAGCTTTATTCAAAGATGGCGCTCGAGGGGGCCAAAAGACTTTAGATGAGCCACCGGCTTTTTCAATTGCATTAGAAAACGCGTCTTTATTAAACAAGAAATCGCATGTAGGCGGAATTCTCTTTAAACTAGCCTTCAGAAAAGTGTCTTTAACTGATCGCAAAATACCGTCACGTCTTTGCTGTATCAACTCGGATCTGTGGCCACATGCCATTTGCAAAACATCATTACTTATTTTCTGAAAGCTACCCTGCACGAAAATTTCATTAAGCTTATCTTCGATTAACTTTGGTGTGAGCTGGCCCACGGTATTAGACCATTCTACTAAATTTTTAAATCCGTTCTGAGCTGCCTCGTTCTGCTTAATAACCGCCTGGGTTATGGCCGCGAACCCCCGTTCAATAAGAGCGATTGAATTAAATTTATCGAAAGGCTTGACCTCATCGTTAGTCTCTAAATTGGTAAAACCCGGTGCGGAACAGTACAGTTTTTGTGAGTCTATGTACCGTACACTGCCCCAGTCCTCTGTATTGAAACGCTGTATATTATTAATAAGCTGCACGAGTTCTGGTGACGATCTAGGCATAGCTGGTTCTTTTAAAGTCGTATTCAATGGCAACTGAAATGAGCACTCAGGCGCAGATGGCACAATAGGCGCAGGCGCGGTCCCGGCCCCGTCATCCCAAAAAAGTTCACCACTAACGTCCGCACTAACACCAGAGTTATTCAATTCTGCTACACCAGGGGTAGAGTGAACTGAGGGTTGAAATGCCCCGTTACCCGCAAGAAAATTTGATATACCACTTACTTGCCCAGTTAGGTACCTTATGGCCTCGGCAGTAGACGACATACGGCGTCGCTTGTGCCTGCGTTTATCCTTCTTCTTTTTGGACTTTCTTTTCAAGCCAGCTCGAGGAGGGTCGCGCTCCAACGCCTCCACAGACTGCGCCGTAGCCGATTCCGCAGCGGGTGCATCCGATGATGAGGAAGTATCGCTGGAATCCGGTGATTCCGTATCACTTCCCATCGTAGCAAAGATTAGAAGTAATCTGCAAAAATATTCAGTTTAAAAAACGAACGATAACATCGTTAACAAAATGTTAAGCTTTTTAAATTATTTTTTAAGAATTTAAAGCAATAAAAATCAAGGTAACTAATACCTGCAGCACAACCGATTGCTATGGCAATCAAAACGCCAATGACGGGAGAGTGGCCGAGCCCGCCCAGGCTCACCTGCCTACCTGGTGCACAGGATGTACGTCACGATGATAGCAAGTGGGTGTATTCAAAGTATAACCGATTCGTTACAGGAAATCAAGTTCGCTTCTCTCAATTATTTATTTATTTAGGCTTCAAATAACGGTTCAAAGCTTAATATTACCTGTTTTAGGTTAAATTGAATAACAGTAAATTGATTAGATATTCCAATTAGCATGCATCCCGGTATTCCAGAATCTTAATCTTATTTAAAATAACCTTTTGCGTTGCCATACTTGCCATTTGAGACCTCGAGCAGGTAGTAAATTAGTTGTTAGACGAACGAACGTGTTGTACCCGAGAACCTTCCTGTATTTACCTCTCTCTTTCTCTCTGTATTGTCCGGCTCAGACAACTCGTATCATAAGAAAACAACGAGTGATGGAAACTGTGATTAAAAGCCTATTTTTTATTTTTTATTAACCTCGTAAGGCCCAGTGTGCAATAGAATGTACATAATCAAGGCAATATAATTTGAACTGTGTTTCAATGTGAATAAGGTTTATTTTCCTATGTTCATAAACTGAAAATGACATTATTGAACAAACGTAATTGAAGTTTATTGCGTTGATGGTAGATTCAAAGTGCCATTTACAAAAAACTCCCTGTTTGTAGTACGGTGGGCCTTACGAGGTTAAAAACACGAATGGCAAATGTTGTTTTTTTTATTTAGCTATTCAAAATCAGCATGCGTGGGGCATTTTATAACCTGAAATAATAAAAAACCCAATCCCGGAATTAATACCGGTATTCCGGTATTGGGATTTCAATATCGAAACTCAATACCGGGATTGAAAACCTTGCGATATTGCATGCCCTAATTCCAATGGATGCAAAAATGAACAACTCTCTGAAAATAAGTATACGTACTAATTTTGGGCGGTATTTTTTGCAGTGGTAATTTTTTTTCTTAAGTCCTTAATTTTTTTTCAGTGTTATGATTAGAAAATGTAATTATCAGTGGAAAAAAAAATGGACCACTTGCCCGCCCTTCGCCTCAATCGCAAGTGTATTTATATTTTTTTTTAGATTTGGGAAACACTGTTAAAGGTCCTTAAACCAACTTGTAATTCTAATTGAGTGCTTACTTAAACTCCATTCCAATTGACTTGTCTTATTTAGTAAACAATTTTATAACCTCAAAATGCATCACTTTTAACTACAATGGCCGTTTTCTGCTGAATAAAGCAATAAGAGACCACTTTTGCACACCATTTTCCTTATTTTACATCACGGAAGGTTTATTTTATGACAAAATTGTTATTTTAGACGAAAAAGGAGCATTTTGAGGTTATAAAATTGTTTACTTAATAAGACAAGTCTATGGGCATGGACCGTAGTTGGTTTGGCGTAAAGGTAGGGTTCAAAAATGGGCGTTTTCCAAAAAAAGCGCACGTAGTTAAGGACTAAAATTAACAAGGGTAACTTTTTCTATTAGGTACGTCACGATAATTAGTTAAATATTTATGTACTGCCCACATACGCCAGTAAATAGGCAGTAACTCACATTCAATAACCGAAGCAGTTGCAACCCTCACTCATTAGTAAAACGGTTGCATTTGCTACACGAGTTTTGTCTGGGATGGCACTATTTTTTTTATGAGCAATATTGTTAATTATCGTGACGTAATGGAAAAAGTTACCGTTGTTAATTTTAGTGCTTAACTACGTGCGCTTTTTTTTGGAAAACGCCCAAATACGTTATTAATGTTATTATACAATACTTTATGAACTCTACTGCACCACATCCATAGTGATAGTTACTAACTTTCAGAAAGTCAGTGATTAGAAAGAACAAATAAAACGATTTATTGTCGGATGTCCTTTAATTCCGCCTTCAGGGGCCCACATACATGAGATTGTCGCATCTTAACAATAACATTACACTAACTTTAGAATATAATAATTATTATCTACAGTTAAATACAAGGTTACAAAGGTATACATTATCTTTGGTAGAAATAGCCTAGCCATGTTAATAAAAAGCGTACAACGTAAAATATCAAGAAATGCATAATATGGACATATGCCGGTCCCTATGGGAGTACGCAGAATATTCCCTGCCTTAAGATAGTTTACGTGTAAGGATTTTTACTGCCCAGCCTTTACAAGGAAGTTGCCTTACTCCCAACAAGATCTATTGGTGCCTTTTAGATGAACAAGGTTTTACTAAAGAGAGACAAGACACCAGTACCCTTACCATGATTCGAGTTACAATGACCGTACTCGCTAGCGAGTCGAATGCTCTGTCCCTCGCACTCTATAAGAATACTTGCGAGGTTTGCGAGGGACAGAGCTTCGACTCGCTAGCGAGTACGTTAATTGTAACTCATGGTAAGGGTACAGGATATGAAAATAGGACGGTCGAACGAGATTGACGAAAAGCTCCTGTTTATTAGTGCTTAAAGATTATAAAGTAGATAGTTCCGTTCTCAAAATATTGCTGTTAATGTTGGGCTTGCTATATTGATTCTTGCATTGTTTGAAAAAAAACCCTCTGCGGTTTTAGAAACTATAAAACATGTTATAGTTACAAGAGACGATACATTGGGGAAACATCGAGCGCGTCGGTAGCAATCAGGTGAAGTGTGGTCGTCGGTTGGTTCACTCCTCGTCGTAGGTCGGGGGGTCGCCGGAGTGGGGGCGCCGGCGCAGCGCGGGCTCCGCCAGGGATGACTTCAGCTCGTGCTGCCAATAGGGGGAGAACGATTGACTAATAGCCGTAGGGCATTTCCGATAGCAATGGACTTGGTAGGTAAATATTGAGCTGCGCGTCCACTGGGTAGGAAGCGGAGCGGACGTACTTATTTGTTGATTGGTATTGATTTCTATGGTACAGCGTGTACTGGATCGGTATATCTATATTTATAGAAATCCCAGTGGACTCGCAGCCGCAGCTTTGTGCAGTATTTCTCAACTGCGTTGCCGACCTTTGAGATCAAAGTATGCTTATGTTGACGATCATACTACTTAATATTAGGTATAAACTAAGGGTACAGTCAAAAACTTTAATTGTTATGCCACTATGGACCCCTGTCAAAATGACAGCGTCAAACCACATGACAGAAATTACGCTTAAATGAATGATTAACGTTATGCGACAGGGTTCCATAGTGGCGTAACAATTAAAGTCCTCGATTGTACATGGAAAGAACATGTCTAGTTTTTTTTATAAATATGATTTTAATGTGTAGAATTTGCAATGAACTTTTACAGTCGGTTAAAGATATACCTAAGTCATAACTTATATTTTTACAATTTTAAAAACCTCTACTGCACGAAGATTACGTACAAAATTACATGGTTCCTTTACTTTCAATGGCGATATCTCAAAAACTTGTTAAAGTGACCAGACATGTTTTTTCCGGGTACACTTCAGATACGACGTTTTTACGCGGGTTTATTATGTTTAACTTCTTCACGATGAATCAACTTGGCACTTACATCTTGAATTAACATGGGCTACCAACAATCGCGAAAAAAAATCACTTTCCGTGAGAAGGTCAACAGGTGAAGTCAGGCGCGGATCCAGCTTTCAGATTAGGGGGTGGTCATTAACTGCTGAACGCAGAAGTTCGGTCAAGTGCGAGATCATGCCACAAGACTATTTACTTTCTGACCCGTATCTACGAGCGCCGAAGGGGGTGGTCATGACGTACTTGACCACACCCGTGGATCCGCCACTGGGTGAAGTCGCAAACCCGATCTAAATAATCCATACTAATATTATAAATGTGAAAGTGTGTATGTTTGTCCGTCTTTCACGTTTCAACCACTGAACGCATCGAAATGAAACTTGGCACACATATTGTTTAGATCCTAGAATAGTTTTTATCCCGGAAAATTGGACAGTTCCCGAGGGAGCAGCGATAAACGACTTCTACGCGGACGGAGTCGCGGGCGAAATCTAGTAATATATAAAAGAAGAAACTGACTGAGTGACTGACATATCAACGCACAGCCCAAACGGCTGGGTCTAGACTAGACTAAGAGGTTCCAAATTTGGCACGTAGGTTGATGGAACCAGTAATGGACAAGGCACCAATAATGAACACTTGATTCTTATTTTACAGAAGATAAGGGTTATTCATTTAGTTTTGCAACAAACGAATAACAATCAATTTTGGACCGTATACAATTTGAATTAAGAGTGAAGTGTCCATTACTGGTGCCTGTCAGCTAAAAGTGTCCATCATTGGTGCCTTCACCCTAGGTTCCTTATGAGGTGTAGGGGTCCACTTTGAAAGGATTTTGCGAAAATCGACCCCCAACGGGAAGAAATAGGGGAGTAGCGGGAAACTTATTCTACGCCTACAAAGTCGCGGGCGTTCTCTAGTGCCTCCATAAAATTCTCAATTCTTTATTGCTTTTTCATAATGATATAGCTTATTCTAATAAATAAGTAATAAAAAAATGAACCCTGGAGGGCACCGCGACACTAGGAGAGAAGAGGCATAATTTAATTACTATATTATAACCATTATATATAATTATCGTAATGTGTCTTCGGTATATTCTTCTATTGTACCGATACCTAATTGACTTTGTTTAATATCACTTGTGTCGGTTTATTAATAAATATTTATTGTATCTTTTTATGGACATTATCATGGGACCACCAGGTGCACGTTTTATCGCGATGTCCAGCAAGATCACCTGGTAGGATCCCCTACCTATTAATTTTGTACAGATCTAGTGAATAATCCTTTCACATCGTGAAAACTCGGAACTCACGTCTACTTCCGAATGATGCCGACGTGTCTATGAATTATTGAATTATTAAGTGACATGTTCGTATTAAATAAATAGAGTACTTTAGTTATCAGTGTCAAATGTCAAACCACGAGTTTGAAGTATATCACACGGAGATGTTAAAACCACCACGATCAAATATATAGAAATTAGGTGTAGGTAAGCAAGAAGAAATATAAATAAATGTTGAAAATAATTTTACAGACTTGTCGATCTAAACGTTTTCCAGGTCTTAATGCTTTCGGCATGACTATTAAAAAGAACTGAAAACAAACTTAATCTTAATTAACAAAAAAATACTCTGGTATTAACCACTCTATATCGATTATCACTCTCGCGATGCGACATTCCCCCACGTTGTCTTGATGGGTACTGAGTCAGACTGAAGTAGCATGACAAATACGAACATTTCCGGTGATCCTACCACAGGTGATCTAACTGGAAATCCCCCGTTTTATAAAGCTACAAGTTACAATTTTACAGGGTTAAACTGGCAATACTGCTCAAATGGCTGGTCGTCATTGGTCGAGGTTGTGTCAAATGGAAACTTGTAACCTGTAAATTGCAATTTGTAGCTTTATAAATCAGGCCCCAGAAGTTCATTTTAGTCGGGAACGTGGAAGTTGGAGGTTATTCTTATAGCGCAAAGATCGCGCTACAGGTAGGTCTAGACGTTTTTTGAATAATTCTGGGTACTTTCTCACAATTTTGCACAATTCTAGGAGAGAGATGGAAGGGTAAGAATTTTGTGTTTGATGTGGTTACAGCTATCCGTCTGTTTTATATTTACTAGGATATTATACGCGATAGTTTCTTCTGCATCGAACTCACCACGAACTGGTGGCAGAGCCGCGTGAACTGCGCGCAATCGAGCGGCGCGGACGCACGCTTGCCGCCCGTCCAGTCGCGGCTGAACGTGATCTGCGCGGTCACCAGGCCCAGCACCAGCGCCCACACTACCACCAACACCGTACTGCACACAAACAGGGAACCGACAAATAAATCACTGTCGAAAATTTCAATTTTGAGGCAGAAGACGTCTTTTACTACTTTTAAAAACTGGCAAGACTTAAGCCTTACAATACGGCTACTGTACTCTTTTCTGTCATCATCTGTTAGCCCTTCAGCTGTGGAGACAAAATATGGCCGCTAACGCACGTCTGTGGAGGCCCCGCGGGCCTTCTCCATAGAATACCGGTTTAGGACCAAACGAACTATTTCTCCCCGTGAACATTCAAATGATGGCTTGCGAGCTGTCTTGCTTCATGGGCAATACATTTCAATAGATAAAAGGGTGACAAATATAAATTCCAAAGTAACTTCACTAACGAAAGGAGACAGCCCGCCGAGCCGTCGCCACAGATACCTAACGGTTAAAAAATCGACAGCCCCCGGGCCCGCTCCACAGCTGAGACTAACATAACACCCAGTTGCACCAACGTTCATTAGAGCTTATATACTAATAAAATGTTATCAAACTTCTTATAATTTTAGAACAGTTTGTCAAATAAAGTAAATAAATAATAAATAAATATCACGGGACTATCTTACACTTATTGTCCTAGTCCCAAACTAATCTCTAGGCTTGTATTGTAGGTACTATGGGTACTACTAGACAACAACGATATAAATAAATATTTAAATAAATAAATAGGTACTTAAATACTTGGATAACACCCAAGACTCAGAACAAATACTCGGACTCATCACACAAACATTTGCCCATACCGGGAATCGAACCCGGGACCGCTAGCTTCGTAGGCAGGGTCGCTACCAACTAGGCCAACACGTCGTCGAAAGTCGAAGTGCACTAACATTATTATTTTTCGATACATTACGATAATAAAGTTACATTTACGATTCGGTTATATGGGTTATAGTTTAAATAAGGCCGTATTACCGATAAACCGGTAAACATACACTAGGTTCGAGCCGGGTTCGAACCTTCGACCCACCTTTGTTGCCGCGCGAGGGTACAAACCACTATATAGTCCAGCATACCAAGCTTTAGCAAATTAATAAAGCACACAATTTTTCTCGAAACTTAAAAAAAAAAAGCCTTGTCTTGCCACAAAATGTTTAATATGCTTATACGAGATATTTAATAATCACTTAAAAAGTTACGCGTAAACATACAAAAAAGAATCCGCCGAATAGAAATAATTTGTAGATGGGTAAAAACCAAAATAAAGACGCTATTTAAATGTCACTTATATGATGTCTAACTTACAATTTCGTTACAAAAATGTATGTGTTTGACGTTAATCGACAGTTTCGTTTCGGTGACAAAACTCTTCTTTAACTGGACATTTATTTTTGGTTTATACCCAGATGTATTCTTAATTAAGGCAATATAGGCTGGCACCACCACCCAGCCTCAGCCTCCATGTGTTGCGCAACATAGGTAGGTACGCTAGGAGTGACAAGGTGGAAAGGAATCATTAAGTACAAGTATCACTTAAGAATCACTGGATATCACGAACTTTAATGACTTTAACATTATAAAAAAAAAACCAAAAAACAATTTTGGAATGTAAACGTAATCCCAGAAAAAAAGATATAGGTTGCTTATCAATTTTTGCTAATTTGGACACAATTTGTTTGCTTGATTTGTTCAATTTGTTCGCAGAAACTTGTACTTTTTGTTATTCTAATTGCGCTTTCAAATAATTAATTATTAAGAAATTAATTTAATTTTCGCAAATTAAAATTACTTACTACTAACTACATCTCATATTTTACGTAATACACTCAACAAGAATTATTATATGCTACGAGTATTTATCGAAACTGGAACTTTTCAAAACTTAATAAAAACTTGCATTTAAATTAAAAACAGTCACACGTAAATAAATGTTCCCAAATTTTAACAATCATAATTGTTTTTTTTTAATTCACTGTAACTAACCTGAATTTGACGACAGCCATGTTGGATGCAGGTGTCCTTCGTCAAGTGGCCGGTATCATCCCGGTGCCAGCTTATATACTTCGGCTCGGTCCTGCGCAATCCACATACGTAGGCGGCAGCAAACATCTCCACACAATAAGGTCTAAGTTTAAACATATTTTTCGAGTAAATTTTATGAACTCCTATTTTAATCGCTGTCTCAACTAATGTAAGAATTTGTCTCATATCGATATGTTTCGTTCCAAAATCATTTAACAAACTTACTGTAAATCACTTCCCGAAGACATACTGTTAAGATGATATTTCGTATTATCTCTATCGATTATCATAGTCATCGCACTAATAATTTGTAAACTTTTAAATTTACTTCTCCCGTTCCTTTATTCCAAATTAAAAATTGTTATCATTTAACTTATGGCAACCAGATCTTATTAATTAAGTAATTAATATTGTAAAACTTAAAACATCGTGACTGCTTGATGCCTAAAAAAAAAAAACCCAAACGTGTTTTTTTTTTGTTGTAAAACCAAACCATATTAATTATGCATCCCGCTTATACATTATAGGTGTAAGATGTAGGTACTCAGTCTAGCTTCTATTTTAATGTTAAAGAGGGTTTTGTGAAATTTTAGGGGTTTCGTGTACGATGTCCCTATTTATTAACAATTAATGTGGTGGCCTAACGTGTCAAAGCCTTCGCTAATAATATAATTCAAGAAATAACACAAATCGTCCTTGTCCCAAACTAAGCTCTAGGCTTGTACTATGGCTACTAGTCAACGATAAAAATACTTATAGAGAGAAATACACACAAAGATAATACCCAACACTCATCACTTAAAAATGTCCATAGCGGGAATTGAACTCGGGACCGTTGCTTATTCTAAATGAAACAAGTGGAAACCACTAGTCAGTACTCCTACAGCTGGTTACATCCAAAGTGGATTGTAGTTTGTAGCTATTATCAATCACAGAATAAATAATAATACAAGTAGGTACAAGGTATAGTTAAAATATTCGTCGAATATACGTAAACATTTTCCTTGGATTATAATTAATAATTATTTCTCCCTAATCCTAACGTAATATCGTGATATGAGGCTTAGCGAATTCCTTCGGGAGCATTCGGTTCAGTTATGGTCGTAGCTTCATATTGCGATGTTGATTGTAACTGTTCTTTATAACGGTCATAATCATCGCAATAAAAACGCATGAAATACATGGGGCCTAACGATACTTAGGGGGGAATATTGGGCTGAAGATGATGCCATTTGGTTTAAACGTGAAAATAAATAATAAATATGGGTTTTTATAGAAAAAAACTTCAGGGGCTTTAGCCAAGATGCAAACACTATAGATGAAAAACTTAAGTACCTAAATGACCTCTTGAATGTAGTTGTGTACAAAAGTAATATGGAATCAATATGGAATTGACGTCAAATTTCAAATATAGAATGTCGATCGGTTTATAAATACCTGTGTGATTTATACATAATTATGAGATGTGTTACCACTACATGCAAGAGGTCATTTACTTAGGTAACTTGTATATAATCTGTGCTTAGGTTTTTCACCTGGGGCCTGTTTTATAAAGATACAAATTACAATTTACAGGTTACAAGTTTCCATTTGACACAACCTCTACCAATGACGACCAGGGGCCTGTTTTATAAAGCTACAAATTACAATTTACAGGTTACAAGTTTCCATTTGACACAACCTCGACCAATGACGACCAGCTATTTGAGCAGTGTTGCCAGTTTAGACCTGTAAAATTGTAACTTGTAGTTTTATAAAACGTGTCCCAGCCATTTGAGCAGTGTTGCCAGTTTAGACCTTTAAAATTGTAACTTGTAGCTTTATAAAACGTGCCCCAGCCATTTGAGCAGTGTTGCCAGTTTAGACCTATAAAATTGTAACTTGTAGCTTTTTAAAACCTAACATTTTTCTTTTCTGTCGCTGAAAATGTATGGGATGACAGTTGACCACGTGGTTTGTCGTAACACACGTGAACGTCATCCCATAGATTTTGAGTGATAAAAAAGAAAAACGTTAGTAACGTTTGTATCTTGATTATGGCCACTGATATAATGGCGATCCGTAGTTTCAAAGGTGATATCTCTTAAACGGCCCAATCGATTTTTATGAAACGTAGCTAAACTAGGTTTGAAAAAAAGCGTCCGGATAGTTCGATCCTTTTAGGAGCTACGTTGCCATAGACAGATACACACTTTAAACTTATTACAACTCAAAACCACAATACCACAGAAAATCGGCGTTGCAGTACCTACATTATGTGGCAGCGGCAACTCTATGCTGAGTGGCGTTTCAGTGGGTCCCACAGCACCTTAAAGTCGGGGTCAATATAAATGGAAAAAGATGTAAACAAATCAGTACTTTTGACATATAACCTTAATTTTTCTGCAAACGAGTTTTGATTTAAAAAAACCTAGAGTTAATAGTTATTTAGTCTTAGAAAGAATGTGTAAGATACATCATTAAAAATACCTCACGCGATGTCCAAAAGTACGTGCTACTGGAGTAATAATGTTAAATTATTCCGTTTGGTTTTGTTTACATCTTTTGCCATTTCTATTGACCCCGACTGTAATTAGTTTTATTTTATTCTGTTAGTAGTAATTAAGTTCACCATTGGTTTGTTCTGTTTTTTAATCCCTTACTGTTCGCACTTAGGTGATGTATGTGTATCACTGAATAAATGCATTTTCTTTTTTTCTTTAACTCTGTTTAATTACACATTGTATAGAAATAATCCTCGTCATTGTGTTTGACCTTTTAATACCTGTAGCTGCCGGAACCCAGACTGCTCACGAGAGGATTGCCTAACAGCTTTTTAAATGAAATTCGATTTGAATGTACTGTTTTATTTTACTAGGTAACTGGTTACAAGAGAAATAGTGCCTAAGCAGGTCGGAGGTGGCAAGGAGAGAGTGAATTTGCATAATTTTGAAGTAACATAAACGTTGAATTTAGTGGTAGGGAGAAGCCCGAATTTGCGTTTTGTTATTACATTTGCTAAGTTAAGATTTGAAAGGTTTTAATAATTATTATAGTAATTAAAATAAATGTATATAAAATAAACTTTTAGCTTTTTTAGAAACTTTAAATCATTTTAAAATTATATAAAATAAATGTTGCATACGCAACAATACCCATATAACAAATTAATATAAACTATTTGCTGTTTGTTTATCTAAAACTCTTGAATACATTAAATTTCAAGACTCTAACAATATAGTGCGCGACCTTCGTACCTTTATGTGTATTCTGTATGTCCTGCGCCAGATGTTTTCATAAAGATTTACTCTAAGCCGCTTGGACACGGCTACTTAGAATACTACACAATACCAGGATTCCTTTGGAAAACTCCTTTGATCGGTTACCTTTGTTCGTTTGCATGGAAACTTATATTTACAGTGTGTTCAGTGTTTATCACATAGAGTTAAAAAAAGAGTCTTATTAATAGATCATGATGGTCAAACAGTTATCGTCATACCACTTTGTTGATAGTCATTCGTTTAATCGTATGGCGTATTAACATAAACATT
This sequence comes from Acleris literana, assembly GCA_946894065.1. Classification (NCBI taxonomy): domain Eukaryota; kingdom Metazoa; phylum Arthropoda; class Insecta; order Lepidoptera; family Tortricidae; genus Acleris; species Acleris literana. Next base: position 8,920,007 of record OX335688.1, on the reverse strand, counting down.
TTAAATATGCATTACTAAAAGATGACTAAGGAAACTGCTTCGGTCTCCCGTGACGTCAATGAGCCTCTTCGAAATTTCTTTGAAGAGGCTTTGAGCGCTAGGATCCCACGGACCAAGGGTCTCGACGCCGAGTGGAACAAACATTTATTCTGGGCCGAGACCACTGTATTTGCCTACCTTTATGCTTTCGGCTGCTTCAGCTGCCGCACCAGCCCTATTAGAGGTCCGGTGGAGATGTGATGGGGCTAGCGTGTCTACGCAGGTTGCATCCCACACTAGCACCCGTCCCAAATTCCACGGGATCAAGGACATTCAGTCAGGTCTCTTGCCATCATTTCTACAAATGCCGGTCGGCTCTAAAAGGGCCGGTACGTTTATTGAGGCAAGAGACCGACGGATGATGTCATTTAGTGCGGCGTGTCTGGAAAAGCGGCCAGCACTTCTCTGGCAAGACAGTCCGTGATGTCCCCCTGCTGACATCCAACTTCAGATGACAACTCGTTTGATCGGTACATCAACTTCGTTGGATCTGAATAACAGTGAAGAAGATAGTTGTAAAGGGGTTTGGGTAAAAGTGTTGTCATTTGTAAAAGTCATACATTTTCAAGGTGAGCGGCCATTCGTAAAAGTGGTAAATTATGATAGAATTATTAAAAATAATAATATTTTGTTATGTAATGTAATACTCTTAAGTGCATCGGAGCCGAGATATTTAAATATTCATACCTGGGCGTACTTCTAGTACCAAAAAATAAATACTTAAAACCTTAATATCTCCGCTCCGATATTATTTAACGCCATAAGTTATATATATATCTTTGTGTATTTAGAGATCCTCTAAATACCTATGTAAACAACATCGGTGGCCGCTGAAAAAAATAATGTCAATTTTCTTCATACAAATTTACCCAATGCCGTTTCAGGAATGTTTGATTTTATTTCAGACAGCAGGGTATCCCTATTTACAGAATTAAAGATTTTTTTCCTCGCTCAGCGCATAAGTTTAACTATCCAGCGAGGAAATGCTGCCAGCCTCTTCGGGACAATGCCACAGGGCCCTTTTTTAGATATAGCTTTTTAGTTTTAAAATATAATTAAGTACCTAAGTTGTAAAAATGTAATTTTAGTTTAGTACCTAAATAAATATATTTAATTCCAAAAAGATGACTATAGATCCATATTGAAGGTCCCGAGCCACGAGATTGTGTCAGGTGTTTGTGCAGATCTTTCGGGCACCCGAGGACTGTCGAGGGCAGTGCTGTACAATGTGCTCCATAGATTAAGCCTCCTCGACACAGTCGCAGAAAGCCGAGTTACGCCCCCATTTGTGGCGGGAGTAGTGACAGCGTCCGTGACCTTTCCTTAGTCTATGTAGGCGACACCACAGCATACGTAGCAGGCTGAAACCTTCTGGCTTGGTCGTAGGATGCATGGCTTGCAGGAGAGATCCAGTTGTGCCTGCTTTGCACTCGGTATTACAACGCTGCCCAAGCTCAAAATATTGATAGAGAGCTTCTGTCGTCATGGGTAAAATATATTTGCGTTTGTGTTTCAATTATATTAAGTTAAGCTTTACTTAAGCCACATTACGTTTTACTTACATTAATTTAACTCTTAAAATGATTTTAAAATCCATGCATAACATACTTATCTTGTTAAGTTACACCGCTTGAGAACCGTCTCTCTTAATATTGCCCTTGCTTGTACAGTCGACGTAAATAAATATGTTTACATTTTAGTACCTTGTCTATTTAACGTCATGTTTTAACTGCCATATGAAATTGTCATAACGGATAAAGTGACAAGGTACTAAACATATCTTTGCCGTCGACTGTACCTACATCTACTTACTATCACTATGCAAACGTCGTGTCATGTACATACAATAAACACCCTGCGTATTTGTATCGACCATTGTTAAACTAAAACGGATACACATACGGGAATATCGGAAACTCTATTTAAAAACTGTTCAAATAGTTGATCTGCCTGTACACCGGTGAAGGGCGTGCGACCCGCCAGATGGCACTGTTCTGTTATTTACGACGCGGCCATTGTCCACGTGATATCTATGATCTATCGACGACCATTCACTCCATTCGCTAATTCCTAAGCCCTCGCCGCATCATTGCGTTGTTATTTTTGAACTGTAAATAGTCGCCGGGACTTAATAAATAAATAAATAAACAAAGATCAGGAGACAATGTTACACCAATTGATCTAGTCCCAAACTAAGCTCTAAGCTTATGTACTATGGGTAATAGACAACGATATAAATACTAACTTATATAGAGAAATATATACTTAAATACATAGAAAACATCCATGACTTAGAAACAAATATTCGCGCTCATCACACAAAAGACAATTATCTGCCCAACCAACTAGGTAGGCCAGCGAGTCGTCAAACGAATTCAACATTTAATAAATTTAAATCCAAGTGTAGTTTAGTCGGCATGTAAGTACCAGGGCAGGGGATTTTAAAAAAGTTCTTGTGACTATGCTAAACTAAGTAAAAAAAGTGGATGAAGACAGTGTTACATAAATGTTTCCAGAGAACTAAAAAAACAAAATGAAAAATACAAAAAAGTTCTCTCCGGCGGGGAATCGAACCCCGGTCTCCCGCGTGACAGGCGGGGATACTTACCACTATACTACCGAAGACTTGCGTGAGTTGTTGAAAATGTTGTTGATTATCTACATAGGTACATTTACTACGTAAGATTATGTTCTATCAAGACTCGTCGCGCGGTTATCTTATGTTAGAAAGAGAAAGTATTTTCTATGTAAATGTATTTTTTTTCTTGTTGTCTTACCCGTAGTACAAGCCTAGAGTTTAGTTTCGAAAAAGTTAAATTTATGTGAGATTGTCTCCTGATCTTTATTTAAATGACTATATTAGGTACAGTCGAGTTCATAAATGTGTACACTTTAGTACCTTGTCACTTTAATAGCTGTGGCAATTAATGGATGGCAGTTTAAACATGACATTAAATAGACAAGGTACTAAAGTGTACACATATTTATGAACTCGACTGTACCACATTTTAAGAGAGCTCGAATGTACAATCAGCTTTAGACTGATCGAGACAGTGACGTCACAGTTTAAAGAAAGGTCACTCTTACTCGCGATCGAGGGAAGTAAGTCAGGTCGTCCCTATGGGTCCCATTAAGACAGTTAACCGACATTACTGGCCTTCGCAATTCGCAAACTTGCAAAGAAGTGAAGGACATTACACTTTATTCACCCATTAGGGTACTTACTATCGAGTAACATCTCTACTTGTTGTTCGTAAAAAGAAATGGTTGATTTGGCAGGCAATAATTATTAAACCTTATTTTAACAATGTGTGGTCATTCAAATATACTTCGAGGCATAGGTCCCACATAATGGTCGGATTTTTAACTTGTGTTTTTTCGACGTCGTATTTGCATTTTCCTCTTTGACTTTATTTGACCTACGAGATTTTGGGGCTTTGGACTTTAACGTGTATGAACTGTACAACATATTTATGAGGTCATTCAAATGAAACACGGATGTTTTCTTTATTATTTCAACAAAACTGGGGTATAATTTCTTAGTAGACATACCTATACCTACAGATCAAACAACAGGCCATCCGGCCATTAGTATCGTAACGCCCACTGCAAAAAAGTTACGTTATAATCGATCGTTTAAAATTCAAAAAAAGTTTGATAGTTCGTTTCAAAAAGCCATTTAAAGCCAGATCAGAAAAAATAAAAAACTCTAATGGGGTCGCCCGTAATACTTTTGTTATCTGTGTTCGTGAATTGCAATAGAAAATGATAGTTCATATAATTTCCGCAATATGGCGAGGTTTTTTATTTTTCTGGTCAGGCTTTAAATGGCTTTTGGCCGTTACGAGGTTAATTCGGTACATTCAGTGAATCTTTTACTAGAAGCTGGCAAAGCATTGATATTCCAAATGTGGTGGGTCACCTTGAGGCCACCAACTTCTTTGACAGGATATGAAAAGTAAAAAAAGCGGCCAAGTGCGAGTCGGACTCGCCCATGAAGGGTTCCGTGAAAGGTAAATTGTGGTTTACGATTTGTGACGTATTAAAAAAAAAATTACTTACTAGATCTCGTTCAAACCAATTTTCGTTGGAAGTTTGCATGGTAATGTACATCATATATATTTTTTTGTTTTGTCATTCTCTTATTTTAGAAGTTACAGGGGAGAGGATACACATTTTACCACTTTGGAAGTGTCTCTCGCGCAAACTACCTATTCAGTTTAGAAAAACATGATATTAGAAACCTCAATATAATTTTTGAAGACCTATCCATAGATACACCACACGTATGGGGAACCCCCAAAATGTATTGTTTTTTTCTATTTTGTGAAAATCTTAATGCGGTTCATAGAATACATCTAATTACGAAGTTTCAACACTATAGTTTCGGAAAAAAGTGGCTGTGACATACGGACGGACAGACAGACAGACTGACATGACGAATCCATAAGGGTTCCGTTATTTGCCATTTGGCTACGGAACCCTAAAAAGGAAAGATAACAAATAATTAAACTCCTTTTATAAAACCCTTAAGTTGTTTGAAGACCGATTAACTTAATATATAAGGAAAATCATGCTTCACCGTGCTTGATTTTGAGTGTAAATTTGTTTTTAATACCTAAGGTTATCTAGGATCTAGTGGATTACCTAGACTATTAAACCAAAAGACGAGAAAATTTAATGAGAGGTGATCAGAGGTGTCACAACTCGGGCATATGACAGTATGGTAAATATCAATAAGCAAGAAAGAAATATGAAAGGGAATTAATAAGTATCAGGGGACAATGTCACACAAATTGATCTAGTCCCAAACTAAGCTCTACGCTTGTACAGTCGACGTCAAAGGTGTGTTTACAGTTAAGTACCTTGTCACTTTATCCACTATGACAATTTCGTATGGCAGTTAAAACATGACGTTAAATAGACAAGGTACTGAAGTGTAAACATATTTATGACGTCGACTGTACTATGAGTACTAGACAACGATAAACTTACTTACATAGAGAAATATATACTTAAGAAAACTACTATACTATACTTACTATAGAAAACATCGATGACTCAGGCACAAATATTCGCGCTCATCACACAAATATCTGCCCTTACCGGGATTTGAACCCAGGACCGCCAGCTTCGTAGGTCAGGGTCACTACCAACTAGGCCAGCGCGTCGTCAATTGGAAGTATACATATAGTAATAGGAAACGTCTTGAGGGAACTTAGGTCTTCGTGTTGGAAGGTAGTTATCCAGAAAACGGCAAAATAATTTACGTAAAAAACAAACGTAAAACTAAAAAAATAAACTGGAGTGGAGTTATTAGTCAACTTTTTTGTTTTAATTACTTTTAACTATTATTTCATTAAAACATTTACACTATATCTAAAAATAAACCGGTCCCCACTTGACCTTGTACATACACATTTATAAATTGTCCTCCGTTTCCTCAGTAAAATCTTTATCTTGATTCAAGAGGGTATGCCCAAAACATGTTGACTCTGGAAGGTACTCCAAATAATCAGTTGGTAAACACTTGACGCTATCGGAGCCCTCCGGCCCAGTAGCCGAGCCGGCCGCAAAAGTTCTTACAGTGGCTTCTTTGAGATGGTCGCTATCACCAGAACTCAGACTCAGTTGGTCGCCGCCTGACTGCCGATCCACACGTCAATAACTTTTTTAATTTGTGTTGTGTCGGATGTTAACTGGACCGCGATCGTTTTTACTGGTTGATTGAACTGCACACAGGTAAGCGAGTTTTCAAGTCAGTAAGTGTCATTTTAAATGATCGTTATATTCAAGATTTACCTGTAGAATAGTCATAAAGAATGTATCACTATTTGGTAGTTGTATCCAGTCATTGTTAACGTTACCAAACAATCAGCCTAGATATGAATTTTGAAGCGAGCTATTTGACCTGTAACCTCAAGCGGGGAAAATAACCGAGTTAGATAAACAAGATATTTTAATTATAACAGATGATACATGCTGCTGATAATTCGAAGCCAAGTAAACAATACGGATCTGTCTCTTTTATCAACAAGTCGGAGAACAAAACTTTCCTTATACTAGTTATACTTACAGTACGTAAAATTTTCTATGAACCGATATTATTTCTCGAGGATTTCCCCCGCTATAGGTACCTGTGTAGAACAAAAAACAGCTACATTATCAGCTTTATCTCCAAATGTAGGTATTAAAAATGTGCCATTCACTTCGGTTAAGTAAATAAAACGAATTACGCAATTGAGTCAGTTCTTATGCTATCAAAATGAATGTTAGTTTTAACCAAAAAAAATATCAAATATTCTTCCGTGCTATAAACATAACTATATCCTCGTACCTATTCACTATGTGCTAGCCAAGAGTCAAAACTCGTAAGTGTAACATGCATGTTTTGGCCTCACCTTTGTAAACAGTTGCATTACAATGATATAAACGATCTGCAATCAGTTGCAGCCATTGTTGGCACTCGGCACTCGCCGCATATCAGAAGTGTGCCATTGTATGAAAGCGGGCCGCTAATTATTTTCACAGGTGTTTGCGGCATTTCGTTATATTTAACCGACTTCAAAAAAAAGGAGGAGGTTCTCAATTCGTCTGTATTTTTTTTTTTATGTTTTTACCTCAGAACTTTCGACTGGGTGAACCGATTTCGAAGATTCTTTTTTTATTTGAAAGCTGGTGCTTCCCGATTGGTCCCATTTTTTTCAAAATGAAGATCTGATGGTGGAATCCATGAGGAATCGACGGCACTCTTCAAAATTTATAGGCACACCTATAGCGATTTTGGTATTTTTCATTGTAACTTGTATTTGGTCTTGGAAAGCACTATTTGGTGAAGTGGAACTGATGATGAAGACCACAGAAGGCCACCGGAACTCCTAAACGGTATACATTTCGAGGGTGGCGACAAGATATTTCGATTAAGATAGTTGAGCGACTATGACGAAGCATATTTAGGTTTAAATATATGACTATGACTTTCCCACGGCGTTGCTTGCGGCGAGATTGAAATGTTCTATTGTTTCTTGAGAAGTGGGAGAATAACAGCATAATTATGATCACTAAAAAGTATAAAATAAAATAAAAGTTTAAAAAAACAAAAATCCGCCTTCAAAAAGCAAAAAATAACTTCTTTAAAATGGTAGGTAAATAGGTCAGTCCAACAATATTTTAACCAAAAGCAGACTTCAGTTGGACTGACCTATTTACCTACCATTTTAAAGAAGTTATTTTTTGCTTTTTGAAGGCGGGTTTTTGTTTTTTTAAACTTTTTAATTAAAATATGACCAATCGTGGATTAATAAAGTTTACTTACTATTACACGCAGAGTTTAATTAATTACTATTATTTCAATCATATTCGAATTTCATTTTATTTCTCTCTTCTTTAGGAAAAAATGGCGTGGCAAAATAGACTTTGGAATAACGATTACATGTCAAAAGCAATATCGTTTTGCCAAGTAGAATAAAGCCACAGATATTCCTAGTTTACTGTGTGTCGATTACAGTCTGAACGATAGGTCTTCCTTTCCGCCATGACTCATACATACATATCATGAATTGTTAGTCGAATGAAATACTACAAAAAGTTAAATATATAAATAACTAGCGACCCGCCCTCGCTTCGCTTCGGTTTATGTGAGTTTTCTGAGACACCTGTACATAATTCACAATTTATTAAACAAAAACCTTCCTCTTGAATCACTATCTGTTGCTGAAAACTGCATTAAAATCCGTTGAGTATTTTAAAAGATCTAAGCGAACAGACAGCGGGAGCGACTTTGTTTTATACCATGTAAAAATAAAAGGGGACAAAATGATGAAAAAACGAATGAATTTTCTAAAAACAATAAAAACAAATGGTACTGTACAGATCGCAAGAGACCAAGACCTCTGTATCTTCCCCGATGTAAGTTCTCCGACGATTCTACAACATTTAGAAGTCATTGCTATTTAATTCAGGTAGGTATGGTCTGCCTTATAAGTTGCTCACTATACTGCCCTACTAAGTATAATGGCGTTATCTCAAACAAAACATCTGTAGAAATTACAACCTAGTTACAAACAGAAGAGAGTTGAATCTGCTTTGGCTATAGAATTTAGTTATTGCATTTTTGCTTAGGAGGGCAGTATAGTGCTTTGTCAGTTTAACGTCATGTTTGAATTTATTTATGCACGGGTTTTACTGAAAACTCACAGAAAGCGAGGGTGGGTCGCTAATCAACTCATAAATACTGATTATTCTGATTATATAGGTAAGTGGCAGATTACAAATAATTCCCTGACAACCGGGATTATTATCAGAAAAAAAAAACTACAGTCCAAACACTCTGCTTCCCTACTTGTCACATAGAGCCACGGAGCTCATCTGAACATTAGTCAAGAGGCCGCTTGCTTTTATACGGAGAGATATAAATAGGGTATCGCACTAGCACTATGGCAGCTCGTACAGTCCGCAGCAGAAAGGTCGTCGAAGAGCTCAAATTCGTCGATACACGACTAATTGTCAAGAGAATAAAAGCGTGCGTAATAAATTTTGAGCCCCTACTTCTTTAGCTTAAAAAAATTCATAATTACTTGACACGGAACCAGCATTACCATAAAACCATAGACCTGCTTTGGAGCTTTGGACCACAAACTCACTTTACGGGATACAATGATGCCGCTCAACATCTTTTCTGGAAAATGCTTATCAGAATAACGACTAGGCTGAGCCTGCCGTTTGGCAAAACATACTTATGTTATGCCAAATGTATCCTTTCCCAATTTTTTCACTTGCCAAGTCAATTTTATATAAATATTTCAGGGTTTATTTCAGTACCATCGTGTAGAACCCTATAGGTTAGGTTAGTTTTATTAAAATCCTGAAATATTTACGGTTACAGAAAACAAAGCGGGTTGGCAAATGAAACGGTTGGGAAACGATACATTTGGCAAACATATTTCGCCGAAACAAAGGTAAGCGAACGTTTAAAGGTTAGCAGTAACTCTGCTAAAATAATCGACAATTTTGCATTTTTTGTATTTGATTTTGTATTTCGGCGACACGTTATTTTATAACTTAGCCTAGTTGGCTGGCAGCGACCCTGCCTACGAAGCTATGGTGTGTGTGATGACTTGAGCGCGAGTATTGGTTCCTGAGTCTTAGATGTTTTTTTATGTTTTTAAGTATAAATATTTCTCTGTTTATCGTTGTCTAGTACCCATAGCACAAGCCTAGAGTTTATTTCGAGTCTAGGTCAATTGGTGTGACATTATCCCCTGATATTTATTTATTTTATTTGGAAGTTACACTATTCCGAATGGGCTTAGGCTACTTTTTATTTATTTACACTGGAGCCAAGCGAGAATGGGACGCTTCACGCTAGTGTTTAAATAAATAAAAAGTAAATGAATGATGGTCAGCAAGTACACAATTAGAAGGAGTCATGGCGTATGGTCCTCAATCTTCCTAGTAGTGATTTCCTAAGATCAGATGGGTGTCGATTCCACAGACTTGCAAATTCGACTTTATACTTCTCACTGGCTCTTGGGCCGCTTTTATGCTAGTCTAATCGACATTACCCGAATTCAAAAGTTTTTTTTAGCCCTCTTGTTGTTACCTACAACATAGTCAGCCTAGAATTATTATGCCTATTGAATGCTGACATCCGCTGACGCATTTTAAAAGTTAACGCTAACATCATTGTCTATTGTCTCCAATCATTCAATAGACAATGATAGATAGATGTTAGATACTAAATTATCATCCTGCCAAACATAGTTATGTCGTACGTATCCCATCGAAAATAAAGCTATGTATGCTAATCTAAGATTGACCTTTCCCTTTAGAATATAATAGAATAGAAAACTTTTATTTCGCGCAGTGCCGGATTAAGCAAGCGCGGGGCCCGTAGCAAATTGTATAAAGAGGCCCTTGGTTTGTTTTAGGTTATTCCTAAGTTTAGGGTGCTAAATAAAATATAACCGGGTAGAAATACATATCAGGGAGACGCACAGGTGCGCGGGGCCTCCCAATGCGCGGTAGCATTTGCTACTCTTGCTACGTGGCTAATCCGCTACTGATTCAGCGTAATTTTTACATATTTTTACAGTGTGTGAACAATTAATTTAATAACTTACTCACTCATAGTCAGTTAAATGATGGGCGAGTTGTTGGATCTCTGTAGTTAACTGAACCAATGGTTAAAACACGAAAATCGAATCGAAAATTTGGTACATTTGGTTTGGATTTAATAATTGGTTACTATTTTTAAGTCGTTCCTTTTTAGTTCATACACAAGTTTGCAGAAGGAACGAGTTAATTGTCCGTAATATCTCTCTCAGTACGGCGGTAAATACCTAAATGTTATTTAAGATTTGTTTACAGTGTACAGTTTACAACCAACAAGAGACCTGTTTTTTAACTTCAAACAACAAAAAAGGAGGAAGTTCTCCGTTCGGTTGAATTTTTATGATACTAAGTTCGGGTTTTTACCAAGGTCAGAATTAAATTAATAAATTATTTATTATTTATAAATATGTTGAATCCCTAATATAAAAACCACATTAAAATCCGTTGTGTACTCGTAGTTAGAAGTCCTAAGCGAACCTACATACAAAATGTCATATACTATGTAAAGATAATGTTAACTACAGATTTATAAATAGGCAGATGTTTATCTGTTCTGTAATCCTAACGATCGTTTAAAACAAAGTAAAATAGAGACTCTCCTCGTAAATATAGGACCGAGTGCAAGGTTCCGTGACATTGGATACCATAATAAAACTCTTTTAAAGTGTAAGACTCTTGTAAATATTTACGTATCGTTGTATGAAATATCGCGAATTATGATGAAACCCGAGGGGGAGTGTCCGCCGGGTCGAGAGTTCGGGACCTTGATAAGCTATCAGCTGAGCGAAGCGGTGACGCCGACCCGAGCCTCCGTTACAACATCCACAGCTGGCCGTGGGCCCGACGATTACGCGCGCGCGCACGTTAGCGTTCACAAAAATTATAGGTACCTACTTCTTTTTTTCAAGATTAGATAAAGTGACCGTTATTTTGCACAAGTTTCGCCTTAAGTCAAAATTTGATATTAAAAACAATTGTCTCTTTTATGAGTAATTAGTTTTATTTTTTTTGTATTATCTACGTTATTAAAGGAAAGATGTTATCGTAGGTAATGTTTTTTACTCGGCCGCAATTAGGTCTAGTGAATACGAGCTATAATAACGTTGACAAATACGATAGCATGTCAAAAGCAATTAGGTTTTACACGACTATAATAGAGACCCGGTTAGTTTGTTTGTCACGTTTTACAGCTCCCGTTTTCATACATTATTCTACGTACAGTCAAGGACTTTAATTGTTAAGCCACTATGGAACCCTGTCATGATGACAACGTCAAGCCACATGAAAGAAATTACTCCAAAATTAATGATTAACGTTATGCGACAGGGTTCCATAGTGGCTCAACAATTAGAGTCCTTGACTGTACCTATACTTCACCTTTACTACTCGATGACGACACAAAAGTAAACGTCAATGACAACTTCATATCAAATTTTTAACCGACTAAAAAAATATACATGAAAAGGGAGAGGTTCTCAATTCGTCGAGTTTATATTTTTTTATGTACAGTCACCAGCAATAATATATTATCCAACAATGGGCGCAAAAATATCTGACACGTCCTTATTACAAGTAGAGGTATAAGAGCGTGTCAGATATTTTTGCGCCCAATGTTAGATAATATATTATTGCTGTTGACTGTACCTATGTACGCATAACTTCGGCGAATATGGACAGGTTTGAAAAAATCTTTTTTTGATCTAAAGGATCTGATGATGGTATCCATGAGTATTTGAAGGAACTGTTGAAATACTATTGGCACATGTAGTGATTTGAGTAATTTCTATAATAACTCAAGTTTTTTACTAAATAAGGACGCTTTCACCAATCGCCATACACTTTTTCTCGATGACGACAGGTACGTTAACGTCACTTACTCAATCAAAAGCAAGTATTTAGAAAAAACGTCCATGCGTCTCATTGTCCTTCCTCAGCCGTGTATAGATGCCTCCTCTCTTGTATTAAGTAATTTCTGATACCCTTTCTTTTGATTGTAGGTACCCCTCTCTCTACACTTACTCGTGTATTATTTGCAGTAGTTTTTGAAGGAATATATGACTACTATTTTTATACTAAAATGTACTGCTAAAGGAACCACTGAATTGTGAATATACTTACCCTTGTGATTCTTAGGTCTTCTAAAGTTCCAAAATAAATAAAAATAGAGCCAAAAATCAATTTATCTGATAAAACCATCAATAACCTGATTTGCCGTGTGCAAAGATTTCCATAGACCTTGACAATCTATAGATTAGCGCTTGACAACGTGTTTGCTAGATTACGCTCACCGGGGATCTGAAATCAGATGATTAAATTATCGAAGAAATGGTATTGAATAAGTCTTATCTTGGGCAA